>CAWUFW010009403.1:0-600000 GCA_963921515.1 Calotriton arnoldi | reverse complement strand
ACCCCCCGCACGACCCCCAGTCCGGCCCCTACACTATAACACTACCCTGCACGACCCCCCGGACACTACCCTAAACCCAAAAACACTAACCTACACTACACAAACACCACAACACTACCCTAAACCCTAAAACACTACCCCCAGCACGACCCTCCCCTACCCCCAGTCCTCTCCCTACAATAACACTACACTACCCTGCACGACCCCCCGACACTACCCTAAATCCTAAAACACTACCCTACACTACACAAACACCACAACACTACTCTAAACCCTAAAACACTACCCCCAGCATGACCCTCCCCCTTCCCCCAGTCCGGTCCCTACACTCTAGCACTACCCTGCACCACCCCCGACACTACCCTAAACCCTACAACACTACCCTACACAAATACCACAACACTACCCTAAACCCTAAAACACTACCCCCAGCACGATCCTCGCCCCTACCCCCAGTCCGGTCCCTACACTCTAACACTACCCTGCACGACCTCCCGACACTACCCTAAATCCCAAAACACAACCCTACACTACACAAACATTACAACACTACTTCGACACTACCCAAAACCCTAAAAAGTAACCCCCACCCCAAGCACAATCCCCCTTACCTCTCTCTCCTCGTGGTTCCTCTCTCCGGGTTCCAGTGTCGTCTGGGGGCGGTGCACGTCGTTGTGAGGAAACGGAACAGCCTCAGTTTCCTCACAACGATGTGGATAGCCATTACATCGCATGCGTTGTAAAAGCGCATGCGATGTAATGGTATGCGTAGTAATGGCTACGCGTTGTTACATCGCATGCGTTGTAACGCATGCGATGTAATGACTTGCGGGGTAACAGCCTCGTTGTAATGGCTGTTTACCCTGTTAAGTGGATAATCTTACAGATGTTGTGTGCTTAGAGCTTTTTTGCACAAGTACACAAATAAGCAACTTATTTATGCACATTGATTGTTTTTGTGTAACTGACAGAATTGATTTTTGAATCTTGAAAGTGGGGGACTCACTTTATATGCATTCTTAATCTTTGAGGCAAGCATATGCTACTGACAGGACCTACCGGGTAACTGCGCCTGCAGACAGAGGATCTGCATGCCTGTCCAAAACCGACATTCACACTCCTTGGGAGCCTACTTGGGTGGTGAGGCCCTGCTACCTGCAGGGACTGCTTGAAGAGGGTGAGCCATAAGCACAGGTGGCCCTACTGTTCTGCGATTATGGAATGGATACGCTTGGCAAGTTGCAGCCTGAGTGAGACGCAGGGGTTCTGGTCTCACCAGCATCATGAACCCACAGGACAATCATTCTGAGGTGCTGCAGAATTCATTGGGCACAGAAACGGCAATGGTATGGTACACTGGGGTGGGCACTAAGCTGCATCCAGGTCTAGTTCTACTCAACCACCATCAACTCTGGTCAGACCACTAGGGGGAAAGCAGCTGGGGCAGTTTGGTATTCGCTCTGCTTGGAGGTGAGGGCCACGTGAGGTGTGCTTCTCCGAAAGTCAGATATTCCCAGGAAGGGTGCAACTCTTTGCCTAAAACAAAAGCTGAGGCTGGCTAAGCAGTCCTTCCCTAAATGGGCTAAATATTCCCAAGTGTATGCAGTACGGTGCTGGTTATACCGCTACCAAGCAGGCCGTTCTGTCTGGGATGTTTACTTCAGGTCCCTACCAGCTCTCCAGGAAGGCCGGCTCCAGGACAGGCTCCTCGTTCCTCATGGAGGGTTAGAGGACAGAAACGGGCCCATGGCGAGCTGGCCAGGGCCTTCAAAATGCCTATGGAGAACAAACAGATCACCAACAGGTCTTGATCGCCTTGTCCCTACTAATCCGGTGGAAGGCCAATAGTATTTACTGTAATGCATTCATACATTGTAATGTGTCATAGAGTGACAAAGAGGAACTACTCAAGCAAATGAATCCAACCTCCTAGGGTCCTGGCTCAGCTTGAAGCTTCAAAGGAGCCCTCATTAGGACTTATGGGCATCCCCAAGCAGGCCACCCTGCCCAGGAAGATTTTCTTTCAGAAACCCTGCCTGTTCTCTGGGATGCCCTGCTCCTATACAGTTCATCCAGGAGGTGCCCGTGCAGGTAAGAGCAGTGGGTCAGTGGGGGTTGAGGGGGGGATTAGACAGATGACCATGAGGGAAAATTAAATAAATAATACATTTTTCCTTGTCATTGTCTGTCTAAATCCCCCCACCTGGCCCCACCGCTCTTACCTGCACAGGCCGTTCCTGGGTTCATCAGGCACAGGTGGAAAGCAGCTGGAGGCCCAGGCACCTGGAAGCTTAGGGCATGCCGGCCAGGGCCCTCACAGCACCCATGGAGAATTACCAGATCACTGACAGGGCCCAAGCTCCTTGTCCTTACTAATCTGATGGAAGGCCACTAATCTTCTTGTAATGTGTGCACACTGAAAGACAGAGGGTAACATTCCATTGAATGTATTCAACCTTCTGGAGCCCTGACTGGGCTTGAAGCTTCAAATATGTCATCAGCAGGACTTCCAGGGCAGCCTGTCCATCTGGTTGTGCTATTCACTCCTATTGAGCGTGCCATCAAATGGCCGGGCCCATAGAATTGCTATCTGGTCGCACCATGACTTCTGGAAAGCATTTCTGCTTAAACTGGAAGGGCACAGAGGGAGTCACCAGGCTGTGGCTCCGACTCCGGGCCTAGTCTGAGGCCCAGCCAGGCAAGGGAGGCCCAACTGAGCACCTATGTGGACTCCGCTTAGAGCTTTTCATCACAGCAAAGTAGGGGAGTCCTCTCCGTCCTGTCCTGGACACTTCGAAACACGGCGGCCTGACGCATGGAACCAAGTTCCCAAAGGCGCTCTCCCAGGGCCTGCCAGAGCTCAGATCTGTGGCCCAGTCAGAGAGTTTCACCCCAGAATAGCAGGGGTGCCCTCTCTGGGCCTGTGGAAGCTTGTCATGGGCACTCTAAGACTCAGCAGGCCAGCACATCAGCCCCATGTCCTGGGGGCCCTATCCCAGAGCCCACAGGAGCTCTGACCAAGGGTCTGTCATGGCTTTTCACTGAGGCAAAGTTCTCCCCGATCCTATGGGAGCCTGTCCTGGCCCCTCTGTGACACACACGGTCAACACATGGACCCTAGGCCCCGGGGGTCCACCAAAGTTTTTGCCTGTGGCCCTGACAAAGCTTGCCACCCCACCGAGAGCAAAGACTGGCTATCTGGCTACTGATATGGGGCTGCTAGATACCTTGCAACATCTGCGAAGAGCAATCAGATGGACAGCGATCACCCATTCCCTCGCATTACTAATACAGAGGAGGTCCACTAGCCATTCTTGCCACCCATGTAAACTGGGTGACAGACGAGGATATTCAAGCAAATGTATCTGACCTCCTGAAGAACTGACTGGACTGCAAACTTCAAATAAGCTGTTACACTGACTTCCGAGGCAGCCCAGCCATCTGATTGTGCCATTTATTCCTATCTGATATGCCACCACAAGGCTGTTCCGTAGGGCAACCATCTGGTCTCACCCTGCCTTTTATAAAGCATTTGTGCTTAAATTGGAGAGGTGCTGAGGATGTCAGAAGGATGAGGCTCAGACCCCAGGTCTGGTCTGTGGCCTAGCCAGGCACAGAGGGCCCCCATGATGTTAATGACATTTTTGGTGATTCAGCACCGTAGTAGTTTAATGTGCAAATAAAAGATCATATTTTCCTGCAATCTTTTTTTTTTTTTTAACAATCTTGTGATCCAGCTATACTGGAATGGGTTCTCTACTTACGAGGGATTAGGCCCTCTTCTGGTGCTACGTGGTGACTTGTACCTACTTCTTTCTTTTCCTTTGGTAATATTTGGTTCCTGGCTCAGGTTAGTATACTTTTCCCCCTGTTTTGTGTGTGGCTTGGCCACCTGATTTGCCATCCCTGTCCCTGACCCCACCTCCCATTTCCCAAACCCTTCTTGAGAGTGTGTGGGTGACTTTCCACTTTGATTAGCCTTTGGATCCTAGCTGGGATGGCTTGCTTTTGTTCCCCCATTTTCCTTGGGAAGAGGTCACCGGTGGTCTGAGTGGAATATCCTGGCATTTGTGTAGGTATTTGCTTTCCCATGTGGTCTCTCGACAGTTTTTTTCTCTTAGGTGATCCGAATATACTAAGCTGGGTTCTCCATATATGAGGGATTGGGTACAGTTCTACTGCTTTGCGGTGACTTGTACCTACTTCTATATTTCCCTTTGGTAATATTTGGTTCCTGGCTCAGGCTGGTGTGCTTGTTTTTCCCTGTTTTGTGTGTAGCCTGACCACTTAATTTGTCATTCCTGTCTCTGTCCCCACCTTCCATTTCCCTATCCCAAAGGGTGTGTGGGAGTGAGTTGTATCTCTATCTTTCCCCTTTGGATCCTAGCTTGGTATGGCTTTCTTTAATTCCCGCACTTTGTGTTTTGCCACTCCTGTCCCTCAGCCCACATCCACCTACCTATTCCCAGGGTAGGAGTCACTGTTGGTCCGAGTGGAAATCCTTTTCCATTTCCAGGCCAAGAGAATGAGAAAAATGGTGCAACTTTGTCATTTTTCGCCATTATGCATCTGCCGATTGATCAGGCCGAATTCTTCTTCTTCTGCTGTGGCCACTGACCAGCATGGTTGAAATGTGAACTCCTTTAACTATTACAAGTGTTTCACATTCTGTTAATGAAACCGTCTAGTTCATGCCTAAAAACTTTTTTAACTGATCAAACTCCAATCCAACTATCTTCCCACCCTTCCGCCATCGCAGGCGCCTTCGCAGCCAAACTGTGAAGTGTTTGCCTTTTTCTTCCTTGAAAAGACTATTAAGATTGAACATGATCTACGAGCTCTAAAAAGCAAACTACCTTCCCTCCTTTGCCCGACTAACCCTACTTCCCCTCCTCCACCTCATCCTCTGCCCGCCATTGTTCCCTCATCCAAAAATATCTCCTGCTGGAGCCAACCCACTCCACTCCAGCCTCTGCCTGACATAGGACTTTCATCAAAAAATAACGCCTGCTGGAGCCAATTCACTCCCTATGATGAATGCTCTATTCTCAACTTGCTTACTACTCTGAACCCTCTAACCACTTCAGTGACCCTCTACCCTCAAGCTTCTTCAAAGAGATGAAAAGGTCCTTAGTCCCCCTCTGGACCAAAATAGTAAATGCCTCCCTACATCAAGGTATGATTCCTGACTGTCTGAAGGCAGGGCAGGTTTCCCCCATTCTCAAAAAACCCACGGCTGACCAAGAGGACCTTAATAACTTTTGTTCTATCACTAGCATCCCCACTCTAGCGAAGCTCCTTGAGAAATGTGTTCTTGCCCAACTATGTAACCACATTGATCAATTCCAGCTCTTAGATCAATTCCAATCGGGTTTTCGCCAGGACCATAGTACTGAAACGGCTATTACTTATATAGTAGATGACGCCCTAAAAATGCTCGATCGAAATGAAGCTTGCCTTCTAATCCTCCTGGACTTATCTTCTGCGTTTGATACAGTCAAGCATGATAACCTCCTTGACTTATTGGAACGAAGGATGGGTCTCTCTGGCCCTGTTTTAAACTGGTTTGCCTCCTTCCTCAACAACAGAACGCAAAGATTTAAAGTCAATCACTCCCTTTCCAACTCCTTGCCATCCACTCTTGGGGTTCCTCAGGGATCTGCTCTCTCTCCCACGCTCTTCAACCTGTTCATGGAGCCTCTAACGGTTTTACTCAATTCTGCCAACATTCACTTTCACATGTATGCCGATGACACCCAACTTTACTTGAAAATCTCTTCCCCAGACGCCATCAAATCACTCAATTCTACCCTACTCAAAACTCAACACTGGCTGACTACCCAACATCTTAAGCTCAACTCCTCCAAAACGGAATCCCTCTTGATAGCACCAACCAAAAAGACGGGCATCATCGCTGAGTACTTGAAACACTTAACAGCTCTCAACTGTACCCTTCACATCATTGACTCTGCTAGGTCTCTTGGAATTATACTTGACAAGTCTTTGAGCATGCAGGAACACATTAGCTCAGCCACCAAAGGGGCCAACTTCCACATGAGTATTCTAAGAAAGATAAAACCCTTTCTCCCCCCAGACAACTTCAAGTCTGCTGTGCAAGCTCTAGTGATCTCCAGGCTAGATTATGGCTGCGCAACTCTATGTGGGCTACCCAGGTACAAGTTGGCTCCGCTCAGGGCTTCCCTGAATTCTGCGGCAAGGCTCATCACAGGTTCCAGAAGAAATAGCCACATCACACCGGCACTGAAATACTTAAACTGGCTACCTTTGGAGCCTAGGATTCATCTCAAGATTGCGTGCATGACACACAAGGCCCTTCACTTTAACACCCCTTTGTACCTAGCCCAAAAACTGGAGCTCTCTGGCGGGAGCCGATCTTCTAGAAGTTCCAGCACTCTGCTTCTGAAACCTCAAAAAGTCCGGAAAAAGAAAACTTATAACCGGGCGTTCTCGGGTATTGCCCCGAGAATTTGGAACTCCTTGCCTTCCCACATCAGACTGATTCCATCTTCGGCGTCTTTCAAAAATGAAGTGAAAGCCCTTTGGATGAATGCACTTGTTTGATGGCACCTACCTCCATTGACCATGCCCACTCCGCTGGTTTGTGCTCAACCCTGCTATGTGTTTGTTCCATTTATATGCTACACTATTTCCGCTTGCATATTTTACTGCTCTTTTACCTTGCTTATCATTGTTGTTGTTGTTTTACCTGCAACTCTGTTTGTACCTCTGTACATCTGTAAAGCACTCTGATACCCGCTTGGGTCATGTTCGCGCTAGATAAAACTTTATAAATAAATAAATAAATGCCTCCTTATTTATTGATAGCTCTCAATACATGCCTGTTTTTCACGTTCCAATTAGCGCATGCCATTCATTGGTTCACGTGGCGTCAGAGACATGCAATTCGATGATATCCAATCAGTCTGTATTTCATGGTCAGCTCGTGGTCTGACCCTTTTATTTCATTGTAAAAAGCCTTGTCCCATTAAAATAGCAGCATCAGACTCAGGAGACAGGATCCTCATCTACAAACCAGGTGCCTTATCACAAACCCTCAGACAACAATAGCCAGCAGAACCACTCTTGTTCACTCTTCCTTTCCAATTACCTTCTTCTTTCCTCCATTTTTTGACACAGACACTTTTATATTCTCTATCCCCTGCATATATACTTTTTTGTTTCTTTTTAAATACTCACATAGATGCAAATGCATTGTCTTCAAGCAGCAAGACCAGCTCCCCTTGGAGGAAGAGATACCATACCCACTTCAGCCATCAGCAACACTCTAACAAACACAAGCCTCACCTTCTCTTCCAGTCCCCTTAGTTTTTATCAACATATTTTTAGCAGACCTCATAGATGATTCTGTGCCTGTAATGGTAAGGATATGGTAAAGACAAAGGTCAAGAAGAGGCCGCTTAGGTCCTCGTGTAGCCTAGGCTACTAAATTATTTTTAGGCAGCATTAATCAGATAGCACAAGGTAGTGTAGTCCAGGCGGGACTAATTACGCAATAGATGCTGGGACCCAAAGTAGATATGGTATCACATTTATTAACAGCATAAATGGATTATCATAGCTTAATTGCATAATAATAGTTCTGGTGCTCACACATAGAAGTGAAAGTGCGTGAAGTGAGGAGTGTTTGTGGCATTAAAAACTTTACATCGCATTGAAAACAACAATGTAAAAACTCCTAAGTAATTAGTTGCAGTAATGGAGTTTTAAGTTGTATAGGTCGACGGCGTTTCGATCTTATGAATGTAAGATCATCATCAGGACGGAACAAGTGTGAACAAGTAGAATCTATTAAAGGAAAACCAAAAATCAAACAATGGTCCCGAAAAGAACAACCAATTTAAGAGCAAGACCTATATTAATAAGGGATTCTTGAAATTCACCTGAGTAGATAATGAGTTAAGGACTGCTAATGAAAGGTAACGCTAAATGAAAATTATAGAGGTACCATATAATGAGGCCTCAGTATTGAAGGTAGTTCCAAGGCTTCCTGTAGAGGTAGGCATGCGAAGGGCATACTAGATAGTGAGGTTACGCTGTAACTGGGGAGGTGTCAGCGCAAGGAAAGTGAATGCGCGCAAGTAGCCGCCTATAGAATGAGGCAAGTGAGGCACGACTAGGTAAGGAAGTGCTGCAAGAGTCATGCGAAATATATACTATGTAATGGTAAGGAAGCAGCAGCAACACCGCCACTGCTGCTTCCTTACTTGAGCAAAAGGATCAGAAAGAGGTGACAGGACAAGCAGCAACAGATACACATAGAGTGAGGATTAGTTCAGAGCAGGCAGATGAGAACATCTTGTCTACATCACTGTTTGATCTGCTCGACATGCCAGTGTCAGCCCCACCACCAGTTGCTGCAATGCTGAAGAAGTTGTCATCTTTCAGTCATCATCTCCTCAGTGAGCATGGGGAAGGTGAAGAACTGGCCCCCATTGAGGAAGCAAAAGAGGGTGGACCCAGCAGCAGCAATGGTAGATGTACAAACTGTGGCAGTGGCCCTGCCAGCAGCAGCAGCAGAGGTGGTGCCAGTAGCACCAGCTGTGGCAGTAGGGCAGTACCAGCAGAGGCAGCAGCAACAACTAGCACATTTGTACTGTAAATATTTCCCAGTTAAACAATAACGTTTGTAAATTTATTTGAATTGCTTCTAGAGTTATAAATTAAGGGTTGCACATGCTCAAGTTCTGTCAGGTCATTGCCTTCTATATTGTACGGAGGGAGCTGTGAGGAACTTTGCAATTAAGTCCTCTCCAAAGTTAACTCTCCCTCACAAATGAGAGATGAGGTTTTGATTCTATTCAAGACATGGAGGCGAAGATTGTGACATATTATTAATAACCAACAAAAGTTACTTTTTTTGTAAAAAGCATAACAAATATGGCAGAACCAAGGATGAGCTCCAAAGGTTAGAATAGTAGCCCTTCATATATATTGGCATCAAAGAGGACCTCATGATATCATCGCCCTTGTATAAATAGTCTTGACTGAAAGTACTCCTCCTCTTCTTTGACTGCAATTCAGGTAAAGGCATAAAGTTCCAGTCCCAAACCTGCAGCATGTAGAAAACTTTCAACTGGTAAACATGTTGTGGTGATGTCATTGTACTAAACCATTGGTGAGGCATGGAATGTAGTGACATCCAGCACTGTGCGAGGTATGTGTGTTTCATACCATTCCTTGGTAGTTGATTTCTGTGCCCCTAAATTACCAGCCGTATCCCTGTGTCTCCCCAATAAAAACTTTATTGCTCCTATTTGAAGATTGTGGAAAACATCTTTACAATGGCAACAGACTAAAGGTCTTGTGAGACACAGTACCATGAGTACAGTGCAGCATTTTAAGAAACATTTCCAGCATCCGGCTTAAGCTTTCGTCTAAATATTTTTGGTTTGGATATTGAAGTTCATTGGGAGGACAGAAACATTTTTGTAGCACAGGGAGCATGCTAGCATTAGCTAAAAAATGTTTGCATGTGTTTGGGCAACCGCAGTCTTAAAACGTCTACAGAAGATAAGCTGTTGCCGAGTTGTGTGGAGTTCCAGTTTCAAAAACATTAATCAGCACTTTAGATTTTTAAAAAAAGGCGAAAGAAGACAGAATAATTCAATTTTCATACAGCGATTAAAGCCTGCGTGCTTATGGTACACGTGCACTGCGGCTTTATTTAATCTGCAGCCGCACTTGGCAGCAATGTTTGCCCCCTGTTCTGTGGGGCATATTTGTCAGCCGGGTTTGCACGCTGCTCCTCGAGCCGCATTCCACATTTACCATAGCGCAAGTCCAGTGCGGCTGTCAACCTCTTCAGCTCGGGAGCGCTTGAAGGGACCTACAGCATTTTCTGTTTGTTTTGATGAAAGGAGGCTGCTGTGTTTTTGTTCTTCATTGGTCTGGCCACATTCAAAAGTGAAGAAGGGCTTTAAAACAAAAATAATAATTGCCGAAATAAACCTAGGACAAAAGTTCTTTCTGCTCACTGAGGAAGCTTGTTTTGCACTGTCACCTTCTGTTTATATGCTAACACTGAAAAATGGATGATCTGAAGCCTTGTTTTATTCTACACAGTGATTGACACACTATTCTGTGCTGATTTAATGGTGTTTTCTTCATAAATATACCTGCAGTGATAAGCACACTATTCATCATAACTGCTTGACTCTGATCAATTTTTTTTTTTTTGAGAGTGCTAATCATATTTTTTTTACAGGTATTTACAACGGTGCAGTGTATTTTGGCAGTGGTTTGCACACTGCTTTTCTTCAGTGCAGATCATTTTGATTAAGATAAATTTGACAAGTGTTCAACATGCAAAATGTTTCTTCTCCTGCACCTTTTCTTTAGGAACCTTGGGATCCACCACTGGAATGGAAATTGTGGATGAGATCTTTTAGAGCATATTTAGGAGCTATTGATGGTCAGAGGTTCAGAACTAAAAGGAAAAAAAGCTTGACGTATTATTATTTGGGGGTTGAGGGTAAAAATGTGTTTGATCACTTACCAGCATACAAACCTCCAGAAGGCGAAAATCCAGATGAGTTTGAAATAACAATAACCGAGTTAGACAAATATTTCACTAAGACTAAGAACATTGTAGTAAAAAAGTATACATTTTTCACGAGGATACAAAAACCTACTGAAAGCATAGATACTTTCTTTGCAGTGATAAACGTTTTGGCTGCAAAATGTGAGTTTGAAAATGTCACTTAACAGTTAATAAGGGATCAACTGGTTGCTAGGTATCATAGTAAAAAAAATCCAAGAAAGATTATTAACCTGTAAAGACCCATCATTAGACAAAGTTGTTAACAATGCAAAAAACATTGAATGCTCATTGGAAGATGCAAAGCAGTTGGAAGTGTCCATATCAAACACTGATATCTCAGGTGTAGTAGCTAATAAGGTGTTCTCAAATAAGATTAGTGACAGTAAGAAACAGAATTTCACAGGTAAGGGAAATCCTTTAGTCAAAGCAAAACTTTCAACCAAAACATCAGCTGTTACAAATATGGTTCTCCGTCACATGCCTCATCTTTCAAAAATTGCCCTGCCATTAATCAACAGAGTGGACAATATGGAGAGATGGGGAATTGTTTTAGAGTGTGTAGGGGAGCATTAGATGTGTGTTAAATGAAAGTGAGGATCATGACTATGATAAAGATAATAGCAACATGGAATATGTGCTACTAGTTAAAGACAGAAAGGATCAGAACAGTAAAGTAATTGTCGATCCTGACATTAATGTTTTAATTGAGGAAGTTAAAATCAAACTTTTGGTGGACACAGGGGCACATATTACCATTGTTTCGCAAGACAAATTCTTTCAATTCTGGGACAAAAAAGAGTGGCACCCTACTGATGTCTTAACAGTCGCCTTTGAAGGGAGCAAAATAAATCTACTTGGATATTTTTGGGCTTCCATTGGAGTTATTGAGGGTAAGGTGTTTGTCGCGAATAAAGGAATTAATGTTTTTAGGTGGGTGCACCAAGCAGAGTTTACTCTAACTGTCTAGCCTGATTGGGACAAACCTGTTTTTATAGACAGAGGAGATGTCAATTCACTTATAAGTACTGACAGTGTTAAATAGAATCAGGAACAGAAATTTGAAAATGTTTTTCAAGCCCGTCTAGGTAGAATTACAGATTTCAAGCACACCAATAGAGTAAAGCAAAATGCAGTACCCATTAAGCACAAATTGTACAATGTTCCTCTCAGTGTTAGGACAGATTTGATAAAAAGTATTAAAAGATTTATGTGAAAAGGGCATTATTGAGAAGGTGGAAGCAACACTATGGCTTTCTCCTATAGTTCTAGCGAAGAAGAAAAGTGGGGAATTAAGAATGTGTGTAGACTTGATGTGAATGAAGCCAACTTGATTGATAATTTTCCACTCCCAAGGAATGAGAATTTGATAACCAAAATATGGTGTTCCAGCTCGTTTACTAAATTAGATCTTAAAGCTGGCTATCATCAGGTAAAATTGGATCTTCAGTCATGTCACTTTACAGCATTCATTACCCTTGATGGAGTTTTTCAATTTTGCAGATTACCCTTTGGGTTAGCTTCGGTGGCAGCCGTTTTCAAAGATTAATGTCAGAAATGTTCCAGAACAACCTGCATGTATTGATATTTCAAGATGATAGTCTCATTTTTTCCAAGAATGACATAGAACATGATCAGGCTCTCAATGAGGTTTTCAGCATCCTACAAAAAAGGGTAGTAACATTAAGTAATGACAAGTGTATTTTCAAGAGTAGGGAAATAGAATATTTAGGACACATTGTTTCAGAACAAGGTGTGAACCCATGCCTGGGTTGGTTAGGAGCATTGTAGAAACTCTAGCTCCGTAAAATAAAGAACAGCCAATTTCCTTCTTAGGCATGTGTGAATTCTATACCACATTTTTGAAAGATTTTGCAAAAACTACTTAGAGTTTTAGAGCACTTTTAAAGAAAGGAGCTGCTTTTGAGTGGTCTAATGAATGTGAAGAGGCATTTTAGAATATGAAAGAGAATATCATCAATGCTCCAGCTTTGCAACCATTTTACAAAGGGAGAAAGACGGTTGTGACAGTGGATACTTGTGAATACAGCTTAGGGGCTGTATTATCTCAACATGAAGGCAAATGCGACAACACCATAGGATTTGCTTCAAGAACCTTGCATCCGGTAGGGCACAAATATTCTGTTATTGAAAAAGAACTTCTGGCATGTGTGTGGAGTGTAGAAAAATGTGAACAATATCTCTGGGGCAGGCCGTTTATGTTAAAAATGGATCACCAGCCATTGGTTGACATTTTGTCAGGAAAGAAAGTGAAACGTACAACAGCTCGTATAGCAAAATTGTCTGCCAAACTCTTGGAATACACATTTACAATAGAGTATATTCCAGGGGAACAATTGTAGGGCAGACTGTCTGTCTAGATTACCTATTGAAAATGATGAAGAGCAAGATTGGGAAATGGAAATTGAGGAATGTTTTGTTGCTTGCATTACTGATAGCAACATATGTTTTGAAGAAAAGGAATGGGTAAATGCAGTAGACAATTGCAACATTCCGAAAGAAGTAATGTCTTTAATTAGGACGGATTTGCCTAAAGAAAACAACTTGTCAGCAGCTCTGCAGATGTTCTATAAGGTGTTAGAAGAACTATTCATTGAAGGTGGAAAAGTAGTACAGGGAAACAAGCTAGTTCCACCTGAATGTTTTCAACAAAGAACCGTGTCTATAGCCCATACTGACCACTTAGGTTCAACCATTACCAAAAGAAAGATAAGAAATGATTTTTGGATGCCAAGAATGGGCGGTGAAATTGATGATTGTGTGAAAAGGTAAGTAAGATGCAATTCCAGTGATAAAACACTGGTTACTGAAGGGGTAGTTGAATCGGTTGTTGCCTCACCATGTAGAGCATGGCAAAAATTAGAGATTGATTTTCTAGGACCTTTTCACATATTACCTCATAATATGAAATATTTTCTGGTTATACTGGGTCATTTTTCGGTGGGCTGAAGTAGAACCTATTAGTTTTCCCTCAACCAAAAGTGTGATTAGTTTTCTTGAAAAAATATTTCCGCTGGCTCACTGCCTGGCGGAAAGATTTTAGTAAAATGATTTACTCACTGGGCTGCCGGGATCAGAGATTCAACCTTCAGGACATCTATGTCTGAGAAGAATGGATGATTGACTATTTCCCAGAATTTAGTATTGTCCCTTACCCTTGCTGCTGCTAGGAGATCTTCAAAAGCTTTGCTCCTGTTCTCATTTTTCCTCTCCTCTAATGGGATTTTGTATTGATGCCTAGCGTTTCTCACATTAAGTGCTGAACGAGGGTTATATTTGAGGATGGCCTTCAGGTGTTTATGAGCAGCTGTGCAGGCTGTAATGAACCATCTATGGAAACTATCAAAGTCATCTATTACATTGCACATGCACTGATTAAAAATATTATAGTAAGCATTTATCAATAAATCCTGAGGCTCCATGGGGAAGGATAAAAGGAGAGGACCATACTAACAAAGTTTGAACATCTGTGGATTGAACAGATAACAAAGTAGCATGCCGCCCCTCTTCCAACCAATGACGGGAGGGCTGGTTGTGCCAGAGCGTAGTAACCATCAATGTGTAATGACTCTAACATATAAGTTTCTTGGCAACAGCTAATGTCAAAAGTGATCACAAACCAAAGTCGGTCTGAGTTTTTTATCTTCGAACGTGCACCTGCTATATTCCAGGAGATCAAACTTAAACCCATTTGTAGCACAGAGGATTCTAGTCCTGCATTTGACTTCCTGAGAACCATGCCAGATTCGGCTTCCTGTATCTGTGGATCAGGAAAGTACAAAACTACGGTCTCTCCATCTTGCGTGATCAACTTATCCGGTAGTTGTAGTCAATCAATCATACACAGGTCACTCAATGGCTCAAAGCTGTTTCTTACGGGAACGTTATAGTGGTGCTGAATATATGGAAAAGGAATTTGGGCTTTCTGGATATTTGAGTGATTGGCTGCCCGGAGGAGTGTAGGTTTATAAAAAAAAACAAGTGGATGAGCTCGAATTCCCTTATGATTTTTGGCCAAATAATGTAGGCATTTGTCTACAAGCTCTAGGTCTCTGAAATTAATTACTACACAGTCCCCTTTTGAGGTCTTAGTAGATTTGCCAATCTAACTCACACTCTGGGAATAGAGGATTTTATTATTCAAATCATCATAAAATACTGTCTTTAACTGTAACAAATGTGCGGACTTACGGGTTAATGCTTCATCACCTTCAGTTTCCCCAGGTCATAACGGTGGAAACGTTTCTCGTATAATCACGTATGGGGTGCAATCAGGTGGCAATTGCAGGGGTTTTGTACCAGTACAATCCATCTCACTGGTAGATTCTGAGGCTTTTTCCATGAGCATCAGCTTTTGCTTAGCCCCAACTCTAGCTTGATTGGGATGAGTGGCTTTTTCCTGTGTGGCTGTATGATTTACCCTTTCACCAGTTAAAGTAAGGAGTCTTATGAAGAAATTTCCCTATGATTCAGTTGCTTCCTCTCCATTACTTGTAGATGTTGTAATACAATTCGGGAGAAGGGATCGCGAAATTGCTTGCTCTAATTAGTGTTTTTATCTTGAATTCTATCTTTTTACAAAAGTAATTTAGTACGGACTCAGTTTTGATTATAAACTGTTCCAACAAATCTTTCATGAAATTATCATTGTTTTTTGTTGCATCCAAATTCTCAGGCATTTGTTTAGGGCCCTCAAATTTGCTCACCTGTTGCCTATTTTCGTTCATATTAGCTCTATTCCTCACATCCCTCCTCTTTTGGGGGGGGGGGCTTGCTAACAGAGAAGTCTCTGCCCCTATGGGTTCTTCAATGTTCTTGAATTTCCAGCTGTCGTGCGGCAGAGCACTTCGCTGGTAGCGCTGTTTTAAGTTGCCTGGCTATGCTTTTTTAGACCTCTCACTGTTTTAATTCCCCTTTTTACTGTGTATTGCGGCCATTACCTTTGTGTCCTTCCCCGGCTTTCTTTGTTTTGCACTGTTTGCTGTTTCCACACCCCGGTCCACCGCAGCCTTTTTGGGCTGATTGATGTGGAGGGTGTTGTGAAACGTTGCCGCCAGAGAGCCCCACTTCCGGTCGGCCTCCTCCAGCCGCCATTTTGGCGGTTAGCGGTCCAGTTGCTCGTGCCTCTTGACACCACCGGTATTTAACCGGAGCATGGCGCGGGAGCGCCGGCGGCACGCCGAAGGCGCGCCAAAGGCAAGCCCCTCTGCGCCCGTCCGTGCCTGCACGTCGCCTCTCGCCAGGAATGCTGGCCGGAGCTTTGTGGGACGGCGCACTTACTCTAATGCGGAGTTATTGGCAGTTAACTCTATGGTTGAAGGATGTAGTGGGCCTCGGTTGGGTCCCCTGGAAGGGCCCTTTGGATGTCCCTGCTGTAGGTACGTCTCCCCTATGGCGGAGCCTCCTTTACCTCTTCCTTCTCAGTCTAGGCCACCAGTAAGAATGCTTCACCTGAATGTGCGGTCTTTAGCCAAACATTATCTAGAAGTCTATGACTTGGTTCTGGAGGAATCACCGGATGTGTTTTTTCTAACTGAGACCTGGCTCAATGAGGATACGGTAGCTGAACCTAATTTAGCGCTGCCTCCTGGCTATTCCATTCTTACCATCAACAGAGAGTCCAGGGGGGGCGGCATTGCGGTTATTTTTAAATCTTGCTATTCGTGCCTATTTGTTAAAGAAGCTATGGAGGGCTGTGAATGTGCGCGTTTTAGTATTACTTTCAGTGCCCATCTGACCATCTCAGGGCTGTTAGTATACCGTCCTCCGGGGCCTATTGCGAAATTTAAATCTGCCTTGCTGGAGTACACCTGCACGCTTGCAATGAGTACAGCTAACTTTAGCATTCTCGGTGACCTTAACTTGCATTTTGATCTTGTGCAAGATACCGCAGTCAGTAGTCTGCTTGCGGACTTGGCAGCCTGCCAACTAATTCAATTGGTCCCCGGCCCTACCCATTCAGCCGGCCATCTGTTGGACCCCTTTTTTCCAACATTCCTCTTGCTATGGTGGAGACTCCTAAACCTGTAGGCTGGTCTGACCACTCTTTGATATCCATGTCTTTCCCTGCCCCTGAGCCCCTTAATAAGACTGTTCTTCCCCCGTTTTTAGGCGCCCTTGGCGTAAATTGAGATTGGAGGATTTTCATGCGCTTCTTGCTGCTAATATCCCGGCTCCACACAACGATGCAGATGTGAGCTATAGAGCCTTTTGTAACTGGATTGTCCAAGTGCTGGATTCCCTCATTCCAGCTAAATGGTTGAAAGGCCGCACTTTGAACCCTAGCCCATGGTACAATGACACTTTGGCTGCACTTAGGAAAGCATGCAAGAAATTAGAGCGCGCATGGAGAAAAGACTATGACTCTGTGGCAAAGAAATGCTATTTGTCCGCTATAAAAAACTATCATAGAACCATTTGCACGGTCCGAGCAGCTTTCTATGCCAACGAAATAAAGCTAAGCTCTAATCCGGCCAAATGTATTTTTAAAATTCTTAAGGACCTCAGAGTAAGGAGTAACTCTTCTGTTTCTATGATTACTTCTGAGCAACAGTGTGAAGACTTGGCAACCTTTTTTGTTGATAAAGTGGATACCATCTATCGGTCCTTTTTGCAAGGGTCTTCTCCTCTGGCCGCTCGTCATGAGCCCCCTCCTTTACATTCTTTGGCAGCTATTCCCAGTATAACGCTGGAAGAGTTTTCTTTACTGAGCAGGAAAATTAAATCTGGCTCTCCGGCCGATCCTTTAAAACCTGCCCAGTTCAGGGATTCACTGTCTCTCTTCCTGGCACCTCTGTGCCATGTTGTTAATACTTCTTTTACTACTGCTGTGGTCCCTGTGCCGTGGAAACAGGCGAGGGTATCCACTATTCTTAAAAAACCCTCACTTGACCCAGCAAAGCTGGAAAACTTTCGGCCAATATCGCTCTTTCCTTGGGTAGCTAAGATTGCTGAGGCCCATGTTAACAATATTTTAATGAAATATCTTACTACCAATAACATCTTGGATCCTTCTCAAAATGGTTTCCGTCCTGGTCACAGTACAGAGACGGCTCTTCTGGCTGTGACAGAACATCTGCGGACCATTCTCGATTCCGGTCATACAGCGGCACTGATTCTACTTGATCTGAGTGCCGCATTTGACACGGTTTCACATGAAATTCTGTTACAGCGTTTGGAGGATGCCGGGGTTGTGGGCCTAGCACTAGAATGGTTTAGATCATTCCTGAAAGAGAGATCTTTTCGAGTTTCGGCCCCCGTTTCTTTCTCAGGCTCATTCCATCGGGCAGGGGGTACCACAGGGCTCTGCATTGAGCCCCATATTGTTCAATCTTTATGTTCAGCCTCTTGCTAATGTGGCTAGGAATATGGGCCTCACCATGGTCTCGTATGCAGATGATACACAGCTGGTGGTGGCCCTGTCCGATGGTTCCACTCAGGATGCTTCGAGGTTTCGGAGCGGCCTGGCCGCTGTGGCAGAGTGGATGACTTTAAATTGTCTCCAGTTGAATGCGACTAAAACAGAGTTACTGTTGGTGGGGAGGGACAGGAGCCTCTGGAGTGAACAATGGTGGCCTAACATACTTGGTAGTACCCCCACCCCTAAGTTGGTGGTAAAAACTTGGGGGTATGGATGGATGCTACCCTTAGCTTTCAAGAACATACCAAAAGAGTTGCGGGTTCCTGTTTTGGCCTCCTGCGGGGACTTAGGCCCCTGCTGAAGTTTTTTGATTCATCTACTCGCCAACTCATTGTTCAATCAGCCATTCTATCCAGACTAGATTATGCTAATTCGCTCCTGTTGGGAGCTAATCAGGCTGAGATATTGCGACTGCAGCGTGTTCAAAACACTGCCGCCAGAGCCCTGTTAGGGCTCCCACGTAACTGTCCTTCTACTGGGGCCATCCGGAGGTTACATTGGCTTCCAGTGGCCAAACGGATCCAATTTAAGGCTCTTTGCTTATCTTTTAAGATCCTGAAACTTGCCTCGCCCAGTCTTCTGGCTAACTTGCTAGCCCTGTATGCCCCCACTCGCCAGCTGCGCTCCCTGGGACAGCATTTGGTAATTGTCCCCCATGTGAAGCGCCTTCGGGTCGGAGGTTGATCTTTCCGTTACTTAGCTGCCAAGCTATGGAATTCCCTGCCTCCTCAGATTCGCAGCTTGGATCGCATGGTGGACTTCAGGAAAGCAATTAAAACTTTCCTTTTTCCTTCTGCTTAGTCCTTTTTGTCTTCTGTATATTCCTTACGCCTACCTGTTGTGTTCTTAGCCCTGTTCCTTCTGACGCTGGCAGCGCCGGGACGCCTCTTTGCTGGGGCAGCTGTGCGCTATATAAACTCAGATAACATAACATAACAAGGTCACTTCTTGCATGTGGCGAAACATAGGGCACTTCTCTGGAAAATTGGACCCCTTGACCTGCTCCCTGCATATCGCAATGTCTGCCCAATATAGGGGTTGGGGAGTTTAGCCCCCTATTATTAATAACGATTAATAACTATCTTCTCTGTTTCCAGAGGGATTTTAAATCTGGTTTGGTATTGCAAGAATCCTTTCTTCCACTTGTACAAGCTCTGATGTTATTGCATGTTCTGATCACACCTCCCGATTGTGTCTTCAGAAACTGGGGACAGGCAGTCAAAGGGTCCATTATCTGCATTGGCGATGGAGGAACAACAGCAGTTAGGGGGTCTGACATTGTACTTTCAGACCCAGTCTCTATCTACATTGACATTAGTGCCTGACGAACGATGAGCCACATGTCGGAAATGCAAGGAATCTCACGTAATAGACTTTCCAGGAAGTTGGGCAGTTACCATGTGTTCTTTGCTAGTCAGAACTTGAAATGGCTGAGCATCGAAGGGAGCATCAGATTTCCGTTTTCTCGGCTGACAGACAAGCACTCGATCTCCTTTAGTAAATGTAATGTCTTTTGCATGTCGGCGCTTGTCTGTATAGGCCTTCATTTTTCTTTTACAATACAGGTCTATTTATGAGTTTCTTCCTCAGTACTTGAATGCCTGTTGGTCCATTGAGGTAGCTTGGTCATCAAGACTCTACCTAACATTAAGGTTGCAGGGCTTTCACCTGTGGTTGAGTGAGGGGTCAAATGGCAAACTTGAACAGTAGAATTGAAGACAGTTTTAAGGTCGCGCTTTTACAATACAGTACGCTGAACAGCTTTCTTGAGTGTACTCATGAATAGTTCAGCAATGCCATTGGCTTGTGGCCAAAGAGGTGTGCTCTTCTGATGCATTACAATAAGATGACTGAGAAAGTCTCTGCATTCTCGACTGTTGAAAGGTGGGCCATTGTTAGACTTTAGGATCGCAGGAACTCCCTATGTCATGAAGATGCCATCTAATCTCTCAATGACTCTTTCTTGAGTGGTAGATGAGAGCTCTTCGATCAATGGAAAACGGGAGTATTCATCAATAATCACCATTAAGTTATGTCCATTGTCAAGAGGACCGAAGAAGTCAACTTCAATTCTTTCTCCATGCATGCTTTGGCTACTCTGACATGTTTAAGGTGTGTTGAGTGGTTTTCGATGAAAAGCAGTTACATTGATGACATGCCTTCAACTCTCTTTCAACTCTCTCATCGAGATGTGGAAACCAGACTCGGTCTCGGAGAGCTAGTTTTGAGGCAACAATTTCACGAAGTTCTTCATGAGCCATTTCAATTATCTGTTGTCGCAGACTCTCCGGAATAACAATTCTCAAACCTCTCAGGATAATGCCTTCTTGAGTAACAGATAGTTCATTTTTTACATTTTAAAACTTTTTGTACTCACTGTCACTGGTAAGAGGTCGAGTGTGCTGGTTTCAAGTCTGATGTGCAATAATGTTTTCAGTTTTAACCTGTCACTATCTTGAATCGTGGCAGGGACAATTTGTTCCAATGAAATGGCAGCTGGTGTGCTGAATTTCACAATTAAATTTATGTAGGCTTCAGCTGTCTTAGAAGGGCTACCATGGCACTGTTGTGGCATTTTAAAGTAGCCGGCAGAGTTTTGATCTTTCCCTGGAAGGTGTACAATTATGTAGTTGTATTCTTGTAATCGTAATTGGATTGCCAAAGATGGTCAACAGCACTTGATTATCCCGAACAAGCGTGAAAGGGGTTCAATATACGAATAAGTGTAAATGTTCACAAGCCCACACCACTGCTAAACTTTCTTTCTCAGGTTGTAAATAAGCACATTCAGTTTGGGGCAGGCTTCTGCTTGCATATGCCACAATATATCTTCGAGCATTTGGGTGTCCAAGGGTGCTGTGCAAGGATTGCGCCTAACCCGATTCGGCTCAAGTCAACAACAACATCTGTATGAAACTTTGGATTAAAGTATGCCATTTAAATAGCATTCTCAATAACTTGTTTAATCTTTTTGAAGCTTTGCTCACATTCATGTGACAAATGAAATGAAACATTCTTCTTCGTCAAGTCTCTGAACGGAGCGCTTACAGTGGCAAAGTCTTGTATATATCTAGATCAGTAGCTGGCCATACCAAGGAATGAACGTAGCATGGAAACATCTTGTGGGGGACTGGCAGTTGACAACGCTTACACTTTAGCTGGATTACATGTCATGCCCCCATCAGAATAGATATGGCCAAAACTTTTTTACTTTGTCTTATGGAACTCACATTTGTCAGCATTCAAAGTTAAACCTGCATCTGCAAGTAAACGACACAAATACATGAGAGCTTTGTCATGCTCCTTTTGTGTAGCTCTGGAAGCCAGCATGTCATCACTATAATTAAGCGCATTCATGACAGACTGCATGATATGTCGAATGACATCCTGAAACAGCTCTGCAGCTGGTGACACACCAACATTTAGGGCATCATTACGATGACAGTTGGACTCTCATCCAACCAGTCCTGTAGCGGAAGCGGGACCTCCCGACAGGGAGTCGGTGGTCCTGATGCCCTTATTACAATGCGACCACCTTCACGGCAGTCGCAAAGTGTATATTTTCCATTGCGGCTTGTGCGGTGGGCTGCAGCACATGTCACAAAAGAAAATGTACACTTTAAAATGGTGCAGGGATGTTTAGGGGGACACCATAGGTGTCCCCCAGGCCCCATAGCGGTGGTCCAGGGGGGAATGGGGCCCTGCTAGGTGTAGGAAGGTGGAATCTGACTATATGGTTGCCCCCACTTTTTTTATGGTGTTTTGCTGGTTTATGACTTAGTTGGACTGGGATCCTGCTATTCAGGGCCCCAGTCTATCTGCTTTCTCTGTAAAAAGGTTTCCATGTGCCTTAGGCACATCTCTGATTGGAATCTGGAGTGCCCGTATAAGTCCCTAGTATATGGTATACTATGTACCAAGGGCATAGGTACCTCAGAGGCCTACCAGGGGCTGCAGCATGTATTATGCCACCCCTGGAAGGCCATCCAAACTGACACCACAGGTCTGCTACTGCAGCCTGGGTAAGGTGGTGCATGCACCCCTTACTGTGATATAGGTTACCTATATCACTAAATACATACACACATATAAACCTATAAGTCACTCCTAAGGCAGGCCTTATCAATCCTGAAGGCAGAGTGCATGGTTCCTATGTGAGAGGGTGCCCCTGCATGAGCAGGGCCCCTCTGCAGCATTCAGAGACCCTTCTCTGATGCTGTTTGTAGTGCAGCCTGACCATATACTCTTAAGCGCATTATAACCTCGCGTTAAATGCTAACTTTGGAATGGCTGCACATAAACATGTCGTGTTTGGTGTCAAACATCTTGGAATACTACCCCCCCACCAATTCTGGCGGCGGGGGTAGCATTCCACCCTTCTAGAGGGAAAGACATGTTAACTCTGGCTAGCCCGGTAACTTCTTTCCAAAGCCCTGGCATCACAAAATGGATGCTGCTGCCACAGACACGAGTCTGGCCTCCTGCTGCTGGATGAAACTCCGGCAGGGGAGGCCTGGACAATAGGTTTCCTGTCCCAGGGAGGTGTGACCACCTCCCCAGACAGGATAATGTGTATTGGGGCTGGGCGGGAGCACTTTCGGGTGCTTTGAAGTCCTGCACTGGGGGCACATTTGGTGTCTCTGTGCATACCCCAGTTCAAACCGGATCAGGGGCTTGCAGCCCCTGCTTTGGCGTGAACTGGACAAAGGGAAAGGGTGTAGCCACCCCTCTGCCCTGACCCACCCATAGGTGGGGCCACAGAGTAGTCCAACCCCTAAACTTAGTATAAGTATAGGAACCCAGTCCTTAGGACTTTAGATTATCCCTGGACGAAACTCTGAAACAGAATCCTGGACCTTCGATGCTCTACTCAAGATTAGAGGACAGAAGAATATCCCTTGGGGTCAAGGAGTGACTCCCCTGCTTGGCAGGCACCAAAGACGCATCTGTCCGGTCTGCATTTCTGAAGCTCCCGTTGGACGCCGAAGTCTTCGCATCACCAGAGGTAGATTCTCAGACTTCCCCGAGGCTACTCTGAGTCCCCAGCAAAGCTGAGGCCCGTAGCTATCGTGGGTGACGTGAGACCGTGACCCCTGGTCACCGAGCACATTTGCAAGTGCATCCTCTTCTGGGTCTCCCACAAAGTCGTGCTTTGGGCTCCTAGTAGCCCTAACCTCCAGCACCAATTGCATTGAAGATCACTGGCCTAAACTTCATGAGTGTCCTGTGAGCCAGATCCACGTGCGACGTCTCGAGGCTCCTTCGCGGTCGCTAGCCCGTTGGCTAGTAGCCCTTAATGAAAGCCAATCTTTTTCTTATTTGGCATCCTGGTTGCTCCAGGCCTGCCCTCACTTACACTTGCTGGGTGAGTTCCCCAGACCTTGCTGGTCTGTACCATCGACGATCTTCATCTTCATTGAGACTTGCCGTTGCCAAGGCTTGTTGGGTCCAATCCGGTCACCAACACCTCAGCACTCGACAGACATTGTGTACCAGCCCGAATCCTGCTCCTGGTTGCCGACAACGCCTCCTGGACCTCGTGGCTGAAGAGTCAAGACGACCGTCAATGCACCTGAAGCACTCAACATCGGTGGGCATCTGTCCATCGCCTTCCTGGTCACTGGCTAGTGACCCAGACTCTGTCCCCTCTGCTTTCAGGTTCTTCAGATCTCCGATCCACTCTTGGATCCACCCGGACACTTTCCACTTGGTCGCCAGCAGCACTTTGCAGCAGATCGCCGTTCAAATCGACGACGAAACCCGACCCCGAAAGGCACCTATGCACCCGGCTTCCCTGGGTGAGGTAACACGAGTACTCCGGTGCTCCAGTGGGTAGAGACTCTTCAAAGTACTAGTTCTCAAAGGGTTTGCTCCAAGTCCTTCTTTAAGTGTCCCTTTTCTTTAATTTCCTGATCGCGACTTTCTCCATAGAAGTCAACGGCGTATCGCGGTTGTGTATTTACACTGCACGCGTCCCCCGTGGGTCCCCTGTGTCACTACCTTGGGTGGTTCCTTGTGGTCCAAGCACTTCTAGAGGCTCTAGGCCTAGTGTCTAGTTCAGTCGTGGTTCTTATACCACTTTATTGGTATATGGTTTGGTACGCCCCTAGGGCCCAAACGTGTATTTGTGCTATTACTGTGTTTAAATAACTTCTAACTTATGTACTTCGAACTCTAGCCTCATAAAGAGACTAGAGGGGTGTGGTTAGCAATAAATACATATATTTTGAATATATACCTGGTGTGGTGCTCTTTCATTTGGTCACTCAAGAGATTATAGACTGGTAAAACAAGCTGCTTTACATTCCTTCAAGACTTAGCCTGAAGGCTGCTCTCCATAGCTACCACTAGGATAGCTTTCAATAAAGGTTGTCTTTAACCTATCTCCAATAAGGGGTTGTTTGGACTGGTGCAAGGTGCCCACTATAATTAGTGGACAGCATATGCCAGGCCAACTTCTCACATTGGTGTGCAGCGTGTGGGATTCCAGCTTGCTATTGTTTTACCAGATAATCTCAATTGAATTGATCAACTGAAAACCACTAAAGGTACCTAAGGTACATATAATTTAAGCTTAGAATACAGTAAGTTCTACTGAACTTAGAGTTGTGTGTCAAGGGATAGCACAACCCTTTCTACAACTCAAGAGAGTTTAGTAGGCCACACTAGAGTAGGTAGTGCATACACCACACCACACTAGTAATGTCTTTAAGGGTAGGATCTAAAGAATCCTTGCAGGAAGCCACTGAGCTTCCACCCTCCAAGTATGATACACTCCCATTCTTGGAATTGAGAGCATTATGTAACTTGAGGAAATTAAGGACAGGCCAAAGTCCCACCACCCAACACCTTAAAGAGTTGTTGGTGGCTTATGACCTTAGTAAGCCCTTGGGGACTGAAGGGGTAGGAGCTGAGGGTGGGGCAGAAGATGAGGAAGGGGCCAGGGGTAGAAATACCCCAGCCCCCTCTGAAACTGGCCAGGAGGGTGACAATGGCCCTGACCTGGATAATCCAATCCCTCCTGAGGAAGATGAAGAGGATGATCAGGATGATGCCCTCTTTGTCCCCCAGGAAGGATTATGAGTGTGCCCAGAAAGTCTAGATCTCCTTCTCAGGAGTCTAAGCACTCTGGCACCTCAATAGGGAGCTCTGTCTCATCTCATAGGAGGGAATCCTCTCATGAGAGAAGAAAGAGGCTGATTCAATATGAGGAAGCTCAGCTTGAACTCAGAAGGAAGCAAGTAGCCTTAGACAGGGAGTCCCTAGATCTCTTTAGAGACAAAAGAAAGTTGGGACTAGAGTCCCATGGTGGCAGCCATGTCCCTAGAGATAGGGAAAGGTCTTATGACCATAGAAACCTAAACAAGATTGTCCCTCCCTACCAGAGTGGGGATGACATCCACAAATGGATAACTGCACTGGAGAGGGCCTGTAAAGTTCAGAAGGTCCCCCAGCAGCAGTGGGCTGCAATCTTGTGGCTCTCCTTTGCAGACAAAGGTAGAGACAAGCTCCTCACTGTAAGAGAAGAGGATGCTGACAATTACACAATCTTGAAGAGTGCTCTGATAGATGGGTTTGGCCTAACCACTGAACAGTATAGGTTGAAGTTCAGAGACACCCAAAAAGCTCAGGCTCAAGACTGGGTTGATTTTGTAGACTGTGCTACTAAGGCTCTGGAAGGTTGGATACATGGCAACAAAGTGCATGACTTTTTAGGATTGTACAATTTGATTATGAGGGAGCAGATCCTTAATAATTGTCAAAACCAGCTTTTGCACCAGTATCTGGTGGACTCTGATCTGACCTCTCCCCAAGAATTGGGAAAGAAGGCAGACAAATGGGTCAGAACCAGAGTAAAGACTAAAAATCAGGGTGGTGACCAGAAGAAAGATTCTACTAAGTCCCAAGAGAAAGGTGGGGATAAATCTAAGGATAAGTCCACTACAGGGCCCCAAAATTCCTCTTCTGGGGGTGGGTCCCAAACTCCTTCCTCTCCTGAAAAGAAACCATATTGCCATGTCTGTAAAAGCCTGGGCACTGGAAATCTGATCCCAGTTGCCCCAGGATTGGCAATAAAGAAAATGTTCCCCCAGCAACTACTAACCCCCCTCCTGGTACTACCAGTAGTAATCCTCCAGTTGGGAGTAGTGCACCCAAAAAGTTAGGTGCTTTTGCAACAGGAACAGAGGTGGGCCCTGGTTCAGACAGGGACCCCTCAACAGACTCCTCTGACTCTGATGGTGGTGTAGGATTTGCCACCTTTACCATGGGTCCCACAGCAATGGGCAGGTACAGACTGGAGCCAATGATTAATGGTCAGAAAGCTGTGGCATTTAGGGACACAGGGGCTAGTGTCACCATGGTGGCAGGGAAACTAGCCCCCCCTCACCAGCTTTTACCTGAGTTTAAATACAAGGTGACCAACATTGATGGTGTCAGAACAGATCAACCCATGGCCATAGTCAATCTCAGCTGGGAGGGGGTCACAGGCCCAAAAAGAGTGGCAGTGTCCCCAACCCTACCTGTAGATTGCCTCATGGGCAATGATCTGGAAATGTCAGCCTGGGCTGAGGTTGAACACCAAACCCATCTCAGGATGCTGGGCGTCCCTGTAAAGGTTAGTGGGGCTGTGATGGCCACAGCCCCAGCCCAAGATTTTGGAGAGATGGAGCCTGGAAGAATGGCCCACTCTCCCCCAAAGAGAGCACAAGGGTTGAAGAAAAGTCTTCTTCCCTCCAGATAGTAGGTAAGGGTCAGCCTCCTCAGGGAACTGACCCTACCCCTAGTGAAGGAACTGCCCCAGAGGTAGTCAGGCCTGGCCTGGCCACACCCCTGATGGCAGAGGACCCTTCCAAGGTGGTACCCAGTCTGGAGCAGGTAACCTGCCCCTCTCTACCCTGCCTCAGCCAGCCCAGGGCTGCAGAGGTCAGGGAGGTCAGTGGACCCCCCACGGCCCCCTGTCCCGAGGAACCCCCTATCAGCAGATTAGGGGCACCCAGTCTAGTAGCCCTAGCCAGGTGAAAACTCCTCTACACACTGAGGGATCCCTCATGCCTTTATGTAGGGACCTCCCCCAGAAGGACTCTGGTAGGCAAGGGAAAACCTGGGACCTGAAGGTTCCAAACCTGCCATGTCCCTCCAGTAGTCCATCCAAAGGGACCCAACCCCCAGCTGTAGGCAGCCAAAGGTTGACCCTTAGAGCAAAGTGCAACTCAGTCATGGAGAGACAGGCATACATGGTGACCAGTGATCTGAGGAAGCTGAGGCCAACATTCCTAGGGCCTCACTTCCCTCCCCAGACACCTCACCAGCCTTGTACTTTACCTAAGCACACCACAGGTAGTGATTCCCCATGGTGGAGACCCTCTCATACCCTTAGGGTGAGGGATTGCTTAGTGGACCATAAGACAGGGGGCAACCATGCTAGTGCAGGTGCTTCCTTATATGACCACTTAGTCAATGAAGGCTCAACTGGCCAAGGTTAGCCTTATCTCCTTTCGTTTGGGGGGTTATGTAGGAAGGTGGAATCTGACTATATGGTTGCCCCCACTTTTTTAGGGTGTTTTGCTGGTTTATGACTTAGTTGGACTGGGATCCTGCTATTCAGGGCCCCAGTTTATCTGCTTTCTCTGTAAAAGGTTTCCATGTGCCTTAGGCACATCTCTGATTGGAATCTGGAGTACCCTTATAAGTCCCTAGTATATGGTATACTATGTACCAAGGGCATAGGTACCTCAGAGGCCTACCAGGGGCTGCAGCATGTATTATGCCACCCCTGGAAGGCCATCCAAACTGACACCACAGGTCTGCTACTGCAGCCTGGGTAAGGTGGTGCATGCACCCCTTACTGTGATATAGGTTACCTATATCACTAAATACATACACACATATAAACCTATAAGTCACTCCTAAGGCAGGCCTTATCAATCCTGAAGGCAGAGTGCATGGTTCCTATGTGAGAGGGTGCCCCTGCATGAGCAGGGCCCCTCTGCAGCATTCGGAGACCCTTCTCTGATGCTGTTTGTAGTGCAGCCTGACCATATACTCTTAAGCGCATTATAACCTCGCGTTAAATGCTAACTTTGGAATGGCTGCACCTAAACATGTCGTGTTTGGTGTCAAACATCTTGGAATACTACCCCCCGCCAATTCTGGCGGCGGGGGTAGCATTCCACCCTTCTAGAGGGAAAGACATGTTAACTCTGGCTAGCCCGGTAACTTCTTTCCAAAGCCCTGGCATCACAAAATGGATGCTGCTGCCACAGACACGAGTCTGGCCTCCTGCTGCTGGACGAAACTCCGGCAGGGGAGGCCTGGACAATAGGTTTCCTGTCCCAGGGAGGTGTGACCACCTCCCCAGACAGGATAATGTGTATTGGGGCTGGGCGGGAGCACTTTCGGGTGCTTTGAAGTCCTGCACTGGGGGCACATTTGGTGTCCCTGTGCATACCCAGTTCAAACCGGATCAGGGGCTTGCAGCCCCTGCTTTGGCGCGAACTGGACAAAGGAAAGGGGTGTAGCCACCCCTCTGCCCTGACCCACCCATAGGTGGGGCCACAGAGTTGTCCAACCCCTAAACTCAGTATAAGTATAGGAACCCAGTCCTTAGGACTTTAGATTATCCCTGGACGAAACTCTGAAACAGAATCCTGGACCTTGACGCTCTACTCAAGATTAGAGGACAGAAGAATCTCCCTTGGGGTCAAGGAGTGACTCCCCTGCTTGGCAGGCACCAAAGACGCATCTGTCCGGTCTGCATTTCTGAAGCTCCCGTCGGACGCCGAAGTCTTCGCATCACCAGAGGTGGATTCTCAGACTTCCCCGAGGCTACCCTGAGTTCCCAGCAAAGTTGAGGCCCGTAGCTATCGTGGGTGACGTGAGACCGTGACCCCTGGACACCGAGCACATTTGCAAGTGCATCCTCTTCTAGGTCTCCCACAAAGTCGTGCTTTGGGCTCCGAGTAGCCCTAGCCTCCAGCACCAATTGCACCGAAGATCACTGGCCTCCACTCCACGAGTGTCCTGTGAGCCAGATCCACGTGCGACGTCTTGAGGCTCCTTCGCGGTCGCTAGCCTGTTGGCTAGTAGCCCTTAACGAAGGCCAATCTTTTTCTTATTTGGCATCCTGGTTGCTCCAGGCCTGTCCTCACTTACCTTCGCTGGGTGAGTTCTCCAGACCTTGCTGATCTGCACCATCGACAATCTTCATCTTCATCAAGACTTGCCGTTGCCAAGGCTTGTTGGGTCCAATCCGGTCGCCGACACCTCAGCACTCGACAGACATTGTGTACCAGCCCGAATCCTGCTCCTGGTCGCCAACAACGCCTCCTGGACCTCGTGGCTGAAGAGTCAAGACGACTGTCAACGCACCTGAAGTACTCGACATCGGTGGGCATCTGTCCATCGCCTTCCTGGTCACTGGCTAGTGACCCAGACTCTGTCCCCTCTGCTTTCAGGTTCTTCAGATCTCCGATCCACTCTTGGATCCACCCGGACACTTTCCACTTGGTCGCCAGCAGCACTTTGCAGCAGATCGCCGTTCAAATCGACGACGAAACCCGACCCCGAAAGGCACCTATGCACCCGGCTTCCCTGGGTGAGGTAACACGAGTACTCCAGTGCTCCAGTGGGTAGAGACTCTTCAAAGTACTAGTTCTCAAAGGGTTTGCTCCAAGTCCTTCTTTAAGTGTCCCTTTTCTTTAATTTCCTGATCGCGACTTTCTCCATAGAAGTCAACAGCGTATCGCGGTTGTGTATTTACACTGCACGCGTCCCCCGTGGGTCCCCTGTGTCACTACCTTGGGTGGTTCCTTGTGGTCCAAGCACTTCTAGAGGCTCTAGGCCTAGTGTCTAGTTCAGTCGTGGTTCTTATACCACTTTATTGGTATATGGTTTGGTACGCCCCTAGGGCCCAAACCTGTATTTGTGCTATTACTGTGTTTAAATAACTTCTAACTTATGTACTTGAACTCTAGCCTCATAAAGAGACTAGAGGGGTGTGTTTAGCAATAAATACATATATTTTGAATATATACCTGGTGTGGTGCTCTTTCATTTGGTCACTCAAGAGATTATAGACTGGTAAAACAAGCTGCTTTACATTCCTTCAAGACTTAGCCTGAAGGCTGCTCTCCATAGCTACCACTAGGATAGCTTTCAATAAAGGTTGTCTTTAACCTATCTCCAATAAGGGGTTGTTTGGACTGGTGCAAGGTGCCCACCATAATTAGTGGACAGCATATGCCAGGCCAACTTCTCACACTAGGGGCCCCCAAAGTCGCTTTCCACCTGCCTTTTCATGGCAGGCGAACCAACATAAAAAGGCAGGCGGAAAGGGACATTGTAATCCCTATGGAGGTGCCTGAACAGGCACTGCCCCTGTTGTAGGGGATTACTGACCCTTTCGACGGTCTGAGGGCTCCTTGAGCCCTTCGGATTGTCCCCCTGCCTGCTGCCTCCGAACGCACGCATTGTAATGCATCAGTCGGACTGCAGCAACAGATGGTGGTTGGACCACATCGTACGAGCCGTCGGATGCGGTCCAACCGCCACCAGAATAGCCCCCTTATAGTCTTTTGTTTCAGAACAGACCAATATGTGTAGAAAAGGTTGCAACGTACCTGCAACTCTCCTTGAGTTCCAACCGATGATATCCTTTATTCAAGTCAGGGCGAGAGAAGACCTTCGCACCATTCAGTTGGGTTATCATGTTGGCAGCGTGTGGACCTGGATGTCATTCTCATTCAATTGACTTGTTCACTTGACACATGTCAACGCAGATGCGTGCAGCTCCTTCACTGTCCTTTTTAGACACTATCACTGTAGGAGAAACCCAGGGCATCGGACCAGTGGTACGCTCAATTATATCATGTTTGAGCAATGATTCAAGTACTTTTTCAACAGCTTCCTGTAAATGGAATACAGGTCATTTGTGTTTTTGAACAATAGGATGGAGGTCCTCATTAATGTGTAATTGTACTTTCATAGTCATGAGTTTTCCTAACCCATGAAACAATGAAGGGAATTGACTTACTATTTCATGATGAGCATTTATATCATAGTTCACTGATATCAGTCCCATCTCAGCAACTGTGCTGAAACTGAGCAAACAGGCACTTGATGCCATACCTTGAAGTACATGAAGGGGTGCTCGTCCTTCCTTTTTCTTGCATTTCATCAGTGCTTCAAATGAACCTTGACTTTTTAATGGCGTCGATGCAGCCATGTATACACTTTAGTTTTTGATGGCTTAAGTCATGGCAATGGAGATAGTTCATTGTATTTCTCCTCAGGCATTCTGTTGATCGACGCACCACTGTTGATAATAAAAGGTATGCACAACCATCTTCTTCAATTTCACTTGATGTAGATACTGAACAACTCTTTGACAATGACTTAGATGATGATCGACTTCATTTGGTGTCAATTTGCCTCAATTGGTGTGGTCGATTCACGTTGTTGCCGTGCTTCAAGCATAGCTTCCGAAGCTCTCAGGTGGCCATTTTGTCTTCTCGCCATGGCACACTTATCTTTTCCTTCGCCTTGCAAACCATTACAAAATGGTTTTCCTTCCCACAGCCTTTGCAGACCTGTCCAACGGCGAGACATATATCATCGTGTGGAAAAGAAAATCTACACCTGAAACACAACTTCTTCTCCCTTGGAGACATCACTCTGTGTCCCTCTGTCTTGTGCCCTGGCTTACTTTTTCGTCATCATCATCAATCACTGGGATCATAAAAGTACATCGCAATATGTCACATAGAACATTTGAAATCCATAAAAGTTGGGATAAAAGATAAATTAATAGTATTGTGAATGAAACATCAAATTACAATATCAACAAAGCATGTTTAACAGAATAAAACTAATACACAATAAAACCCCTAGCCAATGGATAGTTCAAGACAAAAGAGCAAACAGCAGGTACATCATAGTAGCGACAAGGATTCTAGGAAATCCAAGAGAATTAACAGCACAATATTGGACTCTATCAGCCATAGCAATGATCTTGCATGCTATGGTAAAGTGCACACTATGTATCTGTATCAAAGTAACCAAGGCATAAGTACATCAAAAGCATCAAAGTGACAGTGTGCAATATAGCGAAAAAGCTTGGCCAACCAAGCATTGAGCTTCGAAACTACAGTAATGTACAGACTCTTAGTTCCAGTTTAAAGTGACCAGTGCATTAATGTAAGAACTTAGAAAAGCTCCCCCTCCATACTTGCATCCACTCTTGACAATCGAATCTGCAAGAATTCTAGATTCTAGTTCATGCTGGTGAACTGACAAAGCAATAATTACCTTGTATACACTTAGGGCCCGTGGACTTTGGTGGTATGGGAGTGGGCCACCACGCTGGCGCCCCGCTCCCACACCGCCAAAGTCATGAGAGCACTGCCCGCCAGATTACGAGTTGCGGTGCCTCTGAAAATGGACACTGCAATGGTAGCGCCAAAGGCAGTTCCTGCATGGTATGCACTCTTGCAGTCCATGCCGTACAGGAACTGGGGTGCATGTACTCCCATGCACAGGGCAGGGCCCCCTTTTTTTCCTCACCGCCAGCGGTTTCATGGAGTAAGAACCTCCATGAGACTGCTGGCAGTGAGGAAAGTCATAATATGCTTGGCGGTGCCGCAGGGCACCACCAAGCATATTGCGGCCCTCAGACCGCCGCACCACCAGCGGTGCCATGGTGGTCCAACCGCCCAAGTTGTAATCCAGCGGTCGGACTGCTGGTGCAGCGGTGGCCGGACCGCCACCATTGCGCCACTGTGAGTTTGGCGGTCCTTGGGCTGCCAAACTCATAATTAGACCCTTAGTGTGTCTTAGCCATAAAGCCTTTAGGTATCTAGCTATACCAAAAACCACTACTCTATTGTATCGGAGGCCAATAATCTAAATGCCTCCATGTACTTCCTACTGCCCAGGTTTCTACAGAGTGGCACTATCCAATTTGTCCGGAGATGATAAAAGGATGGAGATCAGATTGCAGGAGGCTGAGTGCTTTGATTTTTACAAATATGGCAATGGCTAAAACAGCCTAGAATTAAGCAGAGAGCGACAAGAGATCTTACCCGTGAAATCTCGGCTTACATATGATAGTGTGAAACATTCTATTGCATGCAATTATAACTAAGGGTGGGCAGAGCATGTGGAGCTTCACTCCACAGAATTCCATGGAGTTACATAAAAACTCTGCGAGATTCCGCAGAGTTCATCAAGCGGGCGGAAATCGGTATATCGCACTGCTTGCATTGATTTTTGGCAATGGGAGCTTGTTCCCTGCTGCAAAATCAGTGCGAACGGCACCACATGGTGTGCCAGAGGGTGCTGCTTCTTTGCTGCCACTACTCGAGTGGCAGCTGTCCCACAGCGAACAGTTACGACCGCCGATGTTGATAAAATCTCACTGGGTGCCGTTCTAGCACCTGAAAATCACACTAGGGGATGCCAATTCTCACTTGCCAATTTAATGTTGGTGAGCCACACAGCGGTTGGTGGAGTTTTGCCGGAACTCTGCTTTACAAGCGTAACGCGGAGTCGGCAAAACTCCACAAACTCTGACGGAGGAACAGAATTAATCACCCACCCCTATTTATAACTTACTTACCAAAACAATAACAAAGGAGAAGTTACCCTTCCAAAGAGGATGTGAGAAGGAATTGAAGATAACACTGAATGAAAAACAATGGAATTCACCCCTTACGAGAATGAACAATTTTGCGACACATGCGCGGGAGGGAAACAATGCAGAAAATATTCTACACATGGCATTACACGGCTGCAAGTCTAGGGATCATGGGGCATCCGAGGGGACATCGTGCTAGAGGGAACATGGGGGAACTGATTCATGTGACACATATTCTTTGATCCTGGTCTCATGTGAAATATCTTTGGTCCAGAGTGCTGCAAACCAAGAAGGAGATCATAGGGTCCTGACTGGCAGAATGCTCAGAAGTGATATTTCTTGACAGACCATCCAAAGAAATGTACCCATTACACGGGAGGATGGCAAATGTTATTTCATACATACTTTTAGCAGCAAAACAATTTATATTGGTATTTTGAGGCCTACCAATAGACCCAAAATAGAATTGATAAATTATGGTGGATGCTGGTAATGGAAAAATTAGCTAAATCTGCCCAGGGTAAGAAAAAAGACTTCAAGACACAATGGGAACCACTGCAGGAATTCTTTTGGAGGGCAAGAGCGAGAAACAGAGACACTGGGTATCATCACACTGTCTGGTTCCACAGCTCAACTTACAGCCGCGGTCCGTGCAGGTAAAAGCTGTGGGGCCCGTGGGGGGATTTCGACATACGACCATGAGAGAAAATTAATTATTTATTTAATTTTCCCTCGCGGTCGCATGTTGAAATCCCCGGTTCACACGCCCCACCGATCTTACCTACACGGGCTGCGGCTGTGAACTTAATATATACTGCCAGAGCATTAATATATAAAAGTGTATTGAGCTCTTTAGTATGATTATATTATGTTGTATTATTTATATATTACAACTGTTATTGAAACCAGTGCATCCCAGCACTTGAGAAAAACAGATACTCAGCAGAGCACCTAGAGGGCCAACTTTTGGCTGATGAAATAGACACATATTCAATCCTTTTTGAAGAGGGAGAAATCAGAGAGCTGTAATGCCACTTTTTAGTTGCTTAATTGGAAAAGAAGCGTCCACCCGTACATGCTCGATAAGTGGACCATTTCCGAATTGGAAGGCAATCAGCCGCAGTCCGTGCAGGTAACAGCGGTGGGGCTGAGCGGGGGGATTTCGAGGGACAATGTCGAGGGAAAATTAAATAAATAATTAATTTTGCCTCGGCTTCGTCCCTCGAAATCCCCCCACGCCGCCCCACCGCTGTTACCTGCAAGGACCGCGGCTGAAGCCAATATAGATCAAGAAGATCAGCAGTTATGTGGGCATTACTAGGAAGGTTCAAAATAATATATACTGCAGAGGTTTGTAGGTCTTGAAGCCTGTGCAGGAGAAATGTTAAGATACCAAAGTACATTTACTCCTAAAGTCAATACAAAATTCTATAAGGGCTTGAAAGTGGGAGATAGTTGAATATTTTCCTTAACACTTTAAGAGGGGGAAAATAGGTGGCAGTAAATTGAGTATCTTGCTGAGCCACTAAAAGATCTTGGTCAATCAGAAACCAAAGATTTCTGGTTGAGGAGACAGGTGTAGGTGCTGGTCTCAAATCAGATGGCCACCAGGAGGGAGATCAGGAGTATGTGAATCTGCCAAACATGAGCCTTACTGTTTTTTCTGAATTCAGTTTCAAACAGTTAGCTCTCAGTCAAGTAACCGCATATGACATACAAGATCAAATGTAGTATGGGTATCCAAGACATTATTAGATATGGAAAGGATTATTTGAATATCATTCAAAACCAAATGAATGAAGTAATTCAGCAAGAGAGGCAATGTAGACGCTAAAAATGCTAGGAATCAGATTGGATCCCTAAAGGACTCCAGAATCAATAAAATGGTCAGGTGAGCAAGATGGAGGATGGTAGACTGATTGAGATCTAGCTGTCATGAATGAGTGAAACCATTTGAGTGCTTGCCTGCATATGCCCAGGTCAAAAAGGCCTGTTTCGTTTATCGTTGTTCTATTGCAGCTAGTGAACCCCATTGTGCAAGATTTACATTTCCTTCTTGTCAGATACCAAACTCAGCAAGGCTTTAAAAAATGAATGTTTGGCAGGCACTTCAGGAGTTAAACAGCCCTCTCACCATACTTTGTATATGAAGCTTTTGAGCACCCATCTCCACCCTCAAAAGCAGGTGTGGTAAGAATGCACTTTCTCTAAGCTCAACATTGAGGGAAGTGAAGCCGCCTTCTTTGCTCTGGCATTGACTGGTTACTGGCATTGACTGGTTACTGTACGATCTTGGGAGCCCTGATCTATCGCCCCCCATATCCTGCCACCAAGTTTGTTGCTAATCTAGCGATGTTTTGTCCCCTCTGGCACTTCGATACTCACTTTTTATAGTGGTTGGAGATCTGAATTTACATTTTGATGATACATCGTGTCCCACAGCTATACCTGTGGCCACAGACATGGAAAATCTGCAGCTTATTTAATTTGTAAAGTCCCCCACACACAGTTTGGGGCACACATTGGATTCTTACTTCTCAAATTGAGCTGATATAGTGGTCAAGCAGCCCATACCACTTGTATTGTCTGACCACTATGCCTTTCCTTTTCTGTTCCCGTATGTGGGTGCGCCTAAAAATGATCCAGAGGCATCAGTGGCACGGGTTAGGTGCTGGGCCAAAATTACCTCTTCGGTGTTCTGTGGTGCTCTGGCTGCCAACAGTCCTAGGTTGGATAGCTGTACCAAGACAGTCGATGCACAAGTAGAGAATTGGATTAATAGAGCATTAGATCTTATGGCTCCTCTTGGAAACTGGGCCTTTTACAGACATCGCCATCGGTTGAATGGTTCAATGAGGACCTACTAGCTTTAAAGAAAATGTGCAAACAACTAGAGCGCCTTTGGTGCAGGGAGTATGACCCTGCCTGTGAAAGGGACTCTAAGGCAGCAATAAAAAGCTATCATGGTTGCATTAAAAAGGCTAGCTGCAAATTCTACATCAATAAAATCCAGGAGGCCCAAAATTCCTCCCATGAGCTACTTATGGTGGTGAAGTCACTTTCAAAGCTACATGCAGTCTCAGCTTCTACTATTCCTTCAGAGGAAGGATGCAATGCTCTAGTGCAATAGCTCCCAAGAAAAGGTAGCCAATATTTATGACTCGTTTCCTATAGAAGCTAGAGATGCTTCTTGCTTGAACGCTTGGTTCAACGGGTCAGAGGACAGCTTTAGGCTGCTCAGTTTTAGACTTATTGATGCGGAACAGCTAACTGCAATATATGAGTCAGTGAGGTCAGGTTCCCCATTAGCTCCAGCTTTTCCATCTATTCTTGAACGAGGCTTGGAGTTGATCCACCCAGACCTAGGTGATCTGATCAATAACTCTTTAAACTCTGGCCAGGTACCGGGGAGATGGAAACATGCTGTGGTGGTTCCACTTTTTAAAAAGCCATTGCCCCACCAAGCCAGAAAATTATCGTCCGGTTTCGATATTTCCACTATTTTCTAAAATCATGGAGAAAGCCGTTAACAAACAGCTATCGTGCTTTATAGAGAGCCGTGACCTGTTATACAGAACCCAATCTGGGTTCCACCCCTCATATAGTAAAGAGTCAGCATTACTGTTGGCGACGGGGTCAGTTCACCAAATTTTGGACACTGGTGAATCTGTGGCATTGTCGATGTTGGATCTCAGTGCTATGTTTGATACTGTGGGCCATAACATCTTGTTAGAGAGACTCTGGAAATGTGGGGTAGGACATAAAGCTTTGGGATGAGTTGCTTCTTTTTTGCAAGGACACACTTTTCAAGTGGCACAGAAGCCCCATCAGTCAAGAGTGCTACTGCAGAAGCAAGGGCTGCCGCAGGGCTCTTCTTTGAGTCCTACCTTGTTTAATGCATACAAGCATCCTTTGGCAGACATAGTTGAGAGTTTTTCGCTCTTGATCGTATCATATACTGATGACATCCAGCTCATCATTACGCTGTCAAAAAATGCAACCCAGATGGCCGCGTCTTTAAGCCTCTCCCTTGTTGAGGTAGCTAAATGAAGGGACTCATATTGCGTTAAGCTTAATGTAAGAAAAATAGAGGTTCTGACCCTGGGCAACCAGTCGAACATCTAGTCAACTGCTTGGTGGCCTAAGGAGCTGGGTCATGTACCGGAAGCCAAACCCAAGGTCAAGAATCTCGGCATCTGGGTGGATGAAAAAAATAATTTATCTTTTGACAACCAAATATCTGCAGCGGCGGAAAAATGTTTCAGAGTTCTTAAAATGCTAAGAAAGAAACTGTACCTCTTGGCTGGCACATCCAGGTAGACTGATTCAGGCCTTGATAGTGTCAAGGCTGGACTACTGTAATGTTTTATACCTCGGAGCACACAGGGCAGGGTCAATAGATTACAAGAATTAGCCAAAACGTGCGTCCCTGGAGGCGGCACTCAAGCAGCTTCATTGGCTCCCAGTAAGACAGAGATCCACTTTTAAAGCCTTATGTTTTTGCTATAAAGCCATGAAAGACAAAAGTCCACAGTATTTACAACCGTTTGTCAGACCTTACGATCCCCTGAGGAACCTCAGTTCAGCAGGGGAAATGTTGGCTATAGTTCCCAGATTTAGGAAAGTATGTATGGGTGGAAAGTCATTTGACTACTTGCACTGAAATTGTGGAATGCTCTCCCCTTAGCAATTTGTCTGGCTCAGTCGAAAGAACTGTTCAAGAAAAACCTAAAAAAATGTTTTTTTAGTTCAGGATGTAGGGGGGGTTTGATAACTGCATGAAGGTGTGTGGAAATCGTTACCTAGCGCTGGGACACCTCAAATGAGATAGCTATGGGCTCTAGAAATTACATTATTATTATTATTATTATTATCATTAATAATGGTGACTGTGGGGGGGCGTGGCTAGCAGCCGTCGAGAATGTCCGCTGCCTAATCGAGCTCCTACCTTCCCGACACCTATCCTGTCCTATCCTGTGCCATCAACGAAGACAATTGCACAGCAACGGATATAATTCACTCCCGGACCCCCTGGAGAAATACTGAGCCTCTGGCGGAGGTAATGCTGCTTGATACCGTCCCTACTGACGATTGGTCCTGCACACTAATGGCGGCTCCCTGAAGTAGATCGGAGTGAGGGGTGGCCCCGGGGCGCGATGGAGATCGGACCCAGAGGGCTCCGAGGCCACTTGCAAGGTGTCCCTAATACAGGGAGTGGGCGAGGAGTGCCTGAGGCTGCGGCATGGAGGGGAAACGCCTGGCAGTGAGGAAGGCGACAGAGAGCTCCAGTGGGAGGCGAGACTACCAGAGGCCCCGGCTTCAGGGCCTCGGAAATGAGAAGCTCTGTTGCGGACTCCGTGACCGGGAGATAACAGTGCGGAGGCCCATGAAGCTGCACCGGATGAGCATCGGGTGAAGGGAAAGACCCGACTAGGCGGCTTGGGTAATTCTGGCTTCCGTGGCTGGATCTGGAGGCCCGCGGGGGGAGGAGCCTAGGGAGACCTAGCGGACGCTGCTCCAGACGCCAAGAGGTAAATCGAGGCCCCGGCGTGCGGCCTCTCCGCGAGTGCGAAAAACGACGGGCGCTGAGGCCGGAGCGCCGATTGTTGCTGCCTCTGGACACTTAAGCGGCGAAAGGTGCCCGGAGGTCCTTACGGAGTGCTGATGCCCGAAGGAGAGGTAAGGGCGGACGCCTTTTGGAAGAGTGCCTTCGGCAGACTTGCCGCACCTAAGGCCCGGTGGGCAGGGAGGTGTGGAAGAGAAGGAACTGAAGTTGACGCCTGGGCCAGTTTGTAATGAGGTGGCAGTGACTAGCTGGGCCTATGAACACCGAGGGTACGTGGTAGAGGCCCGGCAGAAGAGACTTTGCGGGAGGACCGGGCCGACATTGCTCAGCGGATGAAGCTCTGGGGCCAGCACTGAAAGCGTGTGCCTTGTATGTTGCGGCAAATGGAGGCTGTGAGAGGCGCTCTCGATTAATGGCAGGTAGCCCTGAAGGTTCCATACTACTTGAAGGTGCTGGTGCAGGGGACAACAGCTAATTTATCTGGTGGCATTGTAGTGGCTCAGAGGGTACTGCAGGACCAGACCGGAGGAGCAGTGCCTGGGCAAATTACCCTCCTGTACAAATTGCGGCTGGATGGGTGCTGCGGTAGCTGGAGGTGGAGCCATAAGGGCGTTCAAGTGCCCAGATTCTATTGTCGGGGAGAGGGGTTGAGAGCTTTGGCCCCCCAAGAGACTATTGAAGTCGAGCGGCCCGAATAGCAGGCGGTGACGCCTCACGCAGAGAGGTGGGGCAGATAAGTACGCCAAAGTGAAGAACATTGCTGCAAGTGATGGAGTCCAGCCTCTATATCTAACGCCTGGAGACAGTGATAACGGGGCGGCGGCTCCAGAAGTAACAGGCACGAACTCGGTCACTCCTGCCGATGATCTGCGGCTATCAGTGCGGGGTTGCCCGGGGCCCTCACCTAATAGGCCGCTTGTGGTTGCGCAGCCATGGCGACGGGAGGGAGAGGTCCTAAGGCCAGCGCCCAAAAGCAGCTGGCTAAATTTGCATGGGCTAAGACGGGAGAAAGAGGGGATTCGCCGCAATCGGAGAAGGACGGTGGGGCAGCCGCCACGGGACAAGGCCCGGAGCCAACTCTACATGATGTCATGGCGGCTATTAATGGGGTGCGTGCCTCGGTGGACTCGGTCAATGTGGAGGTCTCTCTAATCAGGGCCGACTTCCGGAAGATGGACGAGAAGGTCAAAGAGCTCAAGATAGTCACCAGCGCCCTACAGACGGATACGTCGGAACTCCAAATGCAAATGCTTGAAATGCAGAAGAAGCAGGAGAGGATGTCGCAACAGCTCGATGAGTACGAAGGCCGAGCCCGCCGTAATAACATCCGTATTTTAGGGGTCCCGGAGAGAACGGTGGGACCGGCAGCAGACCTATATGTGGAAGATCTCATTACGATGCACCTAAAGCCTAAGACTTTGTCCAGCTATTTTTCTATTGAAAGGGCCCATAGGGTACCAGGGGGTAGACCAAAATCAGGAGCACCCCCGAGGCCCCTTATTGCTCGGGTGTTCAACTATCGAGATAGGGACGCTGTCCTGCAGACTGCACGCTCCAATCCCCCCCTGAAGATAGACAATTATGATGTGGCTTTCTTTCCTGATTTCACGGCCAAGGTTCAGGCCCAACGTCGCAGCTTCCAGGCGGTGAAGAGGGAACTACGAGACTGGGAAGTAAAGTACGCAATGCTCTTTCTGGCGAGGCTGAGAGTGGAGTCGGACGGCAAGTCGTGGTTTTTTGAATCTCCAGAGGCAGTATGGGAATGGATGGAAGGCTGGAGCACGGTGGGAAGCCAAAGAAGAGACAGAACGGGCAGACCTGGTCAACACAGAGGTCTCCGTGCGGAGAAGGTGAACAACGGATCAACAGAGGCAGAAAGCCAGCTGAAGGAGCAGGACTGACCGACCGGGGCTACATAGAGCGAGAGTTCACGCCCAGCTGAAAGCGCAAGTAGGCTGAATGGGGGAGGGGTGGAAATACCCATCTTAGAGAGACTTCCCAAAAAAAAGGGGACCTATTGCAATGAAGCAGACTGATGGGTTCTAATGCTGTGCTCTGAAAGGGAGTAGACACTATTCATAAGTGGATGGCTAAATTACGAGTTAATTGTGATGTGTACATGCGGGAGGGAGGGCTGGAACACCTCGTGCATTTTCGGCATTTCGGGGGGGAGAGGCACTCTGCCATGTTTGGGAGTGGGTAGTTCTAAATCCACGGGCAGGGGGGCAGGGAGGGAGGTGGGGGGTCGGGGACCGAGGGATGGGGGGGTTTGAAGGTTCACTGTTTAATTGTGCAACTGGGACGGTCACTACTGGACAGGACGTTTACACGTTTCTCGCCGACCGCACTGATCAGTTTAATTGTTGCTCCTTTTGTGACTTGGGATGGGGGGGATAGAGATCGGACACTTTCTGTATTGACTTGGAATGTTAATGGGATGGGGGACAAAATTAAGAGAGGGATAGTGCAACAGTATTTGAAGCGACATTCTCCTGACGTGGTACTGCTACAAGAAACACACCTGGTGGGGCAGAAGACTAAGGCCCTCACTAGATGGGGGTATAAACTCTTGGTCCATGCTGAGTACACTTCCGGGTCAAGGGGGACGGCAATTCTGGTAAAGAGGTCTGTACCCCTCATGGTCCGTAAGGTATGGGCGGATTCGGCAGGGAGGTTCGCAGGAGTGGAGGCCCAATGGGATGGTAGAGACCTTAACATAATTTCAGTCTATCTACCGCCTGCGCTGGGTAAAATAGCTTTGGAGGATCTGGGTGGGAAGCTGACGGGACTACAGGAAGGCGCATTGATTATTGGAGGCGATTATAATATGACGCTAGATGACACAGTCGACCGCCATCCACCGAGGTCAAAGGCAAAATCCAATACGTTAATGGCTGACTTTACGAAAGCGTTGGGATTGGTGGATGTGGGCCGGGCGCTCCAGCCCACGGACAAACTATTCACCTTTTTCTCTAACATGCACCAAAGCTTATCGCGTATTGATTATTTCCTTACACACCTGTCATCGGTAGGAAATTTTGTCAAATCCCAGGTTCTACCGAGGGGTATATCTGACCACTCACCGGTCTGGGTGGAGTACACACACTGGGAAAGACAGGCACGCACCACTATCGTTCTTAATCCATGGCTTTTACACATACCGGACATTAGAGAGGAACTTCGTACACAAACGGAGAATTACTTTGCCGAAAATGTGGGCTCGGTTACATCCGCTCAGACAATATGGGAGGCATACAAGGTAGTTCTGAAAGGACAGGCTTTATCTTTGAAGATGGGATATTTCGCTAAGAAACGCGAGCTTTTGGTGCAGGCGGAAACAGACCTTCTTGACCTAGAGCGGGAACATGCACAGAATCCTTCGCCTGACACCGCACATATGCTTCAGCTGAAGCAGGATGAGTATCGGATAAAAACCAGGGAACACATGTTGGCTAAGTATCGCCACAACCAGCATAGAATATATGAAATGGGAGATAGGGCGGGCAAGACACTGGCTTGGCTAGAGAGGCGAGAACAGGGATCGAGATGGGTACATAAGTTGACAACTTTAGGAGGTGACACCGTGACACATCCGCGGGAAATAGCAGAGGAATTTGCTGCTCACCTAGAACAGGTATATTCCCCCTCTACTCTCTACACGGCTGAGGAATCATGCCAGCTCCTCCGGGATAGTGACGTTCCGACCCTCTCAGAGGCCGATAGGGAGACCCTAGACGAAGATCTCTCAGATGCGGAAATTGGTAAAGCTATAGGACAGATTAAATCGGGGAAGGCGATGGGACCCAACGGCATCCCGGTTGAATTCCTAAAAGCCACTGCCTCTCGTACGATAGTGCATTTGAAGGCCATGTACGAGGAGAGCCTAGAGGTGTGCCGGCTACCAGTGGATCAAAGGTTGGCCACCATAGTAGTGATTCACAAGCCGGGCAAACCAGCGGACTTCTGTGGCTCTTACAGGCCAATTTCGCTGATTAATGTAGAGGCAAAGGTATTAGCGAAAGTCCTCGCCAACAGGCTGGTGGAGGTTATCACAACATTAGTCCACCCAGATCAGTCTGGGTTTATGCCTGGAAGAAATACAGCCCTCAATCTAAGGCGCCTACATAACGTGATGGCCCGTAGGAAATACATTGAAGAGGATGCCGCGTTGTTGTCTCTTGATGCCTCTATGGCCTTTGATTCCATAGAATGGCCATACATGTTTGAAGTTTTAGAGAGGGTGGGTCTAGGTCCCAAGTTTATCGCCTGGGTTCGGTTGCTATACACAGATGTGTTGGGGCAAGTGAGGTTAAACGGTCATACATCCAGGACATTTAGATTAAAACGAGGTACCAGACAGGGATGCCCTCTGTCCCCGTTGATATTCTCCCTTCTATTGGAACCCCTTGCGGCATGGATACGCCGAGATGTTATGGTGCGAGGGATGAGGTGGGTGGAAGACGTAGAAGATCGAATATCCCTATATGCAGATGATATACTGCTGTACCTGGCTTCCCCATACAAATCTATATTGATGGTGCTCAACATCTTCACAAATTTCGGCAAATACTCTGGATATGCGATAAACTGGCATAAGTCCGTATTGTTTATGTTGCGGGGACAGGTTCCCAGGCTTCCGGCTGACTGCTCCATAGTGGTGGCGGAGGATGGGTTTCGATACTTGGGGGTATATGTCACGTCGGATCCCAATCTGTTTTACAGCTCCAACTTGGCCCCTCCGCTGGCTAGATTGCGAGCGGACGTGAAACATTGGAGGTCCCTTCCGCTCTCGTTGCTTGGCCGGGCTGCGCTTTTTAAGATGCTGGCCCTTCCTCGCTTCTTATATATCCTTCACAATTGCCCGTACAAAGTTCCGGATTCATATTTCAAAGCGGTGGAAGGAGAGGTCCGTACGTTATTGTGGGATGGGAAGACCCCAAGGGTGGCACTGAAGAAGCTGACTAAAAGTTGGTATGATGGAGGCATTGTGCTTTACGACCTGCAACTTTATTATTGGGCAGCACAGTTAGTGACCGTCAATCAATGGATATACCGTCCTCCGGAGGACCCTGCATACGCTCTTGACCGATACCAAACTGACCGATCCGGCTACTTGGGGGCCCTGTATGTTAGTGATAAGAAAAACAAGGGGCGATTTTTTGGGCCCACCCTACACACGTTAGAGATCTGGCGTACATTGCATTCTCGCCTGGGATGGGCTGGCATCCTCACGAAGGTTGCTCCACTTTGGTATACGCAGAAACTGGGTATGTTATGCTATCAGCCCGGGTTTGACAAGTGGGACCTAATTGGTATCTCTGCAGTAAAAGATCTGGTCAAAAGGGGGCTATACTCACATTTGAGGAACTCCAGAAACAATATCACCTGGCTCGGGAGAAACGTATAGATATCTGCAAATTCGACATGCTCTTAAGACGGCCTTCTCGTCTTTTACAGATATACCAGACTCTTCACCGCTTGAAGACAGGCTGTTAGACGGGCCCTTGAATTCGAAAGCAATCTCTCTCACATATAAGAAATTATGCAATAACCTCCCAGATACTTTTCCGAAACTCAGGGAGAGATGGCAAGACGATTTGGGAATGATTAGCGACGAGGACTGGCAGGAGGCCCTGATGTCCCCTCGGGAGGCAGCCATTACACTAAAATTTAGGTTGATCCAACTTAGGATACTGCACCGCTCATATATGACGGGACAGACCCTAGTAAAAATAGGTTCCAGATCTGATGATCTCTGCCTAAGGGGATGTGGCCAACAGGCCACATTGTACCACACTCTGTGGAGCTGCCCAAGGCTACGTGTCCTATGGGAGGGGGCCTCGGAACACATGCACAAGGCCTTACATAAGGAGATTGTCCTAACGCCGCAAATGGGATTGTTGAATATCTGGGTGGCAACTGATCTGACGGAAGTGTAAAAGCAGTTCACGACACTAGGATACACACTAGTTAAACGGGAGATAGCGAGAGGGTGGGGGAGAGCAACCACACCAAGCGTCCACACGTGGGTGAAAGAGCTTGATAGAAGCATGCTGGCGGAAACGGAAGTCTTCGTAGCAAGGGGGTGCCCCAAAAATTGGGACCGGAAATGGGCAAACTGGAATAAATATCGAGGTGATCCGGTAGTGTCCCCAATGGTGGAATTGGAAATGAAAAAGCGTGCAGAGAGTGTAGATTGTATGTAATGTAGAAATCTTGTTTACTGACTGTCCAGCTCTGGAATTTGTGTAAGTTAAAATTGCCGTCCTTTTTATGCACATGATTTTGCTTTTAACTAATAAAAACATTTAAATAAAAAAAAAAAAATGGTGACTGTGGCACAGGATTAAGATAGTGGCACCTCTCCACATTCCACACCCTTTGCTCTACCTGAAAATGGACCATAAGAGTACAGTAACATTTCTAGAATGTCCTCTTACAATGTAATGTTTTAAAACTTTAAGTGAAAATTGTGGTGTAAAATTAATTATTTGACTCCGTTTTTAATACAAATTGTCTCCTTTAAACATAGTAAAATTGGCTTACACCCAAATGGCATAGTTGATTTACTTCTAAGTCCCTAGTAAAGTGGTATACCATTTATATAGGGCATGTAAATTGAATGCTACTAGTGGACCTGCAGCAAATATTGTGCCACCCGCTTAAGTAGCCCTTAAAAAAACATTTCTCAGGCCTGCCATTGCACCCTATGCATGATGTTTTAAACTGCAATTTCAACTTGGCAAAATAGCCCTTTTGCCAGGCCTAAGCTTTCCTTTTTGTTAGATCTGTCAGCCTTAGGGTGGTCTTCCCACAAACATTTTGCCTTCACCCCTCTTATTTTTGTTGATTTCATTTTTGCTGGCCTTAGGACTTTGTGCACTTTACCACTGCTAACCAGTGACAAAGTGCTTGTGCATTTTCCTTTTTGAACATAGTAGAATTGGCTTACATCCAATTGGCATATTTAATTAACTTGTCAGTCCCTAGTAAAGTGGTACTACATGTTCCCAGGGCTTGTAAATGAAAAGCTACTATGCAGCAATTATTGTGCCACTCACTTAAGTAGCCCTTTTAAGCATAGCTCAGGCCTGCCATTGTAGCCTGTGTGTGCAGTTTTAAACTGCCATTTCGTCCTGCCAAAATAAACCTTTTGCCAGGCCCAAACCTTCCTTTTTAATACATATAGGTCACCCCTAAGGTATGCCCCGAACAGCCCAGAGTGTAGGCTGCACTGTATTTAAAAGGCAGGTCATGTATTTTTAAATTTTACATGCCCTGGTAGGGGAAAAACTCTTAAATGTGGTTTTCACTACTTCAAGGCCTCTCTTTCTCATAGGATAATATTGAAGTTGCCTTATTACATTTATAAGCTGTAACTTCCAAATGGGAACAGGTAACCAGTTCATGTTTGGTGTCTTGGGTTTGGTGGAATTGTAATGAAAAATCCTCTCTTATGGCAAAGTTGGATTTTAAATTACAATTTTGAAAATGCCAGTTTTAAAAAGTTTGCATTTTCCTGCCTTAGCCATTCAGTGCCTGCAACCGGTCTTTAGGTCACATGACTGGGTATATCTGACAGTTGGTCTTTGTGTATTCGTCCTAGACAACCGGACACAATAGAGAGCTTTGTTGTGCTTGGATGGGCCATCACTGTCAGGGTGGTAGGGCGGGGCTGGGCACAGACCTACTTTCACTTGAATAGGCTGTGTCCTGCCTCCACACAAAGAGCTGAATACCCCCTGTAGTTAGTCTGGAGGTAGGGCAGGCGAGGCAGGAAACCTGCACACTTCACAGCGAACTCTCTAGAAGCTTCTCCCACTTCAAAGGGGGCACCTGGTATAAATATTGGACATCAGGCACTAACTCTTCAGTACAATTCTGAACCTGTGAACTATGCCAGGAAGAAAGACTGACACTCTGCTGGACTGCTGCTCTGAAGGACTATTGCCCTGCGTTGCGAACCTGCTGCCCTGTTGCCTGGGTGAGAAGGACTCTATTGAAACCAGAACCCAGAGTAACTCCAAGAGATAGTTGATTGGTCTCCTTATTAGAGTCTTAGGGACAGAAGACTCCAACAGCCTTGATTCTAGCACCTGGACTCTGCTGTCTGTGGGTCCTGCCCTGCCAAGTTGTGCCACCCCAGTCTTGGTCCCTTGAAAGTGGACCTGAAGGTGCTCTGCCAGGCCATCTGTGGATCCAGCAGAGCTGATGTATCTCCTCTTCTGTTCGGCGCAACCTCGAGAAGAACTAACTCATTGCCTCTGCTGCAAAGATTCACCCAGCTTAGACACTCCCAATCAACTTTGCAGTCCGCATTGGAACGCCTCTGCGCGCCGCCTCACCTGACACAGGCCCTCACTTTGCAAATCTCTCATCAACACTAACAGTAGCCCCAACAACGATGCAGGTTCTTGCATGGCAGCTTCACAGCTCCTCGGAACAGATGCATCGCCTCAGCTGCGCAACATATTCTCAATGCCAGACTTCACATCGCAAGCCCTCATCAATGGGATCGGCAATGATGATGTAGGACCTCGCATCCCAGCTTTGCAGCTCCTCGGAACCGATGCATTGCCTCGGCTGCGCAATGCATTCTCGGTGCAGGATTTTGCAACCATGATTTAAGATACTCTTGTTCAGCGGTCCTAACTGGGTCCCTGTAGCTGGCTGATGCTCCATCACGGTCGGCCTGAATTTGTGACTATGTCCCGGTCTAGCGCGGTTTGCACTTTGTGCATTTTGGCACCTACATATCTCCAGCTCTACTGATTGGATTTTTGTCGTTTTGGTCTTGTTTTATTTATTAAAGGTCACTCTATTTTTCCGATCTGGAGTGTGATACCTTTTTGTGATGTGAGTTCATTTATTACTGCTTGAAATGTTGCACAAATATTTACACATTGCCTCTAAATTAAGCCTGATTGCTCTGTGTCAAGCTACCAGATGGTTGAGAACAGGTTAATTTGGGGCTTGCTAGTGACTTCACCCTGACAAGGATTGCGGTTGCAGCTTTTGTAGCATTTTACCCCCTCAACCAGTAACCCAATTTCTTATACGTTTTAATACATATAGATCACTCCTAGGGTAGGCCCTAAACAACCCATAGGGTAGGGTGCATTGTATTTAAAAATTGAACATGTATTTTTAAGTTTTACATGTCCTGGTAGAGAGAAACTATCATGTTCATTTTTCACTATTGAAAGGCCTACCTCTCCCGTGGAGTAACCTTGTTACATTTAATAAGTGATAACTTTTGTTTGGGAGCAGGTAGGAATATCAGGCTTGGTGTTTGAAGAATTGTAATTTAAAAACATCTTTAATGGTAAAGTCAGATTTTAAGTCATAATCCTGGAAATGGCACTTTTAGAAAATTGGCGTTTGCTTGCCCTATCCATTTGGTGCCTGCAGCCTGTTCCTGGGTCACATGGCTAGGTGTAGTTGGTAATTGGTCTTTGTTTATTCCTCCTAGATGACACACAATAGAGAGTCTAGGTGTTGGTAAGATGGGCCAACCAGAAAACTTCTGTAGGGGAAAGACTCCAGAAGTTTCTTCCACTTCACAGTGGGCACCAGGTATAAAAAGAGGACCCTCAAACCCACTCTACAGTACACTTTTTGACCTGTAGATACTGCAAAAGAAGGACTGCCCTGCTGCCAGGTGACTACCCTGCTGCTTGAGGCTTGCTCTGCCGTCTGAGAAGAAAGACTGGACCTGCACCCCTCATCCAAAGCTGAAGTGACTCCAAGGGTCAGTTGACTGAGATCTTGCTCTGAGCTACAGGGTACAAGCTCCAGAGACTTCCCTGCATCTGCCCAGCTGACCTGCTGTACTGGACCTGCCTGAGACCTGCTGCCCTCTGCTGGAGTGAGTTCCTGATCCCCAAGAGGTGGCCCTCAGGCCCTGGACCAATGGTGTGGCATCGGTTGAGCTGCTCCTAAAAGAAAAGGAGACATCCTGCAGATGAGGGCTCTTCACAACCATGAACTGGCCCATTCGTGCCAAGATCTTGCTGCACTCACTGACCACCAACACAAAACTCTTTGTGCTAAAGCGACCGCCAGCAACACAAGATCTACTCTTCATGCTACAGCATCAACAGTCTGCGATGACCACCAATGCGAAGTTCCAGCAAACCCGTCTACGACGTCCAACAGATCTTCATTTACAGCAGTGATCGTCTGCAATGCCCAGCCTTCTCATCGCGCTACAGCTATGATCATCTGTAAAGCTCTCCCTGCTCCTCGTGTCCTCCTCCACAATGAATGGAAATCTTTGCGTTGGACTTTGGAAGGTAACTTTTTCAGCAGGAGGAACCTGGTCCCTCTATCCTGCCCACACTCCATCGTGGTCAGCCTAAACTTATGACTTACACCCGGTCTAGCACAACCAGTTAACTGCAAGTGGTGCTTTGTGCTTTTAGGCACTATATTTACCTTAAATCTTTGAAATTACATATCTATGGTTCTACTGATTGGATTTTTAGAAGACTTACACACTTACCAGAGACCGGCTGCCATTTCTGGTTCTCTTCCGGTCGACAGCTGGAGACGCCATTTTGCTCAGTGCGCTCTCTAGTTGTCGGAGGGGATTCCCCATAAGTATGCGCGCTGCGCGGACCCCAGTGCCTTGAGGGGTTTGCCCTCGTCAGTTTTCTCTGCTCATTTGCACGTTAATCGCTTTTAACCTGTTTTAACATTATTGCTAAAGATTTTATTTGTTGCGCATTTGCACTGTTTGAATCTGATGTTTTAGACTACTATTTGGGGGCTCTGTGATAGAAGACTTACACACTTACCTGAGACCGGCTGCCATTTCTGGTTTTCTTCCGGTCGACAGCTAGAGACGCCATTTTGCTCAGTGCGCTCTCTAGTTGTCGGAGGGGATTCCCCATAAGTATGAGCGCTGCGCGGACGCGACGCTGGCGCGCCAAAGGTGAACCTAAGGCAAGCCCGTCTGCACCCGGATGCGGCCAGCGCCAGCCATGCTGCCCGATCCTGCTCCCACCTTGAGAATCCTCGGACATACAGTCGCAACAAACTGGTTATGCTTCGCCCACGCCCTTGTTTTCCTTCATACAGGTGGGAGGTGTTAGCTCAATCTTCCACGGTCTGCCAGAAATGCGATTACTGCCTCGGGTCAGGCTTGGATGGCTGTCCCCGGCCCAGTACCGCGTTTAGTGATAGTAAGAAGGGGCCTATCATTCGTGCAGCAATGATTAATACCCGCTCATTAGGGAAAGACCATCAGGACATCTTTGACCTCCTCTCTGATAAACCGGTTGATCTTTTTTTCATTACCGAGACCTGGCTGAATGAATTTTCCAACCCTATAGTGGAGATGTCCATTCCAGAGGGATATAAGATCTCCCGTGCTGACCGTAAAAACGGTAGAGGTGGTGGTGTAGCAGTCATCTATAGGGATAATTGGGCTTTTCATCGCGGCGAGGCGTTGTGGTTGGGAGAGGGTGAAATCTTGGACTTCAGTATTAGCATTTCTCCTCAATCTTCGCTGGGTTGAACACTGGTCTATAGGCCCCCGGGGCCGGCAGGGGCTTTCTTCAAAGCCTTGGAGGACGTTATCGTCCCCCGCGCTCTACGGTTCAACCACTATCTCCTTCTTGGGGACCTTAATATTCATCTAGACCAGACTGATGTAGGGGCTACCCGGGAATTTTGGGATTCATTAAGCCTTGCTCAGCTTACCCAGTGGGTCAGATTACCGACTCATTGTGGCGGGCACATTCTGGACCCCATTTGCTCCAACTTCCCCATTATGGTCAAAGATCCTCTTCCGGTGCCCCGGTCCGACCATTTCCTGTCTTATTTTTCCTGGGCCTCAAAGGGCAATAATCCTCCGGGACAGGCTGGACATGGCTCTGCCTCCGCCAAAATCGACCCTCTGACGTTCAGCCATGCTCTGGCAAAGTCAAGACCAGCTCTTCCCACTGACCTAGAGGGAGCGCTGGCTAGTTTTTCTGGTTGGATCTCGTGGGTGGTTGATCTACTCTCTCCTCCTTCCCTTCATTGGCAGGCCAGGGCGTCCCCCTAAAAACCTTGGTTCTCGCCTGAACTCAAAGCGCTGAAGCAGCAATGCAAAAAATTGGAACGATGCTGGCGGAAGGATTACTGCCCGCTGGCGAAGCTGATGCTTAGGAAAGCCCAGAAAATGTATTACACCACCATAGCGCATGCTAAAAGCCTTTACTATGCGGATCGCATTGATTCAGCCAGAAATAACTCTAAGGAAATTTTCTCCATCGTCCAGAGCTTTCTGGCTCCAAGAGCTGAGTCTATTAGGCTCCCTGCTTCGAATGCCTGGTGCGAGAAACTTTCAAACTTTTTCATTAACAAGATCCGCTCTATCCAGACGTCGTTTACTATTCGGAATCAGGCTATGGCTGTATCCTCGCCTTCGGAGGCTCCTCCTGCTTCATCTCCTTCCCTGGTGGCTTTTACACCCATCGATTTGCTGGACTCACTTAGGATTCTCATGGCCTTGAAATCAGGTTCTCCATCTGACCCCTGTGCAGCTGGGCTTCTGGCTTCAGTCGCAGAGACAGTCAACCCTGAAGTCAATAGGCTCATTAATTTGTCCCTCCAGGAGGCTCTTGTTCCGGTGGCATGGAAACAGGGTAAGATTCTGCCACTCTTAAAAAAACCGTCTCTGGATCCACTGGACCCTGTGAGCTATTGTCCCATCTCCCTTCTACCTAGTGTGGCTAAATTCTGTTAGAAGGTCGTCAATAAACAACTAACTGAATACATTGAAAGCTCGGGCTTACTCCATACAGCCCAATCGGGGTTCAGAGCCTCGTATAGTACTGAGTCTGTAGTTGAAGTCTCTGAAGCTATTCAGGATTGCTTGGACGCAGGCAGTAGGGCAGCCCTGATTTTGCTGGACCTTTCGGCAGCATTTGATACTGTTCCCCATTCTTTGCTACTGGCTCGTCTGGCGGACATAGGTATTTCGGGTACTGCCTGGAGCTGGTTGTAATCTTTTCTGGAAGGTCGTACGCAACAGGTTTGGCTCCCCCCATTTCCATCCCCGCCTCAGTTGGTGACCACTGGAGTGCTGCAGGGGTCTATTTTGAGCCCCGTTCTTTTTAACATTTACGTCACTCCCTTGGTTCGGCTGGCAGAGGATCTTGGAGCCAAAATTATTGCATACGCCGATGATACTCAGCTTTTGTTCACCTGGGGCAAATCCGAGTACTCTACCTCTGAGGCAAAAAACTGCCTGACAGCAGTCTTTCATTGGCTTTCCTTAGCGCAACTAAAGTGCAATGAAGACAAATCGGAAATCCTCCTTTATGGGAATTTCCCTCCCCAGTTTAGAGAAACACTCTGGCCAGCCGACTATCCCTTGCCTTCTTCAGGACGACCCGCTAAGAATCTGGGGATTTGGTTTGAAGGGAACTTGTCTTTTTCCATCCAGATCAAGAAGCTTGCTGGGAACTGCTTTGGGATACTTAAATCCCTTTGGAAATTTCTCCCGCTTCTTCCCAGGGCTGCCAAGGAAACAGTCACTCGGGCTTTGATACTGTTGTGTATCGACTATGCCAGCGCTTTGTACGTTGGCTTACCGGGCTACATTCTCAACAGATTGCAGGTAGAACAGAATGCTGTGGCCAGGCTTCTTTTTAATATCCCAATTAGAAGCAGCGTTAGACAACATCTGCGCATACTTCACTGGCTGCCTGTTGCCGAACGTGTTAAGTTTAAAGCCCTGGTCTTGGCTCATCGCACCCTACACGCTTCCAGCCCAATTTACTTAAGGAAACGTTTTATGTTTTATACTCCAGCTAGACAGCTTCGGTCAGCTTCTCAGCTTCTCGCCCAGATACCTTGCTTTCGCCTCCAAAGAATGGGTGGCAGCTCTCTTCCTTTTAGGGCTGCCACGGCCTGGAACTCTCTTCCATTTGCTCTTCGCAGCCTCCAGGACCCTACTCTTTATAAAAAACGGCTCAAAACGTTTCTCTTTATCTAACCGGTCCTTCTTCACTTCTCAAGGCTCGCGCCGGGACACTCTTGGAGTATCTGTGCGCGCTACAAACTTCAATAACATAACATTTTTGTTGTTTTGGTCTCAAATAATGTATTAAAATCTACTCTATGTTTCTAAATTAGTGTTGGATTTTTGTTGTGTTGTGTTGTGTTTTCACTTTATTACTGTATAAGTGCTGCATAAATACTTTACACATTGGCTCTAGGTAAAGCCTGATTGCTTTTTGTTGCAAGCTCCAAGAGGGTTAAGCACAGGTTAAATTAGCCACATGGGAGAATTTCCCCTTTGAAGAATGTGAGTTCCTTCGCTTTGCTTGCTCATGCAACTGCAGGTCGGTTTCATAGCCCACCACTTTCAAAGATCACTAACTTCCTCAAATAGAGTATGCTAAATTTCGCACAGGTTACTAGAGCAGAGTGTATTTGCAGCCTTTTTGTTCATTTTTGTCAGATACGTGTAGATGTAATTGTTGTACAGACTAGCAGCACAACAAGATAAAAAAAAATGAAGAACCTATTTACATACACTGGGTACAACCCTTATGCCAACCAAACAACTTGCTCTCATGGGAATGTGGGTGCCACAGACCTTAGGCAATGTGCATGCACACAGTGGATGGCAGCAGTGTTAGAAGTGGGTAGCACTGGTGATGGAAGTGGGTAGTGCCAGAGAAGTGGAAATCAACCACCTAAGAATTTTTGTTTATTTTTTACATATTAAGCACTGGCGATTTATGTCAATTAATGATGGATGCTACCACTAGCTTGCCCTTTACTACCCATGGCAGAGGCACAACTAAACCCAGCTTTCGAGGGGGGTTAATACTTTTAACAGTGGAGTCGGAACAATGTTCAGAACCAGAGTGAAAATTACTTGTGGTAGCTCTTTTCATTGTTGTAGTACATTGCATAATAAGAGTCCTTTTCTGAGCAATGTGTGGTCAAATATGCATTTTAAAGCACTACAGACTTCTAACATTGATGTAAGCTAAACATCCTTTACGCTAATTAAGGGTTTTCCTGAAAGAGCTTTAACAGAATGGATGGTAAATACTACATTTGAATACACATTGGGCCAACAGACTGTTTAAGATTTAAAATTTCAGGTTTTTGTGTCTGGGGCTAGTTGAATTTGTCAGTAGAAGGTGCAGTATATAAATATTTCTTAAGGTATTGTTTTGTTCATACTGCATTTCCCAGCACACAATATCTATACATTGCATGCTAAGAAGTTAGTTTAGAAGACATTTCTCTTGATGTCAGGAGTGAAAATCCTTCATGCCCATGCTTCATTACACATTGAATGTTGAAGCTGTATTTCTTGGTACTATATAAAAATCCCTTAGTTCAATATCCTATCAAATATTTATGGTTTTGACTGGCTTAGTCATTATTATAGTCTGAAATACAATCCACATTGGGAAAGACGTTGGCAATAACAACATTAGAGTCACAGAAACTCAGCACAATGTGAAAATGTCCATGGTGCCGTTCACAGCACACATTGACCTCGATTAGGGGTAACCAGTACTAGAGGCTGCTACAACTGGCATGTCATTAGATATCCCTGGCACTGTCCTTGCTAACCATGTTCTCAGGGGTCATGGAATCAGTAAAAGATAGGAAAGTAAACATAGGCTTAAAATTCCAGTTTGTTGCCTCCCGCTACCTCTGCGTTGTAAACAAGATGTTCTTGAATGGTTAAGTGTAGGTCAAAGGGTGGCGTGGCCAAGATGGGGACCGGAACGGACACACATTGAGCGGCACAGCTGCGGCCTGCTCAACATTCTGCTATGATCGTAGCTCTGCATGGACCCTGAGGCCCGCAGAATGCCCTGCAGTGTGGCGGGGGCTCCATGGACCTATACAAAACGATCTCAAGACGCGTGGCGGCACATCTGAGGTGCTTGTGCTGGAGGCTGCCGACGCGCTGTCCAGATGATGTTCTGTGGCTGGTAAAGAGACCCCGGCGGGTGGTGTGGCGCAGGCAAGCACTGCTAGACATGTGCAGACCATCGAGGGCGGTGCCGCCATGGAGGAATTCCCCCGGACCAAGTGCCGACGCGGATAAGCATTGGGTGCTTCCCGGGCGGAGCCAACTGTGACAGTGAGACTGCAGCGCTGGGCCCAGGAGCAGGTCAGTGGAAGCCCGGAGCTCGGGCCGGGAAAGACCTACACAGCCTGTCGGCGACCAGAACCCCTGCCCCCCTTTTTCTTTTTCACAACTGACACCATACGCCCCCCACGTGGGGAGAGCACCAACAGCCGGCAGCTCCTCCCTCAGCTGGATGGCCCGAGTCCAGGCGGTGGAGATGTAGCGGGACGCTCACTCCACCAACTGGAGTCCCTGCAAAACACAACAAGGTACGGAGCAGAAGGCTGATACACCAGGGGGAGGAAACATTTCCCACAGAAAACATCCAAGGTACTCTACTGACCCACTAGCACAGCTGTGTGATCTAGAAATAAGCTGTGTGGCCCCGTGGCCCAGGGCTTGCAGTAGTGAGGGAACTTAAGCTCAATGTGACAGCGACAAGGGGACTCTAATGTAAGCAAGCCAATAAGCCAGAGAGGAACCGGGAAAACACCTACTTCCATCTGACGATCACCGGGGAGTACTAACGACAAGGCGCATCCCAGGTTCCTAAGCTCCCATGACTCAGATACACAAGAGGGGCTGAGAATCAACATTCTTTACAGGTGTTGAAACATTGGGTTACTGATCTAGCTGAGCACTACGGGGGTGCGGTCAGGAGGCACCCCTTACGACAGGCTATGCCCTCACCGCTGCTCTACACAACTGCTGCTTGATGTCAGGCTCATAGCCCACACTGCTCCCCCTCAGGATGGGGAAGAATAGGCAGGATAGGCCCCAAACGCAAATGGGGTAAGCCTGAACCCGCAGATCGACAGCTGGACAATACCCAAACCGGTAAACTAATGCCAGAAGTCCCATCTGATCAATCACACCACTTTGATGAACTACTAGCTGCGATCTTCAACATAAAATCCACTCTCTGTCCCAAGATAGACTCACTATGTGTAGAAATGGGCCTTATGAATGAAGATCATAAACAACTGAAAGACAGGGTCGAAAACTTAGAATCAACGCTGGTGGCACTAAGGCCTACAGTAAAGGCGACGGACGAACAGCTCAAAACTCTGTGAAAGGAAGTGGAATACCTTTGGGACCAGGTTGAGGACCAGGAAGGAAGATCCTGCAGGAACAATGTACGTATAGTGGGCCTCCCTGAGCGCATCGAAGGTCAAAGCATGGAACTCTACCTTGAAACCTGGTTTGTCGACACGGTCCTCCAGGGTAAACAATCCAAATTCTTCTCTGTGGAGAGGGCCCACAGAGTACCGGGCGGTCCCCCCGTCCTGGAACCCCGCTGAGGCCCATGGTGGCACGTCTCTTCAATTACCGCGACAGAGATCATATATTGCAAGTCACAAGAGCGCGTGGCCCATGGCCAATCGAAAACACCACGGTGCACATATACCCGGACTACACACTAGCGGTAGAACGACGCAGGTTCTCCTTCCTGAAGGTGAAGAAACATCTGAGGGAGCACAATGTGAAGTATGCCCTACAATTTACAGCCACCCTAAGGATACAACATAATGGCACCTCCAATTTCTGCACCTCCCCGGAGGACACGTGGGACTGGATGGAACAGAATGGGCTGGTTCCCACCAGGGGAGCTGCGGCTGAACCCTGACAATGATGGCAAACACAAAGACGCCATGACTGCGGAACAGACGTCAACAGCAGGGTCCACCAAAGACCAAGCGGCGAGGGAAAGAGCGCAAGCAGTGAAGAATGCTAAACGACACGCAGCACACCGCCCCCATCAGCCTCAGGGTCGGAGGCTGAGAACTTGCAGGAGGATGCCGCATCGCTGACAGATTCACAGTACGCAGTGGTGATGAACGGGGGCCCTACTGTCACCCCACAAACGTCCGACGACCTAATGTGATGGACCCTAATCAGGTCTGCTGTATAACTTTAAGTATGAGTGAGTACTAGCATGATTTGTCATGACGTCCCCGCCCAAACATTACTATATACAACTACCAAGGGCTTCAAACAATAACCCATACAAGCGGGCACTCCGAGCTCCCCATGTTGCACTCACTCCCCAATCACATTGCATGTCTGATATGGAATTACTGTTTTATAATTCTCTCTTTTTATCACTCTTTTTTCCTATTATTTCTAATCTTAGTTGTTTTGCAGATAAGTGCTGATGGCCATCTGCCCGTTGGCATTTGGGACTGGGCGTGGGAGTTGGGTTTTGTTATTGTTTATATTGCACTGTCACAGAACAGTATCCATTACTCAGGACGAACACAATGAACCGTGCAATAGGTGGAATACATACACCTGTGTGTGGGTTGGGAACACACCCTTGAAATACTGGGATCTGGTCCTTCACCTCATACCAAAGCAGGTTAAATGGGCACACAGGAAATTCCAATACTGCTATTAACATGGAATGTCCGTGGCCTATGGGGCTATGCTAAGTGACACCCGGTCTACCAGTGCTTACGGAGACGCAGGATCTCTGTTGCGCTCCTTCAAGAAACCCACCTGACCGCACAGATGCTCGCCTCAATGCACAAGCAATGGAGGGGCACAATAGTGGGAACCATGTACTCCAGATACGCAAGAGGGGCCTGGATATGGGTGGCACCCGGGACTCTGCTAGAAGTACTCCACACCCGCATTGACCCGGACAGGTGATATGCGATACTGGAAGGGGTACTGGAAAGCTCACCGATATCACTGATCTCACTCTATGTTCCCAACTCTGGACAATCCCTAATCCTGCAGTCGAATACCCCAGCGCTGCTCCACGACCCTTTAGCGCCAGCTCATTGGGATAAGGATTACAACTGTACCCCAGACCTAGATATAGACCGCTCACACCCCCGCTCGCGGGCACTCAGTCCATCACCCTGTTGCAACACTTACAGAAATGGGCCAACAATCTTCACTTGCAGGATGCATGGCACAGCATATGCGCTATCCATAGGGAGTATTCTTATTACTCAGGACTACATGACTTACACACAAGAATATTCCTAATCTACTGTTCCCATGAGGCCCTCTCCAGGGTGTCCCGCACGGAATACCTTGGTCGTACATTATCGGATCACAGCCCCCTACAACTACAGTTGACTTGGGGGAAAACTAAATCCAGAATTCCTACATAGCGTTTGGAGGCACTTAACGGGCGCTGGAGGCACTTAACGATGTCCTCTTACACACCTCCCTGTCACAAACTATCATATCATATTTCCAAGAAAATGAGGGCACGGCCTCCAGTGCTGGGGTGGAATGGGATGCATTCAAGGCGGTCTTTCGTGGACACACTATAAAAGCAGTATATGGTGCCTGAATGTCCCTTACCAGGGAACTGGATGCCCTCGAGATGGAGGTACTGCGTTGCGAGCACCTGGCTCCTGCTGACCCACGGATTATGCCTACACTGGCCCAAGCCAGGCTGTCACACAAGATGACATTGGATCGGCTGTGTGCTCCAGACTACAAAAAGTACCTAGCCAGGAGACATGCGGAGGAGGACAAGGCAGGCAGGACGTTGGCATGGTTGCTGAAGACCAAACATCTCAAGCACCCATTACAGCCATTTATAGTTCGAGGGTCGCTTAGTTAACACACAGACCGAGATTAACACAGCCTTCTGCCAATATTACACCTCCCTATACAGCGCTCCTCCATTGTACGATCTGTCAGAGTTGCAGCTCTTTTTAGAACAAATAACACTCCCCCAGATCTCGCAGACTCATTATGAGGCCCTGGAATCCCCCATCTCGGAAACCAAGATAGCAGAAACCATTCAGCAACTAGCAAGAGGAAAAACCCCTGGATCTGATGGATGGTCTCTTGAATTTTATACGTCATTCAGTATGCAATAGGTCTCTTGTCTACACAGGGTGTATACGGAAGCTTACGACTGAGGAATATTGCCACCCTCACTTCGAGAGGCCGTGCTAGTGGTGCTCTTGAAGCCGGGAAGGGACCCGCTTCAGATGGGATTGTACCACCCTCTGTCCAACTTGAACACAGATTTCAAAATACTGGGCAGGGTGTTGGCCAATAGATTATTAGAAATAACACAACTACTAGTGCATTCCGACCAGAACAGTTTAATTCCCAGCAGAAACACCAGCCTCAATCTATGACGGCTCTTCTTGTTGTTGGAATGGGCACGCACAGCAGGGGATCCGACATGGATCGCTTTCCTAGACATAGAAAAGGCGTTCGATACCCTGGGATAGGAATACTTGAGGGCAGCATTGGAGGGTTACAGGATAGGCCCCCAGTTGCTACAATGGATGAAGCTCTCATATAGCGCGCCACAGGCGCGAGTCAAGACAGGCAGCACGACCTTGGACTCCTTCAATATTGAGCGGGGAACGAGGCAGGGGTCCCCCCTATCACCGATTATTTTTACATTGGCGATGGAGCCCCTGGCCTGTGCATTATGTAGCCGGGTAATTGACGGCTGTATCAAAGCGCATGGGCAATTGCACATCGTTTCACTCTACGTTGACAATGCACTGATATATCTCCAGGGCCATCAGACAGTATTACAAGGCCTCATGGAACTGCTAGATCACTATGGTCGAATTTCTGGTTTAAAAGTGAACTGGGGAAAATCTCTCTTGTTTCTAATGGTGCCACAGACTCCAGAACAAAGGGCGACCTACCACAAGCCCTACTCACCTGGTCTTGAGACTCCTTCAAGTACTTATGAGTACAAATATATCACTCACAGACGGACCTAATTGATGGTAATCTGGGCAGGGTAATTGCCAGCGCCTGATCCTCTCTGATGTTCTGGACTGACCTACCACTTTCCCCCATGGGGCGCATAGCTATATCTAAAATGTTGCTACTTCCCAGGCTGCTGTACTTCTTTGCAGCTCTTCCCTTCCTGTTCCCAGGTGAACTGTTCTGCGACCTAAAATCACTCCTAACGTCTCTAATCTGGGGCAAGACCAGAAGCAGAGTTGCCCTCACAAAACTCTATGCCCCAATCATGGAAGGTGGCGTGGGAGCCCCCAACTATGAACATTACTATGCAGCCACACAGCTCCAATGGCCTATACGGTGGCTGGCAGGCCGCAACAACGCTGAACTGGGAAGCTGGGCATCCAACCTACGCCAATCCACAATCCTGGAGTGGCTGAATGGCTCAGAGACAGCGATTCCGAAGAAGCCATGAAACATATTAATGCCCATGGCTTGCAGCTGCTGGACACGTTACTTACGGACAAGGCACACCCCCCCACCCTACGTCCCCGACCTGCCACTAGGGATGCTTCATGGCTCTATCACAAGAACCATGCGACTGGAACTGACAGACTGGAGCGCGGCCAGGCTAATGACCTGGGGCGATTTGTTCGTTGACTCAACACTCAGGGAATTCGAAACCCTAGTAGATGATTACGGCATATCCCCAGGCTCATTCTTATTATACGTGTTGCTCACACACCAGATATTTAGGACATGTGGTAACACACACGCCAAGCCCACAACATCCAGCTTACTCCAAACAATGCTAACATACGGCACGGGTAGGCGGGCAATCACTGTGATAGACAACTCTTTAAGACCAGACACTGCACCCCGTTTAGCTCCACTCAGAGAATACTGGGAAACGGCATTATCAACCTCAATAACAGACAAACAGTGGAAACAATGCATAGGGTTCCCGAAGATAATATCCACAAACGCCAGAATTAAATACACCCAATTTAATTATCTTCATCATACATATCTCACTCCAAAAAGGTTGGCATGAATCTACCTGAATTCTCCTGATGTATGCCCACGATGTCACAACCCGATGCCACATTCATACACTTGGTATGGACATGCCCTCAGCTGACAACATACTGGAATGAGGTGGCCGCCACACTCTCCAAGGCCACGGACACAACAATTCCAGTATAGGGCCCTCACTTTCTGCTAGGCATAACCAAACGTAACGCACGACGCAAAACCATCAACAAATTCCTAGACCTGGCACTTGGCCTAGCCAAGCGAAAACTGGCTATATCCTGGAAGTCAAACACAGCACCACCTATACATGCATGGATCATGAACCTTCATGGGACATTGGTGGCTGAACAAAAGCTGACACAGCGCAACGTCATAAATCACCACACTGCCACTGATCCTCCAGACTGCCAAAAGTATCTAACGTTCATAGAATCGAAATTGACCCATGCTCCCTCTGACCCGAAGCCACCGCAGGTCTAACCTAATACTTATCGGCAGTCGTTTCCCCCCGTCGGCTTTACCCACGCTGACACCAGCTACCTCTTTTCCCCTTATTCCTTCCCCTTGCCACTTCCCTGCCCACCCAGGATGCACACACAACTTAGTTGCACTCATAAATGCAAGAGGACAGATCGACTATTAAATGCCCCCACGCAGGTATAGTCAGCTTGAAAACCACCGTCCAAAATTTGCCTGAATACACTAACAAAAATATAACGCTATGGCCAGCTTTATTAGATCACTAAGGTGTTCCTCTAATGCACGACAGATGCTAATGTGTAAAAAGTTTTGTTAATAATGTTATATGGAACTACAGACGTTTATTGCGGCATCGCTCCTAATCCTACGACTATACCAAATAAATCAGCTGTTATATTGTAATATGATGTTGTACAATATTATTAATAACTCCCACTGTTTTTGGGACTGTGTAAACTAAATTGAAAATCAATAAACACTATTAAAAAAAAAAGAAAGGCTGGGTCAAAGGATCAACCATGAGATGGGATTGGTGGTCAAATGGTGTGTGATGTCACTTCCATTGCCACTAGAATTTCACTGAGGTGCAGCACAGAATTGATACCTAAACTTAAACCATTCTTAAGAACACTAGTAACAGAAACATTTTTAAATATTAATACAGTTGGTTACAGTATTTGGCAAGTGCGCATGAAGATTAACTGGAACAATGTATGGGCTGTGGATTTTTAACATATGTTTAGGGATTTTTATGTTTGCAAAGGAATCACTAATTAAGACTTCTTGGGGCCAAAGAAGGAATGCTTAGTGGCAGTGTAATAAAGTACTTCCAGAAAGAATGGTACAGAGGTCAGAGTGACTTTTAACCCTTTTACCGCGGCGCGAATTCCGCCGCGGTGCGGGTAAAATAATGAGTGGGCGTGGTTCGGACGGCCCCCGGCCGTCCTCCGCACACTCCCACCGTGACGTCGGACGGCCGGGGGCTGTCCGACGCATGGAACGGGTTAACAGGGGTGATGGGATTAACTCAGAAACTTTGAAAACATTTCAGATAAATCAGAATAACCATAGTGTGTGAAAAAGACGGATTTGACAACATTCTAGTGTTTACTGGGTTTCCTTAAACAGGAAATTGATTTCAGCAGTTGGTTGTTCAAATGTAACCCTACACCTGTTTGATTTTCAGATATAGAGTAATTTTTAGGTCTCGCAGACCTGCGTTGCAGCGCGCATGCGCTGCTCGCTCTGCGAGGCTTCTTGTAATCGGGATATTTCAGAAGTGGAGTTGAAGCCACGACCATCTTTTTGATTGACTGGTGTCATCGTTTATGCTAAACGGTGGCCTCCGATTGAAAATTAGGCTTCTTTATTACCGCCCTGTCTCCTTTTTGGACGGCCCATCCGGACTGGATGTTTTACTTGCGGCGTTACACTATCTCCTTCTATTAGTGGGTAGGCACTTTCTTTTTATCATTCGGCCGTGCTATGCGCTCTAAATTGTATGTTTTTTTTATTACTTTAATGAGCGCGGCGCCTGCTAGGGACACCGAGCTCACTTTATTTATTTATATTTTCACGGCGTCAGTGATGCGGACTTTATGGTTTAATAGAAGCATTTCCTTTGTTTTGTGGTCTGTTTTATCAGAACTTTTGACAGCTGATTTCCATGTGTGAGGATAGGTCGACGCCCGTTAGGGACTCCGCGTTCACTTTATTTATTTATATTTTCACGGCGTCAGTCATGCGGACTTTATGGTTTTTTAGAAGCATTTCCTTTGTTTTGTGGTCTGTTTTATCACATTAATGAGCACGGCGCCCGCTAGGGACACCGCGCTCACTTTATTTATTTATATTTTCACAGCGTCAGTCATGCGAATTTTATGGTTTTATAGAAGCATTTCCTTTGTTTTGTGGTCTGTTTTATCAGAACTTTTGACAGCTGATTTCCATGTGTGAGGATAGGTCGACTCTGACTCGCGTTCATTTTACAACTTGTTGGAAAGGCTGGAACAGCTCGTCGGTGCGTGTTCCGTGAGACAGTCTCCCTGGACACACGCTTGTGTGTTGTCACTAGGGACATTGCTGCCTAGACTGCAGCCTTGCTGTGCTCGAGGTGTCTAGCGACAAACTTCGGAACAGACTGGTCACCCTATGAGAGAGGGAGAAGCATTACCTGCCCATCATTCAAAATGATCACCAATGGCAACTGTCAACAAATCTGGCGAGCACTCGGCCGCTGGAGCTCACGGGAGCAGAAATGCTGACTAATTACATGTAGGCACCGCTGAGATTTTCTGGCCTTAAAAGCACATTCGATTTACAGTCCACTCTCCATAAAGTAAGTCTACTTTAAGGGAATGTTTACAGTTAATTGAAAGACGCTGTTAGCCTTGAAAACAATATATTTTGCAATCGTAGTCAATGGTAGCAAAACACGAGATGCTTTTCGCCATCAGGAGATACAAGGCTGCCTAACACTGTACTTTTGCACTGTTTTGCCTCCTTTCACGTTGCTCTTCAGACGTTTGCCCCGAGTTTGTCCACAAATATTGGCGGGGTTTGGCAGAGGGCGGCACTGCGGCGGTGGTGGTGTAATAGAATAGACTGATGTTTAAAACATAATTTCATATTGTAGGCTGGTAGCTTGCAGCGTTGCACCAATGTCCCTCCCGGTACAACAGAGACCTTATTTCAGAGGCATGCTCTTGTTATCAGCATCTGTTGACATATTTAAAGCTCGGCTTGGTTTCTTTGTGTCCAGGGCTTTAAGTGGGATGAAGAAACTGGGGGGTCTCTCAAAGGGGCATAGCTTACAAACACGTGAGCTAAACATCTGCCTTAGCATAGTGTGCTGCCCGACTTGTATTTTGCTGTTTCTGTCATTGCATCCAGATATATGATACAACAAGTAACATCATACCTACAAGTCAGAACTATTGGCTTTGTCAATGGTTGTTAGTTGCATACGATAACTAAGCAACAACTATGGCTTGTTGTATATAATTTTGAAAACGTTTCCACTTAAAGCCCTGGTGACACCACAACGATGTTGCTGCTCCTGCGTTTCAAAGAGAAGGGAAATCCAGAGAGAAAATTACTCTCTTTAAAGGATTTCCCTTCCCCTACAACACTCACCTGACATGACGTCATGCCGTAACTTCTCCACTTGTGAGAAGTGAGTAGTGTGAGCACCGCACATCGATGTGCCTGCTGTCACTGCAGTCTGGAAAAAAAAGGACCGCCTGTGCCAGGGCACAAAACAGAGCCCGATAGAGACCCGTTTCGAAGCCCCCTTTAAAAACTGCCGGTGCTCAGCACCGGTAAGACCTGGCCCACTTAAAGCCCTGTTTGTGTCCTAGAGTCCTTGAGAGTTTTACGAATGGTTTATAACGGTGTAATATTGTTTGTATGAAACCTTCACCCACTCCTGGCATTGTAGCCAGCAGCTCTTTGCATTATGGGACTTCCGGTTTGTTTTTCCTACTATAAGTGTGTACTCCCGAGTCCCAATATGCAGTGCTCTGCTGCAGGGGCGTAGCTAGGCCTTAGGCTGCCCGTGGCAGCCCCTGCTTTTGCCGCCCTCTGCAAAATGATAGAAGAGCGGGGGGCGGGGTAGCGGCCGATTCTTGCGGGTGAAGGGGGGCCGCCTGCCGCCCCAAAACTCGTGCCGCCTGAGGCAGTCCACCCCCATCGGCCCCCCCTAGCTACGCCACTGCTCTGCTGAGTGAAAGCCAGGACTGGATGCGGGTGTCATGACGAGCTAAAGAGATATGAAGGAGTAATACTGTGTTGTGTTGTACTGCATCACTTATATAGCGCTTACTACTCCTATGTGGGGCACTGAAGCGCTTGCCTACATGAGTAGCATTCTACATTATTTAGGGCGTGTGGTTGGAATTGTGTTGTCTTTGTTTTGGGTTTGATTCTATGTGAGAAGTGTTTTCATGTACTACTTAATGAAGAACAGTAATAGAGCAAAAGAACTACGTGGATGGAGGTGACTGTCAGTCATTATCAAACTCAATCACCAGCCTTGATGCAGAAGCCACCACTGTCTAAGGACAACAACTTCACCAGTGCACTCCACATGACATGAGAACAGGAATCGGCAAGGTGATAAGGGCCCTGGGTGTAAAACCACTTAATATCGATTCAGAATATTTTACTTGACTACTTCTGGTAGTCTTTGGCACCTTTCATGAACCAATTCATAGTCAGAGAGGACAGTACACGAATCTATAGTACGAGTGTGTACCCTGCCAGGTTGAAATACCTTGCTGTAGCTCAGGAAACAAATATACGCGTTCTTATAATGTAACATCACTGTTTGTATTCTCTCATGACCTTCATCTTATAATTCGTGGAGAATAAAAATTACACATTATCCTAACAGTGGCGCTAACAATAAGAGTGCGTGCCTCCAGAATCCATTGCATAACAAGCATTTGCAATGCAATAGGTCTCGCATTTGTGAGAGTTTAAGCTACTAGCATTGCAAATGACAATGCCTTTTATTTGTCTTAAAAACCAAAACATAAATAAAAGATATTGTAATTTACAATGCGAATAGCTCAAACCCGCGTAAATGCGAGACCTATTGCATTGCAAATGCTTGTTTTACTGACAGGAAGCAGTTATTTCAAGAAAGCAAACACCTGTGCATAGTATTGTCTTTTTCAAGCACTTCCCCGTATGCTAACCTACTACTCTTCCTGCTATTAAACTTTTAGCATCTATTACCCTGGTAATCACTGCTGGTTAAAAGGACTAAGGGGCGGAATTGGTCAGGCCAGTCGGGCACTCTGGCTGCGAGAAGGACCAGCTTGAAAGGGCAACTGTGTGGGCCATTTTTTGGTCCTGTGGGCTGTGATGGGACAAAATATTCAGCTCACACACTGGCTCTTTCCAACCAGACCATCTGGCAGTGCTAAAGTGTCCAATACGCCAGTCCAGTACCACAGAGGAACAGCAAGGCCTATCACTGCTATCAGCAGTCTAACCTGCAGTGATGCAGCAGCCAAGCAAACTCCTGCTCTTGCTGCCATCACTCCTGCATGCACAGCGATTTATAATCCACATTGACAAACTGAAATTGTAAAATTGCCTCATTTATTTCTGAAAATGTTGCATGTATTCAAGAGTTATGCATAATGTGAGTGTGTGTTGAAAGAACAAACTCATTCATTGTCTTTGTACAAAAGACAAGAAGCATGCAGTACTCCAGAAAGTAATCACTATTGCAAGTTCTGTAAATTAGGCTAAAGATATGTATATTCATACAATACCAACACAATATCAATTTTAAAGACTGCAACTACACATACACACAGTGAATGGACAATGAAATAAGCACATTCATACAAAAACACAATGGGACCTACCCACAAAAATAAATGTGGCTATAAATGTAAATTTATGATCATATTTACCTGGCTTATGCCTCACAAAATTTCTCAAAGGAATTCCTAGCAGCCATAGACCCTTTTGTGGGTGCGAAGAGTTCCGCCATGAGTGTGAAGATCTCCGCATCTATAAATCACTTTAACAAGGTGGAATTTAGAGTATTCCTGGGATTTCCAAGTTGTGGCTAGCCTTAGGTGTTTGTGGATGGCCCAAAAAAATGCTTGTGAGCATTCACAAACGTTTGACATTTCAATAAACATCCTGGAAAGGTTTATTTCTACTCCATTCAAGGGCTTCTGCGAATCCCTTTCCCAGGTGGGAAGGAAATAGATCTCCTCCAAAATTGATGGCAGTGCAGGGAAAGACTTTGCTCCACTGGAAAAAATATTTCCCTTTGGAGAAAAAAATGCATTTGCACAGGAGATTCCATTACACCTCTGTAGAGTTCTCCACAGCGGAGCTCTCCATACATAGGGAATGGGATCGCAATTTGTATATCATATGATTTTCCAAGGTTTCTGCATGGAACCCTCTACTGTGCCGATTTCCATGTGGATTCAGTTTGGAATTCATGAATTGCAGAACTACACTTGGACGCAGAATTAAATCTCTCTGTGTAGATTTACAACTTTTTTGTGAGTTGTCACCAATACTGAATGCACATATACCTTTCTAGAGAGACATGAACTAGGTATTTATCCACACTGGACACCACAGGGCTATGCGTTATATAAATGTAATAATTTGGTCACTGTCGTTTATGTAAAACAACATTTTCAAGAGGCATCAAAAGGCGCAATGATTAAAGTCTCCAACACAATTACGAAAAAAAAATATGAATTCTGGCTGGCCTCTATTCCTCCACAACTCAGCCATGCATTATTCTTGCACAGTGATGTGATCTTTTTTCAGTAGAAGCACATTAACTGATGTGTTTTGGCACTTTTAAGACTTTTTGAAACGTTTTAGTCTACAGCCAATAAATCTTTAACAACTAAACAATTTAATATTTTTATTATTATATTTTTTTTAATCTACTACAGCAGATTATGCAGTGTTTGTAGCACTGCAAATTGTTGTCTTCAACTCAGTGATAGCCTTTCATGCCTCTGAGACTGATAAAATGAACAAGATCACCCTCCTGGAATTCAAAATTGCTGAAAGATACACATAGATGTCTGCAAAAGGCACAATGCTGAGGCACAGAACTATCCCACAAAACACCATAAAGCTGCATATCTTTCTTGTGCATTGAGCAGAATGACTGATAGAATTTTTTTTTTTACCAGAAATCAGAATGCAGTCTTTCCTTTGTTACCTTATTTTTAAGTCGAGGCTACTAGGCAGCACATGCAGTGTTTGCTGTCAGGCATATTGTGGGCTTACTATGAAAACACAAAGGTTTTGAGCCCGTCCACTGCTTACCATTAGTAGGCTTTACTGTCACCCACATATGCTTGCTACATTTTCAATGGATTACCTTGTCCATCTCTTGTCTGTCCCACTAGGATAAGATTGCAAATTTCTGTCCTTCCACTGCTCACTTTTCAGGACTTGCTTTTTTCTCGTAAGCACTCCATGAGTGTCCATGTGTTTTCAAGCTGTCTCCTGTGCATCTCTTCCCCTCCCCACACTCTGTGCTTCTTTCTCTAACCCATGTACGTCTTCCTGCCCTCTGCATTTTGCTCTCTAACCAATTTCTTCTTCTCCCTGCCCTCTGTTGCTGCATCCTCCTTCTCTCTCACCTGTTGATTGTCCTTTCCATCCTCGTACTTCTCCCAGTGTTTGCTTACCGGTGTGCTTTTCCCCCACCTGCTCCACATTGCACTCTTGCCCTTTCTTCCCACTCCCTTCCTCCATGTTGCTTTCCCCATCTGTGCCCTCCTTCTCTCACCCTGTGGCTCCTCCTCCATACCCCCACCCTCTGTGTTGCTTTGGTCCCCCCTGCATTGCTACACTCCCCACCGCCTTCCCGATGTGTTACTTTATCCCCACTCCAGCCCTCTGGGTTGCTTCCCATCCCAGCACTTCTTGTTGCTCACCCCCACCGCCCCCACCGGTGCTTCAATTTAAAAAAACACTAGTCATTTTCTAGGTGCAGGCATGTGTGGTGTGCATGCCTAAAAAATAACAAAATCACTGTATCATAGTGCCTTTTGTAAGTTAATTTCCTTTAGCCATGCTTCACAGCACGAGGGAGGCTGTGCAGGATGGCTAGAAACTATTGCCATTGGTTCCAAAGGTGGGACCTACTGGCTTTGCCAGTAGAGGTGGACAAGCAACTGAAAGCTCAAGCCAAATGCCTGTCCACTTGGACCCTCAGGCCCAAAACAAGCCGAGCTTTAATGCGGCTTCTGCCTGCGACCTGTATTCTACCTGTGGCACCAATAATTTAAAAAAAAAATCTTTGATGTAAAATAGGAGAGGAAAAGAGATACCAAATTATTTTAAATTACCGTGCTTCCTTTTTCCTCATTTCATTTAAGAGCACTTAGAAATATGTGAGTTTAGGGTGTGCGCTATATGAGCACCTTCCTTGTGTCTGATTTAACCAGACTATAATGTTGCTCCATGTAAGACTTTAGGCTGAATATAGAGTGAACATGACAAATGACTTGGCTCTTAATTCACTAATGACGTTGTCATGGCGGGAGATGAGTGGGACATGAATACTGTTAAGTTCAAGTTATAAAAATGTCCCTTTTAATAAATACCTCTCAATGCAATTATATAATCTCATGTACTAAATTGATACGCTTCTGCATGTTAAAGTGACTTTGAAGAGTGTTTTTTTATATTTTTATAAGCTGTACATTGAACAGTTTACATGCCCAACATTTTCTGGACTTGGCTCATGAACAGGCTATTTAGAGCCCAGTAAGACTCTCGGCTTGGGCTTGGCTCTCCCTGTTAATTTATTGGCTCGCCCACCTCTGTTTATAAATGCTTGTTAAATAGAGCTGCACATTGTGCTTGACCTTACAGCTTTTAGCAAATTAGACAAACTACTATTAAAATGCACGGTCAAAACCATACACCAAAATGTATCTATTTATTCATTTGAAGGCAACAACACCCTGTCTTTTAATTGTCATTTGATGAAAACGTCTGTCTTTTGTTGTGAGAGTGTTTCTGGTATCCCTGTTGTTTGTCCCTGAATGGGAAGGGGCCTATTTTACTGCTGCTGTTGCCAAGCCGACCCCGACTAGGGGCAGACGCACCTATGGTGGGATGCCGGTCCTGGCGCATGAGCAGCCTATAAAACGCGCAGACATTGGTCGCCGGGCGCGCGCTGACCCGGAAGTGTTTTAACACTTCACGGCCACCTGGAACTGGATTCGGCTGGACCCCGCCCCGCGGAGCGGAGCAGCGGTCTCTTGTCACCGCTCACCATCTCTGGAGGACCAATGCTACCGGCTGCCCCCACAGGGCAACTCTAAGCTGTTTTTTGTTTTTTCTCTGAAGCTTCGATATCCAGGCACGCCCACTGCGCTATGCACTTCACGGCATCCAAGGCAACAGGCAGCACCAGATCTCGGGCCAGCTGGGAGCTGCATGGGCTTAAGTCATACTCACCTGAACCGCGTTGCTAGCACATATGGTGGCAGCTCCGGCAGATAAGGTAGATAAGGAAGTGTGAGGATGCCAGCGAGGGCACAGAAGGGAGGAAAGTGCACATGCATGGAGGAGCTTATGAAAGCTATCATGCGCAGGATGGATGCCATGCATCAGTCTTTGGCTGAGTTGAGGGACCACCCCCCTGTGGGTGGGTGGGCAGGCAGGGTGAGGCAGCAGAAAGGCATAGGTGGGTAGGAGTGGCCCCTAACGCAATGTTGCCCCCCGTACCTAAGAGGGCTAGGAGGAAGCACAATATGAATGGGAGAGAGAGGCTACCCCAGGGCAGGCCTGAGGTAGAGGTCGCATTCCCCTCAGGGCTGAGCAGAGAGGTGCCAGTAGAGGGAGTGACAGGGAACGTGCCTGTGGGGGCAAGTGTGCCAGGTGCGGTGTTGACTCATGACGGTGGGGCAGCAGGGACTGGGCCTGCAACCCGGGAGGGGATCGGGCAGGGTGGCAATGGCTCATCGCCAGCTGGTACAACAAGCGGTCGTGTTCCAGGCCAACCGGGTAATGCGGGCTCCCATCTCATCCCAAATCAAAATGTTTTAAGAAATCCAAGAATAGGGGGGGCAAGTAGCAGGATTAGGGACTCACTCCTCACCAAGGCGCCCACCCCAGTGAATGTGTTGGCAGTGATCCCATGGCTTAATAGGTATGGTAGCCCAGTGGCAGCACAGATGCTTTTTGATGGTTTTAAGGATGGTTTCAGGATACCAGCCCCAGGATATGTGGGCATTGCCCATTGCAGAAACCAGCAGTCCCTGAGGTCTAGCCGAGCAGTGGCAGCAGCAAAGATTGATAAGGAAGTGAGATTGGGGAGGGTGGCCGGCCCGTTTGAGTCAGTGCCCCTAGAAGGTTTTGTTTGCTCGCCACTGGGGGTGGTGCCCAAGAAAGATCTGGGCAAATTTTGCTTAATACACAACCTGTCTGCCCCTAGGGGTCAGTCTTGGAATGAGGCAATTGATGGTACTTTATGCTCTGTCAGATACGCTTCCCTGGATCAAGGGATTGATACGCTCCAGGAACTGGGACAGTGTACCTTATTGGCGAAATCAGACATAGAGTCTGCTTTCCGGCTTCTCCCCATGCACCCTCAAGATTTCCACCTGTTAGGTTTTCAATTTGAGTGGAAGTATTATCTGGATCAATGCATGCCCATGGGTTGCTCATTCTCATGCTCCTACTTTGAGAAGTTCAGTTCCTTCCTCGAATGGGTTTTCAGGCAGAGAACAAGGCACAGGTGGGTTTTGCACTATCTGAATGATTTTCTTTTCCTAGGCTCGCCTGACTCACCAGAGTGTGGAGAGGCTTTGAGGTCCTTCTGTGCATTAATGAGTGTGTTTGGAGTTCCCCTAGTGCAAGGCAAGACTGTGGGACCAACAACGGTCATAGAGTTCCTGAGTATTAACTTGGATTCTGTGACGGGTGTGTCACGGCTTTCCCAGGGAAAGGTTTTCTGCTTCTCTCAGGCCTTTTAGGGGTGTCTGAGCAAGAATAAAGTCATGTTACACCAGTTGCAGAAAACTGTTGGGTAGTTCCATTTTGCTTTAAGGATCATTCCAATGGGCCACCCATTTTCACGATCTATTGCGCAGGCAATGTCAGGTTTGAAGGAGAAGCACCACCAAACCAGGTTGTCAAGTGAGGTGTGTCAGGATATTCATATTTGGCTAGCATTCCTGCGTGATTTCAATGGCACAGTGGTGTGGCCCAGGCCCGCCAAATCCCGTGAGGAGATGGGTAGCGAGGGGTTTGGTGCCATCCTGGGTCCGGCAAGGTGTGCACAGCGCTGGCCTGCTGCCTGGGTGGAGTCGGGCCTGACTGCCAAGACAGGTTTCTTGGAGCTTTTTCCTATCATGGTGGCATTATCCATAATGCCGGACCAGTTATGCAATCAGTCAGTCATATTCTGGTCCGACAACATGACAGTGGTTGAGTGCATTAACCAGCAATCGGCCAAATGTAGAATGATACTGAGGTTGTAGATAGTGCCTCAATGCATGAAAAATGTATGTGTTGTTTAGGGCCAAGCATGTCCCGGGGGGGTGCTGAATAATGCCGCTGACGCTCTGTCTCGTTTCAAGATGCAGGTTTTCAGGTCCCACCACCCATAAGCAGCAGAAGCCCCAAAGCCTTTTCCAGACCGTATGTTGCAACTTGGTGCCCAAGCCTACCGGATCTCGTGGCAGCCAGTTTAGCACCCAAGACGAGTCGGGCCTATGAGGGGGCAGTCAGTGCATATTGTAGCTTCCTAGGGGATGGATAGGAGAGGGTGTGGCCTGAATATTCCTCTATCCTGTCGTTTTTAGGAGCATTAAGGAATAGGGGGTGCTCTGCAGCATGCGAGCGACACCACATGGCAGCAATTTCTTTCTTTTCTAAGATGAGGGCCACCAAGACCCAGCCAGATGTTTCATAAATTAGAGGGCTTTGTGGGGAAGGCAGCATTTGAAGAGGACACAGTCAGATGCCAGGCACCCCATTGGTTTAGGCATGCTCGCAGCGGTTTTGAATGTCCTAGTTAACTTCTGTAGGTCCACCGAAGAGGTTTACCTCTGCAGGTCAGCATTTACGTTGGCCTTTTACGGAGCGTTCAGGGTGGGTGAACTGGTGGCCAAGAACAAGAAAGATTGGCAGGGTGGGTTGTAGGTGGTTCACATGCAGATTTCTGGGGATTCACTGCATATTGCAGTACCACACTCCAAGTCAGACCAGGTTGGCAGGGGGACCAAATCAACTTACACAGAGCACCAGGTAACGCCTGCTGCCCCGTGAGCAACCTAGAAGTATTCTTGTTACATAGGCCTAAGGGGGTCGGAAGCCCACTGATAGTGCACTCCACTAGTGCACTCCGATGCTACCCCTTTGACGAGGTTTCAGTTCTCAAGGCTGCTTGGTCTGGTGCTCAAGGCGGCAGGAATTGACCCTATGGATTTCAGCTCTCATTCATTCAGGGTTGGAGCAGCCACGGAGGCGACAGCTAAGGGACTCCCAGGGCAGACGGTGCAGAGGATTGGGAGATGGTCCTCGGAATGATACAAGCGCTATGTTAGGTTGCACATGCACTAGGCTTATTACGGAGGTCAATAACTTTTTTCTTTTGTTTTCTCACAGTTTCCTTGTCCTGTGACGCAGGAAGAAAGTCTGATGGATTGCATCGGTCGCCGGTTTCTCGTGCAGCCCCGGTGCATGTCTGGGTGCCAGATTTGATGGAAGTATTGATAATTGGCCATTCGTATGTACAGAGGTCAAAACATGTTTTTTCTACGGGTATTTGGTCGAGCGGGCTCACCAGGCGGGTGTCGAGGTGTCTTTCCAAGGGCAAGGGGGGGCTCCGCCTGGGTCCGTTGAGAGACACACTAGAGTCATGGCTTCTCAAGGGAGATACACCTCCGAAGGTAGTAGTGGTACACCTGGGGGGCAATGATTTGGTACACCTCAGCAGGAGGGGCTTATTTGAGGCTTTGATTACTGAAATGGGATGGTTGGCTAAGAGATGCCCCCAGTCAGTGCTATCATGGTTCCACATCATCCCGCGGTTGCAATGGCGTGGAGTGTAGTCGGTCTGGGCCCTTTATCACTCTGTGAAAAACAAATTAATAAAAAGATGGACAAGTTGTTTAGGTCTTCGAAGCTGCAGACTATTCCGCACGAGTGCATACAAGTGGAGAGGTTTTTTGTGCAGGATGGGGTCCACCTATCAAAGGTGGGTAACAAGATGTTTTTGGAGAATTTACTGACATGGTTGACCCAGGGGCAGAGCAGGGCATGACCTTTCCTGAGGGGGGGAGGGGCAGATAGTAGGTAAACTATGCTGGCCTGTGGCAGTGAGGTCATGATTGGTGAGGCATTTACGGTCCATAGAGGGCATGATTTTACCTGGGATAGGTGGGGACAGCGGTCTCTCAGGGCCCTCCAGAGGGTGCCTACGGCAAGGCGGCTAGAGGGTGCGGGTGTGGGAGTTCATGCTGCCAACAGGCAGTTCCAGCCAATCCTGCACAGGCGCGTGGGCACCAAAGTTAGCAGCTCAGGCCCTTGGGGGAGGATATTTGAGGGTATAGGGGGTGCCCGAGGTAGGTAACCTTTGTGGGCAGATGGGCCGCCTGCACAAGATCACTCCGGGGGGATCTCACAGGTGGACCAGTCCTGATCTCACTCTTAGGCTCAATGCAGGATACGCATGGACAATGACTAGTTTATGCTTAGGAATGGCTATGTTTTAGAGTCTCTGTTAAGGTTAGCCATAAAAGTTTGTAAATAATACTGTATTGGAGTGTATTTGGTCTTTCTGCCTATTAAGTTTGAAAAATGATATTTAACGTTTTTAATTGTGTTTTCTGTGTGTAATAAATATGGCCGGGTTTCACGAACCCTAGCCCAAAAGTTTTCCAAAAGAAATGTGTGGTGTATTCTCTGCCAAAGGGGGGTGATGGTGGGGGGGATATGTTGGTAGTCTGCTCCCAGGTTAAGGGGCCAGGACTCAGCAATACCTGACCATATACTTCACTCATTCCCTCTAGTCCACTTGCACTTCACTGATCGGCTATTAAGCATTCAGCGGGGGGGGGGCAGCGATGTTCACAGAAAAGAACAGGACAGCAGCGGTCAGAAAACATTTAAAAAGTCAAACGGGAGCTTTTAAACTCTGGAAATGTCACTAGGACAGGGGTCTTCAAACTGGGGGTTTCCCCCTAAGGGGCGCCTCAGGTGGTCCCAGTGGAGGGCTCCAGCCTCTGGCCAAATGAAGCATTATGCTCTGTATTGGGCCATCACTAACATCTTTTGTCATTTATATCCTAGCTGGGATTATGTGTCAAAAGGGAAGGGACTCCAAATATTTTTCAAAACTCCCAGCCACACATTGTGGATACTTCTATTAGATACAATTTAATAGAATAATTGTGAAAAATTCTGACTGGGGGCCCTATGATTTTTTTTCCAGGGGGTTGTGGGGGGGGGGTGGGGCGGGGGGACATTAAAAAGTTTTGCAGACCACTGCCCTCGGAGGACAAGTGAATACTTTTAGATTAACTCCTGATGTGCGTGTGTGATCTCACTTTTGCTATCCATGACATTTGGGCACTGGACGTCCATGTAAGTCTGTGTGATTAAACCATTTCAGTGAATGCCGCTCTCTTCGCTTCTAGTGGGATGGGTATGAAGCATCTAATGAGTAAATCCGACATCAATCCGTGACAGGAAATTTACGAACAATAAATGGAGATCGCCACACAGCATTAGCCCATTTAACAGCCAATGTAACTGAAAGCACAAAGCTAAATTGGTAGTTCATTATACAAATAAAGAACAACGCTCATCTGTAAGTCCAACACAACCAAAACACAGTTGTCAACTTTCCGCATTGCTCATGTGGTTTAGCCTCGCAGGTGTCCTCTTTACACAGACAGATCTCCATTCCGCTTTTTTTATAATAAGGTCCGTGTGAACATTTTATTTGTAAATGCCAACTAGAATAACAGTAGTAAATTCAGTCTCATATTTGACGAAGATCAAAACTTCTGACATTGCATGAAAGGAAGCGCGCTCAGGAATTATCCGGTTCAAAGATCGCCGATAATTTCTTTAAATTGGGAACGAAGTGTGAGAATTTGGAACAGAAGTGGGCCGGAGACCTTTAGCTCATCCTTAACTGATACATCTAAAGCGCGGGTACTGAATAGACGGGTTTAACGCACAAACAAAACAGAACCGATCTAGCAATTAAAAACACAAAAGGAAGAATATAGACACATTATATCGAAAAATAAAAGTAATTCTGCCTTGCCGATTCAAGACACTAATTGTGAGCTTGGTTACACGTCTTTTGTGGGAAACGTGTTTGTTCACACGGGTACCGGTTATGGGGTTTCGATCCCAGGCCCCTACAGAGTAAAATATGCACCCAGCGCGCGGTCCTGCCCTATACAATGCGGTTAGGCGCAAACTCGGGCGCACAATACGTTTCCTCATGTAGATAAGCGGGCCTAAGATGGCTGACAGCTGTTTCACGCTCTTCATCTTCCTCTGAAACAATCACTGCGCATTAGAGAGTACTTTTCCCTTACAAAGGTGATAATTAGATAACAAGCTGAGATTAAAGTAATTACAGTTAGACAGCTGGCAAGGCAGCACAGTCATGTTGAAATATTGTTGATACTTCAGCATCTGGTTCTAATAACAGCACAGGCTAAAAGATTTTACATTAATTACGGCACATAATTTAATATAAACATATTTAATTACAATTGATGAGCGATAAACTGTTCAAGAATGATTTAACCCCTTGTTCATTGCCAAACAATGGCAACTTCACACGCTGTGGGGATCAGTCTGCTGTCTGGTGTGAGGCGCTGGGAGTTTTATGCAAACAGCGCTTTGAGAGTTGGGGAAAGTTTGTGCTCATTAACTGTCTGCTTTGACCATGAGCATACCCACTGTAAGGAATTACTCCGCGGCCCCCAATAACAAGAGCCCAGGAATGGGGATCGATATTTCTAGAACCTGGTAAAATTCGAAACCCCAAGTTTCGGAATTTAATGGGCGTGGGAACTAACACCTATTACAAGTTTCCACCTGTAAAATGGAACATCAAACAAGTTTTTCAGTGCATTTGAACCAAAATTTGTATGTACTAGTATTTACCAGGCATTTTTCCCTTCTATATTTCGGCGGCTTTGACGTTCCGTAAAATCCTGGGCAAAATATGCGGTAATTAATTGTAAATTGAAAATTGGAATAAGGGCTTGAGTGTGAACCAGCCTTTAACAGTAGCAGAAATCATGATCTGCACCATTATTCTCTGTATGACAAATCAAATTTCACCTTAACTGTTAATATTCTGGAATTTCAGAAAGAGCTGATGGCACACCTCTTTTAAGAACAGCGAGGCCCTGATTATGAGTGTAGGGGCTATTTAGTGCACCTGATAAATAACGATCCCACAGGGTACATTATTTATTGGTGTGATAAATAGCTACAATTACAAGTTTGTGGGGAATATCATGTGTATTTTGGTGTTTAAGGCACCACAATTCCAATGGTAAAGTAAATACCGTACACATTTCCCCTGTTAAATTTCGGCAGGTTTGACCTGCCAAAATTTAAGAAACCTTGAGGTATGTGATGCATCCAATAATCCTCAGATGCGTTAAATTCGTTTTACGTCGTAATTCCGATCAGTCGCAACTAACCGACCCACTTGTAATCAGGCCCGAAATCACAATTAAGTAATTGTTCACCTCCATTCTTTCAACACAGCTTCAACTCAAATCACTGATTTACTACTGTATCTGATTTTGACTCTGTACCGCACTCCACTGCCTTTTGGCTAGGTTTGAATATACAAATACCACACACATATACAATAGTTAAAGTATCTCTTCCCACTTCTGCTCCCTTTCATTCAACTCTCTCCTTGGCTTACCATGTAATACCCCTGTAGCAGATCTCTTCTCCACCCTTCCCAATTGTCATGTCTGGCATTATTCCGATGCGCGAAGTTGCTACCGAACACGTGGGGAGAATGTCGGTGGGTGGAACAGGAATGGACATGTGAGAATGCGGGCAGTGGAGATGGTTATTCGGGGCAGATACAGTTAAGTCTGTACCGCTCTCTTCTATGAAATAAAGCTGGAAACGTACCTCAACTGGGAAGTCTTGATGCACCACAACAATCTTCAACTTTTCTATACTTTCCTCCCCTTCCCTAAAACTCCACTTCCCTCTCTCACACAGCTTCTCTTCCCCAGCTTCTTTTCCCCTTCTTTTTATTTCTCTCCACTGTCCCTCCCTTTTATTTATTTGCGGTTTTATGTCAGAAAAATTCCAATTACATGACTAAAATTATTCATACCCTTAACATCTGCTGAGCTGCTTATCAGTAGTGGATTATCCTATCCTGTTTTTAGACAGGTTTGTAAGAAATTGGGTTGTTGGTTGACTGGGGTGTGAGCCCTGGTCAAGCAGCACCCACAATCCATTATCAGGTTAAGGCACAAGCAAACCCCAAATTAACCTGTGCTCAACCCCCCGGTAGCTTGGCAAAGAGTAGTCAGGTTTAACTTAGAGGCAATGTGTAAATTATTTGTGCAACACTTCAAGCAGTAACACAGTAAAAACACACCATAAAAGGAGCCCACAACAGAGTAAGAGAAATAGAGTAGTTTTTAGAAAATTAATCAAGACCAAAACAACACAAATCCAATTAGTAGAACCAGGGATATTAAATTTGAAAGTTTTTAAAGAAAATAGCACCAAAAGGTGCAAAGGGCCAAATGTGGATATCTGGTTGTGCCGGACGAGAACACAGTCACAAGTTCAGGCTGACTGTGATGGAGTGCAGACGGCTACAGGGACCCAGTTAGGCCAGCTGAACAAAAGTACCTTCAATCCTGGTTTGCAGAGCGTTTTGTGGATCCACGTCGAAGATGCGTTGATCAGTCAAGGCAATACAGCGGTTCTGAGATGCAGCGGGACTGAAGTGAGAGGTCCTGTTGCTTCAACGTTGAGGGTCCTGTTGACAGGGCTTGCGATGTGAAGTCTGGTGTGGGGAATGTGACAGACAGTCAGGGCGATGCATAGGTTCTGAAGAGCTGCATGGTGGCAATGCAGAGTCCTTCGTCGTCGCCTAGGCTGCCGTTGACGAGAGATCCGAGGGCCTGCGCGGAGGATGCATCGTGCAGTGGTGGTTTCGAAGGTGATGGGGGATGTGGAAGTGATTTATTTTTATTTTATTTATTGGATTTGTAAAGCGCAGGAATCGCCCCCGGAAGGGTATCTGCGCTCTAAGGGGTGGTGTATGCAGGGCTAGGTAAGTCAATTACTGAACAATTCAGTCTTTAGGAGTTTCCTGAAGTGGAGAAGATTAGTGCACTTCCGTAATTGGTTGGGCAATTGGTTCCAGTACACGGGGGCAAGATATGTAAAAGCTTTGCCCCCTGCCCTAAGTTTTCTGTAGTGGGGGAGAGCTAGCAGAGCTTTATTTCCTGAGCAAAGAGATCTTCCAGGCAGATAGTATTTATGTTTTTCGGCAAGATAACTGGGCCTCCGCCATGTAGTGACTTGTGGACAAGGTGGCAAATTTTAAACTTGATTCTCTGGCGGATGGGAAGCTAGTAAAGCTGCCGTGACAATGGCCAGGAAGGAGTTCTAGGGGCATGTCAAGAGCCAAATGGGCTGCTGTATTCTGAACCACCTGCAATCTGTTCAGCATGGCTTCGTTGGCAGACATAAGAAGGGCATTGCAGTAATCGAGACGGCTAATAATTAAGGCTTGTATTAAGGTCCTGCGGACAGTTAAGGGAAGAAGGTGGAACACTCTACGGAGGAGACTCAATGTTCGAAAACAGGTACCTGTGGTGGACAAAACTTGGTCTCTCATAGTTAGGGAGTGGTCCAGTCGGACAACCAGGTTTTTAGCCACAGATTTGGGAGTGGGGGCTGAACCCAGCTCTGCGGGCCACCAGTCGGGAGACCACAGGGTTTGAGCTCTACCAAACAGCAAGATTTCAGTTTTGGCTGCATTAAGCTGAAGGAAGCTTTGCATCATCCATCCGGACATTGCTCGCATACCTTCCGCAAAGAGAGATTTGGTAGAGATCTTGTCGTTATCAAAAGATAAAAGAAGTTGGGTATCGTCCGCATCGGAATATGGGGTGAATCCGTGGTTTCTGATGATCTTGGCAAGTGATGCAAGTCTTCGTGACGGGTCCAATTCACATGGCAGCAGTGATGCTTGGCTTTGTACAGCACTGCAGAGGAGATGCATAGGTTATGCTGGATCCACAGGCTGACAGAGCACCTTAGGTCCACTTCCAGGGTTCCAGGACTGGGGTGGCACAACTTGGCAGGGTAGACTCACAGATGGCAGAGTCCAGGTGCAGATACAAGGTTGTTGGTAGCCTGTCACATCCCTGAGGCTTCAGATCAAAAAGCTAGCCAACTAGCCCTTGGAGTCACTCTGGGTTCAAGAGATGCAGGTCCAGTCCTTCTTACCCAGTCAGGAGGGCAGCAGGCAGCAGATCAGCATAGCAAAGCAGGAGTCCAGCAGAGTACAGTCTAGCAAAGTGGCAGTCCTTCAGCAGCACAGCAGTCCTTCTTCCAGGCAGAGTATCCACAGGTCCAGAAGTGTACTGAAGTGGTGGTGTCTGAGGACCATCTTTTATACCCTGGTGTCCTGGTCCTGACAGGTGGGAGAAGCTTCTAAACAGTAGCTTTGAAATGCAAGGAATTCCCTGCTCCCCCCCCCCTTGCTCCAAGCTGGCTGGAGTTATAATGCAGGGTCCTTAGGCCCTTTATGTGGAGACAGGACACAGCCTATTCAGGTGTAAGTGAGACTGTGTCCAGCTCCTCCCTCCCATCTTGCCAGTGATGGCCCATCCAATCACACCTAATCTCCCATTGTGTGTGGCTGTCTAGGGGGAATACACAAAGCCCAAATGCCAACTACACCCAGTCATGTGACTAGAGACACCAAATGGCTAAGGCAAGAAAATGCCAAATTTCTAAAAGTAAATACAGACTAGAGCATAATGTTCTAGACAGGATGTGCACTACCTGAAAACACCCCTTTTGCGAGTGTGCATAAACAATGTTTACACATCATTTAAAACATTATTAGCATGTAAAAACAGTATTATTCATAAATTATCATCGTTCCCAAAAACCGTAATTATCCAGAAAATATATAAGTAAGCCATCAGCCAGAACCGTCTTGATGGTAAAACTTCTTTCGTCCACTTATGTACCGAAAATCCAAAACAATGTAAATTTCAAAAATCCGTTTATTCAAGTCATAAACAGTGAATTGCTGTTTGCTCCAAGAACCCAATGCATTTCGGGTGTAACCAGCACCCTTCTTCAGGGGACATCTATAAGCAAATATATCAAGTTTACATCACTTTAGACAACGAACATATCGATATAAGTAGAAACATAAAAAACAATTAGGGACAGACCCATATAATCCGGGAGGATCCTAGAAATACATTCATCATAAGATGTGAATCATAAAATCTGAATACAGTCTACATGTTTTTACATGAATAATCGCCAGATCTTAGCGGTGAAAGTGACACTGAAAGTGATTGACCACTCAAAAATAGTGAAGATGCCAAACGTACCAATGCACCCTGTGAATAAAATGAAACGAGAGTGAAGCATAAAAGAGACCCTTTACTGACAAAGCCATATCTACCTAATTCGAATCCACTAACGGTCAGCGACCGGAACTTCAACAAGTCTGTCAGAATGTATGTGAAATAACCTGTGGACCCAAAGAGAACACAATGTCAATGATCGCCTGAGTATGAAGTGCGCACATGAACTAGTAAACCTAACTCCTCAAAAAACAAACACACAAGAAACATTAAAAATTCGAACTCACCCGGCATCCGAAAGCACCGCAAATAGCCAAGCTATGTGAATCAGCTGCACATAAATTAAATTCAGTACTGCTGAAGCAGTCAACTGGAGACTGTAAATGAAAAATGAAATAAAAACGTTCAAACGAATGCTCTAGAACTAAGCCAAGGCAACTCACAAAAGAAAAACGGACTCAGATACACTTACAAAGTCCTCAGTGTTGATGACTCTTCCCAACCCCGCTGCGAGGGTAATGGTGATTCTAAAGAATAAAAAGAACTATTCAGAAAAAGTTCTCATCCTGCCGTGCCTCGAGTGCACCGTAAAACAAAAACAACCAAACACGTAAACTTACTAGTACTAAGCACGTCTTCCACTTCTACCTTGTCTCCGACATCCAAGTGACAAGCCCCATTGCTGTGTATTCCAGCATAAGTAAACGTGAACGTGCTACGTGCGCATTTAATCAAAACTAAAGAAGGATGCATGGCAGATGTATGCAGCTAAAACGCGGCCATCTTGAAAGGGTGCAATTCTTCTATGAAAGTGCCTTGCTAGGCCAGTGAAACGAAGAATAACCAAGAAACCGCTAAACTGACATGACTATGATTACTCACAGATATTAACTGCCTCCTTGTGAAGAAATAAAAAAACTGAAAGAAATCTTAAAAGTGAAACCATCCAAAACTGTGCATCAGACACTGTTGAAAACAAACTGCACACCCATCATAAAAAGTGAAATACGAGTGAGAATAATAATAAAAAAAGGTCCTACCTATCCTCTGAGAATATAGTGACAGGAAATAAAGTTCACAAGTGTACATTCAAGCCAAAAGTATACAACCCAACCACAAACTGATGTTGATTTAAGCAAATATATAACTTGGTAGATGAAAAAGGAAAAAAGATGACAAAAGATGCTATCTGGCAATATAAGACTTGAAAGGTGGAAAAAGGAAAAGGAAAAAATGCGATCTGTCATAGGAAATATTACAACCTTAACACAAACATTGTACATGTACCACTGCAGTAATACAATAACCTCATCATCAATGAAACGCATCCTAAAAATATACAAATAGTGAAACACAGTGATTTTTTCGTGATGTGACATGATATAATATAACAAAATAAAACATGCCATGGTCCCAACGTGCGTATTATGTGTTAACCAACTCAACGATAGTTTATCTTATGGTCATTGGGACGTGCGATTAACAAAATGTACCATCTGCCTTGTGTCGACTGCGACCTAAATCGTTGTTGTAAAAGTGCGCCTTTCTCGGTTTCAAGAATACATGATGATCCACCAGTTGGTGTAAACAGGCACATGACCTCTTCAACTAAGTACATGTCTATCTGTGATTACAGTAATGTAATGAAAGTGATGGATAGGCAATGAGTAACCAGTGCCTGCATTACATTAGGCCGTCCTATTCAAATGGTAAACCAAAGTCAAAAAATGTGATAAAAATACTGTGTGTCATCAGTGTCACCTAGTCAACAATCAGAATTGAGTACTAAGCATAATGTCTTCATAGAAAACATGCTAACTCCAATTTATCATTTAAGCCCTTAGGACTCATTGTGTCCAAGAATCTGATCCAAAATGTCTCCCTCTGGGTGATGTATTTCGACATATCCCTGTCGCTGTGTTCTCGCACAACCTCTATCACACTGAATCTTAATTGTGCTATAGTATGATGTGTGTTGACCCAATGACTTGCTAAAGGAGAACTCAATGTTCTTGTACGAATCCTACTTTTGTGCTCTGTAATACGAGTACGCAATGTCCTCTCTGTCTTGCCTACGTAATACATGCCACAAGGGCACCGTATTACGTAGATCACGTTCTGTGTATTGCAATTAGGTGCAAACTGCAACCCTATTGGTTTGCCTGTCCAAGGATGTGAAATAGAGGTACCTATAATAACATTATTACAGTGTGAACAATTGTAACATTTTTGCATGCCCTTTCGTTGGTGTACTTCGCGAACATCCTTCCTTTTCAATATTACCCCCACTGCGCTACCTTACCATGAGTCAAAACTTCCACTAGACAAACCTCGATCTCTCTCTAGGAAGAACATTAATCATCGGAGCTATCTTGAAATCTTTATTGTTGCTGGAAAATTGCTGGAGGCCAGGTATAGGGCAGCAGGTGGTTTTCAAACCATAATATACTTGCAAACATGATGCCCCCACCCGAAGTCATAGCCTGGTGCGATTGTACCAGTTGCACCGCCCTAGAGCCGGCCCTGGTACTGTGATAGTTATCAGCTATTAGCCTCTCACGGTTGGCCTTTCGGATAGGTCATTTGAAGGTTTTGGTTCAGTTTTTTTGTTACGTTGGGGTATAGTTTATCATAAGAGATGGGATATAAGTACATTCCTCTTTAGAGAGGTCAGCCGAGCAGACTGCAGAAGCCCCTCACTCACCACATTTCTCTGTTACCTTTTCCTCTAGCTTTGCATTCACTTTTCCTTTTTCTCTGCTTTTCCCTCTTCCCGTAGCTCCTTTTAAAATGTTTTAAAGATTTCCTTCTTAAAAAATCCTTCAAGTACAGAAATACTCTCCCTTCCGTGAAGAGCATGCAGGTGGCACCTAGTGCTAGCGAAAACATCATCAAAAGAGAATGGTGAAATGCTGCCTCCCCAGAGTCTGTGCCCTCCTCCCACTCTGGCACCAGTAGCCTGACCCTGAGATCTATTATAAATGATGCTTCGTAAATGAACAAAAGACACCTGAGCTGCCAGTTCTGACACTTGATCCTCCACATAATCAACAAATCATTCCTGGTGAGCGAAACCAGGCCCTGAGTGGCTGTAATGCCAGCACTGCGCTAAGCCACACAAAGTTATATTGCACTGCAGTGTGCCAGTCTACACAGAGACATTGTAAGAAAATGGGGTTCCGTTGCAGTAACCCCCCCCCCACTTTTTGCCTGGCTTTTGAAACAAATTTGACTGTAGAGTACTCAGTCCCTGCTATCCAGGGTCCCAGTACCGGTGTTCTTCCCCTAAAGTACCTAGTAAGTGGTACCCTGGGTACCTAAGGCCTGGAGGCTGATGAGGGTCTCCTGGGACCCACTCACTAGGGCCATGCCACTGCCCCGGCAGCTGGCATGTCCCTGTGAGGTGAAAAAAATGGCTAACTAGACATAGCACACTGCCTGTGTGCCATGCCAGCTAGCATGAGAAGATATGCCACTCCAGTATTAGGGTCTATTCCCCAATATTGTAAGTGCCAAGGAAGCCATAGAGAGTACATGGGCTAAGAACTCAATAAGTCAAGTTCCACAGCACCACAATGGCTTCACTGAACCCAGGAGTGTTTGGTACCAAACAGCTCCTTGTGATAAATCCACACTTATGCCAGTGTGAGATTTATTAAAACATGTATTCAGAAGGCACCTCTGAGGTGCCCCCTGAAAACCTACCGACCCTGGTGTGGGCGCTGACTGGCTTTAGGCAGCCTGCCACCACCAGACAAGCTACTGGACCCCTGGGTAAAGAACCCCTGCTCTCCGGGACCAAAAACAATGCATATCCTGGGCAGAGGTGTCATGCCTCCTCCCCCTGGATGAGTCAGTGCTCACAGTGGGAAGCATCAAAGGCCTGCTGCCTTTGTAATGTGACCCCCCAGCCTCTGCTGCTAGCAGCAGATGGCAGCCCACTTTGGGCAGGAAACCCGGTGGGAAAAATTCCTCTGCCAACCCCACCCCTAAGGTGGGGGAAGCAAGATGAAGTGCACCTTTCAGTCCCCGCCATCTTGAATATGAGGGAGACCCCTCCAATCAGGGCTAGGTCTAGGACCCCCTCCCACAAGAGGGTGGCAAAATAGAGGGTGTAGTCACCCTAGGTAAGGTGCCCATTGGCTCTACCTGTTACTCCCCTAAAACACTTTCTAAATTTAGTATTTAGATGGCTCCCCAGACCTAGAAACTAGATCTGATGGACAAAGAAGAGGACTGAAGATGACTGCTGATGGACCAGGAATGGAGCAGCTGCAGGAATAACTCGGCAAAACCCTCGCCACCTGCCACCGGTTCGACCACTGAGCCTGCCGTTCTTCCAGAAACCCTGCAAGGCCTCCAAGAAACCCCAGAGACCTTTCAACCTTCACCAAAGTGCCAAGAACCTCCTGTCGGGGTGTGATCAATAGCCAAACAAGATGGCCGCAGCTTAGCGAGACTTCGGCCAACTGCCGCAAAAGCCACGACAATCCATACATTTACCGGATGAAGTTTTCCACACACAGTCCAGAAACCATACTGATCCATGGGTAGCCGCATCCAGCCTCCGACTCGAAGAAACGGTGCTCGGCGGCGGGCCTGACAGTCGTGGTTTGTGGTGGGTAGAAAGACCAAGGACAAAGGAGGAGCTCTCCACGAGCCTCGAGGAAGAATTTGACCTCCCCAGAAGGTGGAGTCCTGGAGTGAAGGTGGAGAGGCCAGCCCGGGAACAGGAACATACTGTGCCACGCTGTTCGGCCTTGGCCCTGACACTATCCCCGAAACAGCGGTGTGCTGGGGATATCGACCAGTGGTGGGCCACAACATTGAGTCAGCCGTTGAAGCACCGCAGGCCCGCAGGCCCGAATTGCCAGCATTAGGACACCCGCACTGGGCCAGGTACACTTGGGTGGCGAAGAGACACGCAACAGGCCCCGGGGAGAGGGGAGTGCAGGCCCATCTCGAAGGGGATAATCTGTGACCACGGTGCTGCTCCCCCCCTCTCTCCCTCGCAGTGACACCAAACAGTAAGGAGTGGAAAAATAAGGGGAAGTAACACCAAATCATGTCCACCCAACAAGGCCCGAAATCCGCAGATTAGTAGCTGAGTCTGAACCACACCTCAGTAAAGACTGAGGAGAAGAAAACCCTCTGTGTGGAGACAGGGTACTGAGTTATGACCTGCCAGCGGAGCCCTGGAGTGGAGCGGTAGTGCTGGTGAGACTGCTTTAAAGGGGGAGACAACGTACAGGCCACTGCGTTGGCCTTTTAGGCCTGCAGGTAGGCGGCGAAGAAATCACCCTTGATTTAGTCCACTGTGCACCCCCCTCTTTTCTCCTTACTTAAGTGACTCCACAGCCGAGTGGAAGATGGAGCTCCCGACCTGTGGGAGCATACAGTGATGTTGGGATAGAACGGAGCACGCTCAGCTCTACAGACCAAAATGAAGAAATATGTCCAACCGTGGACAGAGGTCTCCGCCCTGGGGATAGAAACCAGCAATCCTCAGTGGCAAAGCAGGTCCCTTCAACTGAAGAGTACCCGACCCTGCAGGAAATTATGGCAGCTATACAAGGTATAAAAACGTCTTTGGAGAGCAAGATTGATTCTGTAACTGCGGAAGTAACACTAATGCATGCAGATCTCTGAAATGTTGGGGCTCGGGTTAAAGATGCGGAAGATTCAATAACGTCTCTTCAGACAGAAACAAAAACACTACGAGCTCAAGTGGCGGTCTCACAAGAAGCTGTCAAGGTACTAGAGGTCAGAATGGAAGTCTCAGAAGGTCGCTCATGCAGGAATAACGTAAGGATAATTGGGGTCCTGAAAATGGTCTGAGGGTCCAGCAGTGGACCTCTTTGTGGAGGACCTAAACTCAAACACTTGCAGCCCCATGGCCTTTCATAATTTCTTTTAGTGGAAAGAGCGCACCGAATCCCTGGGACTGCACCGAAATCAAGCGTCCCGCGAAGGCCCATCATTGCCCGTAAAATAGCACTATTACTTTTCTCCCAGATTACACTATGGGGTCCAAAAACTGCAACACTCATTTGAGGAAGTTAAAAAAGTCCAAGGGAGAAAGGACTGAAATATGCAATGCTGTTTCCAGCCAGACTCAGAGTGGTGCAGAAGGTAAGACCTGTTTTTTTGACTCACCTGATGAAGTGTGGAATTGGTTGGACGGCTGGAGAACAATCAAGGGAAACAAACTAGGGGGCAGAAGGAACAAAGGAGGAGCTGGCCGGGAGACCAGTGGCCCATGTGGAGATACCACAGCAGAACAAGATGTTGAAATGGACTAATCAAAGGGGACGCCCTTTGGCCTTTCAGACATGGACGGCACCACAAAATCAGCCGTGAACTCACAATCAACTTCTGATCTAACTCCCTTGAGGGACAGGGGTGTGCAGGTCTATGGTGTTGACCCCAGAACAGTAGCTACAGAGGACTTACAACAGACTCTGTCCAGACACTAAACACTCTGAAGGGTAACAAGTAAAATATCTGAACTGAAGGTAGCAGTGGGAATAGAAGGGTTGGTTGTACGTTTCCTCTTCTATGTTATATTCTAGAATTGGGGATAAAGGCGTTCTGCATAATTAGGGGGGCAGGCAGTTTAAAATCCGTCATGCAGGGTGGCAGGGTGGGGGTGAGGGATGCGGTTTGATGTGTTTACTTGGTGTTTATTTACTGTATTATTAACAGCGAGGTGATGAATCGATAGATACAGGCTCTGGAAAGAGGGTGCTCTCCCCCTTAACCCCCGGCCAGAAGCACAGTTATAACCAGAGGACCCCACGAGTGGCAGCGTCAGGGTGGGCGGATGTTCCCCTTCACAACCCTATGGGAAGAATTGAAATGCCTCCATCATGGGCGACAACATTTATGGGACTAGGTAGAAACTAAGCATGGGGTAAAACAAAAGATTGAAGGTACTCTCTTGTCATGTAGTTCCTATATTACCTATACAGGATCTGCACGTTCGGATAACATAAACTGTGGGATTGGTGGCGGACGGATTCCGTGCATCCCACCAGATACGTTAGCCTGTCTGTATTAGCTAGCTCACAGTGCCACTATAATCCCCTCTTATCACGGAGAGAATAGATTCTGGCAACTTCAGAACATGACAACCCTGATCCCTCAGAATCGTGGAAACAATATACTACCTTTCGCTCAGTCACTCATGCTCACTTAGTTTGTCTCAGAGAGATACACAGAATAAACAGTCGGGGCGTTTCAATAAGTATTTATTGAACAGTTGTTATTCTAGTGTAGAATAGATGAGCTGCAACAACCGTTAGACAGTAGCAGAGATATATGATTAGCAGTACTATGAAAGTGAAAGGATGGTAAAGTTCTACCATCTTGCAGAAATCATGAAGATATACAAGTACATAAAACACATGATAAAAAGTGCATACTCCTACGATGTCTCCCTAACTAGATGTACCTAAATGTACCTAGCATCTATGTAGGTGTTATGCCAAGAATCCCTCTAGGATCTAGTCCACCCCATTACCTGAGAGTTTAGCAAATGTGGGACCCCGTCCTGGTCTCGAGTTGGACACCCCACGAGGGATGTTAGACCACTGCTAGCTGGAGCGTCTGCATGCAGGAACCTCAGCGTCTCTGGTCAGTGTGTCAGCCGAGAAGTCACGGTCTCCTCTATCTTCCTAAGCAAGATGCGTTGTATATATACCCATAGGTCTCCCCAGGGGTCCTACCTTGCAGTGTTACTGTGTCGGCCTAAACGATGACGTTGGGCCTGAACTTTATACAGGAGATGGTAATCCTACTGTTAGTCCTGTTGTGCTTCCAAGAAGCCTCATGCATAATGTATGAGAATCGAACCAGGGAAAAACCTGCGTTCGGAATGCAGTGTCATATCTAGGTAAAAGGTCAGTGCCTAAGAACCGTTATGTATGTAATGTAGGGACGGATGTAGGTGAAAGGTTGCGATGTTACCTGCGCCTATATAGGGTACCTTTATGGAATTTATCACCCACTCCTCTTCCGAATGGACGACATATGTAACCTATTACTATACTACTAACATTACTAGATAGTGGTACGCACAAAGTTTATAAAAACATCTTTTGAACTAAAATGTTTAAAAGCATCTAAATATTTTCTAAGAAACGTAAAAACGTTTTAAAAAAGTTTGCAAGCCCTAGCTCTAAAATGTCCGTTGATATAGTCCGGATCACTATAAACATTATAAAGCCATGAATGCCCAAAAAATGAAAGGAATGTCAATTTAGTTCCATAGTTCCAAATTTGAGCTTGTTTATAAAAGGGCAAATTTTTCCCAGCACACGACGAGCCAAAATGAGTTCAAATGTTTATGTGTCTGGCTGGTAGACATTTTCGTTGCTTGCTTCCGCGGTAGACGGCCCCTGTAACACCTCGCAGAGCACGTCAATTGAGCACAGATGTTCCACGCTGTCCGCAGCCGATGCTGGGGCAGCCTGTGCGCCGTCCAAAGCCTGGGTGTCAGAGGAGGAGCCGGTGTTCAGTCCAACAGGTGCAGTTACTACCCATGGTGGCTCAAGGAATGCCGCCATCAACATTGGAATGCGCTGAGGACACTGCAGAACATGGGCCGTTATCGGGTCCAGTAACACATTCAAGTCTGGTTGTGCACATGATGGTTGTGTCAAACAAAGGTCTAACACGCATTCTTCTCCGCAAAACAGGCATCGGAGGACAGGTAGGATGCAGTCTATCCAGACTGGTCGAAATGACAAGAACCAAGATTCACTTAGTTCTCTTAGGCGAGGCGTGCCTAGAAGTTGTACCATGCGGTCACGGTATTTACGCTCCAGGAGTGTTCTTTCCATCGCCTTGGTGACTGGGACGTCCATTGCGTAGCAAATAGAAAACAATCAGGATACCTGCTATTCGAAACAGGATCAGCGGAAGTCCTCCAAAGATGCTTCCGAATACGGAGTGTATGAAGTTTGGTATAACTCCAAGTACCGTCTGAAAGGTGCTCAGAAGTCCAGAACCTATGGTCTTAAATAGGTGGACAATGCCTGTCGTATCAGACATGTTAAAGATACGATTCACCATTTCTGCTAAATGGAAAGGGCAGTTAGTATGAATGAGCGCCTGTATCTCTGCCGAAGACCTTGCAAGTTGAAGATCAAAAGTCTCTCGAGCGGAGGTTAAGGGCACAGACTTCTGTAGAAGCATGGCTTTCATTCTGCTTAGAGTATCAAACCGTATTAAGGAAACATTCAGTGAAGGCCATAACGGCGCCTCCCTGACTGTATGTGTGGGTGGAAACAATACTTGCCTACAACAAGTAACCCTGGAGCTCACGGTTACCAGATATGCGATGCCTGGGAGCATGCCACAGCAGCCTTGACTGTTCAGCATCAAGTAACTCCCATTTGAAAGTAGCCTGAATGCTGGAGTAATCACTGCAGCTGGGGCACCCTTCAAATGACAGGACAGGTTTGCTACAGAACCATTACAAGCTCCGTGCAACATAATATCCTGGCATATGAGTGATCCACTTAAAGCATTCTCGCAGTTTGTACCGCTCAGAAACACTTCTCAATCCCCAGTCCGGCATCGAAATCTGTATGGCAATTCCCAAGATTCCTTAATGTATTCCTTACCCATTTCTTCATATTTGCCTGCCTGCTTTTGTTCAAGGCAATATTGAAACTGAAAAGTAGTGACCAGTAGAGTTATGTGGCCATGGATTAGCCATTCTGTAAACGGCGATTCTGCCACTGTGAATGGTAATCTATCCAGTTTTTCGATACGCAGCATTGTATATTTTGCTCCCCTTTGTGCCATTTCTATCTGTTTATCTGTTAGATTGTATTCCGAAAACAGACACATGCTGTTGATAAAACGCCAAGGCACGTAGCCTGCACGCAAAGATTGCAGCGTCCAGCTTAACAACATAATAGAAAGTAACTGTGATTGCCCGTGTTGTAATATGGCCAAATCTTGTTCTAGTATGTCTATCGCAGAAGATACAATGTTGCCTAAGGAATATATCCTGGAGGTCAATGTAGTTAACCCATTGTCTACCACTGCTAGAGATATTTCTAGATTTATACAATCTATTTCCCGTAATCTCTCTGCGGCCTCTTGTTGGGATTTTTTCAAATTCCATTGTAGACAGCATAATAGAAACGTTTCTGACGTGGCTTCCTGGGACCCATTAGAAAATCCCTAAGATCCACATCCTGTGACAGTAAGGATAAGTGTTGTTTCACCTGTGTGAGTGTGGAGGTTTTTAGCCAATCAAGGCACAACTTCCCAACACTGTAGGATGTCACTTCCCCTGGATGTTGTCTTTGTACATAACGTGTATCTGGCCTATGGATCCTAAACCCTTCGGTTTTACCCATGAATCTTGCTTGACAACTATTAGTGTCTGTGGGCCAAATCAACCATTTTTCCCAATCGGGGTCTGATCTGTTGTATTGTATAATGCCATCTACTGTAATTTCTTCCTGTGATGGTTTGTTGCCCTCGGTGTGTGATGGAGTCGGCACCCGAGGTGTGTTCAAGTCCTTGCTCTTAGCCAGTCCAAGGCAAGACGTCTGTTGCACTGTCTCGTTCAAAAACATGATTTGTTGAGGGATGAGGCATTCTCTAAACAAAGCTTCTGTCCCCTGTACCTGCCATTCCCTAGTACCCCAGACTGAATTCAGGTCTATGGTGTCTTTCCACAAGTCAAAACCTTGTTCGGACAACTGGGCAATAAAGGAAGCAGAGTAAATCTGTTTGGTGTTTGTCAACATATTTTTCTGTGCTGATGTTGGTGCAACCTTATAATAGTATGATGCTGGGTCAGACATATTAAACCCTGAAAAATATGGAAATTTCTGTGTAAATGTTTTTGAACTACCTTTCGGTGGTGTTGTACAATGTTCCCACTGGTGGAATGTGAACACATTTCTAGGATTAGCAGATTTATGCAAAAAGTGTTGACCATCATGTTGATAACAATACATACTTTCGAAATCTGATGTGCTTTCAAATGTTTCACTATTAGAAAATGCAGCAGATTTTTCCAAATCAGATAATATGTTATTAACAGTTTCAAAATCCCAATCATCGGAAAATGTACTTGAGGTAATGATATCACTCAATGATATTTTAAATAAATGAGGAATTCTTAAAATTTCAGTCAGACCAAATATATCGAAATCAGCCTTGTCCCAAACTATACCATCCGGTATAGGAACTGCTGTAATGTTCACTGACGACAAGTCTCTTTGTTCTCGATGAGGTGATTGGTGTGGTTTTAAAAGTAAGTTCACCTTTTGGGCTGCAGAGCTTTGTCAAATGTATTTCCCATTAATAAGCATACTAAAAACTATTACCAAGCCTACCCAGAAAAGAAAGAAAAGTATCCCGGTGATTATCCATAGTTCTACCCAGGGTGACACCAGGTAAGTCTTTTTAAGAAAGTTCAGAAAGTCTTTTATTTGCTGTTTGCGTGATTTTTTGGCTGGCATCGTTTTCGGTTCACTTGGATCCAAAGAAAACGTATTAAATTTATGAAGTAGCCAGAAGCAGTTCGATCAATTGTTGGAATTGCTTCAGGATTTGTAGAAATCGTGGTTTGCTCTTGTCGAGGCATGTTGACGTAGACATCTGTATTTGGTCGAATAGCAATTTGATTTTGAGTTTGATTTTGAAGTTGAACGAGTACCATAGCATTGTTGCTTACTCCTTCATTCAGTGTTGGAGGCTCCTCAAACGTGATGAGTCTTTCCGTTTGAACTTCTTGGATTGTAGCAAGAGGAGGGCGTCTGCTACTTTGGAGTCCACGTGGCCTACTGCTTAGTATCGTCCACATAGTGTGGTTTGATTAGGTTGATTGAGACAAATCTTTTCTCCTTTTTTCCGGCAAGAGGTGGCAGAAGTACAGTTCTTGTTCCTTCAATTGCTAGGACCGGTACAGGCTTTCTGTATGATGGCCCAAATTCTTTTTTGTCCGCTATTTTCTCTCTGACCAGATCCCCGACTTTTGGGATCCAGACAGGTCTTGCCGTGACTGATTTGACTTCCCCAGTGGCGGTCTGTTTCAGGTGGACATTACTTTGTTGTGTCCTGGATTCATTTAGATCCTGTAAAACAGCCAAACGATCATGGATGTCAAAAGGCTTTTCATCCGCCACTGTGCCTTCACAATCAAGATCAGGTACCCACATTCTTGTCCCAAATAGGACCTCATATGGAGTGACACCCCCTAGAGAACTTCTTGGCATGTTGTTAAGAGCACGCTGCACTCCATACAGATGTTTTACCCAACTTTCACCCGTGCCTAATACTCTAGCTGTTAAAGATTGCTTTAAGTCTCGGTTTTTTCTCTCCACTACCGAATTTCCCTCGGGATGGTACGGAGATGAGTACCGCAATGCTACACCCAATCCTCGCATGGCCTCCTTGTAAGCCCGAGAGCTAAACGCAGGGCCCTGGGCAGAATGTAATGTGGCAATTGCGTATGTCTCTATGAAGACTCGCAAATCTTTTATAATAGTTCGAGCGTCAGCCGAGCGCTGGGGCCACACCCATAGGAATCTCGAGCAGGAATCCACTGCAACCATGATGTACTTGTAAGCCCCATCTCTTTGTAAGGGGCTGCAGTGGTCCAAATAAACACAGGCTAGTGGTTTGTCAGATATTAACACCGGTGTCTGCGCTGGAAGTGTTACGGTGGAAACTTTCATCTGCTGACAGATGTCGCATTTCAAAACATAATCCGTAGTCTGCTGTGTTAATCCAGGCCACCAATAGCGTTGTTTCAACAAAGAAACAGTCGCCGTAACTCCTGCATGTGCAGAACCTATCCCTTCGTGTGCTGCTAGAATTAAACCTAACCTACGATCCATGTTTGGAATTACTCTATCCCCCACTCCAGGAATCTGAGCAAATGGAATGTTATTGGCATCTAACTTGTAGGAGTACTTGAGTGGAAACCTTTTTGGTACTGCTCCGCTGTTTTTTCGGGTTGCATTAATAGCTACCATAATCTCACCGTCTATTCTCGTTTTAGAACGAGTGATTGCAGCTACGGAAGCCGTGCGTACAGCCCCCTTTGCGGCTTCATCAGCCAATGAATTCCCTTCAACGTGAACGCCATCACGCTGATGACTTAGTGTATGTATCACGTGAGCCCTTGGTAGTTCGGTTTTCAACTCCACTACCTGTTCCCATAGCATTTTATGCTCAATTGTGCCACCTTTTGCATCTTTGAACCCGTTTTGAACCCAGTATTGCAAATATTCATTGTAAGACTGCACACAGTAAAAGGAATCGCACAGAATTAGTGTGGGGAATTCTCGATCCGTATTTACTAGTGCCAGTATCAGTGCTTTTAACTCTGCCAACTGTGCCGTGCAGTCTCCTAGGGACTGCGTCTTTGTGCAACTCGGGTGGAACTTTCCATCCCGCATGCCACCTTTAATGATTGCACATGCTGTGCTATATTGTTGCTTACTCCCTATGGCCGGTTGAGCAGATCCGTCAGTGTAAATTATATATTCATACTGATCTAGAGGCATTATTTCGTTTGGTAGAGGATATTCCAGGGGCTGTGGTGGACATTGGAGTGGGAGGATAGAATTTCGTTTTACGCGGATGATATCCTGTTATATATAGCGAACCCTAAGGCGACACTCCACAGGATACTTCATATTTTTGAATTATATCGCAAATATTCCGGTTACACCATAAACTGGAAGAAGTCGTGATCCTAGTGCTATGGGGACATCCACAAGCCCTGCCCCAGGATTGTGGAATACCCATAGTGACTGAAGGGTTTCAATAACTGGGTGTTTTTGTCACCAGGGACCCCAAAGTTTTCCACAACAAAAACCTCGATCCCCCATTTCGAATTATGCGAAATGACGTCCATCACTGGAGGTCCCTACCGCTGTCTCTCCTGGGAAGAGTATTACTTTTTAAGATGATGGCCTTGCCCCAATTCCTTTATGTGCTCTACAATATACTGTATCCAGTGCCACCAGCATACTTTCAGACAGTTGAGGTGACAGTGCGTCTACTACTGTGGGATGGAGGCTCTCCCAGAATCTCTCTCCCGAAGTTGACCAGAGGTTGGTATGACAGTGGAGTGGCACTCCCGGCTCTCCGGAAGTACTACTGGGCGGCCCAGCTTACAGTGGTCAACCACTGGGTGCATAGTCCCCAAAATTACCCGGCTCATAGAATGGACCGCCAGAACATGCAACCAGGTGGTTATCTCAGAGCAATTTACGGTGGGAAAAAGGCGAACTCATTCCCCGTTCTAACCTCCACCATACTGCATGTTTGGAAAGAGGTGCTAATATCCCTTGGATAAGTTTACACAGATGATGCCGCTATGGGACTCTACACAGTTGGGACTATTGGCACAGCAGCAGGGCTTTGACAAATAGGATCTCATTGGCCTCTCAAAGGTGGGCAACGTGTGAGTTGGCAGGGACATACGACTATTTGCGAACCTGCAACAGGAATATCAGATGGCACAATCGGAAGCCTTCTGATATCTACAGGTCCGCTATGCTCCAAGAGCTGTATTACAGAAAGGAGAGGAACTTCCTGAATCCTCTCCATTAGAGGACAGACTGCAGGAGGACAGTTTGGAAAAGAAGGCGATCTCTCTAGTATACCGTAAGATTATGAAAACTCCCCACATCCCCTGACAGACCTCCGTGCTAGTTGGGAAAATGATGTGGAACAGATAGACGACGATGAGTGGCAGAAGGCCTTGGCCTCCACCAAGGAAGTGGGCATACGTTCGTGCTTTAGATTGGTGCAGCTGAAGATACCGCAAAGAACATACTTCACCTGCACCACACTAAATAAATTGGGAAGGGCTGATTCCCCGATGTGCGTGAAGAGCTATGGACATGAAGGCACATTTTTGAACATGGTATGGGAATGTCCAGAGTTGCAGGTATACTGGGAGGCAATACTGTCCTGTATGCAAGAGGTTTCTTAACACAGACGCAACTAAAAGTCACCAAAGTGGTGTTTGCTGAACATATGGGGTGAGACGACCCTCACAAGGAAGGAATGTCTCTGGGTGACACAGGGGTTTATGGTGGCCAAATGTAATATTACTAAGCTATAGAGAGCCGCAGCGGCCCCTACGTTGAATGAATGGAAGATGGATATGGACTGGTGCATGATGACGGAGAAGACGGTATATGAAAGTAGGGGCTGTCCCAACAAATGGTCCAAGATCTGGGGGAAATGGAATGAATACCAGGGAATGATATGTTCACCACTGCCCCCTCAAGGGACACCTAAGGGTGGAGGAAAGATCTCGGGGGGAGGGAGGAAGACTTAAGAATTAATTATTGGATCACAATGGATGCAGCCTCCTTTTTGCCGGACTGTATCGCAAAATGTTATGCACTGATTGTGAGTTGCCGGCGCTTGGCGATATTTTCATTTCATGTAATAAAATGATTTTTTTTAAATAAATAACTTCCCTTCGGAGTAGAGGCTCTAGCCCTGGCGTCCGCTTGTGTAAGAAGCACTGCGGTGAGGAACGACACTTGTGTTGACGCGACTCACTGCTACAAAAGAACTCCACAACCGCAGTGGTTGAGGACTTGTGCCGACACAACTCTACCCTGCCAGAAGAAAGCATCCCAGCCATATGGCCTCCAGGGCCTTGAGGGATCCTCTCAACCCAATGACCCCAGCTGTGTCCAGCTCTGTGCCAGAGAGCCCGTACCCTCCTGCAAGTGGCCCTCTCAGCGTTCTCTGGCACCTTCTGCACTGCCGGCTGACCTCTCTGTGACGGTCAAACAATGGCAGAACTCCTCCATCTAATTCACAGCAGCCTGCTGCCGTCAAACCCAATGGTAGCTGTGTTGGTGGTCTGCTGAATACAATTCCGCGTCCTTGCCCTCCGCTGACCATGATGGTAAATATCATTGCCAGTATCGACCGCCTTGGTGTAGATACTGAAGCCCGCACTTCTGGTCGTCCCTAGTCCCACACGACTGACGTGCACCCAGCGCTGGTCTGAGACACGCAAAGACTGGACTGCAACTCTCAGTGGCGCACTTGACTGTTACCACGGCTAATAGTTTTTCCTCCAGAGAATAATATTGAACTATTCTGAAATTGCACCATCGACTCTGAAACGTATTTTTAATCGAAAGCATACTCACCTAATTGTGAAGACCTTGTTCTTAAAAATAAAGTACAAACAAGGTATATTTTTTCTAAAATTGGTCTGGACTCCTTCTTGAGTCGTGTGCCCATTATTGATCACTGTTGCGCAATAAATGTCTTACACTCCTCTGTGTTAGGACTAAGGCTGCTCCCCCACACTACCACTAATAGAGCACTTTGGGTTTTACATTGAGTCCACTACACGTCTGGGAACACCCTGGTCTCTGTGCACGGTATTACCACCTAGTGGCAAAATCATATAGAGAGCCAACTTCCTACAGACATTTTGGACTGCATCATAACATACAATCTCTCATCTGATGGATCTTTTTAAGTTGACTGGGACACAAAGGGAGTTAACAATAATAAAACAATTCCACTTCCATGAAGTCCATTTGGCTCCACAATAAAGGCCAGGAATCAGTCAATGAAGCTAAGTGATTTTATTCCTAATTAATAATCAAACCAGTATATATGCATATAAAGAGACTATTAAAAAGATACATAATTACATTTGGCAAGCTGAAATATTGCAACAGGTTCAGTCTCAGTAGAATCAGATATGAAAAGATCATAGCCACAGCAATACAAAAATTGAGAAATAGGAATAAGTGTTCCATTAAAGAAAATCCCATTCTCCCCTCTAAACATGAACACGTTCTAAAGTCTAAGTTTAGAATAAGGAGGGTTCGTAGAATAGTGTCTAAAGAAAATTTGGAAATGCGAAAAGGTGCCAGAATAGTAAAGGCTCCAGTAGAGGTCTTCCAGAATTGGAATAAGTGTTTAGCATGAAGCATCACACTTACAAGGATAAAGGAATCAGAGAGGCATGTACCCCTCAAAGTCTAAGGGACTCTGCCTTAACTTCTAACAGTGGGAGCACTAATTCAAACCAGTAAAACTTCAACAACATTCATTTCTCTTCCCACACCACCAGGAACCAATCAGTTCTCTTCCTGTGCTGCACATCTGCAACATTTCCAAACTTTCTCATCCCACAGAAATTGGACAGTTACTGCAACCTTGAAAATTCTCCGTTCCTGATAATCGATGAATAGGAGGCTTCATCTGTCTATTAGTGTTGGACCTGGCCCTTTTTGCAGGGTTATCACCAAATGTTTTGCCTTCTTCCTGTATTTTTTCTGACTTGTTTTTGTTGGCTTTAGGACTCTGGGCCCTTTACCCCTGCTGATCAGTGCTAAAGTGCATGTGCTCTCTCCTTTAAACTTGGTATGAATGGCCTACAACTGTTTGGCATATTTAATGTACCTCTAAGTCCCTTGTACAGTGGTATGCTATATACCCAGGGCCTGTAAATTAAATGCTACTAGTGGGCCTGCAGCGCTGCTTGCGCCACCCACGGAAGTAGCCTTTCAAACCTGCCTCAGGCATGCCACTGCAGGGCATGCATGGCAGTTTGCTGCCACATTGACTTGGCATTTAAAGTTACTTGCCAAGCCTTAAACTCACCTTTTACTACATAAAAGGTAGGCCCTAGGTAGCCCTATGGGTAGGGTGCTGTGTAGGTAAAAAGTAGGACATGTGCCTTTGCTGTGTGGCATGTATTGGTAGTGACAAGCAGCCTATTTAGTTTCACACTACTTTGAGTGCTGCTCCTCTTATAGGGCTGCATTGGGAATTCCCTGATATGTGTTCAGTGGTAATTTCTCGTCTGAAAGGAGTAGCGTTGCCATTTTTAGTTTGTCTCGAATAGTAGTGATAAATCCTGCTTATTGGTAAAGGTGGATTTCTCATTACTTTTTTTGAAATGCCACTTTTAGAAAGTGGGCATTTCTATGTGCTTATGACTCTTTGTGCTTTGCAGCCTGACTCCAATCAACATCTGGTTTAGACTGACAGGGGATGTTTGTGCATTCACTCTAGACAGTCACACAAAGGAAGCAGAGGTGTGCCCCTCATATCCTGATGGCCCATCACCAGGCTGATGGGTCTTCCTGAGCTAGGAGGAGTTGTCACTGACACCTGAATAGGGGTGCGCCTGTCCTCTCACAATGCTGTCTCCAGCCCCCTGAGGTGTGTCTGGAACCAGGGCTGGGATTGAATGGGGGTGTTGGGCACTTCTAAAGTTTCCTCCACACCAAATACTTTTTGAGTATAAGTACAGGGGTTCTGACCCCATGATTTTAGACACTGCGTGGGACTTGTAACCAGTCACCGCTGTCTCTACATGCTGCACCTTGCCAGAGGACTGCCAGGAGGAACCGCCATTGGACTATAGTGCTTCTGGTGCTGACCTGCTGCCTGCTGGGCTGCAAAAGGGACTGCCATCTTGCCTCTGCCCTGATTTTGCTGGCCTGCCTGCCTGCACCCTGCTCATGCCCCCAAGTGCTTTCCCAGGAGCTCAGCGCAGAGTGAGCTCTGTAGCCTGATCCTGGCTTTTGACTGGTGACTTCACTTTGGTCCCCCCTGAGAAGACAGTGTGTGGTGAGCATTGCATTACGCTCCTCCAGATGCGAGTGTGGGGTGCTTTTGACTTTTAAAAACCACCTTGGGTTCTGGCCAGGAGTTGCCCTTGACTTTGTGGTCTCGCAGCGCGTGCTGAAGCGCTCCCCCCATGTTCCTTTGTTTTGACCGGGAGAGTGTTTAAAACTTGGCCCTCAACCTCCTGAAAGGGGACCACGATATACTGTGCCATCTGGTGGCACCATCTCTGCTATTGAAAGTAGGATGGACGGTCATCTGAAACTCCTCAGTGGGGTCCCACATCCAGGACCAGCGAGGAAGCTGAGAGCATAAGGAAGATGCCACTGGCTCTGCATTGAAGCCAACGCCAATATCAATCCATGCATATCAGAGGCACCACTCTTCAGTTTGTGTCCATTGCAGCCGCCTGCCAAGAACCCCCCCAGTGCGGCCCCTCCAGTGACGCTGCAGCCGCTCTCATTGTATCGCGGCATACCCGGATTAGTGTATTTTGGGTGCAGCCTCCCTACTCAGAATTGGGCATGAGGTCGTAGGCTGTCCGCCCCAACCCCATCAGCCTGTGTGAGGAGCAATGCAGGGTGGGCTACTGTGGGAGCCCTGTGCGCTGTGTGGTCACGGGCAGTTGTCGTTGTAAGTCTTGCGTGCAGGATCTGCAGTGTGGGGGGGGACGCTTGTTCTTTTAGGGAATTTGTTCTTTGGTGGCATAGCGGGGTGAGCCCTTGTCGGGGGGCCCAATTTGGAATTTGCCGCATTTAGGAAAAACTGCCTGAAAGTGGCATAGACAATCTAATAGGAGCACAGGTGCGCCGTGCCCTATAGTTTCCTGACAATGCATGTGCTTTGTCCCTAAGTCACGTAGTAGAAGTGCAGGAGCGCTGCACTCTGGGCTTATGATATTATTTATGGACCCATGTACTAATGATGACCTATGGGGATTACTCGTGATTTGCGAACCCTTGGTGATGTTTGGTCATTTATATATTCTTCATTACATGCTGCATTACATGCCCTGATGTCATAATATATGTTGTTTTTCCTTGCAGTTACAGGATAACGAGTATTATTTAGGATCGATCTGCATGTACAGTGATGGTGTTTTCATGAAGTGTGCAACATATAGGTCTTTATCTTATTGCACTAACTGTGAGATTATGAAAATTGCCTAGTTGGCATAGTGATTATTGTTTTTTGCTGTTTTGGTCTATGTTTATATGCAGTGCAGAAACATATTTTTATTTACTACTGTGTGGTGTCTCTTTTGTGCTGTATTTATTGTGTCGCTGGTGTGGGTTACACATTGGGGTGAGCAGGGGTTATCTTGGGTGTGTAACTCCCTTACCCTGACTAGAGTGGTGGGTTCTGCCTGTCTTAGGTGCATACCCTAGCCAACCAGAAACCCCATTTTTAACAATTCGGGCTTCACGTTTTTTGCCAAGATGTCTCTTCTCGGGCTTTTTTATCAAGAAGCTAGTATAGAAAACAATACTCCTATTTCCTAGCTAATTCAACCTTGAAAACACATCTGCAAGGAAAAGAAGAAACTGGATGAGCAAAACACATTTTAAAATTAAGGCCTTTAGTTAGACTCCTTTTAAATAAGCATTTAAACGTGCACTCATACGTGGTTATACTTGTGCACATGTACCTCAAAAACGAATGCAATGCGTGAATAAAAACATACATGATTACACTTTCAAAGGTAACTTTCAAAACATATGCAAAGGTGACTAAGTATAAAGGCAAACGTGACTACAGAATACATCTTCATGTTAAACTGAACATTAGTGTCTACCGTGAATACATTTCATTAATGCATTTAAATGTTCACACACGTTATTAAAGTTATGGCACTCAGTAAATATAGTGTCACATGTAGGTTTATAGGGCATTTCTGTGATGTGTAGGGGTGGGGTTTAAATTTGATTGCCCTGCTCCACATGTACGCCATAAGAGCATGGGGTTAGCACTGCACTACCCTGCACCACAGAGCCATATTTCTTTGCACTCAAACTAAACAGAAATATTTTGTACTATTGTAAGAAATTGCAGTATTGATTGAGGAGGGTGAGAACCCTCCACAAATAATAATCACAATCCTTGTCAGGGTAAACCCCAACAGCCACTAAATAAACCTGTGCTCAATTCTCTGGTTGCTTGGCACACAATCAGTAAGGCTTAACTTAAAGGGAAAGTGTAAAGTATTTATCCAGTATTCGAAGAGTAATAAAGTGAAAACACAACACAAGAACAATCTCAAAGCAATTTAGTTTAGTAGAATTTAATAAAATGACAGAAAAACTTCAAATATCCAATCAGTAGAACTAGAGTTATGAGTTGTTAAAGTTTTAGGTACAAAATAGCACCAAAAGGCATGAAGCACCAACTGTGGGTGTCTGGTTGCTCTGGACCGACCACAATGTAAAGTGTGCCGGATACAGGGCCAGGTTCGACCTACTTGAAGTTTTACCTTTGTACTTCGATGCAAGGACTGTGTGGTGCGACTCTGTGGGCCACTGCATTGCCCTGCGTCGCTCTGCATTGGACCAGGTGTGGCTTTCTGTGAGAAGCTGTGCAGTTTTAATGCTCTTGATGTTGAACTGCATTGGATCCAATGAGGCTTTCAGTCAGGAGCTGCAGGGCTCTGTACCACTCAGAGTCACAGTAAAACCTTCAGTTAGGCAGGGTGGAGTGCACTCTGAGATCGGCCAAGGTTCCAGGATCTTGGAGACAACAGTTGGGGGTCAGGACTCCATACCACAAAAACCAGCAGAGGGGACCAGGTCAGATCCAGTTGGGTCTGGTAAAGTGGAAAGCAGGGAAGTCTTCTGGTAGAATGTTGTGTTGCAGTAGCTCAAACAGCCAACTGACCCTTAGAGTCACTTCTGGGGTCCTAAGTCCAAGGCAAGTGGGTCTAAGCTTTCTTCACAGGTCCAGGAGTGCCTTGTATTCAGGTTCTATGATGCCACTTTCATGCCCAGTGCCAACCTGTGGGTGGGGACATCTCTTTGTCTAACTCTGGTTCTGCTTAGTTCTTTCGTTCCTCTGGGTTTGGTTCCAGCCTGGCAAATGAAACAAAGGGCTGTCAGGCCCAGGTGTTAGCTGCGTCTGCCAGTAACAGGGTAGGCTTTCTCTGAAGTTATGAAGGTCAGGGTATATCCCCAGGCAATCCCTGTGAAGTGCAATCAGAGCAGAGGCACAGCTACTCCCCAGCCATCCTGTCGGGAAGACTCACACCTCCCCTCACCCAGGTCCTTCGTGCACTGTCTGAGATCAATACACATCACACCACAGTATTGTCTTAGTCAGTGTCTAAGGTCACCTGACATTGACAGTCAGGTGACCTTAGATGCTGGCAGAAGGAAGGAAAACTCCATCTTTCTAAAAGTGGCATTTTCAGAATGGTAATTTAAAAAACAACATGACTATTAGGTTACATTTTAAGTTCCTATTACAATGAGATTTTGAATAATTTTTCAGGCTAATCCCTAACTGTAGATGTGTGTTATAAGGTGTTATAATTGGAGCAGCGTCATTTTGATTCCACCCTAACATACTGTAGGAGTGCATTATAATCATGTGTGGTCAGCACTCGAATATATTCTGTGTGATTAATGTTACTAAGAAAAGATGGGGTATTGTATATTTAAAGTACTCCACTTGAAAACTAATGAGATTTACAAGTGGTGTGCCTAGAAATGTGACTAATAGAAATTCCTGCAATACTTATATATTATTATGTTAATATGTTAACAGAAAGCTAAAGTTTATAATGTGCCTTATTGTGAAGCTGATGATATGATATTTATGTGCGGACTAATGTTTAGACATTTATACATGTAGCAAGAAATTATATTCATATTGGTGTATTTTGAAATGACAACTTTTGTGTAATCATTTGCAATGTATTCATTCGTTAAGAAACTGCATTTGCTATGTGTATGTGTTTGGTAATTTGCACATATTTGTAACATGTGCATTATTAAGTTGACATGATTTCACGGCCTCAGGTATGGTTTCAGCACAAGCTCACGTTTAAGTCTAACATTTAATTTGTATTTAATCTTCAATGTAGAATGTTTGCTTGCATTGTTGTTTTACTGCAGGTGCAGGCAAAGCTTCATTATTTTGTAAACAAGGGTTTGTGCTTTAGTAAGATAGCAAGGTATGTGAAGACAGATTTTGGTAAAGAAAAACACGGTAAGGAGCAAGGAGACGAGTTCCCATGGAGGAGGAGAAGAATGGCCAAGGACGAATGAAGTAGCAACTTATCAATGTGAGAGAGGTGGTGCCATTAGCCACTTTGTGCCTGAATTGTGGAAAGTTTCCAGAGCTGATCACTTGATTTACTTTGAATGCAGACTAATATCTTCTGCTGCAACTTAGTGAGGGTCAGGGAGACATCTCAAGACTTCATGAGGTATAGACCTCTCCTTCTGCTTTGTGTGGCTTCATGCTACATGATCCTTGGTTGGAGTTTCTTCTACTGAGATCCGACATCTGACACCTTTATATTATACATTCTTATTCAATGCTTCTTAGTTTAGGATTGTCTCTTTTAAGGTAGTGTAGGGAGAGATAGTGTGCTCATGCTCACCTTTAATAATTAATTGATGCAATTTAACATTCAATTCTTTTTCCTCATTACTTGCTTCATCATAACCAAATTAGTTGTATGTTTTTTATTATATAGGGTAAATCTCTTTAGGAGATTTGGATTCATTCTGTTTGTCCTATATTTCTATACTGTAATGCTGAGACTGATTTATATCAATCTATTTCCAAATTATAATTTAACCTTACTAGTACCAATTTTACTGGTTGAGTAGTTGTTGTGTAACCAAATTGGTTATATGGTAACCAGATTTAATGCTGAGTGTTTTCTCCCTCCTACCTCTCAAGCAGCAAAATGACCATCTGGTTAGGTAGGGATGTTTCAGTGGGCCCGAGCTTTCTCATAATGTAACCCAGTGCTTTTTATGGGAGAGCCAACCTTGCCACATTCCCACAGTGGAAAACGATTTTGAAGGTTTTTCACTGCCAGGACATTTAAAACTTTAAATATACATGTCCTAATTTTTATTACCATGCACCCTGGCCTATGGGAATTACAGCCTACCTTAGGGGTGACTTATAAGTACTAAAAAGGAAGGTTTAGGCCTGGCAAAAGGTTATTTTTCTAAGTCTATGTAGATGTTTAAAACTGCACTGCAGGCTTTAATGGCAGGCCTGTGACTTGTTTTTCAGTACTACTTTAGCGAGTGGTGCAATGAGTGCTACAGCCCACTTGTGGTCCCTTGCTCACTTTGCCACTGGATTCAAGCATGCCTGGCTGATGACGGCTGAAATGCCAGAAACCGGTCCTAGGATGCTTGTTTCCGGTCCAGGGAAGACATGGCTTGGCAGTTCGGGCTGGACTGTTCCCATGAGGCACAGGGTCAGACTGATTTGCATATGGCCATGTCTGAACTGGGGTGGTGGAGTGAGCTAAAGAATGATGATGGATTAAACCCAGATCAGTTGACTGGGGGTGAGTGTTTGATTGGCTCAAACGTTCCGTCCATCATCCCCTTTTGTATCGCTTTGGTCGCCCTAAGTTGGCGGGGTATGCCCAGACGTGGGTCCCTTGCTCACTTTGCCACTGGATTCAAGCAAGCCTGGCTGATGACGGCTGAAATGCCAGAAACCGGTCCTAGGATGCTTGTTTCCGGTCCAGGGAAGACATGGCTTGGCAGTTCGGGCTGGACTGTTCCCATGAGGCACAGGGTCAGACTGATTTGCATATGGCCATGTCTGAACTGGGGTGGTGGAGTGAGCTAAAGAATGATGATGGATTAAACCCAGATCAGTTGACTGGGGTGAGTGTTTGATTGGCTCAAGCGTTCCGTCCATCATCCCCTTTTGTATCGCTACAGCCCACTTGTAGCATTTAATTTATAAGCCCTAGGCACATATAGTACCATATTCTAGGGACTATACCAATCCTACCATGTTAACAAGGGAGAGACAAAGCACATTACCTCTGATTAACAGGAGTAAAGTGCACAGAGTCCTAAAGCCAACAAAATGGGTTCAGCTATAGAAGGTAAAAATATGAGGTGACCCTGCTGAAAGGCACATTTTCTACCAAATATTTCCTGCCAAAGAGAACCAGTGAGGCAGATTTGTTGTACTAGCCAGAAGAGCCTAGCACTACAGTGCATTGCATTCCACTATATGGAGCCATACTCCCACTTGCTGCAATACTCGGAGCAAAACTGTACTACACTGTATTAAAGCGCCCAGTGAGAGCTGGTAAGGTCAGCACTGTGCTATAGTGCACTAAATAGAAGGAAGAAAAACACATACATCAAATAGCAACCAAGTGGCTGTAATTAGTTACAGAATAAACAGGAACAAGCACTGGGAAAGCAAATAGGTCTGGCTTACATTTTTAGTTATAAGCCGGACTGCTTGGCTTTGCTAATGCTTGTCACGCATGAAGTGGCTTTGCATGAATGTAAATTCTTTCCAGGAGCACTCTTTGAAACCTTTGTAAATCGTGGAGCTTAAATAAATAAATCAGCACTCAAAAGTAGATGAAACTTACAAATATAGATTTTTAAATTGTATGAATAATTGTGCCTTGTGTTTTCAGATGAATGGGACTCTTTAACCTGGGAGATTTACAAATATTGTGGGTCGTCTTCACAGAATTAAAATACATTTCCACCCCATTGAGCTCATAAACGAAAAATAATTGCGCTTCTAGGTTTGCCTAGGTGTGAACGCATTGTGATCTGGAGTGCAAATGACAAATATCGATTGGCAGGATTGGCAAATGTTTTGATTTTTACTCCTGTAGATGTAATGCATCAATGTAGAAAATCCAAAAGAATGAAGGATTTTGACTGTCATAATTTTAGAGTTAGTGGTGTAAACATATTCTTCAGGGGAGTGGGTGGTGAACACTCACAAAGTCATAACTTAGTGGACATTCAGAAACCTTCCCAGTGGCTTTTTACACCCAAAATATTGACTTAATGTTAACGCAAAATATTGAGTAACTGTGCAAGTCCGGTAACACACCTATATTTTCAGGAGCCAGTGTGATAAAAGGGTTGCCTCCGCGTGAAAAAACATTTTGGGGCACATGCATCAAGCCATTTTGTGATCGCAAACAGTGCAATCGCAAAAATCGCCCGTTTGCGATCGCAAAATGGCCTTTTCGGATGCATGTAACTTTAGGGCAATTCGCAATTTAGGTAATCGCAATTTTTGCGATTCCTAATGCAGATGCAAGAAGCCTTTCCTAAATGTGAACTATGCATTTAGGAAACGCTAATTCTATCAACTTCAAGTTGATGGTAGTATGTGCATACTTTGAAAAATGCACAAAAATGCATTTTTCAAAGTGCCATGTAGCGCACACATGCCCCTAGGGCATGTGTGTGCTTCTCATGTGCACACTTGCATTTTTTTCGGGGTGCTTCAGGGGTGCCTTAGGCCCTTAGGCAGCCTTGGCTTTGCATTCGCTATTTGTGATTACCAATTTGGTAATCGCAAATAGCGAATGCAATAACATTCAGTCCTATGGGCCTTTATGAATGGAGTCACATTACCTAATAGTGATTCGCTATTTACCGATTTGTTATTAGGTAATGTTAGTATTTTGCAATTCCCAAATAGCAAATCGGTAAAATTTGCTATTTGGGAATCGCAAAATGCAGACTTGATGCATGTGCCCCTTTGAGTCCAAATATATTTGGTTAACAAGCCTATGCAAGATCTTTTAGATATGTCAATTTTTTTAGCCATGTCATAGAACTTTTGTAAAAAGGGAGTAGTATGATATATCATATATGTGTGTGCACACACACACACACATATATATTTACTGAAAAAACCAAAGGTTACAGGGATGTCATAGTTAGGAAACAGATTTTTAAACACTTGGAAATTCACTGAAAAAAACAAAGGTTGCTGGGACCTTAGAGTTAGGCTCAGGTTTCACTTGTACAAAACAAGTGAAATTCAGCTGTTATAGTCACCTGAGCTAACTATAATATACACCGCCACAATGCACTGCTTATGACCTCACATATTACATGACCCATTACTAGGGCAGTGACATCACTGATGACATCTCAAATTACATCACTGATGACATTATCCACAGAACCACTCACACCCCCATGCAACCTCACATACGCCCACTCACACATCCACACAACCACTGACATAGCCATTCACAGATCCATACAAGTACTTACACAACCACTCACGTATCCATAGAGCCACTCATACACCCACTCATTCACTCATAGAGCCAGATCATACAATCAGTCCCGCACTAATACAGCCACTTACACAGCCAAACACTCACCCATACAGCTACTGACATGCCCAGTTATTAAACTACACAGCCACTCACACACCCATACAAGCACTCACACACTCAATCACACACCCACACAGCCACTTACATACTCATTCGCACATCCTTACAACAACTCACACAGCCATTTACTCACCCTTACAGCCAATCCCACAGACACTCACTCTTCCATATAGCTACCCACACACACTCTCTCATTTAACCAAACACTCACTCATACAACCACTCAATCACCCATTCAGCCACTTACACACCCAGTCACTCACTCATACAGCCATTCAGACACCCATTCACCCACCCAAACTGCCACTCACACAGCCCCTCACTCAACCACCCATACAGCCACAGACACACCCACTTGCTCACTAATACAGCCACTCACATAGCCACTAAGTCACCCACACAGCTACTCAGACACCAACTTATACACCCATACAGCCCACTCACACACCCACTCACGCACCTGTACAGTCACTCAGACACCCACTCACACACGGATACACAGTCACACAGAGACTCACATTAACTAAGTTTAAAAAAAAGGAATTACTCATTAGTAGTACATAAAGTATACTAATTTAACTTTTGTGGTACCTTAATATATACGTTTAACGCAAAAAAACTAAATTTTGAAACCAATGCTTTAATCTATATATAATGTTAACTACTTAAGAAAGAACTACTGATCCCAGAATGCAATTTGAATGAGGTCAGTATTGTTAAATAACATTGGTAATTGCTTACTTGCACAATGACAAGTTCTTAACAAATAATTAATTTTAAAGGATTGGTTTTAAAATGTATGTATTTTCACTGTTGTTTTCACACATATGCGCTTAAAAAACGACATCTCCAAAGACTGCATTGGGCGTCTTGGATGGAAGTGATGAAATAATAATGAAAAAATTAGTTTAAATGTCGACAGGGCGGAAATGCTTTGCATCCCGTGAACAAGGTCCCTGTGGGGCTGAAACGCGTTGGGACATTGCTCGTATCGTATTCTTTCACATAATTAAAATGAGCAAATTGGAAACAATTCACCCGTGAGTTTGGCTCATCCTTACCGTTCAGTGAAATCAATATATATTAACTGAAAAAAACAAAGATTACAGAGACTTTAGTATATATGTTTAACAATCATAAACTCTTTGAAAACACTTACACTCACTGGGTGATGTCATCAGTGATGTCATTTGAGACATCATCAGTGATGTCATGAGTGATGTCACTGACCATGTCATGAGTGATGTAATATGCCAGGTCATAAGCAGTGCATTGCAGGGGCTTATGCTATAGTTAGCTCAGGCAACAATAACTGCTGAATTTCACTGGTTTTGTACAAGTGAAATCTGAGTCTAATGTAATGACCCTGCAAGCTTTGGTTTTTTAAGTGAATTTCTAAGATTTTTTAAATTCTATTTCCTAACTATAACGTTCCTGTAACCTTTGGTTTTTTTAAGTGAATTTCTAAGTTTTTTTACCTATTAGTCACATTTGTAGAGTGTGGAGAAAAGGGGCGGAGCCTCCGAGCAACTCTAAGGAATCCTGCTGTGTTGGACTTACAGGAGGTAACAGGAGGTCTTTTGGGACCCCAAGAACCCTCAGCATTCAAGAGGACTTCATACCCCAACCAGCAGTGCACCAGGAGGCACCTTTGCAAAGTGGTGGAGAAAGGGGGCATGGCCTCCAAAGACCTCTCAGCAATTCCACTGTGTGGGACTTACTGAAGGTAACAGTAGGGCTTGTTGGCCCCCAAGGACCTTCAGCATCCAAGGGGACTTTATCCCCCAACCAGCAGTACCCCAGGAGGTGCATTTGCAGATTGGTGAAGAAAGGAGGCATTACCTCCGATGACATCTCTCAGCAATCCCACTGTTTGGGACTTACTGGGGGTAACAAGAGGGCTTGTTGGCCCCTAAGGACTCTTTGCAGCCAAGGGGACTTTATCCCCCAACCAGTTGTGCGGCAGGAGCCTCATTGGCAGTGTCCTGGTGAAAGGGGACAGGGCCTCCGGCGACTTGCTGTTTTTTTTGTTTATTTGGGGAGGGGAGCCGTGTGGCCCTAATCTCCAGGCTGATTTTGGCCCCAGGCACCCCATCCCACAGGACGGGGAAAGGGGCAGTCCCCAGGGCTGTGGGGAAACCCGTGTGACCCCGCATTAATTTCATATTTCGCCCCGGAGAGGTGGCGGTCCCTGGGACTACAGGGGGGGCCGCACCGCCCCCCGCATTAATTCAACATTTGCCCTGGGGAGGTGGCGATCACCAGGGAACAGAGATTGCCCAGCAGGCAACCCCTTCATAGAATGATAACAATGCCCCAGGAAGATGGCAGCCCCCGGGCTTTGTGAGCATTAGGAGGGGTACCCCCCTCTCCTCCATATATTGTACATGCCCCCGGGACCTGGCCCACCCAGGGGCTCCAGATAACGGAAGCGCTGGAAACCGCACTTCTGTTTTTTTTTTACATTTTCGGCGGGATGCGCGGATCAAGTGTGATTCCTGCTGAAAACCTTTTAAAACAAATCCTTTTTTGGCCCTGCAGGGTCCCTGTGGGACACCCCCAAGAGGACTAGGGGGTCATAGTGTTTCTACCCTGCCCCATTTTCTTTTTTTAATAGTCTTTTCTGTGACTCTGTACAACTGGCTTTCAACACTTCTCAGTTTGAAGTGTTGGCAGCCAATCAGATCTCAGCTCGAGATCGGGAGGGGTCACGGTGCCACCGCATCCCCCACATATTCAAATTTATATTTTCCTTAATATTTGAAAAACTACTGAATGGGTTTACACCAGCTAACAAAAAGGTCGCTTTCTGGACCAACAGCTACATTTCTGCCAAATTTGGTATAATTGGTTCAGTAGTTCGGGCTGTTGCTGTGTCTAAATTTCCTATGGAAATTAACACTGGAAAAAACGTGTTGTGGGACCCCCCCCTTTTCTCCGCCCTCCCTTGACTGATCACCCCAGAATTTTCAGGACAGCAGCTGAAGTGAGTGGTAAACTAGTTGTAAAAGTTTGTGAGGATTCATCAAACAACGCCAAAGTTATTGGCAAATGAAAAAACGCTCTTCCTATGGAAACTAGGTCCAAACTATAACTACCTACTGGCGACTGCCATATATTCACTGAAAAAAACCAAAGGTTACACGGACATTATAGTTAGGCTCACATTTAAATCATACAAAACCAGAGAAATTCTGCAGTTATAGTTAGCTCAGCTAACTATTACTTACGCCTCTGCAATGTACTGCTTACGACCTCACATATTACATAACTCATGACATGGTCAGTGACAGCACTAATGACATCTCAAATGACATCATTGATGGCATCACTGATGACATCATCCACAGGACCACTCACACCCCATACAACATCTCATACACCCACTCCCACTCCCACACAACCACTGACATACCCATTCACAAACCCATAAAAACACATGGCTTAACATGCCAAAACACAAAGCCAGTTCTAACTTAGCAGGGTGTATGAGGAAAAGCTTAGACTGTTGCACTACATAAAAGACTTGGGGACTGGCAACAAAAAGAAGGGCTCTCCATGCTTCAGTTAAAGCGAAGATACACACCACTACCACGAAGGTGATGAGGGAAAGTGTTGGCGAATTTCGGGGATTATAGGATGCAGGAGAGTGCCATTAAGCAAAGAGGCATTAACATCAGAGATGGGTTTAACGTGCAGCGGTTCCCAGATTTTTGTCTTATGAGACGTCTAAGACACGGAAGTAGTTCCGGTAAATGACTCCTTTATTTTAGGCTGCTGGGAGCCAAGCAGGGATTCTGCAGCCTACCAGATTGAAAGTTTTGTTTAAAGGAACTTTGAAGGTGTTTTATGACGTTGTGACAGCACTAAATTACCTGCGTGAAATTCAAACTTCGTATTCTACAAGCTTGGGTTGAAGAGGCCCCGGGAACCGGAATTATGACTGCAACGGATTTGAAAAAGTTAATGAGATCGCTTTCAGTAGTTTCAAATGGTTGGCATATGATTTCACTCTTAGCTAAACAATATGTTCTTTCTATAAGGTAGAAGAATTTGAGTATATAGCTTAGAATTACATAGGTTGACCAAGGGTAAGGATGGCCTTGACCATTAGGGACTTCAGCAAAGTGCAAGCATTCCACAGGAAGGTGGTAGGGAACGATGCCATGACTGGCCGACTTAGGGTCGCGGCGAATGGATTAGGGGCCGTGTTTCAGGAGGTGGGGGGAAGGAAAGGGGGAGGGAGATGGGACTGGGTATCTGAGGTGCCGGCAACTTCTAAGATGGGTTGCGGCAAGCATTCAGGGGGAAACAACGCTAATTGTTACAGTGGTTGGTTAAATCAATCTACCATGTAAAAGATGTAGATCGTGGGGATTTTCTGAGGTTTGCAAAACATTTAGCTCCCGTAAGAGAATATGTCTAAATCCGTGCCTACTCTGAATTGCCTGATTGTGAATGTAAATAGGCTAGATAATCCGCAAAAGCGTAAAGCAGTTATCAACTAGCTTGTTGAGTAGAAAGCAAGATTTGCCTTACTTCAGCAGACGCACATTAAAAAGTCTAAGATACACAATAAATTGAAGCCCTTTTTAATTAGTGGGCCACTCCTCCATAACAGCATCTCTTAGAGGAGTAGCAATTTTAGCTAGCAGAAAGACTGTGGCAGGAAAGAGAAGATGGTACCTGACAGTCAGGAAGATGGGTCATGGCCTAAGTTCAAATGATTTGGGTTAGGTACTCATTTGACTCATTTTACGGCCCAACTTTGGATGACCCTCAGCTGCTAAATGATTTGTCCTTCCAGCTGGTGATTTGCCCTAAGAGAATAATAATTGGTGAGGATTTCAATTTTGTCTAAGAAACTGAGGTAGTTAATAGAGGACGTTGCATGTACAAAAAGTTCATATATCCTGATGTAATGATTGCATTCTTGAATATCAATAAAGAAATGTCTTAAAAAAAAAAACAGAGGTGGAAATAGGCAGGTGGTCAGTTGACAGATCCTTGGCGGGGTGCCAACCCTTTGTATAGGCAATACACTTTCTTTGCTTCAGGCTATTGTTCTGCCTCAGGAATAGATTCTTTTCTTATTAAACAATGTACTTTGAACACTATTTCTTCAATTATTCACTATCTGATCAAGCTGCTCCCAGTTTAGATGTGGCCCTTACCGATAAGCTGACCTGGACTTATAACTGGTCTTTAAATAGAGCTCTGCTAACGGAAGAGTCTTTTGTTGAACAGATGAAGGTCTGTACACGTCTGTTTTAGAGGAAAACAAATACTTCTCTTCTATAGAAAATATCTGGGAAGCATTTAAATCCATTATGTGCTGGGGTGATTGTTGCTTTTCAAGCTAATTTCAGTAAATTGAGGAATATGAAACTCAGGGAATTAACGGAGGCCCTTACCTTGTCAGAGTTAAAGCTCATCCAAGTGTCGAGTCCGCAGTATTTTAAGGAGAGGGAGATACTCAAATCAGAGTGACAACAATTTTTGATGGAGAAGCAGATTCCTAATAGTAGAACATTTGGGCAACACCTATAAGAAGAGGGGGGGATAAGTGGGCGGCTGCTTGCCAGCGGGCCAGAACATGACAATCTAAAAACAAGGGTGTGTAAAATTCCCTAGGGATCCATCCAAGGGCACCTTGCTGCATTAAGCCCCTCAAATAGAGGCAACATTTCAACAGAATTTTGCAAAAATGTATACAGCACACCAGCATTTGAACAACAATGTTATAATACATTTTTTGTCCAGAATTGGGTTCTTGCAACTGACAAATGAAGCGGCACAAAATCTTGTCGGCCCCATAACATTACACGAAATGGAGCGAGTGGTCAAGACACTGCCAAGCTGCAAGGCTGTGGATGAGGATAGGTTTGCATTGGAATGGTACCAGATGCTACTCCCAGAATTAAGAACAGTTATGATGGACTTGTTTAACAATATACTGGCCCGTGGTGCCATTCCTCCTTCTTTTTGTGAAGGGTTCCTCACTTGTTTTCAGAAGATATAAATTAATTCCGTCCTAGCATGCTGCTGAATGCAGACTATAAGAGGTTTCTGAAAATCTATTTCCAAAACAGCTCAAAGGTCAAAAGCCTCAATCTATGAGGAGTCTTCTGCAGCAATAACTTTGAATGGCCGGGTCCTGGACCCCATCAAGATCACTAGAGGCACAAGGCAGGGGTGTCCCTTCTCACCATTTCATTTCTTCCTGTTCATCGAGCCTTTGGCCTGTTTTCTGTGAGGGAATGGCAGAGTGAAAGCAGCGACTGCGGTAGCGTCAAAACCTATAGTCCACACAAATGACTCTGTGCTATTTTTGTCACCTGAGATGATGGTACTTTATGATCTGTTTGACATGTTTAATAAGTTCTCAATGCTATTGGGGTACTGAGTAAATATATCTAAAACTGAGATTCTTCTTTTTAATATAGGTGCCAATGGCTTACCCTAACTTTTGAAGAGTGCATACCAGCGTAAGCCAGTTAGATATTTGGGGATTAAAGTATTTGAGAAATATGAAGACATATTTGGTTTAAATCATTCCTTCTTAATCACTAACATCCAAGGTATATGGATAGGTGGGGTAAGATACTAATTTCTATTATTGAGAGAGTAGCGCTGACAAAAATGCATATCCTGCCTTTGTTAAACTTCATTTTTACATCACTCCCATGCATATTACATGATATTTTATTTCAAAGGTTGAATGTATTGATTAGCACTTTTATTTGGAACAATCGGAATCGTAGATTAAGTTTTAAGAAACTGATTCTGCCAGCTCAAGAAGGTGGGTTCTCCCTCCCAAATTGGCCATCTTAGTATTTAGCTGCTCATTTAATAATTAGCGATAGGTATTATAATTGTGACAAATGTAAGACTTTTTCTTGGCATGTATGTATGATGGAATCTTTCCCCGCCCAGATCCTACCCTTCCCAAAGTCATACCTCACTCTTGTATCATATAAACCCAAGCAGACACAGCTATTTCAATGGCTGTGGATTCCTAATATTCATGCAGAAACCCCTATTAAAAGCTTGTGCCCTGGTGAATTGATAGAAGTAGTGCCCAGATGGGAGAAGTGCAACTTAAGGAAAGTTGGTGATTGGTTGATAAATAAAGCTCTGATGTCTTGGATAGCGGTGCAATCCAGACTCTCCATAGCGTGGGCCCGAAATATTTTGGCTTATTTACAAATCATTTCAATGTCACAGAAACATCAACAAGTGCAAATCGAGCTAACTAGGGAATTAGCAGATTTTATTTTATTCCACCAGAGAACAAAGAAAACAGAGTCAAGTTCAAATTCAAATGTATTCTATGATTACTTAAAATCATTACAAATTACATAAAACAAAAATGGTATAGTAAAAAAGTGCATAGTAATAAGGGAAAGGGCATTTCCTGTACGGAGGGGCATATTACAGAAACAGTAAAACATGTAAATCTTGTGTAAAAACAAGATATCTTGCTGTGGAAAATGCATTATCATTTTAAAATCCATAAAAACACTAAAATACGTCGCAATATGTGTAAGTGTCACGGTCGTGCAGTACGAAATAGCTTCTAAAATGCGACTAATTCATGACGATAAAAAGGAGAATGCATTGCCTAAGGGTTTGCGACCTGCAAAGTGCAAAAGACGTGTTAAGAGTAAGCACGGTGAGTGCCAGAGCAGCACAAACTATGTTGGACAAGGCAGGCCCTGAGGTTAAAGTGCAAGGTGCAGTGCCTATGGGGATAGTACTTGTGAATTACTGACGACATGATGTAAAATTTGTGTGCAAGGGGGGGCTCGAGAAAAGGCTGGTAAGGGAGCAAAATTAAATCACAGACAGTATGAGGCTTTTAAAGTGCAGGCAAAGCAGGTCATGGTTTTAAAGTGCAAAGTTAAGTTACAGACGGTGCGTTACTTCTACAGTGCTGACAATACAAGCCACGAAATTAAAGTGCGTTGTTAAGTCAAAAACAGTGAGTGGCTTTTAAACTGCAACCAGGTTCGTAAACAAGTTCTATGCAACGCCGAACTGGGCTTGTTTGGTACCTAAAATGGAAGGAAAATGCAGGTTATTTGTGCCAGATTGAGAGCTATAACCTCCAAAAAAAAGTGAGAACTGTGATGTTTCAAATACAGGATGCCGATGCATCACTATATGGGAATCAGCTGGCAGGGTTGATAAAGATTATTGCATTAATACAGGCTCCTCTGGCACCGGACTGCAATGAAAGCTGGACTGTTTTACACCCGAATCTGTTGGCATTCGCATTCTTTAACAAGTTATGTGCTTGCATTATGAATTTCCCAAACTTTGCCATTTCAGACTCTATTTCCAAACAGTATAGAAGGGAGACGGTCTCCTTAACCGAATGAGTCCAATGCCGTAGAAAGATGGGTCTCAATAAAGTTCGACGGGCATGTGGTAACACTGGGCAACAGAGTAATATGTGTGCTAAGGATTTTTTTCTATAATTACAAAGTCTACAGCCGATAATGTTTTCAAGGGATCTCCATGATGGACTGAGTTCTCTGATTGAGAGCGGGACCAACTTTGCAGATAGAATCTGTTTTAAATCGAATTTTCACCCTGCCTGGTGGAGGTGTGATTTGGCTGCGCTGGTCAGTTGTGGCACTGTTAGAAGCTTAATTGATGGGCTGTATTGATATGACTATCAGTTTAATAACCATCCAAATAGTGTGACAGTGAAACACTGTGGGGCATATTCTCAAGGACTGATCGCCGAATTAGCGGCACTTTTCCACCATGAAATTGGCGATAGGTTTATCGCCCCATTCACAAGCCTGCGCAAACAGCCTACATCGCCAGTTTACCTGCGATAGCTGCCGCTAAAAACATCGCCAAGGCTGATAGCGACAACTAACGCTAATCATATGCAGAGTAGGCGTTCCTGTGCAAAAATTCACGATAACACCACTTTGCGATATTCTCAACGACCAGCCAGATCGGCAATGCGGTCCAAAAACAGGCGATAAGGCGCGTTAGCAGCAGGGACTTAAGACCTGCTTTTTCCTGGTCTTAAGTCGGACGAAAACCTGCAGTATAAAGGGAGCCCAGCCCAGAGCCACATCTGAAGACTAACAGATGCCATGGAGCTACTAATCATGCAGCTTGGAGACCCAAGAGGGCCACAACACCCACCGCCACCACCTCCAGGACAACCCCCGCACCCAGGACCACCCCCCCACCCGGACTACCACCGAGGCAGCGCAGAACAAGACAGCGGACCTTCCGAAAACGCACCAGCCTCAGAGACTTAACGCCAGAGGATGTCATTGCCCACTACAGGCTCAAAAGGACAACCATCCTCCGCATCCTGACCCACATTGCCCACAGGCTGACGGTACCAACACAGCGGACAACCAACATCCCTCCGCAGACAAAGCTGCTGGCTGTGCTGCACTTGTTGGCCTCTGGTACCTTCCAACCAACAGCTGCCAGAGTTGAAGGAGTCTCACAGCCAGCACAATCAAAGTTCCCCACACCTGTCATGGATGCCATCATCAGCTTGATACCCCAGCACCTTCACTTCCCCCACACTGCGCAGGAACAGCAAGGCTTCTACGCCATAGCTGGCTTCCCGCACGTGTTGGGGCAATTAACTGCACACATGTCCTACTTGTGCCCCCATCCGACACTGCACACAAGTACCGCAACAGAAAGCACACACATTCCATCAACGTGCAGGCAATAGTGGACCACCGGGGACTGTTCACCAATGTCGTCGCCAACTTCCCAGGCAGTGTGCATGATTCCTACATCTTCCGACAGTCCATCATCAACCAGCGGTTTCAGGATGGCACCTATGGAAATGCACTGCTCGTTGGTAAGTACCAACGGAACACACCACACACCTCAACTCCACAATCATACAACTCACAACTGTGGGAATGCACACGTAACAAAACCACATACAACATGCCCACCTACCAGACACAACAACACAAGGAACTGTGGTAACAGGGGCCAGACATGTAGACAAACCATTATTATTATTATTATTATCAGCATTTATAAAGCGCGACTAACACCCTACGGGTACCCTGGCGCTGTGATACAAGTGCCTGACTGAGTGTAAATATCCGTGAAAGCCCTTTACTAGACGTGAGGATAGCAAGATGTAGATAGGCCAGTTTGAGGATAGAGCCAGGTTTTTACCCTTTTTCTAAATTGCAGGAGATCGTCTATTTGTCTAATATCAGACGGGAGTCTATTCCAAAGGCGTGAAGCCGCTGTACTAAAGGCCCTACCTCCTGATTTAGTTTTCCTGATCCTAGGCACTTTCACCAGATTAGCCGAAGAGGAACGGAGCATCCGAGGGGGAACATACCATGCAAATTTTTCCTGCAATGATTTAGGACCAGTGCCATGCAAGGCCTTGAACACAATGCACAAGGCCTTAAAAAGTATCCGCTGCGAGATTGGAAGCCAATGCAGCTCTGAGAGTGCCTGAGAGGCGGAAGAACGGTATGATCTCATCAACGCCAACTTGGCCGCCATGGTCTGTATTCGCTGTAATCTCTCAATCAGATACTTCGGTGATTCCAGCAACAGAGCATTACAGTAGTCCAACCTACTAAGGATAGTACCTCTAATTATCAGTGTTCTGGCCTGTATTGAGAACAGTGGGAAAATTTTTCGGAGTGCTCTAATCAAAGTAAAGCAGCACCCGACTGTTTTATTAACATGCTTTTCAAGTGTCAACTTATCATCAAACATGACTCCCAGATTACGTACTGATTTGCTAGGAGCCAATGAAGTAGTAGTAGAGGTAGGCCAGAAATCAGACGGAAGTATAGGGGAATTCTACCTACGGCACAATGTAAGATTTCTGTTTTATCAGAATTGAATTGAAGAGAATTCTCCCTAAGCCAGAGTGCTGTGTCCCGTAGACAAGCGTGGAAGTCTTCTAAGGGTACAGATTGCTCACCCTCAAGGGACAGGATAAGCTGGGTGTCGTCTGCATAATTTACTAAACTAATATTATGAGCCCTTATAACAGCAAGTAAAGGGCTCATATAGATATTAAATAGTATAGGACTAATCGCCGACCCTTGTGGAACACCATGCAAGGTATTTGAAAACTTGGAGCGAAAAGGAAGAAGGGCTACTGCCTGTTGTCTATTGGATAGGTAAGATTGGAACCACTTTAAGGCAGTGCCCACAACCCCCACCTCTTGAAGCCTGGATAGAAGAATTTCATGGTTTACAGTATCAAACCATCCACAAAGGCATAGCCCCTCTGCCACACAATTGCACAATGTGGGGAGAGGTGGGAACCAACAATGTGCGAAGGAGGCAATGGACCCATGAATAAGAATGCACACAATGCCAAGTGTGGCGGTGATGTGGTGGACAGTCTTGAGTATGCAGAGCACAGACATGTCCATGTGGACATATACTGCTGGTGTTTGCAGTGTTGTGGACAGTGGACACAACCATGTTACCTCAGGCAGTGGGGAAGACCTTGGACATGTAGCTATGTCGCCCCCCCTGTAAGCGTAAGCGTAGTGGGCTGGGCCGGCGTACGCCAGTCCAGCGTAGGAGTGTGAAGAAATGGCCCGGGCTGGCCACAAAAGTAACTATGGCGTGTGTCTCTGTTGTGGTGTCGGCGCCACCCGGCCCTTAATCGACAATGTTGCAATGTAGTGTTGTAGGGATTCTGCACATACACAGAACTATGCACAGCAATGCGGGACTTCGGTATATAGGGGCTACGCCTTCCTACAGCCTTAGTACCCACAAGCCCACGACCGGCTAGCTATAGGGTCCCACCTGCCCTCCTACACACAGATAGAGAAACAGGCGTTTAGACAACCCAGAAGACAACACTCCCCTAATCACTCAGGGATAGTGGTAACAGGTTATTCCCTTTCGCTCAGACTCTCGTACTCATCCACAACAAGAGATTGACAGAGTCACTGAGTTAGTTTAAAATGTTTATTTTAACTAACGTGCTCCAAAATGCAGTATACGAGCCACTACTAAAATTAGAATGCATAATACAAACATTGTCAGCATTGTAGCAAGTCCATACATTATAAAATGAGAAATCATTGTATATTGATTCTGGAGACAGGACTATAAAACCTACTCTCCCTCCCCATGGACGGGAAAACTAAGATGATATCATAGAAGATCTCTGGGTTTGTGTAGCAGACCCCATACCTCTAAGACATAGATCGTGTCTCTACATCACAGCTTCATACAGCTCTTCATTCTTGAAAATTCTCTCCTCAAGTGTGTCTGCGTGTAACATGCATTCTCCTAATATCAAAAATAAGGTGCGTGTCCCACAAACAGCAGCTGCAGGGTATGTTTTGTCTATGTGCTAGGGCCTGACCAGATCAAAATAACAAGGGACGGTGTTGTTTGACCTTGCTCACGATGTTCAGACTAAACTCCCAGAACAAGCAGGGAACCAGCGCAGCCAGCTGGTCGCAGGTGACCAGCGAAAACATCCTTGCATAAGAATAAGCCTGTAGTGTCGCGTGCAAAAGCAGCATCATGGCCTCTGGACCCATTCTAACCTAAAGACCTAAAGATGTCAACGGGGTCCCTTAAATCCACATGACACCCTCCCCCTGGCCAGGTTGCAGAAGAATAGCAAAAACAAGGTCCAAGTCGCAAGCAGAGTCAAAGCACTGAGCATAGGAGGGGCAAAGTTCCAAAAAATCAAAATCATTATAAGGTTGATTAGTGCTAAAATACGAGAAGAAGAAAAAAAATAAAAATGTCTTGTTGAACTTCAATCATCGGAATCATATGAGAGCCGTTGAACCTTGGAAGGCAAGGTGTTCCAAAAGACGGTCCCCCTCCTCAAAGACAAGGAGGGACAACATCCAATTCAACAACTCGAAGGAGCATAAGTGCTCATCATAATCCATAGCTTCAAAAAGCATGGTCGTACATCCTGTATCGTACTCAATGTAGCTGTGGTGCAGCAGGCGCGATGCCCCTTCACAGATGTCCCATTGTGCCAGCACCCCATTCACGGCCGCCATCAGCATGCGGGTACCAGTTGCACATGATTGATCATGACGCAATAGGGGCCACAGCAACAGGTCGTAATCAGGGCAAGGCCGTATGGCGTTTGAGAGGCACAGATCCAAAGCCCAGGAGAAAGGACAGTCACAGCACCAAAAAACTGGATGAACGCATGTAAAGCATGCGTATCTGTAAGTCACATTGTAGGCAGCACCCACAACAGCCATAGGCAGGCAACCAAGGAATTCCTGCAATCGGCTACGGTACAGCTCCAGCTGGGCGGATGATCGAGTACCACATGAAGGGCAGCTATTACGAAGTAGTAAAACAAGTACCAGGACAGCACCAGCGAGCAAGAGGATCAATGGCAAGCCACCAAAAGCGCTGGAAAAAATGGAATGAATAAAAGCCGGAATTACACCAAATATCGTTTGAAACGAGGACACAAGACCTGAGCCCACCAATTTAAAAAAGGTGCAAGGCCTTCTGTGTCAGAAACATTGAATATTTGGTGTATCAACTCCCCAAAATGTAGTGGGAGATTGGTATTTAATAGGGAGTGTATGTCACTTGATGTGCGAGCCACCTGTAGCTTGAATGTTTCACGGGCCGAGGTCAAGGCAACTTCATGTTGGAATAACAGTGCTTTGAGCCTACTTAATTTGTTGAAGCTTGCTTTCATAGTGGGAACAGAAGGCCACAGAGAGCTATCAGCAATGCCATGCGGGGGCGGACACAGGATGTTGCTGCAAGAGGGACACCATTGCCGATACACCGGCGTGCGCCGAGCCATGCCCTCATGTGCAGCTGTGATCAACGCATGTCTGCGGTCCTCGTTGGGAATCAGCGGATCCCCAACGGAAGGAATTGTTACTGTCGGAACTTGTTCCGGGGACAATTGGTATTTATATTTGGACGGAAACCCCTGTGGGAATTTCGTCCCGTCTCTGGTAGCCGCTACGGCTGCCAGTATGTCGGTATCGACTTTTGTCATAGACCTTGTGACTGCTGCTATTGAACAAGTGGCTACTGCATTTCTGGCTGCCTCGTCAGCCAGAGTGTTGCCTACAGCGTGTGGTCCCACGCGCTGATCGCCAAGAGTATGTATTACATGTGTAAGTGGCAAGCCCTCTTTGAGAGCCGCCACTCGTACCCAAAGCGTTTTATGCTTGATCATGTTACCCACATGACATGACATGACATGACATGACATGACAGTAGCATGCACCCGGAGGGCGGGCTCGCCCGAATGGAATAATAAAGGAGCGCTCGGGGTTTTGGCTCATACATGCCAACTGTTGTGTGTGTATCTTCATTGCCGCAGCATAAGTCAAAGGCCTAGCCTCAATCGCAGCGCGAGTTCAGCCAGGCCTGAAATCCACATCTGTGTCCGCCCTATCCTTACCATGGCCTACACACACGTGGCCGCCCACCTTCAACGGCCAACATTACAGCGTTGTTGTCAGGCTTGTGGACATGCGCAGACAGGCATGACAATGGTGTGCAGTGGGAGTGCAAGTGATGCAACCACGCAGTGCACACAAGTAAATAGGCTCGGGGGGAGGGACGAGCAGCTGTGATGCTACGTAATACACATTGATCCCGCACATTAGCCAGAAGCAATACATGGCAAACATGAATCCCAAAGTCGCACAAATCACACACCACAAAACTTGTAAGTCTGCCAACACAGCATGCTGAGCCACCAATTTACACTAATCTCACTTACCTCTCACAGGTGATCAAGGATATGCACTCTGCCCGTGGATGATGACACCCCTCCGAGCCTTGTGAGATTGGTGATGTGTGGGGAGGGCCCCCTCTGGGCACATTGTCGACGGGGGCCTACTTGCTGTTTCTGTGTGTCCTGCAGTATGCCAAGGAGATCAGGGACATGATCCATAGTCATTGTGGGTGTGCACTGTGCTATACTTAATTGTGCATGTGTGCCGTTGTGCCCATCTCCCCCCATCCCCCCCAGTTCCTGGTCGTTTCTCACCCTGTTGCTGTTGGGTCAGGTCATGTTGAGCAGTGTCCGGTCCCCCAACTCCTGCCACCGTCTCCCCACTGATGACTGTGGACACCATTTCCTCCATCTCATCCAGCTCCTGCTGTGGTGCTGGACTCCCACCTCCAGTCTGCATTGCTGCTTTCCGGTTGTTAGCGAGTTACAGCTTGGTTTTGCGCTTCACATCATTCCAGCGCTTCTTGCAGTCGTCCACTTCCCTTCTCTTCACTCCGACTGCATTCACCTTGGCCAAGGTGGACTGCCATGTTGCATTTTTAGTTGCCAATGACACAGTGGAGGTGATGAACAGTTGTTGATCACCTCCGTAATCAGGATCTTGTTTTCCTGCGGACTGAATCGCGGGTTCCTCTTCTTCTTCTCCTTGCCCTTCTCCTTCCCCGAGGTCCCTGGCTGGTCCTCCGGGGGGTTTGTGGGGTTCTCGTTGGCCTCTGTAGTTGCTCCAGCTTCCTCCATGGTGCTGCTCAGTTGTTTTGGTTTTGTATTGTTTTTTTGCAGCTTTTATAGTGATTTTTCCCGCCTGACTTGGGAATAGTTTATCGCTGATGTGTTTATCGCTGTTGGTCCCATCGCCACTTTTTTCACGTTCGGGTTTTATTTTTTATCGGCGTTCCGGTAATTTTAACGCGGACATTTGACGCGTTATCGGGGAACTATCGCCTGCTGCCGGCGTGTTGAGAATACGCCGTTAACACTGCGTTATTTTCCCGCGATAGACGGCATTAATGTAAAATTGCCTTAACCTAGATTGGCGATAAGTATCACCCGTTCTTGAGAATCCCCCATTATGTTTTGGTGAGATGCCATGATAATTAAAAGAAGATTGGACACACATATGGATAAACTTGTATTTCTTGAAATAAACTACAATAAAATTTGATTTTGGGGTGATTGGTGGGGACGTTTTTCCATTTGAGTAGGACGCTAGCAGGGCCTTCGCTTGAAAGGCTTCCATGTTTCGTTCTCGTGACCGGTGGTAAATCGCAGATTTGATGCTGGTATTATTGATTGCATTTGTGTCCCAGTTCTCTACCTCTAGTTGCAGGCGTTCCTTGGCTATAGCAAGATTTGTGGACCAGGGGTTGTTAGCACTTGTCAAAATTACTTTTATTGTTTTATTGTATTGTGTTTGGGGAAGCGTGCTTCTGCTAGCCCAACCCCCATCTGATCGACCTCATCTTTGGATGTCTCCTTAATATCCCTATTTTTGTTATATTCCCATTGGCCCTAAGTTAATTCCTGAAGTTATACGTATTCAGGGCATCAAGGGCTTTTTGCAGACCAGTTTTCTTATGGTCTAGCAGTACTAGGTTGTCTGCATACTGCATGAGTGGAATTCTCCTATCAACAATTCTTGGGGTGACTAGGGCCTCTCCAGCTAGTGCAGAACCCAAATCCACAGTGTAGAGATTGAAAAGGATGGGGGCCAGCACACAGCCCTGTTTTAATCCTCGTTCTGTGTTGATCTTAGCAGTAGCTGTCGCTCCTGCAAGTTTTACTCATACTCAAGTCCTGGTGTATAAGGACATGATTGCTCGTAGCAATTTGGGGCAGATGTTCCACCTCTCTAGTTTCTGCCATAAGATGTTCCAGGTGACTCCATCAAAGGTGACCAAGTAGTCGATGAAACATGCGAACAGCGGGAGTGAATTATGGTTTGCTGCTTGCTGGGCAAGGTATGAGAGGACGACGATGTTATCCACAGTTGATGTTCGTGCGCAGAACCCTATTTTGTAGAAGGGTAGGAGGCTTTCTGGCCAAGCTAGCTCCTGAAGTAATATGCTGGCATATGCTTTGCCCTCGATGTCCAACAGTGCTATTAACCAATAGTTTCTTGGGTCAGTGTTGGAGCCCTTCTTGAAGACTGGTTGAAGAAGTGATCCTCTCCATGACTCAGAGACCTCTTTGTGGAGCCAACATTCAGTGTACAGTGGTGTTAATGCTGAGGCCCATAACTGTGAGTCTTCCCTGAATAGTGACCCAGGAAGCCTGTTAGGCCTGGTGGTACTGTCCTTTCTGATCTGCGTTAGGACTTTATGGATGGCAGATTCACATAGAGGTGAAGAAGGTTTGCCTCCCAGGTTAGCCCCTGTGTTTAATGTGAACAACGTCACCTAGTATTTGTAGCTTTCAGTTCGGCATCTAAAGTGGTTAAAACCGATGGAAGCGAACCCAATTTGTCCACGATGTCAGGACATAAACAGTCTATAGGTGACTTCACACTTTTGTGTGCTTCATGAATTGTGTTAACTTTTCTTGCCATATCCACCAAGGCCAAAGCCATCACTTGATGTATTTTTGTGCATTGCTTTGTGGTTCAAACCATTAAAATTGCTTAGGTCCCGGGAATTCAATAATGACTCAGTGGGGGTCCCAGACCTCAATAATAATTCAGTGGGGGTCCCCGAATTCCAGCAATAATTAAGTGAGGGTCCACAGAAGTCAAAAAGTTAAGAACCTCTGCTGTAGATAGTCTTACCAGAGTAAAAACATACATCAAGAAAGGTAAGCCTCTTAATATGCTGAAACAAAATTCTGAGACACTCGGTGTGGCTTCTCTAGCCACTGCTTCTTTATCAGTGATGACTTGCATACCACATCTAATTAAACATGAAGTAGAAGACAATCCTAAATTGGTGATTTAAAAAAAAAAATTTAGTTCAGGAATACTAAGCCTGATTACGAGTTTGGTGGAGCGGGTGTGGACCACCATGCTGGCAACCTGCTCCTGCACCACCAAACCTGTGTTCGGGCCACCCCCCAGCTTACTAGTGATTGTCATGTCTGGTGGGCTTTTTTGGAGGTCCCACGGCGGTGCCTCTGAAAATGGGCACCGATATGGGAACGCCCAAAAAAGTTCATGCACGGCATGGATTTTAAAGTTCATGCCGTGCAGGAACTGGTGTGCTTGCACACAGGGGGGCATATGTTCTGCCTCCCTGCATGCACCCCATGGCCCTGAGGCAACAGAGGGCCCTGTAGGGCCCCCTTTGTTTCCTCTCCACCACAGTTTTCATGGTGGAGGAACCGCAACCTTTAGGGCATTTTCAATGTAATTTTAATGTCAGCAGGTTCCTCTGCCACCTTTCATAGAATATCAGCTATGTTTATATATTTAGAATATCAGCTATATATATATCTATAGCTAGAATATCAGTCACTACCACGTTCAATGGGTGGTAAAGAACCACAATGGAATACAATGTGTTGTAAAGGTCAGCATGTTGTAAAACATGCATGGTAAATACATGCATGCTAATGACAATGAAAGAATGAAAGGATGTGTGTGTATATATATATACATATATCTATCTATCTATCTATCTATCTATCGATATATATATATATATATTATATATATATATATATATATGTATATGTATATATATGTATATATATGTACATTTATATATAGCTATATACAGAGATGTATATGTACACATGCTTATATGTATCAGGTTAAGGATGGAAAAAAAAATAATGTCCTTGAGTAATCTCACAGCATATGATGGTCATTAGTTTTTTGTTTTGGGAGTTTATTTCGGGAGAAAAACTTTGGAAAAGTTTAGTGAACGACCCTCAAAACTGGCAGAGGCAGTCCACCAAACCTTTTTCAACCTGAAAGAAACCGCAGTGATGGTGGTTGCTTTCAATGTACAGAGATAACCACTGGGCCAGCTGTCATCTCTAATTTTGGCAGACAGTAGTCCATCAGGGTGGTGAAAGTAGTGTTTTCTGCCACCTTGTCTGCCGGCACTCCATCCGCCAAACCGTAAAGTACGTTGTTTGCTATAAGTCTATGGGATTCATTTCAGAATACCATGCGCTCAGAAATGTATACACAGTAGGAAATGTATTCTACGTGGCCACACTATTCTGGATAAATATATTTGTGAATCAGGTTCATTCATTTTAGCAGGCACAGCACTATCCTGTGTTATAGGGCAATTTTTAATTCAGGAAATCAGGGCAAGGATGACAATTAGGAGCACTGCATTTTACAAAATTTCACTTACACATGCACTAAGGATTTTGGCCAAGTAATTTAGTTTTCTAAGTTAATTTAACATGTTTTTTTCACGGGTTGGTTTTAATAACATACTGTTTTCTGAGATGTTGCTTTTATGGATTCTTCTAGAAAATCAAGTTAAATTCTATTATTTACTTATGCTTAACAGGTTATGTACTTCAAAGACTAGAGGGGTGTAGGTATAATGTATAGTATACTTAAAAGGAACTCTAAATGCATAGATTTCAAGGTCTTATCATAGATAAAACAAAAGCATTTAGAAACTGTTTCAAACATCCATCACTTGCAGTGCAAATTGACCAGAATAAATTACCTGGGGCACCTATTTATAATCTTAAAGACAAAACCTAGCAAATATTCTGACAGCCTTGAGCACAATTTGAATTCACAGCTGGGCATTTCTAAGTAATGCAATTGGCACTTACACCGTAAAACCCCACACTCCTGCTGTTAGCAACAGCAGTGAAAAGTAGTTTTGAAGCATTCTTGATGCAGCCACTGTACACAGAATAATTATAGTTTGTCCTAATACGAGTCACATATGTCATTTGTCCCTAATTAATATTGTTTTAGCTCAGGTACTTGTGGTCTATAAAAGGAGCAGTCAAATGTGTCATTCTTTGAGTTGCTCCATAATTTGACAGGTTCGATTTCTTGTTGAACTCCCTCTACATGAACTTGATGCACTCTGGGAGTTTGTCAAGTTAAAGAATCTTAGACCTAAACCAAGACATATACTTTCTATTGAACTTATTCTAAAATAGTAACAGTATTACAAAACAAACTATTTTATAGAGAGTCACTGCACAAATAAGGCACTAACAAAATATTCTGAATGTACCGCCCGTAATTTAACTTTTCTTTTTATGAAACAAAATAGTAGCTGTTTGCAAGGAGGTCATCAATGAAACTTCATAAGGGCAGACAACATTTTATAACCCACACACAGTGTAGTAAAATCACACAGGATGGAAAAGCTAAGTTGATTAAAATCCTAGAGGTGGGCTGTGCTTGTAGATAAATATGCGGAATCTTAGGCTTGCCCATTATTAAGCCCAGTTGTGTGTGCAATCTGCTGACATCAAGTGGCTGCTTTCTGTGGTGCAGTTGTTTCCACTGTGTCCATGATCTTTGCTAGCAGCGTATCACGGCATAGGTCTTCAGGTGCGGCTCCTCCTCTATGGCAGAGGCGCGTCGCCCCACTGCTGAAATGCAGTAGACAGAAGAAAAATAAAATGACAATAACAAATGTTACAGTCATTTTATTTTTCACTCCCAGTCCCGTAGTCTGGGGTGGGCCATGTGGCAGCGTCAGCAGCAGGGGGAGGAGGAGCGGTAGGCACTGAAAGTGCACATTCCAGTTTGGCCAAACCGACATACGCACTTGGCAGTGCTTTAAATGGAAAAAAATAAGTGCAGGTACTCATTAAAATGAGCTTGAGGTGTGGCAAGTGGGCGGGGCTAGGGGCGGGGCTACGGGAAGATATGATCATACATAATGACTTCTGTACCAGTTGCAGCACATATCAAAACACATAAGAAATGCATTTATGTCAACAAAACAGATTAACTCATTACACAAAATGAAAGCCAAACAGGATGATATGTTAACATTTCCTTGATTTGTAATATTTGCTGCTTCTTAATGCCATCCTGTTACTTGTTGTTGTTTGGCACAATACTATAAATTCTCAAGCCTGCACACACACACACACAGAAAGAAACAAGCACACGTACACAAAAGCATTCCACACAGTCCCCTTAAAATATTTCCTGAGAGTGTCCTTATTCGCTCCATCTTTCTCTCACAGAAGAACAGGCACACACAAGCAGGCACACACAAGCAGGCAAGCACACAGCCTTATGCAAACACTCACACAAAGTCTCAGGTGGGATTAAAGCCATTTTAAACTCCTTACCTCCCATGGCTTTTTAATAGCCGCTGTCAGCCTGCTGCCTCCATACATGTGTTTGCACAAATCCACACAATAGTGTGAATGTGATTAACAGCACAGGGCCTAAATGGGGCCTCCACTGTCAAACACAGTGTGATGGTGAACACAGGGACATCATGCAAAAAGCCCACTCTGAATAGTTCAGCCGCAGCTCAGCTCAGGAATACAGTGGGCCTTGGCTGTCAGATAGGTTCCAACGCTGACAGCCTAGTGCTCACCAGCACTTGCAGCCAATACGCCTACCTTTCATGAGTACCGGTACTCTCCTCACAGTAGAGAAGTGCAGTACTTATAGTGATAAAAATAAGAAGTGCCAGTAGTCAGTACCTGCGAGTGCTGGCCCATTTAAAGCACTGCCACTGTCCTTTTCCCTACGACCGGGCTCTTCCTGTCTCTTGCTGGTTCCGTGTTTTTACATCCACATGTCCGCTCCCCTTGCCTCTCATCTTTACCCAGCCTCTAACCTTTTCTCGCTAGTTCTGACTCTTACTCGCACTTCTGCCTTACTCTCTCCACAAGTCTCTTACATTTTCTCACTGGTTTTTTCCCTACTTGCCTCCAGTTCTCCCCTCCATGCTGTACTCATCCCCTAAGTTTGCCACCTAGCCACTAGTTTGTTCTGCTATATTTCATTATTTTTATATATACACACACACACACACATATCTATACATACACACATATATATATATACACACACACATATATATGTTTATACATACACACACATATATACATACACACACATATATATACACACACACATATATATACATACATACACACACATATATACATACATACACACACACATATATGTGTATATATATATATATATACACACATATATATATACACACATATGTCATGTGATCAAGGCCCGAGGAAGGGCTGAAACGCGTCATGGCGACTTGCACCATTAAATATTTATGAGCACCAAACTTTGTGGTCCGTATCCGTTTTTACCAAAGATTGTGGCGGAGAGAAACGGGAAACTTGGATATATATATACACATACACATATATATACATATATATATATATATATATATATATATAAAGTTAACAAGAAATATACCAGAGTTTTGACTTTACACAAATTTGTGTTAAAATACCATTTCCAAGCCCATTTATGAGTTCAGAACTCAACAAATACCTGGCATTTTTATCTGAAAAAGTGGCAATGCTAACTTCACCTGACACCTCACTTCTTTACATTCCTCCCTCCCCCATCCTTCTATGTTCACCTTGTCTTTCCCCCAACCAAATACATCACCAGTTGTCATGGGAGCTCATTCCTGGAGCGCTGCAGGTTCCCTGCTAATCATTGCCATAAGGGCAGGGCTAACTTCACACCCATGAACCCATTACCCAACTCAGTCGCTGTTATCATGTAAATGCAGCGATTTGTGTTGAGGGGCACACAAAGGAAGCGGCTCCTGTGCTGAACAAAAACATGAAAAGAAAAAAGCGACCATGACGAAGGTGGAGGGACTGTCTTGCGCTGCAACTCACTTTACTATGGTCAGTGCCATAACCTCAAATGGGACTGGATTAGTGACTGGAGGCCCCAACTCATTTCACGCACCTGAGGGAGGGGTGGGGGTAGAGGGCTAAAGCACTTTCATCTGAATGGTCACTGCACACCTGATTGACAGTGCAGGGTCTGTCTAGAGACCCTGCCCTGTTAATCGCAGTGTGACAAGTGCCCACTCAAACCCCTGCAGTTTGGGAACACTGAAATGGGCGCTGCTGGAATCTTTCAGCAGCAACTCTGCAAAAGGGTGGCTACACGGCTCATTTACTTACAAGCTGCTCGGAAGCCCTGCCCTGGAGGAGCTGAGCTGCTCGGAAGCCCTGCCCTGGAGGAGCTGCCTAACCTGAGCCTGCCTTCGATCAGGGTACCGGTACTCTCCCTGTCTACAGAGAAGTGCCGTACTGACGGCCAAAAAATTCGGAAGTGCCGGTACTCAGTACCGGTGAGTACCGGCCCATTTAAAGCACTGGCACTTGGATATCTCAAGGCTGTTCCTTGGCGATATCAGCAGTGCTCAGGGGGACAGTCCCTGCTGGAGCCTGAAACTGGCCCGCTCTGCCCAATCCCAGCGCTTCTCTCATGCTGGGAGTAATAGCATGAGAGAAGCGCTGGGATTCTCTCATGCTTGGGGAGTCTGGGAGCCTGTGCTCATGGGGATTGCAGTGCCGGGACCAGAGGAGCAGTAAGGTGTGGCACAGGAGCAGAACCTCGCGCCGGCTGGCAGCGAAAGGTAAGTTGATATTTTTTTAATTATTATTTTTCCCTGCTCTGCCCCCCACATCAGATTGGCAGCAGGCACTGCTGTAAGTCTTCCTCTCAAATCTAGGAGTGTGTGTTCACAAATGTAGGAGGTGCACTTGGAAACTGGAGACACCTGTCTACCTCTACCAACATTGGTTATAGTGCAATAGCCTGCTCAACTTTTTCACACCTAGGTGCTGCGCGGTGAGCTGAGCAACAAGATGGCCACCTACATTCAGGCTCCTGTGAGACCGCCAAAATCCAGACAATATATAGCCTGAAAATTACAGTTTGAAGGGAACAAGGGGTCCCCAGTGCAAGAAGAGACAAACAACTGGTGTGCAAGGTTACTTATGATGAATTGTAACATAAATGGAGAGCAGATTAATCTGGATTTGTGCACATACATCCCCATGTCCTATTCCATGGATCATGAAGACTTAATTGCAGTGTGAACTATAGGAGGTGGGAGCTAGCTAATGTAAGACAAAGAAGATTATTGGCATCAATGGGGATCAAGCGGTGTCCAAATAATAGGAAAGAAATCCTGAAATAACGAGCCTGTCTGCAGGAGAACTGAAAAGCTAACAGGCTTTGAAAGTATCAGAAGGATAGTGCAAAGTACCACGAGACTCAGCGGGTGAGTGTGTGTAAGAGAACAGGCTGGAAGTAGTGAGAATGAGAAGAGAGCCACCAGAGAAAACATAGAAACAAGACGTGAGAGAATTGGGACCTTTTCCACTCGCTCCATTTCTCGAGACACTCCATAACTCCAGCATGCTCAGCCCCACCCAAATAAAAGAGACCAAACGAATGATACTACGCAATAAGATCAGTCTAAGGGGAGGGACAAACACCATTTGCCCCCAGCCTCAGCAGATATTTTTACCCGCCTGCCGACTGCTTTGCTGCAGGGCCTTCTTCCTATGATAAAATAGATAATTGGTAATTGCCACTTCTCCTCATCCAATACCCAACATCACACTGAAAAACGCTCTTATAAGAATTAAAGTGAGATACTCACCAATAATTGGTGTAAAGAATTGTAAGGGAGCCAAGAAAACGACCCTCGCAAACAAACAAACTGGAAAAGTATGCCTTTGTTTGGGGTTGGCAACATGGAAATGGCATAAAAACAAGAGAAGAGACTACAGCATCTGGAGTGCAGGAACCTTTTAAGCCTACTCTCAAGGAACTGCTAACAGAAGTCAGGGAATCCAGAACATCTTTAGAGTACAAAATAGATACCTTTGGCAATAGATGTGAACCTCACAAGAGCAGACCTCCGCAAGGTAACAGAAAGCATGGGCAATGTGGAACGAAGGATAGTGGACCACATAAAAGATATGAAGAGCATAAAAAATGACAATATGCTTAAACAAGGAATCACCCTTCTGGTGACAAGAGCAGAGGATACAGAAAGTCATGCATCATGTCACAAAAATATTCGAACCGTAGGCATATCAGAGCATTCAGAAGGGCCCTCATTCAAACTATTTATGGAAGCCATGATTCTTGAAGTGCTGCAGCCCACAAGACTATCAAAATTATTTTTCGTGGAGAGGGCATATCATATGCTGGTCCTACAACCAACACGCCTGAAGGGAGGTTCAGTGCTATATAACACAATCTCTTCATTTTAGAGACCAGAATGCTATTACCCAGGCAGCCACAAAAAAAGGCTCCTTGTAAGTGGATAGATATTCTTAGCTATTGTTCCCGGACTTCACACAAGCAGTACAGAGTCAAGGAAGAACATTTGACAGTGTGAAAAGAGAACTACAAAAGTTGAGAATCGTATACATGATGCTCTCTCCAAGCCAAGCTATGGATCCTTATGGGCTCCTAGACATGACACTTCATGAACCAAGAAGATGCCTGGGAATGGATCAAAAAGAACAAGCAAAACAAAAGCAAAGCACAACTGAAGAAAATAAATGTCACCCATTTCAAACAGTGAAATAAACAGAAAGGAACTCCAACCGAGAATGAGTCCCATGGACAATGTTCACCAGAATGATACAGAAACTGCAACAGCAAATGAGGAAACCAAGATATTTGCAACATGGACCACAACGCTGAACTCTCCACAAACTGATAAAGATGGACATATATCTCACTCATAAACATTCAGGGAGCCAAGCCTACAAACTTAAACACAAACTAGATTGATAATATGCATAATTATTCTAATTGGACAGGTAATATGAAACACTGAAAATTCAACATACATTGGTGAACATTCCTCTTCCATTCCATTTGAAAGCGGGTGCAAAACGGAGAAGAATGAGTGAGTGCGGCCAGGATGCAGAGAGTCCGTATAGGTAAGTGTCTGTGCCCCTTTCATCTAGAGTGACTCCCTAAAGAAGTTCAAGAGTCACACAGAATCAAAGAGGAGGGTGGGAAATTTAGGGCAAGAGGCACCTCACACATTGGGGAAAGAGAAAGTTAAACTTCTGTGGCATGGAGATGCAGGAACAGGGTTCTGAGGGAAAAAGTTGTGTTTTGTTACATTAGCCCAGTGTTGTAAAGAATAAAAGCTATGCAAAGTTGGCGAATGCCCAGATGGCGGAATGGGGCTGGAGGGGCAGTGGAGATGAAGGTTAGGGGATAATATCGAAAAACACAAAAATGAGCAAACTTACAATTTCATGTCAAGACCGTAATCTAGTATTATGCATAAACCTTTTATTGGTATTCAGTGACAGCCATTTAAAGCAACTTATAAACCACACTCAAAATTCTAGAATCAGAAAGAACATGCCAGTTCTTATAAGCCCCAGTTCAGCAGCTATCCTTTACTTTTCATTGCTGCTCCTGGTCACTTAGGTATCTTATTAATTTTTTAACAATTTAATGGTTTGATAATTGGTGGATGCTAATAGTTGGTTTAATTTTGGTGTTGCCTTTAAGAGAACTTTTATTAGGTTCTAAATTGGGTTACCTTTGTTTAACTTTGTTTCAATGCGTTTAATCTAATTTTAAAACACATTTAATGTGTATTTTTCCATCTATTTCTGAGTCTAGTTTCAGCAAATTTTCAAGTATAGTTTTCTCTTTACCTTTTATAGCCTTGTTTGAAAGTCGAGTGAGCAGAGTGCAGCGCACAGAGACCGCAGGATGCTCAGGGGGGCCTTCACTAATGCAACCTCGTTCTTTTGCTTGAGGCAGTATTGAAAGTGCACAGGACATGCAGGGGTCTTTTTCTGTTCATGCAACCTCGTTTCTCTGGAATGAGGTTCTCTTGTGCCAAGCTGGCAGGGATTCGGTCCTGTATGGTGGCTGCCTCATCGCATCTTGCGATGAGGCACTCAAATATGAGGTACTCAAATAAAACAATCCCATCCAACAGGAGGTAATCGAAACAGTTCCTCTCTGTTCATCATTCATTGGTCATTCCCACACCAGGTCATCCAATCCACGCCAGTGGATACTGCTTTCTACATCTTAAATGTTCCCCTGTCCTCTCAGGGTTGTAGCCCACATTGGTGGAACCTTCCACCAACGTGAGGAGAGCTCCCATAATAAATCATGTCACCTCTGGGAGGGTGATGGCTTTTGTCCTTTAAAAAAATATATATTCTCAGGAGATAGCGTATGAATTTAAAAAGCTTTTACATTCCCTGGGCACCTCAAGCGCATGCAACTTAATTTGAAGAGAAGGATGTGCCCTGGTTGTTCTTTTTCTCTCCTTTCCCCCTTATGTCCTGCTTAGAGTGAGTCTTTAATTTCCGACCCCCGCATGTTTGCGCAGGGGTCGGAATTACAAGTTGAGTAATATTTAGCGCATCCAAAAATTATGGGATGTGTTAAATACCTCACTCTTCCTTAAATTTCAGCAGCTTAAATCTGCTGAAATATTTGATACTTACCGTATAATGCAGATTTTGGTGCTTAAAACACCAAAATCTGCATTTTATTCCCCAGAAACTCTACCTAGTGCTATTTATTGCACCCAATAAATAAAGAACTGTAGTGTAACACTTTGCCCTTCTTTTATGTCCTTAGCACTTTCCAGTTACAACATATCTGTTCAGCGTCCTGCCACACTCACTTGCTTTTGTTTGTATTTGTTTGCTTTCATGCTGACTCACGCTCTGCATTCCTTCTCCATGGTATCCAGCTGCAGTTAAACTACTTATAGCTTGGATTCCTTGGAGGCAGGACATGCATGGGCAGGACGTGGGCATGTGTGTTTGCATCAATAAACATACGTTTGGCACTTACTGGAGACTTCTGATTTCATCATTCAGGATCAACTTAATTGGCGACATGCTGAGGTTGTCTCAGGAGCCCACTCTCATTTTGACTGTTTTACTTTGTTTTCCCCTTCTTTGAACTCCAGCCCTTAACACGAAGCCTGTGGTATAGTTATTTATCAGTTGCAATAAATAGTACCTAAACTCATAATCAAGACTTTATTCTGTTATGTGCATGAGGTAGCTGAGTAACCTTTCAACTCGTGGGGAGGGAGGGGTGGCAATAAATGTACTTAAAGCATCTAAACAATGTGACTGTAATATGGGAAGAGGAAGAAGGATGTTGGAAAAAATTAAAACTCAGCAAATGGGATCTGACCTTAGTCAGTCTTTTCCCTAAATATCACACTAAGCCACCCTTTAGCTTAAATTGAAATTATAACTGAAAACGAACAGTTGTTCACAAAATATATACCCATTCCCAGCATAACATAGGAGGTTCTTTTCTTGGCAATTATCCTCATTCAGTTGTGATCTCAGCTTTTAGGGTAAAAGAGCAATAGACGCCATCAGACACAAGGGAAGGCCTTGTACATACACAACAGAAAAATTTAAACATGTTTACAGAAAATTATCAGAATGACAAGCAATCATAATCATTAGATTATCCATTTCAGGCAGTGAACAGTAATTACCTTTTTGCTATATTTCTACAAGCAACGGACATTGTAATACCCCTCTGTGATAAATTGAATTATTAGTTGAGGTAGAAGGTAGTCTACCACAAGTGATGAATTCACTACCTTCTTAGGTCTGGTCAAAGGTTTCAGTAATTTGAACCTGTGCTCAACCACTAGTAGCTATGGTGCACAGTAGATAGGCTCAACTTAAGAGAAATATACAAAGTATCAAAACAGTTACAAAGTAGAAAAATAACACAATAAAAACCCCACTCCAATTTATAACAAAAGAGGACAAATGTAACAAGAAGAATGGCACCAAAACAACACTTATCCAATAAGGGGAACAGGAAAGATGAATTTTTAAAGATTTAAGTGAAAATAGCATCAAAAAGAGCAAAGCGCCAAGGGTAGTCAGTGGTCACAGTAGACCAGGACCTAGGCGAAGGAGTATAGGTCAGATGTGGCCAATCTGAAAAGTGACTTTGTCTTTTTTTCTGAAGAAAAACTCTTCTTTATGCAGGACAAACCTGAAGTTCATGCTGATGCTGTGAAATTGCCAGTCGGAAATATTTCACAAGTGCTCCCCTCAAAGCTCTGGTGGAAAGTTTTGAAAAAAGTTCCCTAACTTCTTTTGGTGCTCTTAGAACCACAGGAGAACCTCAAGGGAAGCATTTAAAGACTTTTAGGGTGTCAGGCAGAGGGCAACAGCCAAGTCCAGTCTAGGTCCATTTGCAACTGGTCAACTAACATTCTTCACAAAAATGTCCTCTTCAGCTTCACTATTTTCCTTGAGTCACCCAGGGAATCAGCCTGATGATCTTTGGAGATCTTGTTGTCCTTAAATTTCAAGTAGGAGGAGATCCAACCTCTTCAAGTCTTTTCTACAGGTCACAGATGCTAAGTGCAGCAGGTTCAATCTGCCTGGTATCCATTTGCAAGTCCAGCAGTGTTCGAATGAAGATGCTTTGGGATGCCACATTTATGCTTGGCAACACCTAGTAGGTGGGGGTGATTCTTGTGCATTCACTAAAAAGTGGTGTAAAGGTTTCCAGAGGCAAACCTACCCACGTTTGGAGTAGTTTCTGTTTGCACATATGTGGGAGTGTCACAGTAAAATCGCCAGTGTTCTCCCACATTTAACACTAAAATACAGTTGGAAGAAGATACTGCATGCACAATAAACATGGAGACAGCAGTATCTTTTTTTGTTTCGTAATTCTTTATTGAAAAGCAAGACAAATACATAAAAGTACTGCACAACGTAATGGACTCACAAGAGTCTATTGTCAATGCAAATATTAGTGTGCTATAAAGGAAAGAAAACTACACAGAATAGAAGGGGGAAGGGGAAAGAAGGGATCAGATAGAGGACAAGAAGTAAATGGAGGAAGAGAAGGATATTGTGCATAGTATGCTTAGAAATCCATAACCCTCTTTGCTCACAACCACGGAATGAATTAGACAGAATGGATTATGGATAGGGGAACTAATTTGGACCTATAAAATATTGGATATGTAAGATGTGATGAACATTGAGGATGATGGAAAGCCATAAATGAGGAGGGATGCCGTCTCCTTATCTGGAGAAAGAAAGAAAGAACGAAAGGGAGAGGAAAATGGAGGGGAGGAAAAGAAGAAGGGAGGAGAGGGGGAAGAAAAGAGGAAGGGAAGGTGAAGGGGAAAGGCGCATGCGCAATGAGAACAAAGAGAGGGGAAGAAGGCATAGGGGAGAAAGAGAAGAAGGAAAGAGGGAGGGAGAGAGAGAGGGAGACAGAAGAGGAGGGGGGCGAAGGAGGAAAGATGAAATAGGGGGAGAAAAGGGGTGAGGCAAAGTGAGAAAACATTCAGGAGTCTCGGAGAAAAGGAGCCCATACTTGTTGGAACACTTCCTTCTGATCATGCAGTCAATATATTACACGTTCATGGGATACTGTCTTAATCATTGCTACCATCCAGTCCTCCTGCAAGGGGGGACTGGCCGATCGCCACTGTCTTAAGACACAAAGTTTGGCTGTAGAGAGCGCAGTATGCAAAAGACGACATATTGGGCGCGTATGTCAGGTGAATTCACAAGATCATGCAAAAAGATAATGAGAGGGGTAAGAAGAAGTCGGAGGAGAATTGTTTCCTTCAAAGTATCCCCTACGTGAGCCCAAAAATACTGTATAGAAGGACATTCGCAGAGTATATGAGGAAGGTCACAATTAACATCAGAACACCTCCAGCACTCAGAGTGTGGCAATAATCCTGCTCGTAATTTTTAAAGGTGTCCAATACCAATCATGCAACGTTTTGAAAAGACAGAATTTCAAGCGCCCTTCTTGAGTAACCTTGTTTAGGGCTTCCAATACGTCCGCCAGACATCTTCTTCAATAGTAATGTGTAAGCGCTCCTGCCATTTCTCACGAAGAGCTTTAAGAAGTGGTTGTGAGTATAAGTGATTAGTTATTGCACCATACAGTCCCGACATCACTCCTTTATGTCGTCCCCAAATAAGGAGATAGTCCAAAATCGGTGAAGAGGACCCAGGCATGGCCTCAGGCAAGGCTGTAGTTGCAAGTGTCACAATGTCTGGTGCAATGGGAGATCAAATTCCTAACGGAGCAGGTCAAGGATTTCAACTCTCCGTTTAGTATGACTTGGTCTAGTGTCTGGATTCCTCTTGATCTCCTACTGGACCAGTGAAGCGCATGACCATTTACTCGGATACTCTCGTTACCTCAAAGTGGAGCTTTAGAGTGCAAATGATGAGCAACCCCTAGAAGGCGATGTGCTTGATGCCATGCTTTATATGTAGCTTGCATCACAGGGTGCGGAGGAGATATTCGTGGGTTACGGGTTCCATATAAAAATTCAAGGCCGTCATCACGGTTAAGTAGTGAGTGTTCAATTGTGACCCATTGTGGAGGGTCAGTCGTGCCTGGGAGTAGATATGCTAATTGCGAGAGGTGCAGGGCTAAAGAATAATGTACAAGAGATGGTAAACCCAAACCACCGTTGGAGCAGCGAGCCATTAGTTTGGCAGCAGCTAAACGAGGATGCATAGATCCCCAGACAAAAGCCTGTATCCAAGCATCCACGCGACGTAGTGTGGATAGAGGAACTACAATCAGAAGCATTCCAAGAGCATAAGTGAAGCGAGGTAAAGTGACCATCCTTACGGCCTGTATTCTTCCCCACATGGAAAAAGCCAAAAGAGATCATTTAGCAAAATCAGTTTCCATTTGCGCTATAAGGGGTGAAAGATTATCTGAGACCATCCCTTCCAAGCCGCGATTAAACAAAATTCCCAGATATTTTAGTTGCGATGATTTCCAGCAAAAGGGGTACCCTTTAAATGATGCTTTTATGGTGCCTGAAGAGCCTCACTTTTATCCCAGTTTACCTTATAACCGGAAAGGGCTGCAAACCCATCAATAATCTCGAGTAAGGCTGGCAAACAATGAGGGAGATCCTTTAGGGTAAGGAGGATGACATCAGCAGATAAATATAGCTTGGATTCACCTCCCACTATAGGTATACCCTGAATCCGCAATGAGTAGCAAATAAGTGAAGCAAAGGGTTCCATTCCCAGCAGAAATAAAAGGGGAGAAAGGGGCAACCTTGGCGCCTTGGCGGGTACCACTTCGAATTGGAAAAGGGTCCGAAAGAAATCCACCGCAGTTGACCTGGGCTACAGGGTTTTCATATAGCAGGCGGACCTTGGAGATAAACTGATCGCCTAGGCCAAAGCGTTTCATGGTGGCAAAGAGATAGCCCCAGTTAATGCGGTCAAACACTTTTTCTGCATCCAAGGAAAGAGCCACAGCATCTTCTGCCATCTCTTTTGCAGTCCATAAAGTGTGAGCTAGTGTTCGAAGGTGATTTCTGGAGGAACGGCCTAAGACAAAACCAACCTGCGAATGATGTATGAGGGATGGAATGACTTTGCAAAGTCGTGCGGCCAGAATACTTGCCAGAATTTTTACATCTCCATTTATAAGGGACGATAGCTACCACAAGTAAGCGGGTCACTGCCCGGCTTGGGGATAACCGCAATTAATGCTCTATTAGAAATAGGACCAAGTGAGGCTGTCTGAACAGCCTCATGAAAGGCAGAATATAGAGTATCAATTGTTTCTTCCCCAGAGCCTATATAATACTCAGCAGGGTATCCATCTTCTCCTGGGGATTTGTGATAAGGTAATTTGGCAATGGCTGCAGCAATTTCTTCTTTAGTGATGTCACCATTAGGTAAGTCTCTACCTTCATCTGTGAGGCGTGGAAGATCAATATCCGTGAGATAAGCAGCTAATTAATCTTCAGTTGCCGGGGTCTCAGAAGTGTAAAGTTTTTCATAAAAAGATGCAAAAGTGCTTACTATTTCTTGTGGTTTAGTGAGAATCACACCTGTTTCTGTCCTTATTTCAGGGATAGCCATAGCTGCCTCACGCTGTTTCAGCTGTGCTGCAAGTAAGCGGCCTGCTTTCTCCCCTTGTTCATAATGTCTGCCTTTTAGACGCTGAAGAGCGTACTCAGCTTTGGAAGTGTACAAATTGTTGAGCGCCATTCTGACTAACTAGGCTTCGGCGGTTGTGTACCGTGGGAATGGATGAGTATAGACATGTAAGAGAGATAATTTGATCCTCGAGTTCAATACAACGAAGGAATGCCGACTTATTGGTTTCAGCTGCATCTCTCATCAGCTGTCCACGAATAGTTGCTTTCGCAGCTGTCCAAACAGTCCTGCAGGAGGAAACTGATGATTTATTATTTATTAAGTAGTCAGAGAGATGAGAACGTAGTTGAGCCTTACCCTGGGGTGAACAATATCTTTGAATGTTCATACGCCATGGTTCACGGCTTGGGGAGATTAAACCTACATCTAGAGCAAGGAGACCCGGGGAATGATCAGAGAGAGCAACTTCCAAGATATGGGATTCACTAGTGATTGCAACTACCGAATGGGATATAAGAAAATAATCTATCCTAGAATAGGTGCCTTGAGCAGAAGAGAGAAAGGACAATTCCTGATCTGAGGGATGACAAAGGCGCCAATGATCCAACAGTCTGTGGTCCAACGTTGTGTCTCCCAGTAAGGCTCAGTCTCCCTTATTGCATCTATCTAAGGGGCCTGTTTTATCTAAAACTGCGTCGCGGGCAAGATTCCAGTCCCCAACAATGACATAGCTGGATGCCCCAATTTCCAATAACAAGCGATTCAAACTGAGAAGAATGGAACGTTTAACTCCTATTGGAGCATATACTGAGCAAACCCAGAGGATCCTATCTCCTATTTTTAACTTAGCAAAGACGTATCTGCAGTCTGGATCAGCCCAGGTCTTAACAGTTGTGACAGGTAAGGATTTGTGCAAGAGGATAACCACTCCACATCTCCGTGGCGACCCTCCTTAGAAAGTGATTGTGTCGTCAATCCGCAATAAATGACTTTTCCCACCCATTCTCGTTTTAACTGGGATGATTCCAAAGCATGCAAGAGAGTCTCTTTTCATTTGCATTCTTACGTTTAATGTAGTGCGTGAGACCATTGATATTCCACGAGATAATGCGTAGTGGATGAGAGGGAGAGTAATTGTTCGCTGTCATGTGTGCATTAAAAGTCGAGAGAGATTGGTTTTGAAGAAAAGGCTGATGAAAGAAATGAGAGATGTTAGATTATGGGGAGAGAAGTAAGGAAGGAAGTAGAATAGAGATGTAAAAGCTGCGCAGGAAAAAAGGGAGGGAAGGGGGGTTTAGGAAGAAATGTGGGAAGGGACTAGGGGAAAATCTGTATAAGGGAAGGGGAGCTAGAAGCAGTGGCGGCTGGTGGATTTTGAAAGTGGTGCAGCAAGAAATGTTGTACCCTAATAGAATGAGCGAGTGAGCGAAGCTGGCGAGCCCGAACCGCAAAAGGAGGGTGCTGGGGGTTCTCCCCCCACAAGAAAATTTTGAAAAAAATGGATTCAAATGGTGGGTTTTACACCACATATTTACTGCAAATTGTTGAAAAAGGGGGATCCAAATATAGTGTTTCCAAAAGCGTAAGGTGGGCTGATTGATTCAAACCAGGATTGACCTCCACGGGTGCGTCACTTCAGAGACCTCTTACAGAGGGGCTGATGACCAATGTACAAGAGCAATTGATTGAAAGCAGCGAATGGGCACCAAAGGAGGAAGAGACAAGACTGTGCCTGTAAAGATGAGGCTCACATCTGACAGATCTTGCAACTGGTAACAGTCTTTCAAAAGCATAGGTCATAACTAAGTGCAATAGGGAAGAGCAGTTTTCCACAGGTCCTCCTCTGGTGGGTTGATGTGATGGTTTAAGTCCGTTTCTACAATCGTTACTGTAGAGTCAAATTTTAACTAAAACCCACCATAGTGCAGCATCCATAAAGTCTTGTCCCCAGGGGTGAAGAGAGGAGATCGGGCCCACTCAGTAGGACAACCGGCCCTCAACGACTCCAGTAATCGACTCCAGTAATCTACTGGGAGCAAAAAGCAGCGCATAGCTTCTCTGAGGCAGGAGAGTCAGGCGAGCCGCAGTCCGCTCGTGAATGTTGACGCCTGCTAGACATAACACCCATACAGCGGCACAGGCGTGTGTGAGGTAATGCACAATTCCTCTGAGGCGGGAAGCTGTGAGAACCACAGCCTACAAAAAATTCAAACGCCCGCTGACCGCAACTCCCATTCGGTTGTGTGAGCTCAAACCGCCTCCTCAGAAGTGCAATTCTAACCTTGGTGTCGGCGGTGGATGAGATTCAGCGGAGAGCCCAAATAGGCCAGACGGTTTCCTCAGGACAGGCAGAAAAGCAGTCCGCCCTCACCAAGAAGGGTCCAGACCGGAAGACCACACTCCACAAGATGCTGGCTGAATCGCCGGGAGGCCCAAAGTCACCACTCGCAGGTTCGCCTTCACAGCTCCATACGCATGATGCAGGTCACAGGCTTCCTTTCGTTAGGCCGCAATCAGCTCCCCTCGAGAAAAACTGCCTGGGAACATCAATTTGGCAAAAAGGACACCGCCATATAACCCTTGCGTTCTATGCCATCCGAAGCCAGGGTCCATATTGGTGTCTGGTTACTGGAAAGCTCTCTCGCCGCCGTCCGGGGCTCCCCTCAGTGTGGAGCTCTGAAATTAATTGCCCATCTTGCTACGTGGCCAGAGCACGCCCCCGAGACAGAAGTCTCTTAGGACAAAAGCAGGGTCTTACAGCAACCAGAGAGGATATAGAAAAAAATTGTCTTGCCATCCAGTTCTCTCCCTTTCAATTGCATCCAAAGTGTTGCCTGTGGGTCAACAGCTCTGTCAAGCAGGATATGTTTGTAATCAGTAGAATGCCTGCAGCCACCACTCAGGTCAATCAATCAATCAATCAATCAATCAGAGTCTTATAAAGCACAACTACTCAACCATGAGGGTCTCAAGGCTCTGGGTAGGGATGGGTCTGCAGTTCAGTCGAAGAGTCAAGCCTTGAGGTCCTTCCTGAATTGCGGCAGTGATGGTGTTTGCCTGAGGTGCAGAGGCAGGGAGTTCGAGGTCTTCGCAGTGAGGTAGAGGAAGGATCTTCCTCCAGGTGTGCCCTTGCGGATCCCTGGGATGGTGGCCAGGGCCAGTTGGGCAGAGCGGAGATGTCTGTTGGGAGTGTAGGAGAGGCAGTTGTTGAGGTTTGCAGATCCGATGTTGTTCAGGGCTTTGTAGCGTGTTTGAGAAGCTTGAAGGTGATTCTCTTGTTGACAGGTAGCCAGTAAAGGTCTCTTAAGTGGCTGGTGATGTGGTTGTGGTGTGGGATGTTCAGGATGAGTCTGGCGGAGGCATTCTGGATGCAGTTTTTTGGGGAGTTTCTGGGTGGTGCTGGCATAGAGTGCATCGCTGTAGTCGAGTCTGCTGACAAGTGCATGGGTGACCATTTTCCTGGACTCGGTGGGGATCTATCTGAAGATCTTTTGAAGGAAGCGGAGCATGTGGAAGCAGGTGGAAGAGACGGCGTTGATTTGTCAGTTCATTGACAGCGATTATTCCAGGATGATGCAGAGGTTTCGTGCGTGGTACATGGGAGTTGGGGGGATTCTGAGCACTGCAGGCCACCAAGAGCTATCTCAGGCAGAGGGGGAGGATCCCAGGATGAGGACTTTGGTATTGACTGATTTAAGCTTGAGATTCAAGAAAACAGTGGTTCATGTGGAATAATACTATCTGTTTTGATAATAGGATGCGCAATCGCAATGTAGAGGGCTTGAGTAATGTCAGAGGGGAAGAAATCACATGCACCAATGGTTCAGTATATCACAGTTATATTTATATTTTTCAAAAAAGGAAAAGGATATATACAATGAGAAAAATAAAGAACATTTGTGCGAGGTGTCCCAAGTGAAAACAGGAACCTAAGACAGCAGTGAAAGTTGTGACAATTTTGACAAGGTTTCCAAGTGCTCTACACAAGTCGACCATCATCACATATGTATAGGGTGAACAGCAGCTCCATACAATGATACGCGCTAAGTAATGGTTTGCTTTCTCTGTTGTCGACGACGTTCAACTCTCTACGTGGTGTGGGTCTCATCAGGACCTAGGGATGTAGGGACATCTGATGTTTGGAATGCGCAGCCGCATGTAGTGTGTGCCACACGTGAGTGAAAGAAAAGGGTACCACAATGGGACCCGGCCGGGCACCCAGTGTGAGTGGGGAAGGGGCTGGCAGTAATTGGTAATGCAGCGTTTGAGATGTAGTTGATGGCACACTATAGCGTGTAGTAGGCTGATAGTGTTGTAGGGAACTCTGAATCACGGTAGTTCACGAGCGAACTGTCGCTCAGTACCGTCTTAATGCAGATGTAGGTGAGACGTGACCTTAATCGCTGTCAAAGGGTAGGTGAGAGGTATATTTGCAGCCGTCAATGTTGTTGACAAGATCCCGGATTTCAATTGTAGAGATCCCCACAGCGCGTGACGGTCCAACGCGCGGACGGCAAAGCAGCGTAAGTCTGCTCTGCTCGGAGGTCTGATGATTGAAATCCGGGATCTTGTCAACAACATTGATGGCTGCAAATATACCTTTCACCTACCCCTTTTGAAAGCGATTATTAGGTCACGGCATCACCTACATCTGCATTAAGATGGTACTGAAGCGACAGTTCGCTGGTGAACACCGTGATTTATGAGTTCCCTACAACACTATCAGCCTCCTACCGCTATAGTGTGCCATCAACTACATCTCAAGCGCTGCATTACCCAATTACTGCCAGCCCCTTCCCCCACTCACACTTGGGTACCCGGCCGGGTCCCATTGTGAGTACCCTTTTTTCTTTCACTCACGTGTGGCACACACTCCTCACGCGGCTGCGCATTCCAAACATCAGATGTCCCTACATCCCTAGGTCCTGATGAGACCCCACACCACGTAGAAGGTTGAAACGTCGTCGACAACAAAGAGAAAGCGAACCATTACTCAGCACATATCATTGTATAGAGCCGCTGTTCACCCAATATATTTGTGATAATGGTCGACTTGTGTAGAACTTTGGAAACCTTGTAAAAATTGTCACAACTTTCACTATTGTCTTAGGTTCCTGTTTTCACTTGGGACACCTCGCACAAATGTTCTTTATTTTTCTCGTATATATAATTTTCCTTTTTTGAAAAATATAAATATAACTGTGATATACTGAACCATTGGTGCATGTGGTTTCTTCCCCCTCTGACATTACTCAAGCCCTCTACATTGCGATTGTGCATCCTATTATCAAAACAGATAGTATTATTCCACATGAACCACTGTTTTCATGAATCTAATACTTACCCTGGTTCCTTAGTGAGTAGGGTTCCCCTGTTCTGTCTCTTGATTTAAGCTTGAGGCAGCTGTCCTTCATCCTGGTGGCGACTGACTTCATCCCATCGTGGAAGTTGCTCTTGGCTGTTGCAGGTTTGTCTGTGAGGGAGAGAATCAGCTGGGTGTTGTCGACATAGAAGACGATGTTGATCCATGGCTTCTGACGATGGCTGCAAGTGGGCCATGTAGATTTTGAAGAGAGTGGGGCTCAGGGAGGATCCTAAAGCCACTCTGCAGCTGATCTCTGTGGGTTCTGATTTGAACGGTTGAAGTCTGAATCTGCGTTCTGCTGGTGAGGAAGGAGCGGATCCATCCTAGGGCTTTGTCTCGGATGGCGGCGTCGTGGAGTCTTGCACAGAGGGTGTGGTGGGAGACAGTGATGAAAGTGGCCAAGAGGTCCAGGAGGAAGAGGGCTGCAGTCTCGCCTCAGTCGAGGAGGGTGCAGATGTCGTCTGTAGCCGTGAAGAGAGAAGTCTCAGTGCTGTGATTGCTTCTCAAGCCCGATTGGGAGAGGTCCAGGATGTTGTTAGTTTTGATGAGCTTTGCGAGTTGGGCGTTGATGGCTTTCTCAATGACTTTGGCTGGGAAGGGTAGCAGAGAGATGGGTCTGTAGTTCTTGAGGTCTGTCGGGTCAGCAGAAGATTTCTTCAGCAGGGGATTGATCTCTGCGCATTTCCAGTCTTCTGGGAAAGTTGTAGACTCGATGGAGCAGTTAAAGGTGCAGCAGAGTTCGGGTGCAATGGAGGTGCCAGCTCTGTTGAAGATGCGGTGAGGGCAGGGATCCGAGGGGGCTCCGAAATGGATGCTCTTCATGATCCTGGAGGTGTCGTCAGAGGTGAGGGTAGCCCAGTTGGTCATGATCTGCTGGGGGCTGGAGCCATTGGGTGCTGTGGTTACGGATGAGGTAAGTGGGTCTTGGGTTGCAAAGCTGCCACAGATCTCCTTGACCTTGCAGTGGAAGAAGGTGGTGAGGTTGTCGCAGATGCCTTGCAATGGGGGATGTCTGTTTTCTCTGTTCTGGGTTTGGCGATTTCTTTGACTACATCGAAGAGTTCTTTGCTGTTGTGTGTGTTGGCGTTGATGTAGTACTCGATGGCTGCTTTCTTTGTTGTTCTGAGGAGGTGGTGGTGCGTGGTGACGGAGGATTTGAAGGCTGCGTGGTCTGCTGTGATCTTGCTGCTCTTCCATCTTTTCTTGAGCCGTATGCAGGTGCGCCTGGACTCTTGGAGGGCAGAGGAGAACCAGCTGGCTTTATTGGAGGGCTGCTTGCCTGAGGGTTTCTTGAGGGGGGCCAGTGTGTTGGCGCAGTCGGAGATCCAGCAGTGGAGGTTGCGTGCTGAGTTGTTGGCATCAGTGGATGTCTGTAGTTGGTTCCTGCTGAGGGAGGTATTGAGCTGGTCTTTGCTGACCTTGTTCCAGCTTCTTCGAGGATGGGGGTAGGCGTGGTGGTGTATGGTGGGTTTGGTGAAGGAGTAGTGGACGCAGTGGTGGTCGGTCCAGTGTGTCTCGGAGGCGTGGCTGACGGAGATGTTGTTGCTTGCAGAGAAGATGAGGTCAAGCTTGTGTCTTGCTGAGTGGGTTGGCTTTGTGACCAGTTGTTTGAGTCCGATGGTGGTGAGGTTTTTCAGTAAAGATGAGGTGTTGCGGTCTTTGAGGCTGTCCAGGTGGAAATTGAGATTGCTGAGGAGGATGTATTCCATTGAGGCGAGAGCGTGGTGAGCGATGATGTCGGCTATGGCTTCACTGAAGGTGGATCGGGCCCGGGAGGTCTGTAGACAATGGTGCCACAGAGGGTGGTGTTCGGATTGGTCTGGATCTGGAAGTGGAGGTTCTCCATGTCGGGTGAGTGGTCATTGGAGCTGGTTGTGAGGTGGAGGGTGTTTTTGTGTATGATGGCGATGCCTCCTCCTGGTCGGTTGACATGGTCCTATTGGAATATTTTTGTATCCGTCGGGGATGGCGGATGTGATGTACGGGGCTGAGCTGGAGTTCATCCAGGTTTCTGTGAAGAAGGCGATGTCGGGGGAGGTGGAGTCGAGCAGGTCCCAGTTCTCCATGGCATGTCTTTTGAGGGAGAGGGTGTTGAGTAGGATACATCTGAGGTGGTCGGGTCCGGTTCTTGAGGGTCTTGCAGTCGGTATGTCTGGTGTGCGGAGGCTGGCGAAGTAGCAGGTGCAGCAAGTGATCAAGCCTTTGGTGCTCTTCAGGGATGCGAGGTGGCAGGCGGGGTGGTGTCCGGCGTTGAGGGCGTGGAGGGTGTTGGCGTCATAGAGGTTGATGGCCCGAGCACCAGGGTCCTTGGCGCTGGGTGCGGTCCAAGCATGAACGGGCGCAGCCGGGCTTGCCTTTGGCGCACTATCAGCGTGGCCGCGCAGCGTCTCCCATTAAGTAGTTTGAGGGGAACAGCTGGGAGGCAGGAAAGCGGGAAGTGGAAAAGCAAAGCTGGACGGGGCGGGGCGCGGGGACGAGCAGCAGCAGGGACACGGAAGGAAAAAGGCGCAAAAAGTGAAAAGAGACAAAAGTGACAGAAAAGGGACAAAAAGGGACTAAAACAGAAAAGATGAAAGGAAGGAAAAAGAGATCAGAAAGGCAGAAAACACAGAGAAAGAGGACAGAGCAGCAGCAGAGCAGAGAGCCTCCCCACTGGACCACCAGGGAGGGCCTTGAACTCGCAGATCTGCAAGGGTCAGGGGTAGAAGCTACTTGGCAGCGCTGTGCGGGAAGATAAGCAGTTCACTGACAAGGTCAGCCTATTGTTTGCTCCTGGGAGGCATTTCATGCTCTTTTCACACACATTCCCGGGCTTGAGCACTATGCTAATTAGCTTCATGACAGTTCAGGAAGGTAAAGGGTAACTTTCTAAAAGTTAGTTTTACTTAATGTTATTAAAACTCCACCTTCACAATTGAATTGGATTCTATCAACTATTAGGAATAGTGATTTAATTAAGTTTCTAGCTTGTCCCAATACTGAGCTAGCACTATTACTATTTTAATCTTTACTCTGATTTTCTACATAGGACAGCTAGGCCTGTCACAGTGAAAATAGCTTTAGTGCCTTGTATCTGTAAGGATATGGTAAAATTAATTTTCAACATGTACCCCTTTTAAATACCATGAATCCTACCTTGTAGGCTACAAGGCTAGCATATAACTGACTTACTAATATTTAAAGGAGAGGTTTTTACCTGCTAAAAAGGGTTATTTTAACTGGTTGCACTGTGGCTATTACATTGCAGCAGTCAGGCTACATTGGTAGGCCTGAAGCCATGTTTTCCTTTGTCGCACAAATGGAAGGTACAATAAGTGCTACAGTCCACAGGTGACATTTAACTTTTCATGCCATGGGTGTATATTATGGCCATACAGAAATGTTAAATAATCCAGGGATTAGCCAATTACTACCTGTTTTTGGGGCCAGTGCAAATACATTGGGCACTAAACAGCAATGCCCCAGTGCAGAGTCTAAAAACCAGCAAGAAAATTAATTAAAAAATGAAGGTGACCACTCAAAAAAAGGGCATTTTCTCATACTCTCTCTGTGTCACTAATATATAAGGAAGGTTTTTGTGGCATTCATGTATATAAGTACATAAGCTCGGTAAGGTGTGTACACTGTTAATATGGAATTTAATTAGGACATTTGGAATGACCAGGAAAATGTAGTGGGGAGAAGGTTGGAGGCAAATGAGCTGGATGGATGAGATCTCCTTAATCTGGATTAAACTTGTTGAACATTTAATCTACTGTTTGTCTAATCATTATGGAGGATTCTGTTTTACACTGACAACAAGGATGATTGGATGAAGGAGATCTCAACACCGCTGTTATCGCTACCCCATGTTTATTCTGTGGACTTCACTTTAGGAGGAATCTCACCAGTTTTGTCTTGGTACGTGACAGTTTTTCCCTGTGTATTGCTGCGTGCTACTGCTGACTATGCTGCAGGCACATTTTCTTGTGTCGGTGTTATTTACAGTTTTTTTTTTACTATTTTGTCTCTTTTCTTATGTTGTCATATTCATATTGAATATTGTATTCACTATATTGGTTGTTCGTTTTCAAATTGCATTGTCTGAACAATACAGAATGTTATCCCCCCCCCATTTTTCCCAATAGGTCCTGGTGTACGACCCGTTAATGGAAGAAGGTGTTCGAGAGGTATGCCAGGGTTTGTGGAACATCCCTTAGCACAGAGAGAACAGCTCTTCTTTTGCACTGTTTGAGTCCTGAGGGTCAGGAAGTTTTCGATCACGTTCCTGATGTTCCAGATAGTAAGGCTGTGGATCTTAATGAGTACGAGACAGGCATGAGGTAATTTGATAAACACTACTTACCTACCATTCTTGAAAGGGTTCAGACTGAAGGCAGTCTGTAGAAAAGTATGTTACTGATCTCAGAATTTAGTGTCCTCTTGTAAGTTTTGCACCCTATTAGATGAGAGGATTCAAGATCAGTTCATGTTGAGATGCAACATTGAAAAGGTGCGAGAAGAGCTCTGGCTAAGGGATGATCCCACACTTGATGAGGTATTATTGGTGGCTAATAAAACTGAATACTCAATTAAATGTGATGAAATAATGAAGAAGTATGCTGTCAAAGATCAAGTGGTACAAGTTATTGACGATGGGCGACATTCTGCAAATGACAAGATCTGTCCGACTCTCAAAACTGTTTGTATGTCCTGTAAGAAGAAGGGACACTTTGCATCTCTATGCAAAATGAATAAATTCAAGCAATAGGTCAAAGAAGTGAATGTCAGTGAAGGAGAGGACAATCTTGATGTTGATTTTGAGTGTGTACAGATTTTATTACAAGTTGGAAACAAGGGTGGGGCTTGTCCAGTTGCAATATTATGATTGATGGTGAAAAGACTAAAGTCCTCTTTGACTCAGGAGCAAAAATTACGATCCTTGCTAACAAAGTTTATGAGGAGAAATTTAAGGAGAAGGTGACATTGTTGAAGCCTGGCATCAAACCCTATATATAAGGTGGGGAACACACTGAGTTGCATGGGTATTTTGTGGGTTTGATTGAGTATGAACAACCTTATATGTCTTGAAAAGTATAAGTTTAAAAAAAGGGTGACAGTATTATTAGTCGGCTTCACCAAAGGGACTTGGGTGTGGTGTTAGTTCCCAATAGCAATCTCATGAGTCAAGGGGTGAATGAACTAAGAATTTCTAAACAGCCAGGAGGTGTGTTCCTCGATGAGTTGCGGAAGGACTTTCCTGAGGTGTTCAGAAAAACCCTTGGCTGAATGAAAGGCTATAGTCCTAAGATGCGTTTGATTCCAGGGGCAAACCCTTTTGTAGTAAGGTGAGAAATGTACCCCTTGCCATAAGGGATGAAAAGCGCACTGAACTTGTGAAATTGAAGGAATAATTGAGGAGGTTGAAGAACTGAATGGCTGGCTTCAGTTGTAGCAGCCAGAAAATCGAAAGAGAATTTGAGATTATGTGTGGACCTTAGACACCTAAATAAAAATGTGATGGTTGATAGGTATCCATGCTCGAACGTTTCCAAACTGTTGATGATGCTGGGTGGGGCAAGAGTGTTTAGTACCATAGACCTCACCTCTGCCTATCATCAGATCAAGTTAGAAGAGACATCAAAGGATCTGACGGTGTTCATTGTGCCATTTGGGATTTTTAGAAACTCCAGATTGCCTTTTGGGTTGGTGTCAGCCGCATCCGTCTTCCAACAAGCTATGGAAAAAGTGTTACATGGGGTGGAAGGCCTACGCATATATAAGGATGATGTTTTTGTGTATGGCACGAATGAAGCTGAACATTATGCCTGGGTGAGACATGTTCTAAGGAGATTGTTTTATTATAATCTCACCATCAAATTGGAAAACTGCAAATTTGGGACCAAGACCACTGACTACTTGGGTCACACTGTCTCTGGGGATGGTGTGGTTCCCGAAGCGTATTTGATCAGTACAATTCAAAGTATGGCTTTGGCTGCCTCTAAGGAAGAATTGATGCGCTTGAGGCGGAGTACTATAACAAGTTTGTGCAGAATTTTGTGGAGTCAAGTGCGAATATGAGAAACTTGTTGAAAAAGGGGGTCGAGTATGTTTGAAATCCTGTGTGTAAACAAGAATTCATAGAACTAAAAAAAAATGGAGCCAGGACCCACTATTGAAAAATGTTGATCCTAAGAAGAAATCCTTCATTAAAACAGATGCCAGTCTTAAATGTTTGGGTGCTTTCCTCCCGCAGGGAGGTTTTAGTGTGGCAAACACTATCATGTTCATCTCCCATAATTTGAGAGGGATAGAAACAAGGTACTCGGTAATTGAAAGGGAGGCACTCGCTGTGCAATGGGCAGTTAAGAAACTCCAAATATTTTTGTGGGGAGGTGTTTTTCAGGTGAGGGCAGATCACAAGCGTTTGTGTGAGATCTTCAGGTCAAAGGGCATTGACTCAGTGTCAAGCAGGATTGTGAAATGGGCTGTGACCTTGTAGGAGTACAACTTTGATGTAAAGTCTATTCTGGGGTCGGAGAATAAACTAGCAGATACGTTATCCAGACTAGTACCCAAAGAAGACAACGAATAAGAAGGAGAAGCAACAGTTTATGATAAGTCTGAGTTTGTGTGTGAAGTGACATATAAAATTATTTCGGAGGAGAGATGGTGTGAAGAGATGAGATCAGATGATTTGTTGCAAGAGGTAATGAAATTGGTATGTAGTGAGTGGAAGAGCAAAGAACAAGGAAGTGCAGGGTGCAGGAATTTTTGGTCGGTAAAAGATGAATTAGCCACCAACAATGGTCTGTTGTTCAGGGGTAGCAGACTGGTCCCTCCAAACAAACTAAGGTAGGAATTGGTGGATCTGGCACATAGCTGCCCTCAAAGAATCATAAAAAAAAGGAGAGGCTACGTGGCTGGCTATGGATCTCCAAGCTGAGAGACTAATGAGAGAATGCATGCAAGGTGCAGTAAGTGAAAAGGAAGTGAAGCCCAGGGTGCAGCCTATCAGAAGTCGACCCATGGGTCCGGTGAGGGATGTTGCATTGAATATTTTGGGTCCGATTCATGGAGAGTGTCAGGAGGCATATGTCATAGTGCTGATAGACTTTTACTCCAGGTAGCCGGAAGTATGTTAAGTTATGTTATCACTGATTTGTAGCGCGCACGGCTACTCAGAAGAAAAGAGACGGTGGCACCAGTAAAATCCACTCAGTTGAATAGGAAGGTTTTGAGTTTTTTCCTAAACTGAGTGGAATTCTGAAGGCTACGCAGATCAAGTGGAAGAGAGTTCCAGGACCTCGCAGCCAAATAAGCCAAGGAGCTGCCCCCCTTTCTTTTCAGACGAATTCTGGGGATGGAAGCCAGGTGCGTGTTCGAAGAGCGCAAGAGTCTGCCAGGGATATAAAACGAAAAACGTTTCCTAAGATAGACGGGCCATACTCATAGAGCGCGGCATGGGCTGTAACCAAAGCCTTGAACATGACCCTAGCTTTTACCGGCAACCAGTGTAAGTTGCGCAGATGCTGCTTAACACTGGTACGCTTGGGTAGGTCCAACAGCAACCGAGCAGTGGCATTTTGGGCCACCTGCAGCTTATCCATAAGGTAGCCGGGAAGTCCGACATACAATGCATTTGCATAATCAATGCGGGAGGTGACCAAAGCCCAAATGATCGTTTCTTTGGCAGAAAGGGGCAACAAAGGCAAACATTTTCTGAGAAGCTTCAGGATGCCAAAGCAGGTGCCAGTCAATTTGCTAATCTGGTTGCAAAGCTGAGTTCTTCGTCAAACCAGATCCCAAGATTTTTTACTGGGAGGCCCGATGGAGAGGGCCGAGGGGAATCATTAGGCCAGAAATTGTGCCAAAACAGAGGAGGGAACTCCCCGAAAAAAAGGATCTCGGTTTTGTCTTCGTTACATTTCAGCTGTGCAGACGTAAGCCAATTAAACACGGCAGACAAGCAGGCTTTGACATGGGTAGTAGCGGTCTCATGCTTCTTCCAAGTAAACAAGAGCTGAGTATCGTCAGCGTAAGCGACCACTTTGGCACCCGAGTCCTCTGCCAGCTGAATAAGGGGGGTCATATAAATATTGAACAACAAAGGGCTCAATATAGACCCCTGTGGGACCCCTGTCTGGAGGGCTTGAGTGGTTGACACAAAAGGGGGAATCTATACTTGTTGGGTTCTACCTTCAAGAAAAGATTTTAACCACTCCCAAGCAGCACCAATGATACCCAACCTCTGCAAACGGGCCAGAAGGAGTGAGTGGGGGACAGTATCAAAAGCGGCAGATAGGTCCAACAGGACCAAAACTGCCCTGCCCCCCACATCTAAGGTCTCCCGGATAGCCTCCGTGATTTCCACCAGGGCGGACTCAGTGCTGTATGAAGCTCTGAACCCTGATTGGGCCGGATGCAACAGACCCTGCTGTTCGATGAAAGAGATCAGCTGCTTGTTAACCAATTTCTCACAAACTTTGGCAATAGCTGGAAGTAGAGAGATAGGACGGTAACTGGACGGAATGTGGGGATCCAGAGTCGGCTTTTTAATAAGAGGGACCAGCAGAGCCTGCTTCCAGGCAGTAGGAACAGAGGCCAGAGCCAGTGAAGCGTTGATTAACTGGTTCAAAAGCGGATTGATAGCAACAGCTGCGCTAGCCATGAGTTTGGCAGGACAGGGATCGTGAGGGGAGCCAGATTTGAGAGAGGACAGAGCAGCCAGGGAGTCCGTTAACAATATAGCGTCGAACGAGGAGAAAGTGACTTTGGCAGAGGAAGCAGTAAGTTGGTCAAAAAGCACCAGAGTGGGCTGGGCATCCTGGTTGTTAAAAAGCAATTGTAGCGCCCTAACCTTATTAATAAAAAAGCTAGAAAGCTCTTCGCACCAGGAGAGAGAAGAGGTGTGGGCATTGTTCATTGCTTTGGGGGTCACATAACTTTTAACGATGTTAAACGATTCTTTAACATTATTGCCAGATAGGGCGATGCGATCTGCATAATAGGAGCGTTTAGCTGATACAATAGCTGCATAATAGGATTTTTGGGCTTTTTTCAATTCTGTCTTGGCCTCTAAGCTATAGTTCTGCCTCCATTTTCTTTCCAGCCTTTTACAATGCTGTTTCTGTGATTTAAGCTGGGGCTGTAGGCGTCACAAGGGGCATTGAGACCAAACATGCAGTGAAATTTGAGAGTTGATGGGTAGCAACAGTTTCCAAGAAACCCTCCTCCCTAATAATAGAGTAAAATTGTTTTCTAAGGAGATGGAGAGTTTTTTGAGTGGATGTGGTATTTAACATAAAAAGTGTGCCATCTACCATCCTGAAACTAATGGAATGGTGGAGAGGGTCAATCAAGTTCTTAAGGAGGCAATATCTTTGGCTAAGGCTAATCAATAAATTGTAGAGAGAATGTTAGAAAAAAGGTTGAAGTGAACAAGTTTACTCCGCATTCCATCACAGGCAAGTCTCCTTTTAAGCTACTTTGGGGAAGGTAGTGGTACCGTAACATTGTTTTGGAACTGTCTTGGGTGAATGGTTTTCAAAGTAGTTTAGGAAAGGATTCTATGTCTGATGATTGGAAGTTGAAGGAAGATAGGAGAATGAATGACAGTAAAACACGCTTTGACAAAAGGAATTCTGTGAAGCAAAAATATGTTTCTGTGGGTGATTAGGTGTTGATAAGGAGACTGGTGTGCAAAGATGGTGCCTGTAAATTCTCAAAGCCCTTAAATGCCATAAAGGTCTTCAACAATGCAAATAAGAAACAGGATCATCGAATGTGGAATATGAATAGAGTTGCTATCTACAAAGGGAGGAGTTTGGATTTTGATGGGAATGTTACAAAGTCTGGTGAGTCTGGTGAGACTAGCAGCAAAGTGATGAAGTCTGGTGAGGCTTATAGCAAAGTGATGAAATGTAATGGTTCTGATAACGATACCTCATTAAGACAGTCAAGAAGAATGATAAGAACACCCTCATATTTGAATGATTATGTTGTGTAGCAAATTTTGTTTTATATGTGAAGCATCCTCTTTGCATTTGGTGCGTTAAGTCAAGCAGACATATTTCTATTATATACTGAAACTAGAAGCATGGGAATGTTGGTATACTTATGTAAAATAAGTTTGCATAGAATGTTATCATTTTGTTATTATAAGAAGCGAGGTGTGTGGCATTTATGTATATATGTACATAGGCTTGGTAAGGGGTGTACTCTGTTAATATGGAATGTAAGGAGGTCATTTGGACTGACCAGGAGAATTTAGTGGGGAGAAGACTGGAGGTGGATGAGCTGGGTGGATGATCTCCTTTAGCTGGATAAAACTTGTTGAACACTTTATCTACTGTTTGTGTGATCATTAGAGAGGATTCCCTTTTACAGCTTTCTTTTACATTAGTACCGAAAATAATCATTCTGTGTGAAGACCAAAGGCTTGTATGACTGACTTAATGAGTACCACTGTAGCAACCTATTCAATCAGTAACATTTCTTTAAAAATATATTTTTTTTTCATAGTTTTTTATAGGCATTAGAGTGCTCTCTATGAGAACCAGACATTACACTATTTTTTAAGGCACAGCTGAGGTGATTTGGTTAAAATCACAGGATGTTAAGCCAAAGTGGGGACTCAAACATGGTTCTTGTATTCCAAACTCTTCAGATCTAGCCATTAAGCCACATCTTCCCCAATAATTCTCATTAAGGACACCCTCTTAAATGCTACAAGCAGCAAAAGCTAGGTACAACACCCCTCCTCTCATCGAATAAGCCACTTCTATGTTTTCATGCTGCAGAATCCCCTAAATTCATCCAACCAATTGCATGATTTAGAATTTGGTGAATGGGATACTCCATCACAAATATGACAGATATCCAGTCTGCCATATTACAAGTGACATAGGATATAATGCACTTGTAATACAACTGTAGTATTTCTATTGTGTTTGTGACGGAGAATCCCATCCGCTGAACTCTCAATCAGGCCCCAAAACACAGCGGACACCTAAAATAAAAATAAAAAGTTTTCTGAAAATCTCAACTCCTTTGTTTTTTCTTATAACATTTGAGACATGAGATGACACATAACTTAGTTGAAATGTAAAAGCTGGATACGCCACCAGTTGAGTGCAAGCTTGAACCAATCTTCAATTAAGTTAGATACACCTGCTTTATTAGCAACTCTCATCTGTTCTCGTCAACTAGTAAAAGGCCATTTTATTGGAATCATCACAGCATGAATGGAATGAGTTTGAACCAATTTTTAGATTCCAAGCAAACTACAATAAGGTAAATAGTGACCTGAAACACCTGCTTCAAAATTCTTTGGTACATTAATGCCTGAACAAGGATACGGCCCCTGTCCTATGGACATTGCCGCAGCAAACAAGGAAACATATCCAAAAGCACCTACACCTTTGACATGTTTTCTATCCAAGAGGAATTTGTCCTTTTCCCAACCCTGTTTATTTGAAAAAATTGTTTCAGAGACGGATGATTGATCTCAGAGTCATCCAACGTCTTCCTTCAGGATCCCTGAACCACAGGGGATGCTGAAGATTTATATATCATACAACATATCGCTCTGAAGTGCTCACAAGGTGCCATTTTAGCACAATACAAACCTCTCAAAATAAATAAATAAATGAGGTACAAAAAAGAAAAACACACTAAGTGCCTCAAATGACAACTCCTCATTTTCAGGCCACTCCTGGCATTTATCTCACATTTTGTCAATATATCTCACAGATAAAAGTATAGCAGGTTATTAATGCAGATAGTCTCTCTTGTCAGATTCGTTGGGTGGAGGCAATCTGTTTCTTCAGTCACTAGGGGAATTGATTCAGACTTTTGGCCATAAGGTCCTCTCCTATGCCAATGGCATACACATCCTACTAGAATTTGCCCATCAGTCTCCAGACCCCAATAAATAGATGGATAGTGACAGATTATCATTGATAACTGGGAAGCAGCAACCTATTTCAAGATGAACTGTGAAAAAAACTGAAATTCTGAATTAGATATATGACACTTCTTTCTGGTCCACCATGCTCTGGCCTGGCATCTGGAGTAGCCTCCTCAATACGCTTTCCAGGGTAAGCATGCACTTCAAAGCTAATAGGTCTTGTGTTCTTAGCAGGTCTTTTGGCGTTGCTAATGCTTGTTTGTTAATGGTTTTTGGAAAGCTTTATTAGAAAATCAACTCAAAAGTACCAGCAGGTGCATGCACAGACATGCATGATTGGCCAACATAAAATGTTGTTTTCTAATAAGGTTTTACAAAAACCATTAAAAGATGGAGGGGCCTTTTCCATCTATGCTGCACCCGGGATCTGGAACAAAATCCCCGGGCCCATCAGGACCATCCCAACACTGCTCCAATTCCGGAAAAAGCTGAAAACTCACTGCTTTAAAGAACACTACATGGCAGTGCATTAACTGAGCACAACCCAGCTTCCTCTCCTATTACTTGTTGACTTTAAACTTGCCTTTGACCATGTACAGCCCTCTGCTGTCTTTTTGGCTAGGTCTGCAGTATAGAAAAAACATATACATACATACACACATATATTGCGCATGCATGTACACATACAGCAACTATTTTGGAATGTTTCTTTCCAGGGCATCAATTATTATCATGAGCTTATTTTTTCTGGAAAGGTTTAGAAAGTCTACTCCTCTTGGGTACTGATAAATTGTTTACTTAAGAAGATCTGCCCACTTATGCTTGGAATTCTTTCTCACTTGCCTCTTTTTATGTGGTCACCTCCATTATTTGCTGACTAGTATTACTGTTTCTTTTCTTTAAATCTGCACACTGGTGCACTGCTGTCCATGCACCAGTGTATGTACTCTGACCCTTAAAACATGTTAAAATTGGCTGACTTCTAATTGGACTTCTCATCTTCCAAGTAAGGCCATACTACAGGGTGTAGGATAATACAGCAATGGCATGGAAAAATTTAATATCAGCTGTGGGCTGCTGCACATAGCGTGCCATCCACTAGGCTGACAAAGAAAACATGGCTTGAGACCTACCTGTGTTTTCATTTTGAAGAGTTGAGCTGTCCTATGAGAAAAAAAAACTTTAGAATAAATTCATAACTCTGCTTACTTAGGTTTAGGACAATGTGCTGGAATAATTTAAATACTATCTTTAATGTTTATTAAAATCCAATTCAGGGATGAAGTTGGATTTTTAATACATATATTTAGGAAAAGTGATTTTTTTTAAAGTTAGACTTTTTCTGCCTGAACCTCTAGTTGGCTAATTAGCATTAGCCTGCCATCAGCTGGTCTGTCAGTGATTCACTTTAAGGCTGTTCCCAGAGTAGAAATATTGGTTTAGGGCTTTTGTTAGGGAGGCCTCAGTGTGAGGTATGCTACACACATTAGCTCAGGATGGGCAGTTCAGCAAAGTTCAGGAACTTCATTAAATGGAACGTGACCAGGATGAGCTCTGTCTATTCATAGTAAAGGGAGACTAGGGTAAGAGAAGCCTTTTTTTCTGGGCTAGCTAGACACCTGCCCACTTAGAGGGGTGGGGGCTGGCGCCAGAACCAGTTTGGTGTCACAGAGGAGAGTACTGCTCATTCTTCTCAACACAGAAAGGGCAGAAAGGATGTTCCATCTTAGATTTTCTTTAGAATTGAGCACTGTCGGATAGTTTGCATTAAGGCTGACATTAAGTGCTGGAAAAGTAGGAAGGGATGCACATGGGAACTTTTTTCTCATTGATTAGGGAGTGCCAGGCGTCATCCCCACTCACGGGCAACTAAATTCTTCAGAAATGGTACCTCACCCACAGCTGATCAAAAAAATCTCTGTGTGGAAACCTGAAGGGCTTGACCTCCTCCCACTTTTACCCAGGACTAAGAAGTGGACTCCAAGGGACAGTTGGCTGATTGCCTGTGTGGCCACATGTGAACAGCAAGCTGCAAGAGGTCTTTTTCTTGAAGTGTCAGCTGACTAGTAGCAACTGGACCTGAACTGGACCCTGCAGATGGCCCCCTCTGGAGTGAGTACTGGCCCTTAAGTGCTGTCTGTCAAAATTCTCCTAGTGTGACTAGAAGAATACCAAGGCTAATCCCACCTTCTCTCCTTAAAGGTGGTCCCACTCCCTGTATAAGTATCCAGGAGAGTATGGAGCTCCAGATTCGAAAATGGGAAGGGTGATAGAGAATAAGAGAGAGAGAGCAATGTCCTCATTTCCAGCATGGTGGTTGTTAGAAGACCTGAACTGGACTCTCTATGGTACAGGATGGCACCGAATGTCAGTGCCACACTATGGCTCACTTTCCAAAATCAAAAACAGAGAACAGCGAGTTATGATAACTGAGTGCACTTCTACAATAGGCAATGAGAATGTCAAAAGGAGGATGCAGCTTACTGTGTGTGATAGGAGGCGTTGCTGTAACTATCCCCCAGGCAAGCCTGAGAACTGGAAGGTAGAATCTACTCACTAAAGCAAAATGGGGAAATCTGTCATTGGGTTCAAAAGTTGGTGCCAAGTCATCAAGCCTAATCGCAGAGGAAACTAGGAGTCCATGTAAAACAATAACTGAGTTAAAAAACAAAGATCAGTCCAAGAGAAAACAAGAGTAAAAAAATTTGGATATTGGTTGAGGGGGGTGGAAGGCCCACTCAGGCAACAACCAACAAACTGGCAGCTTGGCACAAAGCAGTCAGGTTTAACTTAAAGGCAATGTGCAAAATAGTTATGCAGCACACAAACAGTAATATAGAGAAAACATAGCAGAGGAAAAATCCCAAACCAATTTAGAAAAGTAGAGCAAATTGTAAAAATTAAAATGATTACAGAAAAACATCAAACCAATCAATTAAACAAGATATGCGATTTCAAATTTTCTTTTTCTGAAAATAGCACCTAAATGCACAAAGCGCCACTCGCAGTCCATGGGTCATGCAAGACTGGGGGAAAGTCACAAGTTAAGGTAGACCCATGATGGAGCACAGGTCAGATACAGGGACCAGGTTAGAACCACTGAAAAAGTTATCTTCTCAAAGTCCAGATTGAAGAATTCTGTTTGCAAAGGAGGAGGAAGTCAGGGCTCAGGCAGATCCAGTTGTAGATCCAGGTAAGTCTGGTGCAGCAATCAGCATGGCAGTTGCATGGAGGCCATTGAAGCTTGTTATGTCCTCGTAGCCAGGCCAACTGATCCTTGGAGACACTCAGGTTAACCTGGGATGAGGGTAAGCTGGGATGAGACTGGCAGCAAGGCAGTCCTCAGCAGCAGGACAGTCCTCTGGCAGCAGGGAAGACCTTCCCTGTAGTGTCCAAAGGTCCAGGAGTATTCTGAAGAGTGTCTCTGGTTGTCCAATATTTATACCAGGTGGCAGGTTTTGTGTGGGGGAACTCCCCCATATCTACTTCTGGGAAGTTCTTCCCCCATCAAAGCTCCAAACTGGGGTGGCAAAATACAGAGCAGGCCTGGTGTCAGATTCCTTTGTGTGTGCAGGAGGCAAAGCTCTTTGAAATGTAAGTGGGGCTGGGCTCAGCTTGTCCCAGTCATCCTGTCAGGATGGCCATCCTGTCCACATGTAAGCCACTTTTGTGATACTCTCTGTAAGCGATACACGAACTTCAACAGCAGGCCAATTCGCAATCCTGGGACCTAGGACACTGGCAGAAAGCACAAATGGTCGGGACAAGAAAATACCAACTTTCTAAAAGTAGCATTATCAGAATTTTGACTTAAAATTCAGCTTTACCATTACAGAGGGTTTTAAATACCAATTCATTTGAGTGTAAACAGCGTATTTTGATCTGCTCCTGTTATGTTTCATATAGGTACCCTAATATAGGCCCGGGAAACATCATACCCCTTCACCTACATTACCTCCCCTACACTACACTGTAACGAACCTTTTAGGATTGAACCTTTACCTAGTTCTAGTCCTGGGTGCTGAAGGAGGGTGTCTCCTGAACAATAGAGTCCTATAACTCCATCAATAGACTCACACAGTATGAATGGATATTCATAAGGGTTCTTAGAAACCAGGCTGGGGCTACACCACCTTCCTGACCACATCTACGTATACGGTTCATCCCATACGTCATCCTCAAATCCAACAATGGCTAATACAAGCAACAAGGGACAAAGGAGCCCTAGATACTTTCTGTATAAATATAACACCTCTTGCTAGTGTTGGTCAGAGGGAACCGAGACTTCCAGGCCCACACACTGACCAGAGACGCTGAGGCTCCTGCATGCAGATGCTCCAGCTGACAGTCAATCAATCAGGGAATTGTAAGTGCGCTACTCACCCGTGAGGGTCTCAAGGCGTTGAGGGGGGGTCCGCAGATCTGTTTAGCCGAAGAGCCAGGTCTTGAGGGTCTTCCTGAAGGTGTTCAGGGAGGGGGCGCGTCTGATGTCTGCCGGTAGCTCATTCCAGGTCTTGGCTGCAATGTGAGAGAAGGATCTTCCGCTTGCTCTGGCTCTGTGGATGCACGGGGTTTCGGCCAGTGCGAAGTTGGAAGATCGGAGGTTTCTTTTGGGTACGTGGAAGTTGATTCTGTCATTGAGGTATTTGGGTCCGTTGTTGTGTAGGCTTTTGTAGGCGTGAGTGAGGATTTTGAAAGTGACTCTTTTCTCCACAGGGAGGAGACTTCGTAGGTGTTGGCTGATGTGTTCGTGTCGGGGGATGCCGAAGGCGAGTCTGGCGGCGGTGTTCTGTATTGTTTGGAGTTTGCGGAGTAGGGACTTGTTGATGCCGGTGTAGAGTGCATTTCCATAGTCCAGTCTGCTGGTGATGAGTGCGTGGGTGACTGTCTTCCTTGACTCAGGGGGGATCCACTTGAAGGTCTTGCAGAGGATGCGGAGGGTGTTGAAGCAGCTGGAGGTGACGGCGTTGACCTGTCGGTTCATGGTGAGTGATGAGTCGAGTACGATGCCGAGGTTCTTGGTGTGGTCTGAGGGGGTAGGTGGGCTTCCAAGGGCAGTCGGCCACCAGGTGCTGTCCCATGCAGAAGGGGTGGTACCGAGGACGAGGACTTCTGTCTTCTCGGCGTTGAGCTTCAGGCAGCTGTTGGTCATCCAGACTGCGACGTCTTGCATTCCTTTCTGGAAGTTGAGTTTGGCAGTGGTGGGGTCTTTGGTGAGGGAGAGGATGAGCTGGGTGTCGTCGGCGTAGGATACGATGTTGAGGCCGTGTTGTCGGACGATGGCTGCAAGGGGGGCCATGTAGATGTTGAAGAGGGTGGGGCTCAGTGATGAACCCTGTGGGACTCCGCAGGTGATTTTCGTGGGGTCGGAGAGGAAGGGTGGGAGTCTGATCCTTTGGCTTCTTCCGGTGAGGAATGATCGGGTCCAGTCCAAGGCTGTTCCTTGTATGCCTGCGTCATGTAGTCTGGCGACTAGTGTGCAGTGGGAGACGGTGTCGAACGCCGCTGATAGGTTGAGTAGGATGAGGGCTGCGGAGTGGCCTTGGTCCAGGAGGGTGCGGATGTCGTCTGTGGCGGCGAGTAGGGTGGTCTCTGTGCTGTGGTTGCTTCGGAATCCAGATTGGGACGGGTCAAGGACGGCGTTCTCTTCAATGAATCGTGTCAGTTTCCTGTTGACTGTTTTCTCTGCAACTTTGGCTGCGAAGGGGAGGAGCGAGATGGGCCGATAGTTCTTGAGGTCGGTGGGGTCAGCTGTGGGCTTCTTGAGCAGGGGTCTGACTTCTGCGTGCTTCCAGTCGTCTGGGAAGGTGCCTGTTTTGAAGGTGGTGTTGATGGTGCGTTGTAGTTCGGGTGCGATGGCGGCCGCGGCTCTGTGGTAGATGTGACGGGGGCAGGGGTCGGTGTTGGCCCCCGAGTGGATGCTTTTCATGGTCGAGGCGGTGTCTTCGGCAGTGATCGGTGTCCAGTTGGAGATGGTGGGCTGGCTGGTGTTTCTGTGGGGGCGGAGGGGCCGTCTGTGGCGGCTGGTGGATGGTCGATCAAGTTGTCGTAGAGGTTTTTGATCTTGAGGTGGAAATAGGTTCCAAGCTTGTCGCAGAGGTCTTGGGATGGTGTGATGTCTGTGGCTTCGCTGCGTGGGTTGGTGAATTCCTGAATGACACTGAAAAGTTCCTTGGAGTTGGTGGAGTTGGCCAGGATTTTGTTGTGGATGAAGTTCCTCTTGGTGGCTCTGATCTGGTTATGGTAGTCCGTCATGGCGTCCTTGTAGGTGGTGTGGTTTTCGGTTGTGTTGGTGTTTCTCCAGTTCTTCTCCAGGCGTCTGCAGGTGCGTCTGGCTTCTTGGAGAGCAGTGGTGAACCAGGCGGCTTTCCTGGGGCGTTGTCTGTCGGGGTTGCGTAGCGGGCGAGCTCGTCTGCGCAGTTGAAGATCCATGTGTTGAGTTCTCTGGCTGCGTTGTTTCCGTCGGGTGCCCAGGTGTTGTTGTCTCGGGTGAGGGTGGAGTTAAGTTGCTCGTCGGTAACCTTGCTCCAGTTCCTTCGAGGTGGGCGTGGGGCTGGTTTGGGTGCTTTGGGTTTGTTGATGGCGAAGTGTACGCAGTGGTGGTCGGTCAATGGCGGCTGCGTTGTGTGGCTGAATTGGACGCTGTTTCCTGCCGCGAAGATGGGGTCGAGGGTGTGTCCTGCTCTGTGGGTCGGTGTGTTGACGAGTTGTTTAAGTCCGATTCTGGCGAGGTTATCACGAAGGATAGAGGAGTTGGGGTCGCTGGGGTTGTCGAGGTGGAAGTTCAGGTCTCCAATGAGTATGTAGTTTGCTGAGGCGATGGCGTGGGGTGCGATGAAGTCGGTGATGGTGGTGGCAAAGGGTGTTCGGGGGCCGGGGGGTCTGTAGATGAGGGTTCCTCGGAGTGTGGCTTTGGGGGTGGTCTGGATCTGTAAGTGCAGGTGTTCGGCGGAGGGGAAGGTTTCGCTGGAGGTGGTGAGGCGGAGGGTGCTCTTGTCGGCGATGGCGAGGCCCCCTCCTGGGTGGTTGGGGCGGTCTTTCCTCTGGATCTTGTATACGTCTGGGATGGCGGTGCTGATGTCGGGGGCGGAGGATGCGTTGGTCCAGGTCTCTGTGAAGAAGGCGATGTCGGGCGAGAGAGAGTCGAGTAGGTTCCAGATTTCCATGGCGTGTTTGTGTACGGAGCGTACGTTGAGGAGGATGCATTTTAGGGTGTCCCCGGTGCTGGCATCGGCGGTGTTGGAGGCCGGGGTGGCGGTGAGGGTCTGGCGGCAGTGGAGGCAGGAGAACTGGCCATGGGTCGTTGGCATACTCTAAGTCTTCCAGTGGTCTGAGCATCCCTTGCAGGGTGTCCAGTTCGAGACCAAGAGGGGCTCCTACATTCTCACAACTCAGGTAATGGGATTTGACTAAATCCTAGAGGGATTCCTGGCTTCACACCTACTCACATGCTAGGTACACTTAGGTACATCTAGATAGGCACTCTAGTACGCACTCTCTTTTATCAATGCATTTTATATTCATGTATTTATTCATGCTTATTGCAAGATGGTAGAACTGTACTATCCATTTATATTCATAGTACTGCTAATCATATATCTCTGCTACTGTCTAATGGTTGTTGCAGCTCATATATTCTACACGAGAATAACAACTGTTCAATAAACCTTTTATTGAAACGACCAGGCTGTTTATTCTGTGTATCTCTGAGACAAGATAAGTGAGCACGAGTGACTGAGCGAAAAGTAGTACATTGTTTCCACGATCTTGAGGGATCAGGGTTGTCATGTTCTGAGGTTGCCAGAAACTATTCTCTCCCCGATAAGAGGAGACACTAGTGGCACTGTGAGCTAGCTTATGCAAACAGGCTAACATTCTCGGTGGGGGTGCTCAGAGTCAGTCTGCCACCAAACCCACAGTTTATGTTATCTGAACGCGCAGGTCCTGTATGGGTAATATAGGAACACCACGGCACTCCCAATCAAATGTTACATTAAATGTAATAAGGAAATCCATTGTAAGTCAATGGGAGAGATAGCCCTTACAGAAGTAAAAAAAACTTTAGGAGTTTTTCACTGCAATGACATGTAAAAAGTACACATGTCCTACATTTTAAATGCAATACATCCTTCCCCATGAGCTTTAGAGCCTACCTTACGGAAGACTAATATATATTAAAAAGGTAGATTTAGACCTGGCAAAAGGTTTATTTTGCCAGGTCGAAACAGCAAGTTAAAACTGCACACAGGCTACAGTGATAGGCCTGAGACATGTTATAAAAGGCTACTTTGTTGGGTAGCACACGGAGTGCTGCAAGAACACTAGTAGCATTTAATTTACAGGCCCTGGATACTGTAGCACTGTTTACTAGGGACTTACAAGTAAATTGAATGTTCCACGTAGGTGTAGGTCAGTTGTATCTTGTTTTAGGGAGATAGCCAAGTACTTAAGCACTAGTTGGCTGTGATAAAGTGTGCAGAGCCCTAAAGCAAACAGAAACACATTCAGAAAAGCAGGAGGGTTGAAGGCAAAAACTTTTGGGTGACCATGGCCAGGTCGAGCAATAGGGATTGCAACAATTCCACCTGTTTTCGTTGAGGGCCCTTACTCTGGGTTTATATGTTACATTGTTTGACAAATTTTGCAATCTCTCTCATTTTCTGTTATCAAGTCCTGTGTCTTGTGGATTTCTGGATGTCCTGGTACACGGGATGCATGTCCTATTCTGAAGATTAGTTCTTGTAATTGAGAATCTGATATGTAGATCTTTCCTTTATGCCACAAAGATCTTTTTCTAAACCTTCGATGTTCCTGACTTTGTGAGATCCATTCTGTATTTTACAAAGTCTCAGCATCTGCCCTAGTTCTTCCTGTTATGACCAGAATCGATAGGGGACTGATTACCAGTCTTTTTACTTCTCCTTATCTAGTCAAAGAATTTGTTTTGCCATGTCTGCTACCAGATTTGTAAGTGATCTCATAACTGTATCTGAAGAAGAGAGATCACTTAGCATGTATTGGGTTTGTGCATTTCATTGAGTTCAGGTAAAGTAGACTCATGATCTGTTCAAATTGTAATCTGATGGTGAACCCCTCCTCCAAATAATGTTAACAATGGGCCAAAGCATCTTTTATAGCCAAATGTTCTCTGTCTTTGATAGCATAATGAATTTAAGCAGCTTTGGGAGTTCTAGAAAAATATGCTACTACTGGATGTCCAGACCCAGTCTCTGTTACAAAATTGCTCCCACCTCATACAAGGAAGCATCCATTTCCAGGATAAAGGATAACTCACTATCTGGATATTTCAAAATAGGAGCAGTAGTGAAGACTTCTTTAGGACTTTGAAACACCTCTTGTTCTTTTCCAAAATCAAATAGGACCCCTCTTCTGTGTAATTTGAGAGATAGGTCTCACTATCTCCGAGAACTCTTTCACAAAACGTCTGTAACAGTCAGCGAATTCCAGAAGCAGTTGAATCGCTTTCATTGACTTGGGGGATGGCCACTCCTGTACTGTTGTCACATATAGATTCCTTCGTCAGAAGTCTTGAAACCCAGCAAAAACACATCAGTGACTTGAAATAAACATTTTTCCATCTACACAAATAAAGAATTTTCACTGAAGCTATTTTAATAATTCCCTGACATGTTGGAGATGTTAATCAATGGAATTCTGAAAAGATTGCGATGTCATCAAGGTAAATTGCTCCATATATTTCCAATATATCCCTGAAAATGTAGTTGAAAAAATGTAGCAATATATGGGAGCATTACACAGTTCTAATGGAATAACTAAATATTTGAAATGCCTGCATCGGGTATTGAAGAAGTCTTCCACTCATCTCCTTGTCTTATTCTCACCAAATTAAAGGCATCCCTAAGTCCAATTTGAAAAAGATCTTTACAGATCTTATCTGGTCCAAAAGAACTAATATAAATGGTGACAGATATCTATTGCATACTGTGATTGAATTAAGTTCTCTGTAGTCAGTACAGGGTTGGTATTCTCATTCTGCATTTTGGAATGAAGAACATAGGAGACCCAGTTGGCCAGGTAGAATTTTGAATAAACCCCTTCTATAAATTGTCCTCTAGGTTATTACAAAAAAACCTCATCTTCTTTCATTGAGAGAGGATAGATTCGCCCGAGAGGGATTCTGGCTTCCAAAAGAGAGTCAATTGGACAGTCATAAAGCTGGTGTTGTGGTAACTGGTCTGTCCCATTCTTACCAAAAACATCTTCAAACTCCTAATAAGGTTTCTGGATAAGGATTGAAGAAGACTCAGTGTTTAGCGCTCCACAGGTCAATGTCAATATTTGTATTAAACTATTACATAGAAAATACTTTGTGCTGCCTGATTATGACTTTTAGTGGTGTGGGAGCAGGCGGCATGCCACTGCCAATGCCCCCACACTGCCAAGAGTCGCTGCCACCTGATCGCCAGATTACAAGTAATTTTGCGGTTTGGTGGGCGGGTGGTGTGGCATCCCATAGCGGTGCTTAATAAAGGCTTATTGTGAGCCTTACATCGCACCTCTGAGGGACCGCCAGTGCACATTCCTGCATGGGAAGGAATACACCATGCCGTGCTTTCCTTCCCATGCAGGTACTGGGGGTGTAAATCTATAGGGGCTCACAACATGTTCCCCCCTGCATGCACCCCCATGCACAGTGACAACTTTCCTCACCACCAGCAGTTACATGGAGGAAGAGCCTCCATGACACCGCTCGTGATGAGGAAAGTCATAATATGCTTGCCAGTGCCTCTGGGCAAACCTCAGACCGCCGCAGGACCTCCAGGGAACATGGCCCCCTGGCAGTTGCAGTGGTACAAAGGCAGTCTGACCACCAAAGTCCTAATAGGGCGGTCGGACCGCAGGTGTGGTGGTGGCTGGACCGCCATCAGCACATCCTCATGAGTCTGGTGGTCCTCGGACCGCTAGACTCATGATTGGGCCCTTTATGTATTCACACTGTGGGAAGAAAGCAATTTTTCATTCCATCTAATGGATCTGCGGATTATGTCTGCAAATCCAAATGGTTCCTAAAATCACTATGAATTTAGGGGCATCAATGAGATCAAAAGAAAATTTTCAATAGGTTCATATTTTAGGGCCATCAACAAATCTTCTGTTTCCCAACTGACCCTTTCTGTTAGCAAAGCTTTACCATCAATTCTCACAATGGCTTCTGGTTTCCTCTTTCCTTATTGGAACGTTTGTGCATATTATTGACATAAAGACATAAGGCCTGACTCAATTTTTTAGTAGCCTGCGACTCTATTTTCTGTATTTCTTCAGAATCACCAACTTGACTGCCTTTGATGCAGATGTCATCTGGCCGTATCTTTCCAAGGATTGTGAAAGTTTCAAGTTACTTAGATATGGACATCAATAAAACACCTGATGTGACATCAGTCTGGAACAAGTGCCTTGTTATCTCATTTTCATGGTCAAACAAAGAATAATAATTAGAATAGAGTAGCCTGAATTGTCTTACTTTTACCTTATATGTTTAAAGGTATGCATCATAGACTAACATCTTAATGCTTATTGGTTAAATCATACATTCCTTAGGTGAAATTGCAAATTCCATCTCAGATAAGATACAGTATGTAAGGACTGCCATTTGACCACCTGTTAGAAGTAAGTCTGGGCGGTGAACTCCGCTCCGCTCGCTGAGTTTGCAGAGTTTTCCGCACTCCGCGTTACGCGGAGCTCGCGGAGTTCCGAAAAACTCTGCTTTCATTGCGGAGCGGAGTTTTTTTCCTTGCTCGCGTTCGTCTACGTCATATTGGCGAGCGAGGAAAATCCACCACCCGGCAAGATTTTTCCGCGTTCGCGATCGTCAACATCAAGTTGGCGAGTGCGAGCGTGGAAAATCAACCTTCTGCCGAGATTTCTCAACGCGGGCGGTCAGATTTCTCATTGCGAGTGGTCACGTATGCTCGCGACCACTCGCGTTGAGAAATCATCCGTTCGCGTTGAGAAAGCTGCTGCTCGTGTACAAATCTACTCGAGTGGTAGAAAGGAAGCAGTGCCCGCTTGCGCTGTGCATGGTGCCGTCTGCGATGATTGCACAGTGCGAACAAGCACCTGGCACTGAAAATTACCATGAAAGGCATTTATCAGATGCACTCCGCTGCTCGCGGAGCTTTGCGTAGCGCAGCAGAGTTTTTTTTGCACTTCGCGGAGTTCCGTGTCGCGAAACTCCGCAAACTCCGCCCAGGCTTAGTTAGGAGAGGTCCTTTGCCCTAGATTATTGCGAGCAAGATATTGTCAGATCAGAAGATAATCCTGCCTGCCAGAGATGCTGTGATCATATTGTGCTTTCCAATGAAAGGAGGAGTTGATGCTGATTCTGAACTCGTTTTTGCCCTTCCCAAGGAACCTGTCTTCGATGACTCCTGATAATGATAGAGTTCTGCTATAAATATGGTATGCTCTGTGGCCATTATCACTAAGAAAATCAAGTTGCAAGTTATTCTACTTTCTATGCTCTCCTAGCATAGTGCATAGAAGTAGATTTTAGGGTATTAGGGGCCTCATTTATAAGACTCCTTGCGCCTCCGGAACGTCACTTTTTTTGACGTTCCGTGGCGCAGAAGCCTGCGTGATATTTATTAGATAGCACTAAGCCACTTTTTTGGGCTTAATGCTGCCTGATAAATATCAGTCCCTTTAACGCAGTGTTCTGCGTTAAAGGGGCGTGCAATGAGTGTTGCTGGGGGCGTTCCCAGCAACATCCATGGCCTTTTGACACTGCCCCAGATTTACGAGAAATCGTAAATCTGAGGCAGCGCCAAAGGCACAACAAGGAGAAATATCTTTATTTCGCCTCGTTTTTCCTTTTTCTATGTGTGCTGCATTCTGCAGCACACATAGAAAGAGGAAAAGCCTCTTGTGATTATTTTTGTACAGAAAGGTTTCCCTGGTGCAAAGGTGCCTGCGTTGGCACACGACAGCCCATTGTGCGCCGGCGCAGGGGAAAAAGACAGGAATGCGCCATATCTTATAGATACGGCGCATTCCTGCCCTTTTCTTTTGCCGTAGGGAAGCGCAGCAGCAAGGCCTGCTGTGCTGCCCTACGGCAAAACCTCATAAATGAGGCCCTAGGTTTTTAGATGAAATTTTAACCACGCTAGAACAACTATTTTCGCAACAGGTGCTTGTGCTATTTTAATCATATTCTGTATGGTTATTTTAGAGGTGTCAAGCAACAGGCTGCACCTGTTGAAATTTACGTGCTTTTCAGTTAAAGTGTCTTTTTCTTAGTGCATCTCTGTGTGTGTGTTTGCAGAGAAAGATAAAGGTTTGTTTATGATCACACGGTGTCTGAGATTGTTAGTAACCCAGCACGATTGACAGCATTTCATCTATATATTTGACGGAGTTCTGCGGGGCTAAAAATACTCGTCTTTCACATTCAAGCATGGTGCATTGAAAAAGTTCACTCATGTCACCCGTGGGTGGGAATGCAAACCTTGTAGAGCTGAGCCAAAGATTCAGTTTATACAATATTGTTACCCAACGTGGGGACTGGGTGTTTTTGGAACCCCTTCAATAGTTCTTTTGATATACACTGTTAGAAATTGGGTCTCTAGATGGCAGAGTTTTGCATCCTGTCCAAGCTGGGACCACAATCCTAGTCAAGGTAAGCTAGATACACACTTTAAATTAACCTGTGCTCACTCTCCTATAGCTTGGCATAGAGCAGGCAGGCTTAACTTAAGAGGAAATGTGTAAAATATTTGTGCAAGACACACACAGTAACACAATGAAAACACCCAAAACATACTCCACACTGGTTAAAAAAGATAGATTGTATTATTATGCACAAAACAAGACCAAAATGACAAAAATCCAATCTATAGAAGTTGAAATATTGAATTTTAAAAGAATAAATGCAGTAAAAGCGCTTAGAAGCAAGTAGAGCTAAAATGGTTACTCTAGGTTGCAAAGTCAAAGTTCGGAATGACCTTGTGGAAATACAGGCTGGCTGCAGGACCCTTGCAGGCCCCGGTGAACAAAATAGCTTTCCTGTTCGCAAGCAACAAGATCTCACCAAGCTGCACAATCTGCGATACGTTGTTCGATGTATCGATCTATGGAGACAAATTACTGATTCTGATGTAATGCGCCGATTTTACACCCGCAACCGGGTTGAGCCGCCGGTTCTGTTACACACAGCCAGAGATGCGTCCAAATCCATGTTGCAAGTATCTGGGCCACACTCAGTGAGCCAGGCACAGGAGCTTCATTCCACTTCATCTGCCATCTTTATAACAAGATAAAAGAATATACACCACAAAAAACTATTCTTGGCAACAGGAATTTATGCCATTTATAATAATGGAATAAATGTTTTTTTTTTTAAAGTTACAGAAAGAGTTAGGCTAATAGATCAGGAAAGCCTTCAAACTAACAGAGTATGTTCATTAAATCACTTTCTGTCCTTAGCCTTATACCTGGTCAAAAGGAGATTTAGGTATGTTGCAACATGGTCAGTCTCAATTAACAATATTATACAATAAAATTGGGCATTACAAACACTCAGATCAGGCTTAGTGCCTGGGCACCTTCTAAACGAATCAGCTATTTTTGACCCTTTAATTTGACCCCAACAGAAACAATGGTGAAAAAGAATCCTCATATACTTTGCTGAGTATCAAACTAATGGAAGAATTACCATTTGCAGTTAGCAACCATCTACATATCACTTGGCTAATATACAGCATTATTTCCCTACCAAACACAACCTTTCATTTTCATGACAGCCAGCAATAGAAGTCTTTAGGCTGGTATGATACAATGCAGAACTCACATCTGTTCTATTAATGAAAGTTTCCTTTCTCTTACATGTGCTTGAACAAAGATAACCCTATGCTTATTAGTACATCCAGCTGTAAAAACCCACGAGGTCACTCCCTTCTATGTGATACCTTTTTGCTACACGAATTGTGTATCGCTTTGATGCCAGGTTTAAGTAGTTTTTTATTAGTCACTCCTACTACATCCATCCCCACACACCATGAATTGCTGTACATTGGCTCCTGTTTGATGCTAATTAATTTAACTTGCTTCAACTTGAAACCAGGCCAACCCTACTTGATAACAGTTTCTAAAACAATACAGTTTTGTTAAAGGACCTTGTACCCACCTCTTCAACATGTTATCAAAAATGTCCCTTGGCTTAACACTGATATGAGAGGCATGCATTTTGACGAAATTAGCAAATTAGTCACGGTGTTACTACAAAAAGAAGTCCCTTTGACTTGAACAGCAGAAACATACAAATTGCAAATAGCCTGAATGGCTTTGGAGAGTCAGAGGCTCTTACAGACAATTTACTTTGTGCTGCTGCATCGCCGAGTTGGCGATGCAGCGAGCGCAAGGTACATAGTTTTATTTATTTATTTACTTACCTTACTCCTGCCCGTCGTATGTCTGACTACACTACCCCCCCAACCAGGCCCTCCCCCGCCCCGCTCACTGCCCCACAGCACTCCCTCTGCGAGCCGCCACTGGGATTTATTCCACACATTGGAGCATTGAAAGCACCTGCTTCACGTTCCATAAACTCAGTTGAATATTACTCGCTCCTTTCCTGGGACCACATTTTCAATTGATGACTGAGTATTCAGTTGTCAGGACCGGATCTACTTAACATTCCGATGCCATATCTATCCCAGCCAAATAACAAATTTACAGCCTCATGAGGGTCCATCATCTTCATATAAACAACACAGTCCTGAAGATGGTCTCATGGATGTTCACCGGGTGACACCAAAACGTTGACGCAAAACCCATCTATTCTCTGTACAATTGAAAGCCCCCATAAGAGTCTTGTTTTTGTCAAAAGACATTCTATAGTTATATGTATGAAAGTAGATACAGAGGCATATGTCAAGAATACTTTTAAGCTTAGATTAGACTGTAATAGACACTGTCAATGTACCATGGGATATTATTTTCTCAGAACCCCTGTATTATGTTTTTGAATATTTTTTTAAAGTGTTGGCTTTATTCTAATATAAATTTGAAAACACATACACCTGCTTATATGATTGGTCTCTTTCTCTTTAAACCATATTCTATATATTAAATTATAACCGATTTATTTGAGATGTCCCTCACAGGCATCACTAAATAATAAGAATTGCCTTTGTAACATTACTTCCAAGTGAATACCCTGTTGGCACTTTTACCTACCTCATTACTTTTAGAAAGTTGCCATTTTCTTGTCCTAACCATTTGGTGCCTGGTGCCTGCAGCCTGATCCTGAGTCACAAGACTAGGTGTAGCTGACAGTTGGTCTTAATGTGTTGCTCCCAGACAGCTACACAAAGAGAAGTTAGGTCCTGGCAAGATGGGCCACTCTGAGTTACCCGCTTCCCCGTATTCAAGAAATGCTGGCTAATATTGGACATGCCAAGTATTTTTCCACCATTGATTTACACTCTGCGTACCATCAGATAGCCTTAAATACCGAATCTCAAGAGCTGACTACTTTTATTACGCCTTTCGGGGCGTATAAATATTTAAAGATTTGTTTGGCCTTGCTTCCGTGGCCAGTGTTTTTCCAAAGGTCATGGATGTCTTGTTTAAAGTTTTAAAAATGTTCAAGCACTTCATGACGATATCCTTGTCTTTACTGAAACTAAAGAGCAACATCTGTCAATCCTAGATAATGTATTTAACATTTTGAATTGCAGAGGAATTACTATTCAGCCTGAGAAATGCAAGTTTCTTGTTGTTGTTGTAGTTTTTCCCTCTCATTCCCTCTCATTCCCTGTGACTATCAGTTTTTCCCTCCAAATGTCTCCTTTGCTCTGTGCTAAGATCTGTATGTTAAGCAGTGCACCCCCAGCGACCATCTTGTGTTAACAAGTCAGTGAAACCAGCCCCCCTTTCCCTCCTGAGACAGCAGTAATGTGCTGTAAGCTGTTTAAACTGTGTTTAATAGGGACTGTGCACTTCGTTTTTTGGCCAGGAGAGGGAGTAAAGTTTTATACAATTAGTGTTGTTAGAGGACAAGTTTGTTGGGGCCTTACCAAAGTGTGGATTGAGCCTGTCTGTCTCCTAGGATATCTGTGAATAGAGCAGCTCCCCAGTCCCAGCCCCACCCCCAGGCCAGCAGACCTAGGACTGCTATTGGGTTTCCCCAGCTCCAAGCAAATCTGAGCCCTCCTCTCACACCTGCCCAGGCCCCTTAAGGCTTTGCTGGGTGCACCCCAAATCATTCTCCTCCATCTTGTGAGTTGCAGCCTACCTGTGCCCCAGATTGCAGTGAGCAGAGTCCAGGAAGTGATAAGGAGGCAGACTAGTGCTGTCTCTTTCCTAAAAAAGTCTAAAAAACGATTTTCCCTACCTGTGATTGCATCATCTTATTTTTTTCTTTTTAAATTTCTTTAACTGTCTTTGCCTGTGGTTGTTACAGTTTAAAATTGTAGTTTTAACCTGCCAGTGATTGCATAATTTATCCCATGTTTTTGTGTTTAAACCTGTGTTTTTTCCTGCCTGTGACTGCTTCCATTTAACCTGTTGAATTGTGGGATTTGCAGTCCAAACTCTGTAGTTTTTCCCTCTCATTCCCTGTGACTATCAGTTTTTCCCTCCAAATGTCTCCTTTGCTCTGTGCTAAGATCTGTATGTTAAGCAGTGCACCCCCAGCGACCATCTTTTGTTAACAAGTCAGTGAAACCAGCCCCCACTTCCCCCCTGAGACAGCAGTAATGTGCTGTAAGCTGTTTAAACTGTGTTTAATAGGGACTGTGCACTTCGTGTTTTGGCCAGGAGAGGGAGTAAAGTTTTATACAAATAGTGTTGTTAGAGGACAAGTTTGTTGGGGCCTTACCTGCAGAAGTCCAAAGTGTGGATTGAGCCTGTCTGTCTCCTAGGAGATCTGTGAATAGAGCAGCTCCCCAGTCCCAGCCCCACCCCCAGGCCAGCAGACCTAGGACTGCTATTGGGTTTCCCCAGCTCCAAGCAAATCTGAGCCCTCCTCTCACACCTGCCCAGGCCCCTTAAGGCTTTGCTGGGTGAACCCAAAATCATTCTCCTCCATCTTGTGAGTTGCAGCCTACCTGTGCCCCAGATTGCAGTGAGCAGAGTCCAGGAAGTGATAAGGAGGCAGACTAGTGCTGTCTCTTTCCTAAAAAAGTTTAAAAAACGATTTTCCCTACCTGTGATTGCATCATCTTATTTTTTTCTTTTTAAATTTCTTTAACTGTCTTTGCCTGTGGTTGTTACAGTTTAAAATTGTAGTTTTAACCTGCCAGTGATTGCATAATTTATCCCATGTTTTTGTGTTTAAACTTGTGTTTTTTCCTGCCTGTGACTGCTTCCATTTAACCTGTTGAATTGTGGGATTTGCAGTCCAAACTCTGTAGTTTTTCCCTCTCATTCCCTGTGACTATCAGTTTTTCCCTCCAAATGTCTCCTTTGCTCTGTGCTAAGATCTGTATGTTAAGCAGTGCACCCCCAGCGACCATCTTTTGTTAACAAGTCAGTGAAACCAGCCCCCCCTTCTCCCCTGAGACAGCAGTAATGTGCTGTAAGCTGTTTAAACTGTGTTTAATAGGGACTGTGCACTTCGTGTTTTGGCCAGGAGAGGGAGTAAAGTTTTATACAAATAGTGTTGTTAGAGGACAAGTTTGTTGGGGCCTTACCTGCAGAAGTCCAAAGTGTGGATTGAGCCGGTCTGTCTCCTAGGAGATTTCTGAATAGAGAAGCAGCTTCCAACTCCCTGGCCAGCAAACCTTGTCTGAGGTAGCTGGGACCTTATATAGTCTGATATTGTTTGGTACATGTGTGCACTGATTGGTGGTTGTATCTGATGTTTCTATTGGATTAGGGTTAGTGTCCTCATTGGTTGGGTATTTGAGGGTTCTGATTGGTTTCTGGGTCTGTGATTCAATCAATGTAGGGTTGGGACTAGGGCTAGGGTTAGTATTTCTATTGGAAGTAGGGACTAGGGCTTCCTGTGTTATTGGTTGTTGGGACTAGGGTGGGACTAGGGCTAGGGTTAGGCCTTTAATTGGAAGTAGCGATTAGGGCTTCTGGTGTGATTGGTTGCTGGACTAGGTGTGGGACTAAGAGTAGGGTTAGGCTTTCTATTGGAAGTAGGGACTAGGGCTTCCTGTGCCATTGGTTGCTTGGACTAGGGTTGAGACTACTGGTAGGGCTAGGGCCTCTATTGGACGTAGAGATCAAGGGTTTTTGAAACTGATTGGGTGCTTGGACTAGGGCTAAGATTGGCTGTAAGGTCCTCGTCTCCTATTGGTTCTAGATTTTAGGGCTAGTGCTGTGATTGGATATTGTTAGGGCTAGGCTTCCCATTGGCTGAAGGGGTCACCTGACTACTAGGGCTATAAACGGCCAAGGCTTAGGGCGTCTCAGCTAAGGGTGGAGAGGACAAGGGTGAGTGCCTGTTTGAGCCTGTTCGAAACTGGTCGGGACCAGGGCCAGGAATGCTGCCCATTTTCCCATTCATTAATACCCACCCTATGTATTTGTCCCTCTGTACATAAGCATTGATTTTCACTATAGATATGTGCCTATCTTCGTGTATTGCTTTGTATAAACATGTACAATAATTATGTTGTTATAAAAACAAAAACAAAAGAAAAAAAAAATCTTCTTTGGTCTACATGTATTTGCTTCCATTGGGCATCTATGTACCTCCATGTACTTGGATCTGTGTGTCTGTTACTTTTCTCCTGAAAAAGCATATCCAATGCACTACCCTATTTCTCACCCGCTACCTCTATCAATATCTTTAATCTGCATATACTTACCTCCTTTATGCATCTATATACTTTCAATGTACTTATGGATCTATATACTTATCACTTTCTTCTAATTTAGCATTTCCAATGCACTACCCTATTTCTCAGCCTATACTTCCCTCAATATATCTTCTAGCCCAACTTTCTTACTCATCTCAAACTTCTTTCTACTACTCTTTCCAATTCACTACCCTATCTCACCCTATACATCTATCATTATATCCTCTACACCCACTCTCTCATTTATCCCAAACGCCATACCACTACTCTGTTCCCCAAAATAACCCTTTCTTGACTCTCTCCTACTCTACCCCTCCTTGCATCTTCTGACACCTCCTTTACTGTACCGATCCCCCAAAACAAACCTTTCTAAACTCTTCCCTCTGACTCTTCCCCTCCAAAAACCCTTTTTACTCATACAAAAGCCTCCTCCTACTGCTATGACCTAAAAAAAGAAATCTTTCACTCTTCTATCCCTCCATTATCCTTTTCAATCAAAATAACAGACTAGCATGTTCACTTCTCTAATTCCATATTCCACTATACTAATTCACCACTAATCCTTTATGGGTTCCAGAGTAGCGTGCTACTCGCCAACAAAGCGTTTCAACACCTCATCAGGGTTACAAGCGCTATATAAATGCAAACCTTTTTTCCTTTTTTTACCCCTCCCTAACCCTTCTCAATCCAAATAACTGACTAACATATCCACCACTCAAATTACTTCATATTTCACTATACTAATTTTTAACACTAATCCTTTATGGGTTCCGGAGTAACCTGCTACTCGCCAGAAAAGCGCTTCAACACCCCATCAGGGGTAACAGGCGCTATGTGAATGCAAACCTTTCTTTCCCTTCTATCCCTCCGCTATCCTTCTCACTCCAAATAACTGACTAATATCCACCACTCAAATTACTTTCATATTTCACCATACTAATTCACCACTAATCCTTTATGGGTTTCCGGAGTAGCGTGCTACTCGCCAAAAAAAGCGATTCAACACCCCATCAGGGGTTAGAAGCGCTATATAAATACAAACCTTCTTTCCTCTTCTATCCTTCTGCTAACCTTCCAAATCCAAATAACTGACTAACATATCCACCACTTAAAATTTACTTGCATGTTTCACTATACTAATTCAACACTAATCCTCTATGGGTCCCAGAGTAGCGTGCTAATCGCTGAAAAAGCGCTTCGACAATATAATAATTTGGGTCACACTATAACTCCAGATGGTATTAAGCTTAAGTTCTGTAATGTAGAGGCATTCATCAAGGCGCCTTCACCCTCAGATAAGGATGCTTTGAGGCCTTTCCTAGGTCTGTGCGAATATTATTCCCACTTTGTTCCAGACTATGCTTCTACCATGATTTAACCCTTAAGGAACTTACTTAAGAAAGGAGTTAATTTCAATTGGACTGAGGAAATTAATAATGCCTTCACCAGTATTAAGGAACTCGTGGTTAAAGCTCCCACTTTAAGCCCATTTATGGCTGGCCATGAGTGTTTTGTTACTGTTGATGCGAGTATCAAAGGTATTGTTGCCGTATTTGGACAGAGAGTTAAAGGAAAACAAATTACTGTGGCTTTTGCATCTAAAAGCCAGTCTACTGCAGAAGCACATTACAGTACAGAGAGGGAGGCATTAGCTTGTGTCTGGGCTGTCCAGAAGTTTAAAACTTACACTTGGGGCAGTTCTTTCATAATTTACACTAACCACAAACTCCTTGTTTATCTTTGACAAGGTGACGGGTTAGGCAAAGCATCTGCTCGGCTTGTACATTTACTGTCCAAACTCCAGGAATATGATTTTACTATCAAGTATATATTAGGCGGTAGGAATTTCCGAGCAGATTGCCTTTCACAGTTACCTTTGCCTACCAATGATGATATTGAAGAAGACTATAAATGTGTGGTGGCTGCCATTGATGCAGCATCATCGAGTGATGGGGTTATTTTGGATAGAGATTGGGTGGAGGCTGCATCTCAGGATGTCATTCTGAAGAAAGATGTAGAATACATTACAAAAGGTTGGCCTCAAATTTGCAGTCTTTCTAACTAAATGAAGCCATTTTCTCTAATTGCTTCTGAACTATCTGTTGAAAATGGTCTTTGCACAAGAAATGGAAACTTTGTTCCCCCTTCATCCTTAAGGCAAAATCTTATTGGAATTGCACATGAGGTACTATTGCAAGTAACAGATCCAGTAGAAATATTTAAGTAGTTTATTCAGCAGCACAGCAACATAGACCAGAATGGTCAGCAGGAAGGTCCAGTGCAACTGCCCTCCAAGCTGACACAGCCTCTGAGTTCCAGAATAGAATAAGAACACAGATCATAACATGCACAGCTGTGTGATACATTAGAACAACAAGGATGATGGTCGCATGCAGGAGCATGTGAGGATGTAACATACCTCCCTTATATAATGAAAAAAAAGAGGCAGGGCAGGGGAGAAAGGAGGAGGGTACAGAAGAAAAGAGGAAGGAGAAGAGGAAGTTTATCTAACAAAATCTGACAACCTTCTGGGAAGTTGTCTAATGCGACATGAATCTTTGAGCCTAGAAGCTACAGTACCTTCAGTACAATTGTTTGCTTCAGAACGTGAACTGGTGGCCATATCATGGTCAAACCTGTGAATCGAATCTCCCATCCTTACCAAAGAATATTCTGTAGACCCATCATCAACATTAAAGGTACAAGCACCATTAGGACATCTAGCAACACGTTTAACGTTCCACAACTTGCCATCCTGAGTGATAACACTGTTGGCAAATACTTTAGTAATCTTCATGGCCTTACTAAATCTTCCTGAACACTTACTAATCAAACCAGGTTTTCTGATTTTCACCCAGCCCCCACTTTAAAATCAGGAGATTTAGTTTTCCACTTATTGTCATACCACAACTTTGTCTTACACTGTTTGGTTTTCACCCTTTCCGCAGTACCATTCACCATTTTCTCCAACACATCTCCTCTTCTACACTTCTCCTTGAACCACCAGGGACATAGCTTGGACGCAGAATCCCTTCCCTTTAAGACGGAAAGGACTAACCTCGTTAACAGTGTGTGGAGTGATGCAATATAACCACAACCTTTCTCTTAAAAGGTTTTTCCAATCACCTCCCAACTTGATAACATCAGATACATAACCCTTCAACACCCGGTTGAAGCGCTCAACCTGACCGTTTTCATGTGGTTCATATAATGAAGTGGTTACATGTTTATTGTCATAACATTTAAGAAATTCCTCCATCTCCGTAGAAGTGAGCTGCACCCCATTATCTGTAACAAGAACTGACGGACAACCCTCTCTGGCAAATACTTCCTTGAAGAATTCCAGAACAGTGTTGGTTGTAGAGTGCGCCACAAACTTCACCTCCGGCCACTTAGAATGATAATGCACAAGGACCAATGCATACTGCGAATCATAAGGCAAACACATAAACCGACCAGAAATGTCAAAAGCCAATTTTTCCCATGGCTCATCAGGCCATTCTGAACTTTTCAATGGGGGAACGTTAAGTTTCAACATCTTCTCACTTGACATGCACACATCACACTCCCTGACAGTGCTATCAACCATGCGATCCATTCCGGGCCACCAAAAGTAATTCCTCACCAAACATGCCCGGAAGGGACTTATGTGCCAACTTCAAGATCAAGTCTTGTACTCCGGTGGGTGGCACACACTTACCACTTTTGTTCATAAGTTCTCCATCCAACTCTAGATCGTCTGCAACCTTAAACATGGGCATGACTACAGCACTAAGATTCTTCTTCCTGGGCCATCCCCTCAGGATGTACTGTTTGATAGTCTGCCATAACGAATCTCACACAATCTCCACCTCTCTTCTGAAATTTCTTCAAACTCACCGGAAACAACATCTTGGATACTGGTAACCACATCAGACTCATCCAAACTCTCACAGTCATTTTGTTGACAAGGATGACGCAACATAAAATCAGCCATCACATTGTTCTTGCCAGGAACAAACTCAGTCTTAAAGCAATACTCTTGTAACCTGGAAGTGAGCCTTGTGATGCCTGCAGTAGAGTTCCATCCTCCCCCTGGGGATAAAATATTAACTAAGGGTTTGTAGTCTGTTCTCCCCCACACATAATTTCGATAGTGTTCAATCGCCCAGACACAAGCTAACAATTCTTTTTCAATAACTGCGTACCTACGCTCCGATTCGTTCAAAGTACGGGAGGCAAAACCTACATTCCACTCCTCTTTTCCACATCTCTGCGACAAAACCCCACCAATGCCATACAAACTTGCATCAACTGTAATCACACACTCTTTGTTCATGCAGAAGGGTTTCAAAGTGGGAGCCTTGACAATATCCTCTTTGATGGACACAAAAGCTTTCTGTTGCTCCTCTTTCCACTCAAATGGTGCTTTATGTCTCAACAACTTCCTTAATGGTTCCATTTTCGTTGCAAAGTTGCTAACAAACTTACTGTAATACTCGCACATACCTGCAAATTCCAACAGTTGCTCCTTGTTGGTGGGAGCAGGTGCATTGACAATTCCATCTACATTGGATTTCTTTGAAATCACTCCATTACCTGATAAAGTGTGCCCTAAATACTCTACAGTATCTTTGAACATTTTACATTTATGTGCCTTAGGAGTCAATCCATTCTTTTTTAACCTGTCACATACTTCCATCAAATGTTTCATGTGCTCCTCCTCATTAGGTGAAAAGATTAAAATGTCGTCTTGGAAACATTTTACAAGCACATCTCCATCTCTGAAAATATTAAACATAACCCTTTGGAATACCGAGGCAGCCGAAGCTAACCCAAACGGCATCCTAGTGTACTGATACAAACCGTGCGGTGTAATGAACGCTGTTAACATTTTAGACTCTTCAGATAACGGAATCTGGTGATAAGCTGACCTTAAGTCAAGGGTAGAGAAAACTTTGGCCCCTTCCAACATCGACACAACTTCTTTTATGTTGGGGAGAGGGTGACAATCCACCACAATGCCAGCATTCAATGCTCTGAGATCCACACACACTCTCAACTTTTGGTCGGGTTTGCGAACCAAAACAATGGGTGAAACCCACTCAGCTGAATCGATGGGTTCTATGATGCCTTTGCTAACCAACTCATTCAGCATATATTTTAATTCTTCTCTGACATTGATGGGTACCCCTCTAAGTTTCTGCTTAACTGGTATGGTGTTGTTTTTAAGTTTGATCCTATGTGAGTAATCTTTCAATCTACCTAGTTCCTCTGTAAAAACTTCTTTAAACTTTTCCTTGATGAAAACTTCTTTGTCTTCACACCCTGTGACTGCTACATTTTTGATATAGACGTCTTCATCTAACAAGACGGGATCTTTTGAACGGGGATTGAGAATGATACCCAATTTCCATTGGTCTTTCCAACCCAATACATTCACGCCTTTAACAGCAATATACAATTTAACCAATGCAACTCTGCTTTTAAAACATAGGGAGACCTGGAAGTACCCCTCCATATCGATCTTAGAGCCATCAAAACTCTCCACTACAATCTCAGGCGGTAAAATCTCCTTAAAATTATAAGCTTCACTAAGTTTTTCCTTTTAATATTGTTTTGAAATTATGGTCCATGGAGATCATGAATCTGCCATGAGCTCTAACTCTACCCCTGCGACGTCCACAGTACACATGGGTGCTTTCTTGATAGACTTATCCTCATTTAAGTTAGATACTTTTTCTATAATGGACACAACAAAACCTTTGTTGTTCTCAGCACCAGGACAACATTCACACTTATATGTACTGTCACATCTTTCAGATGTGCAAGATTCCTTGCCACGTGTTTGTGGTGCACCTTACCTTTGATCCTTGCACACACTTGCAAAGAGTCCCATTCTTCCGCATTTTCTACACTCCTTATTTAATGCTGGACATCCCCCATAAGACGCCATATGTGTTTTACAACCACACCTATAACAAGCTCCAGCTCTATCACCCTTGTCAAATTTTCTCAAACCCCCATCGTTACTCATGGGAGATGTATTCGATCCTGAACTGGAAGCTTTGTTGTGCTGATCCTCTAAACGTTTGATTGCACATACTTCTTCGCTTTTCTCTGTCTTATCATTTACATTCCTAATGGTTTGATTCCACTTTTCAGACTGTTCCAAAGCCTTAGCTGTAGAAATAGCTTCCGAGAGCTTTAGGTCACCCATTACCCATAGTTGTTCCTGTTTTTTTTTGTTTTTAACGTGAACAATAATCTGATGTCTGATCATCTCATCACACATATTTCCAAAATTGCACTGCATGCTTAGAGATCTTAATGCAGTTAAAAAGTCATCAAAGGATTCATTTTCATTTTGTGCCCTGGTGTAAAATTTGAACCTATTGAGTGCGATGTTTGTGGTAGGCTTGAATCTCTGTTTCATTCTTAGCAGAGCTTCTTTATAAACGTTGGCATCAACATCACCCTCTGCAGTTATAATCTGTGGTAAAGCTCTAAAGATAACTTTCCCTTCAGATCCCAAGCAATGCAAAAAAAATGCTTTTTTCTCTCTGCACCCATGCGTTCCCCATCGATAGCTCTCATATAATTGAGAAACTCTTCCTTCCACCTTGTCCAGGGAACTGGGGGTTCACCTTTGCTTTGTAAAAATTTTGCAGGCGGATCAAACTGCATCTTATACAGTATCTCAATGTCTCAAATATATGATATAATGAAATGGAGGTATATATAAATAATGTTCTCAATAAGGTATACCAAGCTTGTAACTTGTACTTGAGTAAGGCACCCACTAAAATAAAACTTACTTGTGAGCCAGCCAGCCAATGACAAATCTCCCAAATTTGCACAATGATGCCAATTTTCCACAGTATTTACAGTAAAATACCATATACCAGCAGTAGGGGTGATATACTCCTTCAGTTTTACCCAAAACGTGACTCTGAGCTGTTTCCGATCGTAAGCGATGAGTGTTGCTATGTAGCATTGCTATGGAGCTCCAAATCCCAGAAAGTACAACAAAGATGGCCACCACGTTGCGTCTTACGTCACTACGTTGCGTGCGTCACGTCACGTTGATGCTTTTAGAAAGAAGTCAGCGCTGGAATCCTCTGTCAGCGCTGCGTGTTCCAAGTTCTATGCAGGCTTGCGCACATGAAATCCAGGTATTTACTTTTAATAAATATGCGCTTGCTCCGCGCTTACCGTTATTTGATGCGCTGATTCCCTGCAGTGGCCCAACAGTAGAAATTTGCTAATTTCGGCCTTGATGCTCACCGCAACTCCAGGTTTCGACCGCAATGATGTGGAAAAATTGCCCCACGCTGTTCTTTGCGTCAAAATACATTGCATACTTGAAAAATCCATTTTGTCAGTTCAGGAACAAACCGCTCCTGTGTTGCACGAGGTTGTTGACAGACGTGTTCCTCCGCTCGTCGCCAAATTATTGCATGTAACAGAACCAGTAGAAATATTTAAGTAGTTTATTCAGCAGCACAGCAACATAGACCAGACTGGTCAGCAGGAAGGTCCAGTGCAACTGCCCTCCAAGCTGACACAGCCTCTTAGTTCCAAAATAGAATAAGAACACAGATCATAACATGCACAGCTGTGTGATACATTAGAACAACTAGGAGGATGGTTGCATGCAGGAGCATGCGAGGATGTAACAGGTACATTTAGGAATCACCGCCACGTATAAGAAATTGAGGGAGAACTACTGGTGGCCTTCCATGAATGCACAGTTTGTGTCTTTTGTGGATTTGTGTCCCTAATGTGTTGTTTCTGACAAACATTGAAAAACCACACAGAAACTGCTTCACCCTGTTCCACTACCCGATGGACCATGGATGAAAGATTTCACAGGACCTTTCAATTTGCTACCTACCAGTAATAGGTTCTTGATTGTACTTGTTGACTATTATTCAAGCTGGATTTATTTTTCATTTGCTGATTCGGCTTCTACACAGTCTGTTTTAAGTTTTCTTCAAGACATTTTTTCTCTTGAGGACACAAACCTAGAACTTAGAACAGACAATGGCACAAATTTTGTTTCTTCTTCTATGAAAAAGTTTCTTCTAGATTGTGATGTGAAGCATCATCAAGTTGCATTGTATAGCCCATCAGCTAATGGATTAGTTAAGAGGACTAACCGTTTCCTTAAAGAAGGTATTCAGACAGCCCTCTCTTCTGGTGTTGATGTTAAACTATTTCTGAAAGAAAAAGTTAATGCCTACCTCACTACTCCGCATTCGACTACTGGTTCCACCCCTTTTGAATTACTAAGAGGGAAGAAGAGCAGGTCTAAAACCTTACCTTGTTGGTTAGAAATGCAGACTATTCATAGAAACAATAAGACAACATCTGTATCTCCTTTGCAAAACAGAGTACGTTTTGGGACAGAAAAGACAGAAAGTGTATTTTGATACTACTAAACATGTTGGAGACAGGGCATTTTCTGTAGGTGTTTGGGTTCTTATAAGGAAACCTATGAAAGTAAGGAAGGAAGAATCCATTTCTTCTGCTCCTTGTAAAATTGAGCGGGAAGGAAAGGGTGCTATTTTGTTGCAAAGAAAGGGGTGGTGGAATAGGAGTAGGCTAGTGCCCATTTCAGATGCAGAGGCTCAGATCTACAACAACACGCATGTACCGTTTGATGACCAAGACTCCATTGTATATGAGTCTGGTAGTTCTAATCATGTAACCATTTCACAAAAATGTTTACCTTTGTGTGATTCTATTGCTCATTGTCCTGTAATTGGTACCAACGATACTCAAACCTGTGATCTGAGTAATGACGATTTGTGTACCGGAGCATCTACATCTCAAGCACCACCAACTTATTCCATTAGGAAAGTTTCAAGATTGCCTATTCGTTTTGAAGATTATGATTTGTCTTAAGTTTTCGTTATGGGGGGAGATGATGTAGTATTCTTTACTGTAATTTTACCGCGTATATTATGATTACTTTGCTCCTTTAAATACCTATGTTCTTTTGTGTTGAGAGTATTCTGTGTTCTTTATTAGAACTTAGGAGTGGAAGGTTGTCATTCTCTGCTTGACCTTCTGCTGATGCAGTCGGGCTTATGCCGTGGGTCTTTTCTTTTGAACTTCAGAAATAAACTACATTCTTTCTTCGAACAAGAAGCCTTCTGACTCCGTCATTTCAGTCTCACCCCGATACTGCAGCACTGTTTTCACTGAAACCTGTAAACTTGCATATCTTTGGTTCTACTTATTATATTTTTGTATTTTTGTTCTTGTTTTATCTACTAAAATGTACTCTAAGTTTCTAAATTGGTGGGGGATTCTTCATGAGTTGTGTTTTCACTTTTTACTGTTTGAAGGGTTGCACAAATACTTTCACATTGCATCCAAGTTAAGCCTGATTGCTTTAGGCCAAGCTACCACAGGGTTGAGCACAGGTTAATTTGGGGTTTGCTTGTGAATTCACCCTGATAATGATTGTGGTTGCTGCTTGAGTAGGGTTTCACCCCCCTCAACCAGTAACCCAATTTCTTACAGTTCACTACCTCTTTATAGTGCTCTGCCTTTTCTGATCTAAAAGTGAAGTCCCGGTCCTCAGGTGGCTGGAGCAACATGTTCCATATCTGACCCTGGAAGTTATTGTCACCATTATTTTATTCTCCACTGCCCCGTCTTCCATCTCCATGTCTTACATTTTGTGACTCTCTTATGTGGCACCTTATTGAGGTTGTGGGAGCCTTACAAGTGACCAAAAGGAGTTGCTCCAGAAAGTCTGAAAATCTGGGAAATAGAAAAAGTTTGAGGCTTTCAAGAACACTGCAGTGTCAGTGGAACCTTGCAGCAAAAGGGTCTGATTTCTAACAGACTTCAACTTAGAACCTAATACAAGTTCTCTTAAAGACAACACCAAAATTAAACCAACTATTAGCATCCACCAATTATCAAACCATTAAATTGTTAAACAATTCTAGTAGAAAAATTAATAAGATACCTAAGTGACCAGGAGCAGCAATGAAAAGTGAAAGATAGCTGCTGTACTGGGGCTTATAAGAACTGGCATGTTCTTTCTGATTCTAGAATTTTGAGTGTGGTTTATAAGTTGCTTTAAATGGCTGTCACTGAATACCAATAAAAGGTTTATGCATAGTACTAGATTACGGTCTTGACATGAAATTGTAAGTTTGCTCATTTTTGTGTTTTTCGATATTATCCCCTAACCTCCATCTCCACTGCCCCTCCAGCCCCATTACGCCATCTGGGCATTCGCCAACTTTGCATAGCTTTTGATCTTTACAACACTGGGCTAATGTAACAAAACACAACTTTTTCCCTAAGAACCCTGTTCCTGCATCTCCATGCCACAGAAGTTTAACTTTCTCTTTCCCCAATGTGTGAGGTGCCTCTTGCCCTAAATTTCCCACCCTCCTCTTTGATTCTGTGTGACTCTTGAACTTCTTTAGGGAGTCACTCTAGATGAAAGGGGCACAGACACTTACCTATACGGACTCTCTGCATCCTGGCCGCACTCACTCATTCATCTCCGTTTTGCACCCGCTTGCAAATGGAATGGAAGAGGAATGTTCACCAATGTATGTTGAATTTTCAGTGTTTCATATTACCTGTCCAATTAGAATAATTATGCATATTATCAATCTAGTTTGTGTTTAAGTTTGTAGGCTTGGCTCCCTGAATGTTTATGAGAGAGATATATGTCCATCTTTATCAGTTTGTGGAGAGTTCAGCGTTGTGGTCCATGTTGCAAATATCTTGGTTTCCTCATTTGCTGTTGCAGTTTCTGTATCATTCTGGTGAACATTGTCCATTGGACTCATTCTCGGTTGGAGTTCCTTTCTGTTTATTTCACTGTTTGAAATGGGTGACATTTATTGTCTTCAGTTGTGCTTTGCTTTTGTTTTGCTTGTTCTTTTTGATCCATTCCCAGGCATCTTCTTGGTTCATGAAGTGCCATGTCTTGGAGCCCATAAGGATCCATAGCTTGGCTGGAGAGAGCACCATGTATACGATTCTCAACTTTTGTAGTTCTCTTTTTACACTGTCTAATGTTCTTCCTTGGCTCTGTACTGCTTGTGTGAAGTCCGGGAACAATAGCTAAGAATATCTATCCACTTCCAAGGAGCCTTTTTTTGTGGCTGCCTGGGTAATAGCATTCTGGTCTCTAAAATGAAGAGATTGTGTTAGATAGCACTGAACCTCCCTTCAGGCGTGTAGGTTGTAGGAGCAGCATATGATATGCCCTCTCCACGAAAAATAATTTTGATAGTCTTGTGGGCTTACAGAAATGTATGCAATTATGCCCGTTTGCATAATGTTGAGTAGTCTGGCACAAAAATTCTACTGCAGGACCACAGGAATCAACAAACTTAGCAAGCATGAGCCGATGCTGCTGTTTGTGTTCTGCTATACTTGGCACTGTTTTCCTAGTGCAAAATGCATCCTCGTGTCTCAAATAGACTCAGGGGTGCCTTTTGTGCTATGAAAATAGTGCCAAATGTTGGGTTATGCATCTCGCTTAAATACGCATAAACTTGTGTATTTCTGCTGTAATTGAGCGTAATTACGCTACAGCTAAATACCTGAGTTATGCCCGCCACTAATTTTGAACTCTATAAATAGTCATTCCGAAGGTATAAATCTTGACCGAGTGATGCGAGGGTTTCGGTGGCCGAATTTCCAACCAACTCTGACCTTTTACTGCCAAAAACATTGGCTTCAGAAAAACCTCAAGAGGACTTAATCTGATACAACTTACAATCTTGCTCTGCTGGGGGATTTTCACCTCCATAATGGTTGGCCTGAAATTGTGCCTAGGTCGTGATTACCACTACAGTAACTATAAATGTGTGATTTACTTTTTCTTAGCAACCTGGAACGACCAGCCCCTTCACCTCCAAACAGCACTCTGCCTGGCAGACTTCAGAAAGAAAGTCAAGACCTGGCTCTTTGATGGAGACTTGGCTCCCTCATCGCCCAGATATCACTAGGGTGAGAATGCCGCACTATACAAATGTTGATTGATTGATTAGTGCCTTTTACCTTAAATTCATATCTCTGCTTCCCTTTATTGGATTTTTGTCATTCAAGTGTCATTTAGATCATTACATTTTTCTCTATCTTTTAAATTTGATGTAGAAGTTTTATGGAGTTGTGCTGGAATTATTAACTGTTTGTTTTGTTACTGCTAAATACTTCACACATTTTCTTAATTGAAGTCTGGCTGCTCTGTGCCATAGGTAACAGGGGGTAAAACACAGTTTTAAATTATTGAAACTGGTTTACCTTAACAAGCTTGTGGCAGAATTCCTTGCAGTGGTCTCTCATCTACCGCAATTAATAATCCATATTTTTGCACATCGATTAATACCATATACTTTGCTTTGCATGAGACCCAGATTGGGAAGTTATAGAGTCTGCTTAGATCTCCTACCCCTTCTGCTTCATTTTGTGGTTTTACACTATGGCTGTTGCTGTTGATTGATATGATTGCCAGTACCTGAAATTTTGCATTCTGAAATAAAACGACACAAAAAACACACAGCGTTGATTACAGGATCAAATGCAGGACACAGCAACACCAAATTAGGAAGTCTTGTGGAGTGAGCAGCAGATAGAGAAGGAGCTTATATATGGCTTGGAATCCTCACTCCAGGCTTTTAAGTTATGTACTGCAGGACAGCAAGGAAGTATTGTAATATATTTAGCAAGGACACAAGAAAGTAGTCTTACATATGGGCAATTGTTGGTTTGTGTTGGAAAACCAGCAATTATTGCAGCACAGTAATGATGAGTGGAGTTGACAGCCCTTCAGAAAGAATTATTAGTGCACTAATGGAAGGCACCATCCAGTCCAGACAGCTCTAGCATTAGTCTGGTCTAACGTATCTAGGAAACAGAATTTGTTCTGTGAGAAGTTAAATGCTCATTGTCTACAGGATGCAGCAATGTCATCATATAACAAATGAAAACACTTAGAAAGTTGCAAGTCTGATACCACTGAGACTACAGCTGAGCATGAAAGCCTGAACAGGTAGTGACAAATAAAACTATGACAGATTTCAAGTGCTACAATAGAACATAACACATACAAAGGTAACAGAGAACAAGAAACAAGTACAATGTAATTAAAGGAAGAATCCAAACTATCACTAAATTGAGAGGCTAAATGTAAATAGAAAAAATTGCAACCTGTAAATCTAGACCAGCAAATTAAGAAGGTAGGTTAACAACAAGCATGCAGAAATTGCAAACATCAATGAAAAGGCAGAGCATGCAGAGGGCTTACTAAAGGCAGCTAACAACACATGAACTGGCAAGGCCAATATGTCTGGTTTTTGGTAGGAGAAACATTCGGTAATCATAGTGCGGCTGTGTTTGTGTGTGTCTTGTGTGTGTGTATGTGTGTGTGTGCCGCCAGCTATGCTGAAAGAAGAATCCTACAATTAAGCAAAATGGTGGGCTAGATATGGAAGCTGAGAAAAAGGCCATTTTGCCATCATACAACCTTAAAAGAGTTAAATTGCACCCTCAAAATGTAGTACTAGTAGTAAAATTGTATATTTTGGTTTTTCATTACGATTATAAAGCATTAGTTCATAAAGCAGCATAAAACACCATACACATGACATACAAGAACTAAAATTGTCTTCAGCATTCTCCTTCATAGTATTGCTTCTCAAATTTCTAAAAAGAATTAATCAAATTGTGCTATCAAACACTTTGTTAAACCAGCTGCCATAATCAAAACACTTCCTACAACAAAAATTAACAAGAGGATTTGAAAGTAGGAGGAGATATACAAAAGCTGAGCAACAATCCCTTATTTAGATCTCCTTTAAACCCAGGACAACATATCGTCTACGAGGGCCTTCATGACAGTGACTAAACAGAAAAAGTAATTTGACTATACAACTTTTTGCATAGGCACAGTTCATCAGTACCCTTCACAAACTGAATCTGAGAAGGTGGAAATAGACGTTGTACAATGCTCAATCTAAATTAGTCAAAAGATGTTACTTATTTAAGTTATACACATGCATCAGATATAGTTCCATCCCTCTTACTGTTTTTAGTGGAAAAAACCTTTTTGTAGCTCAATGTAATCTCTTCCCATTGTATTCCAGGTAAAAACACATTGAGATTCCATATCTTATCAGCTTTCGCTGCATATTCAGGTATGTTAAATAGGTCCAGAAGACCCAAGGCCAAACCAACATCATTGATGTGTTTTAACCTCGGAATTTTGCTCAATGTTCCAGTGAAAACCAATCTAATAGGATCTTTTTATTTAAATTTGCTGAAGGAATGCTTCATACATATATCCATAAGATTTGGGGTTTCTTTTATATAGTCCAATATGGTCCACCACATGCTCCATACCTACCTTAGCATGAACAGTAAATGATAAAGTAAAAATACATTTTTTCTTACACCTAGATGCAGGAAGTGTTGGCATAACCCCAGTTTTGTGCCCCCTGCGTCAGTGAGGAAATAAAATTAGCTTAAGCATCTGCGCCAAAGATGTTTGACCTAACATTGCTATAAAGCTAAAGACCCCCCTTCACCAGAGATTGCTGAAAATGAATCAGTCCTACTAGTGGTAACGAAGTCCACCCATATCAACTTCAAATTGAAAATGATGTTAAGGTACTATTATGCCTTTATGGGGCTAATCATCATATTCCCCACAAACATGCTTTTGTGCTTTTTATTTCTTGGGTCAAGACTTATAACATGGGATTCTTTACTTTTCAGATACACATCAATCATGCAGGTCACTTAGCATGTGATCAACTCTTGCAGCCAGTTGGATGTTCTTGACAAAAGGAGCGATTCGGCAACATAGATTAGAATGGATAAAGATCTTTTTCTCAGTCTAGCCCCTTCGGCGCTGTGCGGGAGAATTAATGAGTGGTCGTGTTTCGGACGGCCCCCGGCCGTCCTCCGCACACGCCCACCGTGACGTCGGACGGCCAGGGGCCGTCCTGAGCACCGAAGGGGCTAGAGGTATCCCGTTATGTTTTCTCAATGCATCCACCAGAATTTTGATGAGCGCGAAGAGTAAAGTAGCCAAAACACAACCCTGGCAGACAGCTCTCCTGGAGGCAACAGGTTTAGCGTATTTTCCTCCTGGAACGAAACAGACTCCAGTGGGCAGATTTTCATGCATACATTGAATGATTTTGATCATAGCACGTTCAATACCCATTTTAATCATTATTTTCCACAATTTAGACTTTGACATAATCTCAAGACTTTTTTCTGGTGGCAATGCACACTTTTTAGTTTGAGAGATTTTGTCATGTTGTCTTTAAGAATATCTGAAAGCTACATGTACGGGCTTTCTGCATTTTTTTTATCAAACCATTTATTTCTCAAGGAGATAGTCCCCCTACATGGGGAGGACCTCAAATAAAAGGAAGGAATCATTCTGGTAGATCTCAAGACTATTTTTCTCCAAAGGAGGAAAACATTTGAGGATCTAAGGGGAATTAAGAACCTGGGGCCAGATGTACGAATTAGCGACTCGCAATTTGCAAGAAATACGACCAATTCTGGCCCTCAATTTGCGGGTCGCAATTGAGTCGGATCGCAATTACTGGGCTCGCATTTAGCGAGTCTCTAATTGTCGCAAGTTGCGAGTGGCTCGCAAAATGACTGCGAGAGGGTCGCAAATTGCGAGAGGGTCACAATTTGCGACAGCGGCTTTAAAAAGTGCTTGATCACTTCCTGGAACAGTAGAAGGACCCCAAACCAGGAACTGGTGTCCATTGTGAATCCCTCATAGCAGTAGAAGCACACAGTGGAGCCATAAGCAACATCTAGACTTCATTCAGGCACCAAACGAGCTCTGCAATGGCCAGCCAGCAGAGAGAGAAGGGAGCTAAGGAGCGGAAACGCAAAATAACGTTTTCAGAAAGAGAATTTGAAATTCTCACAGATGGTTGCTGCATCAACCACGAACAGCTTTTTGGCTGGGCCTCCCAGGATTTTCCAGAGTCATAAAAACAGAAGATCTTGAGGGAGATGCTGCAATAAGTCAATGCCTTGGGAGTCGCAGCTAGGTCCATTGATGACGTCAAGAAGAGGTGGTGCGACCTGCGCTCTCGTGACAAGGCAAAGATAGAGGCATGGCTGGCACAGGGTCCGGAGCGGGACCATCTAATGCTCCTTCCTTATCGGTTGCTCCACAACATGATACTGAGACACCGTGTGCCTCAGGGACCATCAGCACCTCTGCACCCACCTCTGGTAAGTGCAAAATACCTATGAATCACACATACCTGCCAGTACCCAGCAGTTCACAGACATATAACATCGATACATCTAGACACTCCGTTTCAGGCACCAAAAGTCATACCTGTTGCATCATGGGATATGTAGTCATGTACACAAACAGGGGAGTCACTCTCTCACCTGAGCAAAAAAATATTTTCCAACCACTGAACTAGTTCGTAACACGTGCGTTTATTTTAATTTTAATGCACCACATAGATGCACCTGTGCCAGTTCAGGACATACAAGAGGAAGCAGGAGAAAATCAGGACGTTGACCAGATGGAGACAGAGCTGGATGTCCAGGCAGAGTCTCAGCCAGGTACATCAGACTGCCAGGAATCCACATCGCAGCAGGCAACTGCACCAGCATCAACTCCTGTCACCAGTGTCCGAGAGCTGCCTCCAACGCAGCGCTTGCGGAGGTGGCAATGTCCAAGGCCCTATGACCACTTCCAGGCAGGCACGGGTGACCAGGCTTAGGCCAATGGCATTGAGCAGGTAAGGCTGCAAATTCAGCACCTGCAACAAAGACAGTTGCATGACATAAACAGCAAGCTGGCCCAGGGTTTCACCAACATATCCCACCAAATGGCTGAAAACCAGGCACAGCTGGATGCAAAATTAGATGCCCTGACTGGGATGTTGGGATAACGCTGCACTGAGCTGGCGGAGAATAGGAGGCAGCAGAGGTATAATGAGAGGAGCAGGGGAAGCAGGATGGGGACATTGGCCTGGCTAATTACTAGCCTGGCCCAGGCAACCACCCTCCACTCAAGACGAGCACTGTCCCTGCAAGTAGAAATCCGGCAGTGCAGGGTAGGTCACTCGTCACCTGGGCGCAGTTATTTGGACACAAATACCTTACCGTGTCCAACACTTGCCGTGATTTGATGGGGCCAATCGTAAGATAGTTTTAGATTGGCTGCTGCATCAACAGGTACTTTACCTCTTGGTGCCACTTTTGTTATTAATAGGCTAGAACATCACAGTCTCACCATATTTTAGTGTAGAGTTACTATTTTCACTAGGTCCTGAGGAATTGCCGATAGATCCACCTGACTAAACAGGCAAGAAACATGTCGACCACACGAGATTGAGCACAACACCCTGCAGCATCATTGCAGTGAGTCGCCAACTCCATTTTTAATCAGGGGGAAGGCAGGATCATTAAAGTCTAATTTACCTGACTCTTCCATTTCCCTGTTTTAATTCACACACTTGCATTCCTACACTTCCAAGGCCCCTTACACCCACTGCACCATACGGCAAGGAATAAAAGATCTCCGCCAAAGAGCCCCTGCATAGGGTGCCCGTCGGGTATTGCAGCGCCGAGCCGACGAGGAGCATGCCCGATGATGAAGCATGACACCCAGCAGGCTGGGTGTGTGAGGGCCCTCATTCCAAAAGTAAGGACTTCCCAGTCCCCCCCCTTTCCCATTAACACTACCAATTTGTAGTCAGGGACCTTGCCAGTCCCCTGTCCTGCCTCCTTTTCCTTCCCACAACAGGAACTGCATACCTTTTTCTTTTCAAGTAGAAATGTTGCCAGAGGTCTGCAGACCATGACCGCTGTTCTTGGGGCCATACAGACCTACAGTGTTGTCACAGGGGCAATGAGGGATGCTCCAGATAGTGAGATGTCCAGCCACAGCAGCGTCTCCACTGCTGAGACACACAAGCTGAGTAGGAGCAGCAGCAGGCAGCCCACAATCCACATGGTAAAATCCAACAAGTCACCAGAAGAGGCAGGAAGTAACTGGACATTGCATGTGAACCGTGCCATTGTCCCCCAGGCCCATTGTTGGCAGTGGAGTAACCGCCCTTTGTCATATCGTTTTTGTTTAAGTTGGCCATGAGGGAAATGTTGTCCTTCTGTTCAGTAATGTTTACCCTGACAATAAAGGTTTCCCACATTGTGAAATACGATACTAGTCTTGTCATTTGTGGAGGGTGTAATGTGAATGGATGCATCTTACCATAAAAAACATTGTCTGGCTCTGTGGTCCCTGCGTCATCTCCCCTCTGCTGCTCTACTTTGCTTGAGTGGGTGTCGAACAGGTGGGCAGGGTCAGTGTCCTCTGAGTCGGAACCAGACACCTCCATGGGTTGGCCTCTCCTGCAGGCAATGTTGTGAAGAATGGCACATGTTGCTACTATTTTAAAAGTCATTACAGGCTCATACTGCAAGACGCCACTGCTCTTCTGAAAGCACCTGAAGTGCGATTTAAAGATCCCGAAGGTGCGTTCAATCATACTCTTGATGAATCTGTGTGCACTGTTGTACTGTCTCTTGTGTGAGCTGTTGGGATTCAAGTAGGGTGTGAGGATCCATGGCCGCAGGGCATAAGCACTGTCACCTGGTGACACAAATATGAGGGTGAGACAACTTATATTGCGTAATGTTTGAACTAATACATTTCACTTTGTACATCACATTGTATTACCTAGTAGATAGCCTTCGTCAAATTCCCCCCTTTCTAGTTGCTGGTGAATGCCACTGTGCCGAAAGATGTAGGAGTCATGGGTGCTCCCTGGATATTTGGCTACAATGTCCATGATGATGTGTTGTGCATAGCAGACTACCTGATTGTTTAATGAATGTGTGCTCTTGCAGTTCCAGAATATGTATTCCAGGTTGGATGGGGGGGGGCATATGGGCACATGCATCCATCTGTGCAGCTAATTACCTATGCAAATCTTGCTATCCTGTAACATTGTGTTATTGTATTCTGAATTTCTGTAGCATCCCTGGGCAGGTAGATGTGTTTGTGTATGTGGTGGATCATGAAGTCAATAAATTTGCAGAAGAAACGCAAAAGTGCACTCTGCAACACCCCTCCAGCCACTGCAATGACATCTTGGTAACTTCCAGTGGCCAATAGGTGAAGGGAGCACAACACCTGGACATGGGTGGGGATTGCATTGCAGCGCTGGGTTCTGCTTTCTAGTTCTGGCTTAAAGATGTCTATTAGCTCTAAAATCACATTGCTACTCAGCCTGTACTGGTCATATATCACTTCCTCTGTCTTGTTAAGCATAGTTAGCCTGACTCGGAAAATCCTCTCCTGTCTCTGTCTCCTCTGTTGAGCAGCCAAAATCCGGATCCTCCTCGCTATTACGTACTGGGCAGCCATTGCAGTGAGATTTGTGATGCATTCTGGTCCAGTTTTATAGGTTGGGCCCTGTTACCACCTGGTTTTGATTCATGGTAAATTGCATGGCAAACGGTTACTTTTGCGCTTACTTGCTCATTGCGACTAGTCTCTACATTTAGATTTGTGAATCGCAAATAGGGAGTCGCTATTTGAGAGACGCAAATTCGACCGCATTTTTTTGCAGCTCGTTAATCAGTTGCATCGCAAAATCGTATTTGCGACTGCCTGTCGTACATTGCGTATGGGTCCTTTTGCATGCGCAAATGGTTTTGTGACCTTTTTGCGAGTTGCAAAACGATCGTACATCTGTCCCTTAGTGTTGGCACCATGGGATTGTGATCCCTCCATATTTTTTTTAAGTAACCCTACAGTCAGCACCCCACCAAAGGAGATTACAAGTACCAAACACTGAGGGCATGATTCACAAATGGCCTCCACAGTCACGGCGGAGACCTCACACTCGAATCAGGTCCATAAACTATTGGGTGTTGTGTACCTCCTGCAGTATGAGTTGGCCCAAAAGTTACAAGACTTACAAAAATTTAAATAGACTAAATTAAATATTACAATGATCTTGTAGTATACATCTTATTGGCAGTATCTTTTTCATTTGTCTAATGGAGGGTTATTCCCGTTTTCTTTTTAAAATCTCAAATCCATTGTTGGCCCCCATTTGAGGGAGATGCTATACAAGGTGAACTGATATATAGGGCTGAAACTGTTGTAGTTGAGGCTGTTTGCAACTGGTCTCCTGGGGTCCATCCTACTATCAATGGAAACAATATACAGGGTTGCACACTAACTTGTGTTAACCAATGAGGAGCTACAGCCCCTTCTTCTTGGTATCCTCCCAGTGACCCCTTTCCTCCCGCTATGTTTGAGATCCCATTTAATCAGGGCTTGTAAAGCACGACTAATCACCCGTTAGGGTATCCTGGCATTGAAAATCCTGCAGCGGGGAGGGTTCAGTTGAACAGCCAGGTCTTAAGTCCTTTCCTGAATTCCAGCAGAGAGGATGAAGTCCGGAGGTGAAGGGGGAGGTCATTCCAGGGTTTTACAGCGAGGTAGGAGAATGAGCATCCTCCACTCTTGCTTCGGTGGATGTGGGGGGCGTAGGCGAGAAAGAAGAAGGTTGAGTACAGGTGTCTGGAGGATTCGTGGAAGTTCATGTGGAGGTTGATGTATGCTGGTCCTTGGTTGTGTAGGGCTTTGTAGGTGTGGATTAGCATCTTGAATTTACATCTCTTCTGAACAGGGAGCCAGTGGAGCTTCTTGAGGTGGGGGTTGATGTGGGTCCACCTAGGGAGGTCGAGGATGAGTCTGGCCGCAGAATTCTGTATGATCTGCAGTCTCTTCAGGAGGTGCGAGGTGATCCCTCTGTAGAGTGGGTTGCCAGTAGTCCAGGGAGGCATTTGAAGATCTTGCGGAACATGCAGAGAGTGAGGAAGCAGGCACAGGAAACTTGAGTTGACCTGGCTTCTCACTGTGAGCTTGCTGTCCAGGATGAAGCCATGGATGCGGGAGTGACCTTTTGGAGTGGGAGCGGGTCCTACTTTGGATGTCCACCAGGCATTGCTCCAAGGGGAGGTATTGTTCCCAAAGATCAGGACTTCCATTTTTTCTGTGTTGAGTTTTAGGTATTTGACCTTCATCCAGTCGGCAACGCTCGTCATGCACCCGTGGAAGTTGTCCATTGTGGTGGAGGGGTCTTCGGATAGCGAGAGGATGAGCTGGGTGTCGTTGGTGTAGGATGTGATGTTAAGTCCTTGGGTTCAGATGATGTTGGCCAGAAGGGGTCATGTAGGTGTTGAACAGTGTAGGGTTGAGGGAAGTTGCAGATGATGTTGTTAGGTTATGAGGTGAACGGTGGTAGGCGAATTCTCTTCGTTCTTTTGGTGAGGAAGGAGGAGATCCATTTGAGGGTGTCTCCCTTGATTCTAATGTGGTGAAGCCTCTTGATAAGGGTGTGGTGGGATAGGGTGTCAAACACTGCTGAGAGGTCGAGTAGGATCAGGGCTGCCATTTCTCCCCAGTTCAGGAGGGTTCTGTTTCGTCAGTGATCAGGGTGGTTTCGGTGCTGTGGCTGGTGTGAAATCTGGATTGGGAGGTGTCCAGAAGATTGTTGTTCTCCAAGTGTTAGTTGAGTTGGTGCTTGATGGCCTTTTTGACCACTTTGGTTGGAAAGGGGAGCAGAGAGATGGGACAGAAGTTCTTGAGTTCAGCAGAAGGTTTCTTGAGCAGGGTTTTCAGTTCTGTGTGTTTCCATTCTTCAAGGAAGGTGGCCATGGTGATGGCTGCATTGAGGATGGTGGTGAGCTTGTTGCTGATCATCTTGCACCAGAGGTTGAACATGTGGTGGGGACAGGGGTTCGAGGGAGCTCCTGCGTGGACAGAGGCCCAAACATATTATAGGCTAGGCAGGATTTGGCCCATTTGCAAATTGCTAAATACCCTCACAGGTCAAAGATGCCACTCAGTTCAATGTCTCTTTACCGCTGCTGCAAAAAGTCTTAGAATGTATGACAGACTACTCTGTCCCAAGTGCAGGCCTCTGTTTTACCTGTTGGCTATTGCATCACTTCAGGCTGTGTGGTGGATTCGGCCCACACTCCTGCTTCTCCTTCAGGGGCTGCACTGACAGCCTTGCTTGGGATAAACTTTACAGATGTGATCGGTGAGGCAGAAATGCATGTCAGCACTCATCTTCAGCAGCAGCTGTGTCTCTCTAAGCCATCTGCAAATAGTTAACTCTAGCGTGGCAGTTGCAGCCTCTAGGCAAATTCCCTCACACTGCTGTCTTTCTGACAGTTGTGCCTCTGCGCTAATGATGGCTTCCCATTTTGGTGGAGGCACAGTTCTCTATCACAGTATCGGCAGCAGCAGGACTATTCTCATAAGCCAGGAGCAAACTGTAGGCAATATGGGATACTTGTTCTGGCACAGTCTTATGCAGTTCATATGGAATTGTGCAGACCTACCTTGGGGGCTCCTTCACAAATCAGACTAACCTTGGCTTTTCTCCCAAGGGCACATCAGCTTTTTCTGGGTATGTTTTAATAAAAAAGGGAAGCAATTAATTATTATATAACTCAATCATAGGCTCGCTTTTATTTTCCAATAATCACCATATGTTCATAATTATTAATCTCATACATTCATTTATTGTTCATCAGCATAAAAATGAAAAACTTCCCAACAAAGTGATTTTCTTATCACACCCTCTTTAATGTTTCAGTTACAATGATTTTGTTTTAGACATGAGCCAATTCATAGCCGTGCTAACTTGTGTTTCTGAGGCACTCTGCTGCTTCTTCAGGGCTCTTCAAAATGCATTCATCTCATATATGCAATAAATATTGAACAAAAATACATTCAGGATAAATCTATAATATAAAAATTTAAGAACACCATTGTTCTAGTACATCTCATAATTCGTTAAAATTTGAAACAATAAGTACCCCATACTTAGGTGACAATATGCATCAACACTAAGGGGCATATTCATGAGCCCCTTGTGCCGCTGGAGCGTCACAACTTTATGAGGTCATGAAAAGCAACTTTGTGTGGCTTTGAATGGCCTCATAGATATGGAGAAAGGCAAGGCAGCGCAAATCCCTGCGTTGCCTTACTCTGCGCTGAGGAGGCATTCCATGGGTGTTCCCACTCAACACCCAATGATTTTGACACTTTTCCAGATTTACAAAACCATGTAAACATGGGGATGTGCCAAAACCTTACACCTCCCGGGGAATGCCCAACAAAGAGAAATAATTTCATTTCTCCTCGTTTTTTCCTCTTTCCATGTGTGCTGCATTCTGCAGCACACATGAAAAGAGGAAAAAGCCTCCCAGGATTGTCACAATCCTGCTGACAACAAAGGCACCCTTGCACTATGGTGCAAGGGTGCCTGTGTCAAATCACAACAATGACATTAATAGTGCGGGCTACCACAGCGAACCCACAACCTAACATCCTGAAGTCCATTTCCTTCATGATTGGACCGCTGTTTTGCTTCATCCATCCACATTGTTAAGCATAATAGAATTGTGACTATGAGAATTGTAACTCATCATATTTGAAGTCTTATCCTCCCAATACTTGCCTCTTATTCAAATTTTTTTTTTTACCTTTAAGTCACATTATAAGTGTAAGTCAAAAATGAAGCCCTACAAAACTAATTAATCCAATGCAAATTCACAAGATATCAGTACTGTTGAGAACAACCATCGCAAACCCCCAACCTTTCCCTCCTAATCCCAAGTCCATCTTCATTAGACCATGATGGAGCAGGGAAAATAAAAATTTTTTAACCCCTAACAAATTTTATAATTAATTAAATAAAATGTTCGTTTAAATGTATTAATCAACACTGTATGTATGGGAATGGTAACATGCTAAAATGTGTGCCAAATAATCTATTAATGGATGTCCGTGTGTCTAATTATAACGTAAAAATAAGTGCGTACTAATTAAAAATAAATGCATGTTTGTGCTTCATAGAAATAAAACGTGTTGTTGCAAAAATAATAGTGATGGTAAGTAAGGAACAGCTTAAATGTTGCTTTCTGCTAGGTAATAACTAATTGGGGTACGTAGATGACGGGAGGGAAACGAAAGGGCTATTTTTCTCTATTTTAATTATGTTTTGTTTGCCTCAAATTAGTGCTTCTAAAAGTATAACCGAGTGGCGATATAAAATGGCCGCCAGTGGGAAGATGTGCGCAGGCGCAAGGGGACACATGACACGGGATGAAATCGGAGAAAAAACTAAACCTCGTGAGGTTACTGAGACGCTAGGATGCAAGAAATGGTCAAGGCTGATGTGACCTAATTGAACTGATAGTGTGCCGTGATGATCAGCAGAAGACCCGTGGGAAACAAGTTTAAGAGAAAGGACAATGACTGCGGAGTTCTCGAATGTGTCGAAAGAAGTTACAAATGTACTGATCGAAACGGATGAAAAATGTTTGAGCGTATGGGAAAGGAAATGATCCAAGGACCCTTGAATCCAAGAGAACTTGATTAAAAGAATGAATAAGATGACATGCATGGACCAATGAAAGAAAAGCGTGTTATTAATGTTGCAACAGTTAGTTAGCAGAGTTAGAATTAGGGTATACGAGGGCCTACTCTTAGTGGGAGGGGGTCAGTCGCGGTTGCAGTCACAGTCAGGAGAGGAGTTGGAGAGTCGTGTTGGTGGCTTCCAGTGCTGGGTGGTCCTGATCGATCCCTTACTGAGCGGGAGATGCTGAAAGACTGTTAGATGAGAAGGGTTGCAGATAGCTGATGCTGACGAGCTGAAGTTGCTGTTGCTGTCTTAATTTTCCAGTTGAGTATGAGAATCAGGCTATTTCTAATTCTTAACTTAGGTTAGAAATCATTAGGCTAAATTAGGAAGCTAGGCAGGTAATTAGGGTTTTGGCTTCATGACAAAAAATTTCCTTTCTGCAATAAATTGATTATGCTTAATAAATATTTGAATTTAAGAATGAATAATTGAATAAAGTATTAAATTCTTTCTCATGCTTTTTAAAATTATATAAAATTTAAGATTCTTTAAACCCAAAATGACTCAGTGGTTATTTTCCTAAATGATTGTGACATCAGAAATTGGTTATTGTGATTCAGCTGGTCTTAATCACTATGAACTAATTTTTTACATGAATGATTCATCGACAAAACAATGAGCAGGAATATCTTAAGAAATAACTAAAAGAAAGTGACAAATTAAGGTAATAAGATATCCTGGCTCTTCCAGCGGTACATAAATGGTGTTCTCCATTTAGTTCTCATGCTTCTCCTAGGAGTACAGAATTTCATAAAGGTGTAAAGGAAATCCAGGAGTGTGCGTGTGTGTTAGGCGATGTTTATGGGCCCCATCGTCATGTGGATATGAGAAATATAGTTTGCCCCTGGATGACCTATAAGTGACCTGGGAGGAGAATAGTTTTTATTGTACGCGCTGCATCAGATTTCTTGGTAGCAGAGTTATGGTTTTCTATAGATTAGTTTAGTGATTATTGTTTATTGATTATTGATTATTTTTTGATGACTAACACTATATGTTGAGTCGCGTTATGTTATATGTGAGTTTTCACGCTTCTGGGATGTAGGAAGTGGAACACGTGTGGCAAGAGAAGTCACATGGAATTTGGTACATGGTCTGAATTCATTTTGGTAATAACGCAGGTTGTGTTATGTTAAGGATTTCTGTGCGAAAAGTGTGTAATTGAAATAGCAAATCACGTTTACTTGTGAAACTTTGGCCTTAATTCTCAGGAGCCTAGTCTCCACATGTGTCTTATCCCCAGAGAAACGAGTAAATTGTTTGTTTGAAAGAAGGGTAAGGTAGAGGGAAGTGCTACTTTATCGGCGAGAGTAAATAATTCTGTGGTAGGGTAGAGGTAAGCGCTGCCTACTGGAAATACAGGATTCTTGTGTAAAAGGACAAAGCTGTCACTTTTGTTTAGCGAATCAGACTATGGAATTGTTTTAATTGTTGTAACTAACGAAGAAAACAGCGAAAAGAAAAATTGCCGATAAATTTTGTAAAGGAGGGGTAAAGAGTAGAAGTGACGTGGAACAGTGCCGCGCTAGGATTGGATAGTGCGCTAGTCACGTGAACACAGAGCAGGAGTGACGTAGAAAAGTGCAGCGCTAGGATTGGTTGGTTCACGGACGGTGGGAATTGTTCTGATTGGTTCGTTAGTGTGAGTCGCGCTGTAATTGGTCAAAGTTCCGTACACAGAACAGCGTTAGCGTAAAGAGAAAAACAAATAGAAAACATGCCGTATTACGAGTATGAAAGGGAAAGAACGTCATGGACGACGAAATTGAAGAATTTCTTTAAGAAAGACAAAAAGGTTGTGACTAGAGAGGGACAAGTAATTCCTCCGCCGAAATCAGCAGCTTCACATATGATGCTGAAATATGGATATCATACGTGCATATGGTTGGAAAATTGGGCAAAATATACGAAGAATGATGGTGCTTTAGCTTTCCCTGAGAATGGTTCATTTAGTGTAGCGGTTTTGCGAAATTTGCGAGAAACAATGTGTAAGTTGGAACCTAGACCAACACAGTTTGAGGCTTTGACGGAATGGGAAGATGAGATGTATGAACGAGAGAGATTCAGAGAAATGAGAGATCATGAGTTTATGCCTGGAAGATTGTGGGGAGTAAATCATGAGGACAGAATAAAACGATGGAGATGTGCTAACATGACAGGAGGTTTGTTTCCAGCTTTTACAGTTGAGGAAGGGACTAAGAAAAAGTGGACTAAGAAAAAGAAACATATAGAGAGATTAAAGTATATGCATGAGAGCGAAACGGATGACGAGTTGCTGGAAGATATTTTAAATAGAAATCCACCTCCGTATCAGCAGAGTTCTACAGTGGTGACACCAAATGCGCCGCTAATAGAGACTATGCGAAATAAAAGCCCGGAAAAGAGAATTGATGTAAATAGGTCACAAGAACAAATGAGAACTTCTCAAAATGAAGGAATAGAAAGCGACAATGCAAGCGAATTGGCAAGGACAACAAAAGAACTAACTGAGAAGATTAGAGAATTAACGAAAAATATGGAAGCAGTTACTGTGCCTGTAACAATAGGTCCAGTAATACCCGTTTTTGAGAATCAGAAAATTGATGAACGATCTTTGGTGATACCCATGAGTTCACAATTTCAGAGAGAAAAAGAAAGGATGGAACAAAGTGCAAGTACAAGTAATTTGGCTAGTACTTACAGACCAAGTCCACCTACAAATTTGACGGTGAATGAGTGCAATGGTAGGAAAATGCATATGGTAACAGAATCTGCAACAGAAACCCCTGAAAAGAGTGGTAATTGGATAGAACTAAATAATACACCCATAGGTCCGACTCCTGATGAGTTAAATGAGTGGATGAAGGCATTTAAAATAAAAGAACCAGAAGAAAAACCATTAGATGTGATCAGATTAAAAATAGACATGGAAGAATTAATTTTAGGAACGATTGGTACCGAAAAGATAAAAAATTATCAGGATGATGAAATAATGTTTCTGTGCAAAAGTATTACATGGAGGGCAAAGAATTTACATGACAAACTAGAAGAAGTGGCTAGTGAGATTGGAATAGATTTTGCAAAAGTGAAAACGTTGCAGAAACCATACAGAGTAGACTTTTGTGAAAAAGATATTGAAAATTTGAACACGGCAGGAAGGCTGACACAGATAAAGGAGTTAATCGTGTTGTTGAGAAAATGGGGTGATGTGGACAGATGGAAGGTCAGATGGACAAAGAAGAATGAGAAAAGTACAGACAAAGGTTCATTGGCCTTTATGATAACTGAAAAAGAATCTGTTGTCAAAGAATACCCCATGAGAGAAACTCCAGGTGGTAGTTACGTGCATGTTCCCTGGACTAGGCAGGACATACTGTCATTTACCAATGACTTTCCAAAGTTAAGAGAGAAGCCAGTTGAGTGGTACCGACAAGTAGAGAGGTTTGTAAAAGTCTCAAAAGTGTTGTGGATAGATTTAGATGGATTGTTTGACATAGTGGTACCAACAGATTTATGGTCCGAATGTAAGATTACAGTTGACTGGCCAACTACAGAATATCCAAGAGATCCTAAGACAGGAGCTCCAGGTCCTGATGTGATGAAGAAGTACGATAAGGTGATTACCTTTTTGAAGAATAAGATTCCTCCTAAAGAGACAGATTGGGTAAAAATTGATAGAACTACACAGGAAAGTAAGGAGTCTGTACATGCATATTATGAGCGACTGTTATTGGTTTTCAAGCAGTATAGTGGTTATGAGGAGTTGAGTGAAAAGGACATGAGTCATTTTGTATACCGATTTGTGTTTGGCCTGAAACAAGAAATAAGTGATATGATTAAGCAACACATGATAAACTGGCAGAATGGAAGTGTAGATGAGGTACTGAGATATGCTAAGTATTGTAGTGATGAAATAGAGAGTAAACAGCGTAAGTTGAAAGAGAAGGCAATGTGGGCACAAGTGAAGGTGGCAGAAAAACAAGAAGCTCAATTGGACAATAATAATGGAAACCAATCAGGACAGAATAAAATGCGACCAAACATAGGTAAAGGAAAGGGTCAAGTGAGTCTAGAAGAGGCAAAGAAGAAATGGCCATGTCATAATTGCGGAAAATTAGGGCATTGGAGAAACGAGTGTAAGTTCCCACCTAAACCTAATCCGGAACATCAATCATTAACTCCACAGGTGCAGAATGAGGTAGTTGTTCAACAAAGTCAGGTGCCGCAACCACCACTTCCCAACACTGTTAACCAGCAAAGATACAGTACAGAAACAGGATTCTACGGAGGAGAGCAGGTAACACAGTTGCCGCGAGCAGCTAACATTTCTCAGTATTTGTTGCGTCAGAGTGAGGATGACCCGGATGAAAGATTCTGACGGTGCGCAGGAGAGGGGAAAGAGTGCGTGCTTGGCGCAACTCTAGAGGTAGATCAGTCTGGTCCCTTTGTGGATGGAGAAGTGAATGGTGCAAACGTAACATTCCTTGTCGATACTGGAGCTACCCGTTCTACTGTTAGATGAGTGGAAATTCCAAACCTTCCTCTCTCAGGTGAATACATCCAAGTGGTAGGAGTAGCCAATCAGCAGATTAAAACCCCACTTACTGAATTGGTGGAAGTAAAAATTGGTTCTTTTAGCAAAATGCATAAATTTGTAGTGTGCGATTGTAGTCCTGTAAATCTTTTAGGTCGTGACCTTTTATGCAAGATGAATTGCACAATTTATTGTACGCCAGATGGAATAGGTTTTCAGACTTCAGATGAAGATGTTCTGTATAAAGTAACTTTGATGAATCAGGAACCTGAAACGAATGGTTTGTTTCCTGCATTTGATGCAGAAAAACTTCCAGAAGAACTAAAAGGTGCAGTAAAAGAAAGTGTGTGGGATTTTACAGGAGAAGACATTGGATTAATGAGAGAAGTTGATCCCGTAAAAGTGACAGTGAAAGAAGGGACAACTTACCCGAACACGCCACAGTACAAATTAACTCCAGAAATAATTGAAGGAATAACTCCTGTAATAAATAAGATGATTGAACAGGGAATTCTAAAAGAAATCATGAGCAGTCCATGTAATTCACCTATTATGGGACTGAAAAAGCCAAATGGAACATATAGAATAGTACAGGATTTGAGAAAGATCAACAAAATAGTTGTACCATGTTGTCCAATAGTGCCAAACCCTGCAGTAATTCTATATCAAATTCCACATGAAGCTGAGTGGTACACTGTGATAGATTTGTGTCACGCATTTTTCTCTATTCCTTTGCATCCAGATAGCCAGCCATTATTTGCGTTCCGGTTCGGAGAGCGTATTTTGGCATGGTGCCGAATTCCTCAGGGGTATACAGAAAGCCCCTCAATCTTTAATCAGATTCTAAAGAAATCTCTGGAAGATTTAAAAATGCCAGAAAAATCAGTGATGGTGCAGTATATCGATGACCTATTGGTGGCATCGAAAACCAAAGAAGCATGTGTAAGTGACACAATTGCTCTACTGAACCATTTAGAGAAAAGAGGACATAAAGTGTCTCCTTCAAAATTACAGTTTTGTCAGAAAGAAGTCCAGTATTTAGGGCATAAAATTGAGAAAGGAGTGCGAAAAATAGCGACAGAAAGAGTAAGAATGATTCAAGGAATGAGAGCACCAATGACTCAGAGAGAGGTAAGAATGTTTTTGGGAATGGTTGGATATTGTCGACAGTGGATAAGTGGTTTCTCTTTGATTGCAAAACCATTACAAAAAATTGACCAAGAAAGATGTAAAAGACCCTTTTGAGTTAAACAAAGAAGAAATGAAATCTTTCAAAGAATTGAAAAAGAAACTGTGTGAGGCTCCTGCTTTAGGCATGCCTGATTATGAAAAGGATTTTGAGTTGTACTGCAGTGAAAGAGATGGATGTGCATTTTCAGTACTGGTACAAAAACATGGCACGATGAAAAGACCAATCGCTTATTTTTCAGCTGTTTTAGATCCTATAGCAAAAGCATTGCCTGGATGTCTGAAAGCAGTTGCAGCTACTTGTGTAAGTCTGGAACAAAGTGAAGGTATAGTGATGGGGTATCCACTGAGAGTATATGTTCCCCATTCAGTAGAAATTCTTTTGACAAGAACAAAAACACAGTACATGACACATAGTCGGCTGACTAAGTACGAAAAAGTCATCTTGAGCGCTGAAAATGTGACCATAGATAGATGCATGAATGTAAATCCTTCTACATCATTACCAGATGAAGAAAATATAATTGAACAGGATGAAGTAGATCATGATTGTCTGAACGTGCTGGAATATTGCACGAAACCAAGAGCTGACATAAAAGATGAACCGTTAAAGGAATCTGATTATGTCATGTTTGTGGATGGCTCATGCTTGCGAATAAAAGAAGGAGTTTTAAGCGCAGCTTACGCAGTATGCACAGTGGCAACTGTGATGGAAGCGTCTTGTCTGAAAGGAGTTAGGTCTGCACAAGTTGCGGAACTGATTGCTTTGATTGAAGCATGTAAATTGGGGAAAAATGTACGAGTCACGATTGTGACCGATAGCCAATATGGTTTCGGCATCGTACATGATTTTGGTCAGATTTGGTCACAAAGAGGATTTTTGACATCTGCAGGAACACCTATCAGAAATGGAGATTATGTTAAAAAACTGCTTGAGGCGATACAGTTGCCTAAACAAATAGCTGTAGTGAAGTGCAAAGCGCATAAGAAAACCGAAGATTACATAGCGGTCGGCAATAATTATGCTGATGAGATCGCTAAATATTGTGCAGAGAACATGGCGTCCATGAACAAAAATAGAGAAAGGGAGCATGTCTCTTGTCCTTTGCTTTTCACTAATACTGTCGAGACATGGGATGAAGTAAGGCAGTTACAAGAAACCGCAAGAGATGAGGAAAAAGATTACTGGATAAAAGCAGGATGTAGAAGACAGGAAAATAATGGTGTGTGGGTATACAGAGATGAAAGACCAGTTATGCCTGATAGCATGATTGCAGACATGGCACGGATGTACCATGGACAAGCTCATATTGGGAGAGATGCAATGATCAGACTTTTTAGACAAACCTGGTATAACCCAAAATTCAGAGCCATTGCTGAAAGTCTTTGTCAAAGATGTCTTATTTGTCAGCAGTTTAACCCAGGAAGAAAAACAGTAGTGAGTCTAGGAACAATAGGACGAGAAGGAGGTCCATTCACTAGAATGCAGTTAGACTTTATCGAGATGCCCCCTAGTAACAGACTACGATATGTTCTAGTGGTCGTCTGTTTGTTCTCTCGTTGGGTGGAGGCATACCCCACAAGAAGGAATGATGGAACAACAGTGGCAAAACTTATGCTGCGAGAGTTCATTCCAAGGTATGGTTTTCCAGTCACGGTTGAAACAGATAGAGGAACACATTTTCAAAATGAGTTGATCCAATTGATTTGTGAAGCATTGAGTATTAAACAAAAACTACATTGTGCTTACAGACCAGAGGCTTCTGGGGTAGTAGAGCAGATTAATGGAACAATTAAAAACAGATTGGGAAAAATGTGTCAAGCTACAGGACTCAAATGGCCGGATGCACTGTCTCTTGTTCTGATGACCATCAGAAGCATCCCTGAAAAGAAAACTGGACTCAGTCCTCATGAGATGATCATGGGACGAGCAATGAGACAAGCACACGTACCTGTCAACAAGTTATTAACTATAACTGATGATCTAGTACTGGATTATTGCAAGGGACTGGCTGATGTGGTGCGTTCTGTGTTTCATCAGGTTGGACCGGATGCGACCACTCTTGAAAGAAAACCAGCCCACGACTTGAATCCAGGAGACTGGGTCCGCATAAAAGTCCACAGGAGAAGAAACTGTCTAGTTCCTCGTTGGGACGAGCCACGACAGGTAATCCTGGTGACAACGACTGCCGTCAAGTGTGCAGGAGTGAAAAACTGGGTTCATGCCAGCCACACAATCAGAGTTCCAGAACCTACAGATCGACATGTGAGTCGGCGTCTGGAAGTGTGGGATAAAAGTTTAACGGCTGGGACAACAAAGATAAGAGAAAGGGTGCCAGAACTTGAAGATCGACCTGAAAGTCGACATCTGGAAACCCCAACTGCGAGTACCTCTAGAGAAGAAGAAGAAGAAGAAGAAAGAAATTCAGAAATTCCAGAACTTGAAGATCGACCTGTAAGTCGACATCTGGAAATATCTGACACAACTTCAGAATCTGATGATTCAGTTGAAAACCGTGAAGAATTCCTAAGGAAAACTTGGGGTTATAAACCAATTAGAGAAGAAACTGAGCAAGAAATTGAGTTAGATGAACAACCAAGTACAAGTTATGGTGGAAATCCTTCAGAAACAATAATACTAGATGAAGTAGGGAAAGAAGTACACAAAAAGTTAGAAAATCGAGAAGAACCCCGAGGAGCAATAGGGACAGATAGAGAAACAGAAGAACAGGGAAATTTAGAAGTAGAAAGGGAGAAAAACACCAAATCGGAAGAACCCCGAGGAGGGACAGTAATAAGGGAAAACAAGAAGGAGAAGACAGATCCACCAGTAGGAGATGACGAGATTATAAGTTTCAAAATAAGAGACAATAGTGAAACAGTTGAAACAGAAACAGAAGAAAGTGGAGAAGAGGAGAAAGCAAAAACTGAATCAAGAAAAAGAAATTGGAAATCAGAAAGAGAAGAAAGAGAAGGTGAAGCCAAAAGGCCAAGAAAAGGAGATAATTGGCCCAACAGCTATATAAGGAAATTGAGATATAGAATAATAAGAGCAGGAGACGAAGGTGCTGAGCAAGTAAATGAAGTAACAAGTCAAAAGGGACAAGAAAAACCAAGTGGAAAAAGATTACAAAAGTCCAAAAGGACAAAGAAAGTGAATGCAAAGTATAAGTCACCTGAGTGGCTGTATATTGCACTAACAGATTACAAAGAAGAAGAAGAGAACACTCACGAGAACCAGAGACTGAGAAGTCGGATGGGAAAAGGTGAGATGCAACAAACTTGAAGTGAAGACTTATAGTGCTTCTGCCGGACATGACAATTTACTGGATGTGACAAATACACCGGATGTGACAACGAAAGAATTCTGGAGAGAATTAAAGAAAGTACCAAGCAAAGACTTTTGAGAGCAGAGTGGCATCTAAGTCATTTCTGAGGTGTAGTGACACAATTTTCTGAAACTTAATAAATAGAAAAAGAAAAATGGAAAATAATAGGGATGGAAGAGATAAATGTGAGTTTATAAAAAGATGGTGCAAAATGTGCTGCTTTTGTACAGGGTTATTAATGACCATATGGATAGTTTTAGCAATCACAATTCCTATTAGTATAGCTGTGATAGAAGCAACAAATGATACTAAACAAGAAAAAGAAACTAATATTAAAGAACCAGTTATTTTAAGAAGTAGTGCAGAGTTGCATAAGGATAAGTCAGTAACAGATTTTTCTAAGAATGTTTTCACAAAATTGTTGTATGAATATGTAGAGACAATGGATGTGAGAGATTGTTATGTTTGTATGCAGTTGCCTGCATCAGTGTCAGAAGGTGTGACTTATCATCACCTACCTCTAACTTATGGAATAACATGTAGTGTAATAGCAAGTTTATTTTATAAAACAGGTAGATTAGAATCTTATTATACTGATATAGAAAGATTTTTGCAAACATTCCAGTAGTACCAGAACTTAACAAAGTAAAACCAGCAAAAGTTTTAGGGGAATTTTTTTTAGAACATAGAAAATTAACGTTAGAAGAAATAGTTAGTAACAACCTTACCTGTGAGTTAAAGAAAGAAGAAAAAGTATTTTTAGAAATGGTTGAAGAAAGAAGAATGAAATTTCAAAAAGAAGCAATAAAAGAGGAGGGAAAACGCTTATGGACGTTTGAGGAAGGAAATCATGAAGGGAAAAAGATAAATGCAGCAATGACATTAGATTGGCCACAAACAGGAAAGTTGTGTATTAGGAGAAATAAGACAGTCTATGACAATTACTTTGTAGGTTCCAGTATCTGCCATGACAATTATCAAATTCTGGGAGGTTGGGGATTTAAAGGTAGAAAGGACCCAATATTTCCAGGTATCTATTATGTTTGTGGGAATAGAGCTTATTACAGGTTACCGGACCATTGGTATGGAACTTGCTATGTAGGCCTGGTCTTTCCAAAATTTTTTCACATGGACAGAGAAGAAAAGGGAACATACAAGATGATTAATAGATTTACACGTAGAAAGAGGGAAAGTTTTTCAGAAATTGTAGGTGATATTTTTGGAGCATTGATACCAGCAGTGGGAATATCTTTGAATGCATTTAAAATTCGGAAGTTATCCACAGTAGTAGATCGTTTGTCTACAGATACTGCGGGAGGGTTCTTAATGGTAAATACCGAAATGGTTGCCATGAGAGCTATGGTGATGCAAAATCGGCTTGCCCTTGATATTCTTTTGGCAAAAGAGGGTGGAGTCTGTGGAATGTTGAAAGTCCAACATTGTTGTACTTACATTCCTGATAAAAGTGAAAATATACAGAATTATATTACAAATATTACAAATTTGCACAAAGAACTAGTTCCACTGGAGGTTGAAAGTGTTTTGGGAAAACTTGGTAGAGGGTTTTCTTCAGTAGCAAATTGGTTGACCAGAATGAGTAGACTAGTGATAGGGAAAGTTATAATAATAGCAACTATAGTAATACTGTTAGGCATGGTATTGAAAATAGTAATAACATGTATAAAAAGAAAAGTAAGACAAAATAAGATAAAAAGAAATAACAGAATAATGAAAGAGAGAGAGAGAGAAATGGGTGAAATTGAATTGGAGAAAATGAAAGAAAGCATGTATAAGGAGACTAAAAGGCAAGATGAAGAAGAAACAGATGTGTAGATAACAGAAAGCAAAGGATGAAAGACATGCTGCCTGAAAAGAAGTATGACTTGGGTTTTATGTGGTGATTTAAAAATCACCAAAGGGGGAGTTGATGGAGCAGGGAAAATAAAAATTTTTTAACCCCTAACAAATTTTATAATTAATTAAATAAAATGTTCGTTTAAATGTATTAATCAACACTGTATGTATGGGAATGGTAACATGCTAAAATGTGTGCCAAATAATCTATTAATGGATGTCCGTGTGTCTAATTATAACGTAAAAATAAGTGCGTACTAATTAAAAATAAATGCATGTTTGTGCTTCATAGAAATAAAACGTGTCGTTGCAAAAATAATAGTGATGGTAAGTAAGGAACAGCTTAAATGTTGCTTTCTGCTAGGTAATAACTAATTGGGGTACGTAGATGACGGGAGGGAAACGAAAGGGCTATTTTTCTCTATTTTAATTATGTTTTGTTTGCCTCAAATTAGTGCTTCTAAAAGTATAACCGAGTGGCGATATAAAATGGCCGCCAGTGGGAAAATTTGAGCAGGTGCAAGGGAACACATGACACGGGATAAAATCGGAGAAAAAACTAAACCTCGTGAGGTTACTGAGACGCTAGGATGCAAGAAATGGTCAAGGCTGATGTGACCTAATTGAACTGATAGTGTGCCGTGATGATCAGCAGAAGACCCGTGGGAAACAAGTTTAAGAGAAAGGACAATGACTGCGGAGTTCTCGAATGTGTCGAAAGAAGTTACAAATGTACTGATCGAAACGGATGAAAAATGTTTGAGCGTATGGGAAAGGAAATGATCCAAGGACCCTTGAATCCAAGAGAACTTGATTAAAAGAATGAATAAGATGACATGCATGGACCAATGAAAGAAAAGCGTGTTATTAATGTTGCAACAGTTAGTTAGCAGAGTTAGAATTAGGGTATACGAGGGCCTACTCTTAGTGGGAGGGGGTCAGTCGCGGTTGCAGTCACAGTCAGGAGAGGAGTTGGAGAGTCGTGTTGGTGGCTTCCAGTGCTGGGTGGTCCTGATCGATCCCTTACTGAGCGGGAGATGCTGAAAGACTGTTAGATGAGAAGGGTTGCAGATAGCTGATGCTGACGAGCTGAAGTTGCTGTTGCTGTCTTAATTTTCCAGTTGAGTATGAGAATCAGGCTATTTCTAATTCTTAACTTAGGTTAGAAATCATTAGGCTAAATTAGGAAGCTAGGCAGGTAATTAGGGTTTTGGCTTCATGACAAAAAATTTCCTTTCTGCAATAAATTGATTATGCTTAATAAATATTTGAATTTAAGAATGAATAATTGAATAAAGTATTAAATTCTTTCTCATGCTTTTTAAAATTATATAAAATTTAAGATTCTTTAAACCCAAAATGACTCAGTGGTTATTTTCCTAAATGATTGTGACATCAGAAATTGGTTATTGTGATTCAGCTGGTCTTAATCACTATGAACTAATTTTTTACATGAATGATTCATCGACAAAACAATGAGCAGGAATATCTTAAGAAATAACTAAAAGAAAGTGACAAATTAAGGTAATAAGATATCCTGGCTCTTCCAGCGGTACATAAATGGTGTTCTCCATTTAGTTCTCATGCTTCTCCTAGGAGTACAGAATTTCATAAAGGTGTAAAGGAAATCCAGGAGTGTGCGTGTGTGTTAGGCGATGTTTATGGGCCCCATCGTCATGTGGATATGAGAAATATAGTTTGCCCCTGGATGACCTATAAGTGACCTGGGAGGAGAATAGTTTTTATTGTACGCGCTGCATCAGATTTCTTGGTAGCAGAGTTATGGTTTTCTATAGATTAGTTTAGTGATTATTGTTTATTGATTATTGATTATTTTTTGATGACTAACACTATATGTTGAGTCGCGTTATGTTATATGTGAGTTTTCACGCTTCTGGGATGTAGGAAGTGGAACACGTGTGGCAAGAGAAGTCACATGGAATTTGGTACATGGTCTGAATTCATTTTGGTAATAACGCAGGTTGTGTTATGTTAAGGATTTCTGTGCGAAAAGTGTGTAATTGAAATAGCAAATCACGTTTACTTGTGAAACTTTGGCCTTAATTCTCAGGAGCCTAGTCTCCACATGTGTCTTATCCCCAGAGAAACGAGTAAATTGTTTGTTTGAAAGAAGGGTAAGGTAGAGGGAAGTGCTACTTTATCGGCGAGAGTAAATAATTCTGTGGTAGGGTAGAGGTAAGCGCTGCCTACTGGAAATACAGGATTCTTGTGTAAAAGGACAAAGCTGTCACTTTTGTTTAGCGAATCAGACTATGGAATTGTTTTAATTGTTGTAACTAACGAAGAAAACAGCGAAAAGAAAAATTGCCGATAAATTTTGTAAAGGAGGGGTAAAGAGTAGAAGTGACGTGGAACAGTGCCGCGCTAGGATTGGATAGTGCGCTAGTCACGTGAACACAGAGCAGGAGTGACGTAGAAAAGTGCAGCGCTAGGATTGGTTGGTTCACGGACGGTGGGAATTGTTCTGATTGGTTCGTTAGTGTGAGTCGCGCTGTAATTGGTCAAAGTTCCGTACACAGAACAGCGTTAGCGTAAAGAGAAAAACAAATAGAAAACATGCCGTATTACGAGTATGAAAGGGAAAGAACGTCATGGACGACGAAATTGAAGAATTTCTTTAAGAAAGACAAAAAGGTTGTGACTAGAGAGGGACAAGTAATTCCTCCGCCGAAATCAGCAGCTTCACATATGATGCTGAAATATGGATATCATACGTGCATATGGTTGGAAAATTGGGCAAAATATACGAAGAATGATGGAGCTTTAGCTTTCCCTGAGAATGGTTCATTTAGTGTAGCGGTTTTGCGAAATTTGCGAGAAACAATGTGTAAGTTGGAACCTAGACCAACACAGTTTGAGGCTTTGACGGAATGGGAAGATGAGATGTATGAACGAGAGAGATTCAGAGGAATGAGAGATCATGAGTTTATGCCTGGAAGATTGTGGGGAGTAAATCATGAGGACAGAATAAAACGATGGAGATGTGCTAACATGACAGGAGGTTTGTTTCCAGCTTTTACAGTTGAGGAAGGGACTAAGAAAAAGTGGACTAAGAAAAAGAAACATATAGAGAGATTAAAGTATATGCATGAGAGCGAAACGGATGACGAGTTGCTGGAAGATATTTTAAATAGAAATCCACCTCCGTATCAGCAGAGTTCTACAGTGGTGACACCAAATGCGCCGCTAATAGAGACTATGCGAAATAAAAGCCCGGAAAAGAGAATTGATGTAAATAGGTCACAAGAACAAATGAGAACTTCTCAAAATGAAGGAATAGAAAGCGACAATGCAAGCGAATTGGCAAGGACAACAAAAGAACTAACTGAGAAGATTAGAGAATTAACGAAAAATATGGAAGCAGTTACTGTGCCTGTAACAATAGGTCCAGTAATACCCGTTTTTGAGAATCAGAAAATTGATGAACGATCTTTGGTGATACCCATGAGTTCACAATTTCAGAGAGAAAAAGAAAGGATGGAACAAAGTGCAAGTACAAGTAATTTGGCTAGTACTTACAGACCAAGTCCACCTACAAATTTGACGGTGAATGAGTGCAATGGTAGGAAAATGCATATGGTAACAGAATCTGCAACAGAAACCCCTGAAAAGAGTGGTAATTGGATAGAACTAAATAATACACCCATAGGTCCGACTCCTGATGAGTTAAATGAGTGGATGAAGGCATTTAAAATAAAAGAACCAGAAGAAAAACCATTAGATGTGATCAGATTAAAAATAGACATGGAAGAATTAATTTTAGGAACGATTGGTACCGAAAAGATAAAAAATTATCAGGATGATGAAATAATGTTTCTGTGCAAAAGTATTACATGGAGGGCAAAGAATTTACATGACAAACTAGAAGAAGTGGCTAGTGAGATTGGAATAGATTTTGCAAAAGTGAAAACGTTGCAGAAACCATACAGAGTAGACTTTTGTGAAAAAGATATTGAAAATTTGAACACGGCAGGAAGGCTGACACAGATAAAGGAGTTAATCGTGTTGTTGAGAAAATGGGGTGATGTGGACAGATGGAAGGTCAGATGGACAAAGAAGAATGAGAAAAGTACAGACAAAGGTTCATTGGCCTTTATGATAACTGAAAAAGAATCTGTTGTCAAAGAATACCCCATGAGAGAAACTCCAGGTGGTAGTTACGTGCATGTTCCCTGGACTAGGCAGGACATACTGTCATTTACCAATGACTTTCCAAAGTTAAGAGAGAAGCCAGTTGAGTGGTACCGACAAGTAGAGAGGTTTGTAAAAGTCTCAAAAGTGTTGTGGATAGATTTAGATGGATTGTTTGACATAGTGGTACCAACAGATTTATGGTCCGAATGTAAGATTACAGTTGACTGGCCAACTACAGAATATCCAAGAGATCCTAAGACAGGAGCTCCAGGTCCTGATGTGATGAAGAAGTACGATAAGGTGATTACCTTTTTGAAGAATAAGATTCCTCCTAAAGAGACAGATTGGGTAAAAATTGATAGAACTACACAGGAAAGTAAGGAGTCTGTACATGCATATTATGAGCGACTGTTATTGGTTTTCAAGCAGTATAGTGGTTATGAGGAGTTGAGTGAAAAGGACATGAGTCATTTTGTATACCGATTTGTGTTTGGCCTGAAACAAGAAATAAGTGATATGATTAAGCAACACATGATAAACTGGCAGAATGGAAGTGTAGATGAGGTACTGAGATATGCTAAGTATTGTAGTGATGAAATAGAGAGTAAACAGCGTAAGTTGAAAGAGAAGGCAATGTGGGCACAAGTGAAGGTGGCAGAAAAACAAGAAGCTCAATTGGACAATAATAATGGAAACCAATCAGGACAGAATAAAATGCGACCAAACATAGGTAAAGGAAAGGGTCAAGTGAGTCTAGAAGAGGCAAAGAAGAAATGGCCATGTCATAATTGCGGAAAATTAGGGCATTGGAGAAACGAGTGTAAGTTCCCACCTAAACCTAATCCGGAACATCAATCATTAACTCCACAGGTGCAGAATGAGGTAGTTGTTCAACAAAGTCAGGTGCCGCAACCACCACTTCCCAACACTGTTAACCAGCAAAGATACAGTACAGAAACAGGATTCTACGGAGGAGAGCAGGTAACACAGTTGCCGCGAGCAGCTAACATTTCTCAGTATTTGTTGCGTCAGAGTGAGGATGACCCGGATGAAAGATTCTGACGGTGCGCAGGAGAGGGGAAAGAGTGCGTGCTTGGCGCAACTCTAGAGGTAGATCAGTCTGGTCCCTTTGTGGATGGAGAAGTGAATGGTGCAAACGTAACATTCCTTGTCGATACTGGAGCTACCCGTTCTACTGTTAGATGAGTGGAAATTCCAAACCTTCCTCTCTCAGGTGAATACATCCAAGTGGTAGGAGTAGCCAATCAGCAGATTAAAACCCCACTTACTGAATTGGTGGAAGTAAAAATTGGTTCTTTTAGCAAAATGCATAAATTTGTAGTGTGCGATTGTAGTCCTGTAAATCTTTTAGGTCGTGACCTTTTATGCAAGATGAATTGCACAATTTATTGTACGCCAGATGGAATAGGTTTTCAGACTTCAGATGAAGATGTTCTGTATAAAGTAACTTTGATGAATCAGGAACCTGAAACGAATGGTTTGTTTCCTGCATTTGATGCAGAAAAACTTCCAGAAGAACTAAAAGGTGCAGTAAAAGAAAGTGTGTGGGATTTTACAGGAGAAGACATTGGATTAATGAGAGAAGTTGATCCCGTAAAAGTGACAGTGAAAGAAGGGACAACTTACCCGAACACGCCACAGTACAAATTAACTCCAGAAATAATTGAAGGAATAACTCCTGTAATAAATAAGATGATTGAACAGGGAATTCTAAAAGAAATCATGAGCAGTCCATGTAATTCACCTATTATGGGACTGAAAAAGCCAAATGGAACATATAGAATAGTACAGGATTTGAGAAAGATCAACAAAATAGTTGTACCATGTTGTCCAATAGTGCCAAACCCTGCAGTAATTCTATATCAAATTCCACATGAAGCTGAGTGGTACACTGTGATAGATTTGTGTCACGCATTTTTCTCTATTCCTTTGCATCCAGATAGCCAGCCATTATTTGCGTTCCGGTTCGGAGAGCGTATTTTGGCATGGTGCCGAATTCCTCAGGGGTATACAGAAAGCCCCTCAATCTTTAATCAGATTCTAAAGAAATCTCTGGAAGATTTAAAAATGCCAGAAAAATCAGTGATGGTGCAGTATATCGATGACCTATTGGTGGCATCGAAAACCAAAGAAGCATGTGTAAGTGACACAATTGCTCTACTGAACCATTTAGAGAAAAGAGGACATAAAGTGTCTCCTTCAAAATTACAGTTTTGTCAGAAAGAAGTCCAGTATTTAGGGCATAAAATTGAGAAAGGAGTGCGAAAAATAGCGACAGAAAGAGTAAGAATGATTCAAGGAATGAGAGCACCAATGACTCAGAGAGAGGTAAGAATGTTTTTGGGAATGGTTGGATATTGTCGACAGTGGATAAGTGGTTTCTCTTTGATTGCAAAACCATTACAAAAAATTGACCAAGAAAGATGTAAAAGACCCTTTTGAGTTAAACAAAGAAGAAATGAAATCTTTCAAAGAATTGAAAAAGAAACTGTGTGAGGCTCCTGCTTTAGGCATGCCTGATTATGAAAAGGATTTTGAGTTGTACTGCAGTGAAAGAGATGGATGTGCATTTTCAGTACTGGTACAAAAACATGGCACGATGAAAAGACCAATCGCTTATTTTTCAGCTGTTTTAGATCCTATAGCAAAAGCATTGCCTGGATGTCTGAAAGCAGTTGCAGCTACTTGTGTAAGTCTGGAACAAAGTGAAGGTATAGTGATGGGGTATCCACTGAGAGTATATGTTCCCCATTCAGTAGAAATTCTTTTGACAAGAACAAAAACACAGTACATGACACATAGTCGGCTGACTAAGTACGAAAAAGTCATCTTGAGCGCTGAAAATGTGACCATAGATAGATGCATGAATGTAAATCCTTCTACATCATTACCAGATGAAGAAAATATAATTGAACAGGATGAAGTAGATCATGATTGTCTGAACGTGCTGGAATATTGCACGAAACCAAGAGCTGACATAAAAGATGAACCGTTAAAGGAATCTGATTATGTCATGTTTGTGGATGGCTCATGCTTGCGAATAAAAGAAGGAGTTTTAAGCGCAGCTTACGCAGTATGCACAGTGGCAACTGTGATGGAAGCGTCTTGTCTGAAAGGAGTTAGGTCTGCACAAGTTGCGGAACTGATTGCTTTGATTGAAGCATGTAAATTGGGGAAAAATGTACGAGTCACGATTGTGACCGATAGCCAATATGGTTTCGGCATCGTACATGATTTTGGTCAGATTTGGTCACAAAGAGGATTTTTGACATCTGCAGGAACACCTATCAGAAATGGAGATTATGTTAAAAAACTGCTTGAGGCGATACAGTTGCCTAAACAAATAGCTGTAGTGAAGTGCAAAGCGCATAAGAAAACCGAAGATTACATAGCGGTCGGCAATAATTATGCTGATGAGATCGCTAAATATTGTGCAGAGAACATGGCGTCCATGAACAAAAATAGAGAAAGGGAGCATGTCTCTTGTCCTTTGCTTTTCACTAATACTGTCGAGACATGGGATGAAGTAAGGCAGTTACAAGAAACCGCAAGAGATGAGGAAAAAGATTACTGGATAAAAGCAGGATGTAGAAGACAGGAAAATAATGGTGTGTGGGTATACAGAGATGAAAGACCAGTTATGCCTGATAGCATGATTGCAGACATGGCACGGATGTACCATGGACAAGCTCATATTGGGAGAGATGCAATGATCAGACTTTTTAGACAAACCTGGTATAACCCAAAATTCAGAGCCATTGCTGAAAGTCTTTGTCAAAGATGTCTTATTTGTCAGCAGTTTAACCCAGGAAGAAAAACAGTAGTGAGTCTAGGAACAATAGGACGAGAAGGAGGTCCATTCACTAGAATGCAGTTAGACTTTATCGAGATGCCCCCTAGTAACAGACTACGATATGTTCTAGTGGTCGTCTGTTTGTTCTCTCGTTGGGTGGAGGCATACCCCACAAGAAGGAATGATGGAACAACAGTGGCAAAACTTATGCTGCGAGAGTTCATTCCAAGGTATGGTTTTCCAGTCACGGTTGAAACAGATAGAGGAACACATTTTCAAAATGAGTTGATCCAATTGATTTGTGAAGCATTGAGTATTAAACAAAAACTACATTGTGCTTACAGACCAGAGGCTTCTGGGGTAGTAGAGCAGATTAATGGAACAATTAAAAACAGATTGGGAAAAATGTGTCAAGCTACAGGACTCAAATGGCCGGATGCACTGTCTCTTGTTCTGATGACCATCAGAAGCATCCCTGAAAAGAAAACTGGACTCAGTCCTCATGAGATGATCATGGGACGAGCAATGAGACAAGCACACGTACCTGTCAACAAGTTATTAACTATAACTGATGATCTAGTACTGGATTATTGCAAGGGACTGGCTGATGTGGTGCGTTCTGTGTTTCATCAGGTTGGACCGGATGCGACCACTCTTGAAAGAAAACCAGCCCACGACTTGAATCCAGGAGACTGGGTCCGCATAAAAGTCCACAGGAGAAGAAACTGTCTAGTTCCTCGTTGGGACGAGCCACGACAGGTAATCCTGGTGACAACGACTGCCGTCAAGTGTGCAGGAGTGAAAAACTGGGTTCATGCCAGCCACACAATCAGAGTTCCAGAACCTACAGATCGACATGTGAGTCGGCGTCTGGAAGTGTGGGATAAAAGTTTAACGGCTGGGACAACAAAGATAAGAGAAAGGGTGCCAGAACTTGAAGATCGACCTGAAAGTCGACATCTGGAAACCCCAACTGCGAGTACCTCTAGAGAAGAAGAAGAAGAAGAAGAAAGAAATTCAGAAATTCCAGAACTTGAAGATCGACCTGTAAGTCGACATCTGGAAATATCTGACACAACTTCAGAATCTGATGATTCAGTTGAAAACCGTGAAGAATTCCTAAGGAAAACTTGGGGTTATAAACCAATTAGAGAAGAAACTGAGCAAGAAATTGAGTTAGATGAACAACCAAGTACAAGTTATGGTGGAAATCCTTCAGAAACAATAATACTAGATGAAGTAGGGAAAGAAGTACACAAAAAGTTAGAAAATCGAGAAGAACCCCGAGGAGCAATAGGGACAGATAGAGAAACAGAAGAACAGGGAAATTTAGAAGTAGAAAGGGAGAAAAACACCAAATCGGAAGAACCCCGAGGAGGGACAGTAATAAGGGAAAACAAGAAGGAGAAGACAGATCCACCAGTAGGAGATGACGAGATTATAAGTTTCAAAATAAGAGACAATAGTGAAACAGTTGAAACAGAAACAGAAGAAAGTGGAGAAGAGGAGAAAGCAAAAACTGAATCAAGAAAAAGAAATTGGAAATCAGAAAGAGAAGAAAGAGAAGGTGAAGCCAAAAGGCCAAGAAAAGGAGATAATTGGCCCAACAGCTATATAAGGAAATTGAGATATAGAATAATAAGAGCAGGAGACGAAGGTGCTGAGCAAGTAAATGAAGTAACAAGTCAAAAGGGACAAGAAAAACCAAGTGGAAAAAGATTACAAAAGTCCAAAAGGACAAAGAAAGTGAATGCAAAGTATAAGTCACCTGAGTGGCTGTATATTGCACTAACAGATTACAAAGAAGAAGAAGAGAACACTCACGAGAACCAGAGACTGAGAAGTCGGATGGGAAAAGGTGAGATGCAACAAACTTGAAGTGAAGACTTATAGTGCTTCTGCCGGACATGACAATTTACTGGATGTGACAAATACACCGGATGTGACAACGAAAGAATTCTGGAGAGAATTAAAGAAAGTACCAAGCAAAGACTTTTGAGAGCAGAGTGGCATCTAAGTCATTTCTGAGGTGTAGTGACACAATTTTCTGAAACTTAATAAATAGAAAAAGAAAAATGGAAAATAATAGGGATGGAAGAGATAAATGTGAGTTTATAAAAAGATGGTGCAAAATGTGCTGCTTTTGTACAGGGTTATTAATGACCATATGGATAGTTTTAGCAATCACAATTCCTATTAGTATAGCTGTGATAGAAGCAACAAATGATACTAAACAAGAAAAAGAAACTAATATTAAAGAACCAGTTATTTTAAGAAGTAGTGCAGAGTTGCATAAGGATAAGTCAGTAACAGATTTTTCTAAGAATGTTTTCACAAAATTGTTGTATGAATATGTAGAGACAATGGATGTGAGAGATTGTTATGTTTGTATGCAGTTGCCTGCATCAGTGTCAGAAGGTGTGACTTATCATCACCTACCTCTAACTTATGGAATAACATGTAGTGTAATAGCAAGTTTATTTTATAAAACAGGTAGATTAGAATCTTATTATACTGATATAGAAAGATTTTTGCAAACATTCCAGTAGTACCAGAACTTAACAAAGTAAAACCAGCAAAAGTTTTAGGGGAATTTTTTTAGAACATAGAAAATTAACGTTAGAAGAAATAGTTAGTAACAACCTTACCTGTGAGTTAAAGAAAGAAGAAAAAGTATTTTTAGAAATGGTTGAAGAAAGAAGAATGAAATTTCAAAAAGAAGCAATAAAAGAGGAGGGAAAACGCTTATGGACGTTTGAGGAAGGAAATCATGAAGGGAAAAAGATAAATGCAGCAATGACATTAGATTGGCCACAAACAGGAAAGTTGTGTATTAGGAGAAATAAGACAGTCTATGACAATTACTTTGTAGGTTCCAGTATCTGCCATGACAATTATCAAATTCTGGGAGGTTGGGGATTTAAAGGTAGAAAGGACCCAATATTTCCAGGTATCTATTATGTTTGTGGGAATAGAGCTTATTACAGGTTACCGGACCATTGGTATGGAACTTGCTATGTAGGCCTGGTCTTTCCAAAAATTTTTCACATGGACAGAGAAGAAAAGGGAACATACAAGATGATTAATAGATTTACACGTAGAAAGAGGGAAAGTTTTTCAGAAATTGTAGGTGATATTTTTGGAGCATTGATACCAGCAGTGGGAATATCTTTGAATGCATTTAAAATTCGGAAGTTATCCACAGTAGTAGATCGTTTGTCTACAGATACTGCGGGAGGGTTCTTAATGGTAAATACCGAAATGGTTGCCATGAGAGCTATGGTGATGCAAAATCGGCTTGCCCTTGATATTCTTTTGGCAAAAGAGGGTGGAGTCTGTGGAATGTTGAAAGTCCAACATTGTTGTACTTACATTCCTGATAAAAGTGAAAATATACAGAATTATATTACAAATATTACAAATTTGCACAAAGAACTAGTTCCACTGGAGGTTGAAAGTGTTTTGGGAAAACTTGGTAGAGGGTTTTCTTCAGTAGCAAATTGGTTGACCAGAATGAGTAGACTAGTGATAGGGAAAGTTATAATAATAGCAACTATAGTAATACTGTTAGGCATGGTATTGAAAATAGTAATAACATGTATAAAAAGAAAAGTAAGACAAAATAAGATAAAAAGAAATAACAGAATAATGAAAGAGAGAGAGAGAGAAATGGGTGAAATTGAATTGGAGAAAATGAAAGAAAGCATGTATAAGGAGACTAAAAGGCAAGATGAAGAAGAAACAGATGTGTAGATAACAGAAAGCAAAGGATGAAAGACATGCTGCCTGAAAAGAAGTATGACTTGGGTTTTATGTGGTGATTTAAAAATCACCAAAGGGGGGAGTTGATGGAGCAGGGAAAATAAAATTTTTTTAACCCCTAACAAATTTTATAATTAATTAAATAAAATGTTCGTTTAAATGTATTAATCAACACTGTATGTATGGGAATGGTAACATGCTAAAATGTGTGCCAAATAATCTATTAATGGATGTCCGTGTGTCTAATTATAACGTAAAAATAAGTGCGTACTAATTAAAAATAAATGCATGTTTGTGCTTCATAGAAATAAAACGTGTCGTTGCAAAAATAATAGTGATGGTAAGTAAGGAACAGCTTAAATGTTGCTTTCTGCTAGGTAATAACTAATTGGGGTACGTAGATGACGGGAGGGAAACGAAAGGGCTATTTTTCTCTATTTTAATTATGTTTTGTTTGCCTCAAATTAGTGCTTCTAAAAGTATAACCGAGTGGCGATATAAAATGGCCGCCAGTGGGAAAATTTGAGCAGGTGCAAGGGAACACATGACACGGGATAAAATCGGAGAAAAAACTAAACCTCGTGAGGTTACTGAGACGCTAGGATGCAAGAAATGGTCAAGGCTGATGTGACCTAATTGAACTGATAGTGTGCCGTGATGATCAGCAGAAGACCCGTGGGAAACAAGTTTAAGAGAAAGGACAATGACTGCGGAGTTCTCGAATGTGTCGAAAGAAGTTACAAATGTACTGATCGAAACGGATGAAAAATGTTTGAGCGTATGGGAAAGGAAATGATCCAAGGACCCTTGAATCCAAGAGAACTTGATTAAAAGAATGAATAAGATGACATGCATGGACCAATGAAAGAAAAGCGTGTTATTAATGTTGCAACAGTTAGTTAGCAGAGTTAGAATTAGGGTATACGAGGGCCTACTCTTAGTGGGAGGGGGTCAGTCGCGGTTGCAGTCACAGTCAGGAGAGGAGTTGGAGAGTCGTGTTGGTGGCTTCCAGTGCTGGGTGGTCCTGATCGATCCCTTACTGAGCGGGAGATGCTGAAAGACTGTTAGATGAGAAGGGTTGCAGATAGCTGATGCTGACGAGCTGAAGTTGCTGTTGCTGTCTTAATTTTCCAGTTGAGTATGAGAATCAGGCTATTTCTAATTCTTAACTTAGGTTAGAAATCATTAGGCTAAATTAGGAAGCTAGGCAGGTAATTAGGGTTTTGGCTTCATGACAAAAAATTTCCTTTCTGCAATAAATTGATTATGCTTAATAAATATTTGAATTTAAGAATGAATAATTGAATAAAGTATTAAATTCTTTCTCATGCTTTTTAAAATTATATAAAATTTAAGATTCTTTAAACCCAAAATGACTCAGTGGTTATTTTCCTAAATGATTGTGACATCAGAAATTGGTTATTGTGATTCAGCTGGTCTTAATCACTATGAACTAATTTTTTACATGAATGATTCATCGACAAAACAATGAGCAGGAATATCTTAAGAAATAACTAAAAGAAAGTGACAAATTAAGGTAATAAGATATCCTGGCTCTTCCAGCGGTACATAAATGGTGTTCTCCATTTAGTTCTCATGCTTCTCCTAGGAGTACAGAATTTCATAAAGGTGTAAAGGAAATCCAGGAGTGTGCGTGTGTGTTAGGCGATGTTTATGGGCCCCATCGTCATGTGGATATGAGAAATATAGTTTGCCCCTGGATGACCTATAAGTGACCTGGGAGGAGAATAGTTTTTATTGTACGCGCTGCATCAGATTTCTTGGTAGCAGAGTTATGGTTTTCTATAGATTAGTTTAGTGATTATTGTTTATTGATTATTGATTATTTTTTGATGACTAACACTATATGTTGAGTCGCGTTATGTTATATGTGAGTTTTCACGCTTCTGGGATGTAGGAAGTGGAACACGTGTGGCAAGAGAAGTCACATGGAATTTGGTACATGGTCTGAATTCATTTTGGTAATAACGCAGGTTGTGTTATGTTAAGGATTTCTGTGCGAAAAGTGTGTAATTGAAATAGCAAATCACGTTTACTTGTGAAACTTTGGCCTTAATTCTCAGGAGCCTAGTCTCCACATGTGTCTTATCCCCAGAGAAACGAGTAAATTGTTTGTTTGAAAGAAGGGTAAGGTAGAGGGAAGTGCTACTTTATCGGCGAGAGTAAATAATTCTGTGGTAGGGTAGAGGTAAGCGCTGCCTACTGGAAATACAGGATTCTTGTGTAAAAGGACAAAGCTGTCACTTTTGTTTAGCGAATCAGACTATGGAATTGTTTTAATTGTTGTAACTAACGAAGAAAACAGCGAAAAGAAAAATTGCCGATAAATTTTGTAAAGGAGGGGTAAAGAGTAGAAGTGACGTGGAACAGTGCCGCGCTAGGATTGGATAGTGCGCTAGTCACGTGAACACAGAGCAGGAGTGACGTAGAAAAGTGCAGCGCTAGGATTGGTTGGTTCACGGACGGTGGGAATTGTTCTGATTGGTTCGTTAGTGTGAGTCGCGCTGTAATTGGTCAAAGTTCCGTACACAGAACAGCGTTAGCGTAAAGAGAAAAACAAATAGAAAACATGCCGTATTACGAGTATGAAAGGGAAAGAACGTCATGGACGACGAAATTGAAGAATTTCTTTAAGAAAGACAAAAAGGTTGTGACTAGAGAGGGACAAGTAATTCCTCCGCCGAAATCAGCAGCTTCACATATGATGCTGAAATATGGATATCATACGTGCATATGGTTGGAAAATTGGGCAAAATATACGAAGAATGATGGAGCTTTAGCTTTCCCTGAGAATGGTTCATTTAGTGTAGCGGTTTTGCGAAATTTGCGAGAAACAATGTGTAAGTTGGAACCTAGACCAACACAGTTTGAGGCTTTGACGGAATGGGAAGATGAGATGTATGAACGAGAGAGATTCAGAGGAATGAGAGATCATGAGTTTATGCCTGGAAGATTGTGGGGAGTAAATCATGAGGACAGAATAAAACGATGGAGATGTGCTAACATGACAGGAGGTTTGTTTCCAGCTTTTACAGTTGAGGAAGGGACTAAGAAAAAGTGGACTAAGAAAAAGAAACATATAGAGAGATTAAAGTATATGCATGAGAGCGAAACGGATGACGAGTTGCTGGAAGATATTTTAAATAGAAATCCACCTCCGTATCAGCAGAGTTCTACAGTGGTGACACCAAATGCGCCGCTAATAGAGACTATGCGAAATAAAAGCCCGGAAAAGAGAATTGATGTAAATAGGTCACAAGAACAAATGAGAACTTCTCAAAATGAAGGAATAGAAAGCGACAATGCAAGCGAATTGGCAAGGACAACAAAAGAACTAACTGAGAAGATTAGAGAATTAACGAAAAATATGGAAGCAGTTACTGTGCCTGTAACAATAGGTCCAGTAATACCCGTTTTTGAGAATCAGAAAATTGATGAACGATCTTTGGTGATACCCATGAGTTCACAATTTCAGAGAGAAAAAGAAAGGATGGAACAAAGTGCAAGTACAAGTAATTTGGCTAGTACTTACAGACCAAGTCCACCTACAAATTTGACGGTGAATGAGTGCAATGGTAGGAAAATGCATATGGTAACAGAATCTGCAACAGAAACCCCTGAAAAGAGTGGTAATTGGATAGAACTAAATAATACACCCATAGGTCCGACTCCTGATGAGTTAAATGAGTGGATGAAGGCATTTAAAATAAAAGAACCAGAAGAAAAACCATTAGATGTGATCAGATTAAAAATAGACATGGAAGAATTAATTTTAGGAACGATTGGTACCGAAAAGATAAAAAATTATCAGGATGATGAAATAATGTTTCTGTGCAAAAGTATTACATGGAGGGCAAAGAATTTACATGACAAACTAGAAGAAGTGGCTAGTGAGATTGGAATAGATTTTGCAAAAGTGAAAACGTTGCAGAAACCATACAGAGTAGACTTTTGTGAAAAAGATATTGAAAATTTGAACACGGCAGGAAGGCTGACACAGATAAAGGAGTTAATCGTGTTGTTGAGAAAATGGGGTGATGTGGACAGATGGAAGGTCAGATGGACAAAGAAGAATGAGAAAAGTACAGACAAAGGTTCATTGGCCTTTATGATAACTGAAAAAGAATCTGTTGTCAAAGAATACCCCATGAGAGAAACTCCAGGTGGTAGTTACGTGCATGTTCCCTGGACTAGGCAGGACATACTGTCATTTACCAATGACTTTCCAAAGTTAAGAGAGAAGCCAGTTGAGTGGTACCGACAAGTAGAGAGGTTTGTAAAAGTCTCAAAAGTGTTGTGGATAGATTTAGATGGATTGTTTGACATAGTGGTACCAACAGATTTATGGTCCGAATGTAAGATTACAGTTGACTGGCCAACTACAGAATATCCAAGAGATCCTAAGACAGGAGCTCCAGGTCCTGATGTGATGAAGAAGTACGATAAGGTGATTACCTTTTTGAAGAATAAGATTCCTCCTAAAGAGACAGATTGGGTAAAAATTGATAGAACTACACAGGAAAGTAAGGAGTCTGTACATGCATATTATGAGCGACTGTTATTGGTTTTCAAGCAGTATAGTGGTTATGAGGAGTTGAGTGAAAAGGACATGAGTCATTTTGTATACCGATTTGTGTTTGGCCTGAAACAAGAAATAAGTGATATGATTAAGCAACACATGATAAACTGGCAGAATGGAAGTGTAGATGAGGTACTGAGATATGCTAAGTATTGTAGTGATGAAATAGAGAGTAAACAGCGTAAGTTGAAAGAGAAGGCAATGTGGGCACAAGTGAAGGTGGCAGAAAAACAAGAAGCTCAATTGGACAATAATAATGGAAACCAATCAGGACAGAATAAAATGCGACCAAACATAGGTAAAGGAAAGGGTCAAGTGAGTCTAGAAGAGGCAAAGAAGAAATGGCCATGTCATAATTGCGGAAAATTAGGGCATTGGAGAAACGAGTGTAAGTTCCCACCTAAACCTAATCCGGAACATCAATCATTAACTCCACAGGTGCAGAATGAGGTAGTTGTTCAACAAAGTCAGGTGCCGCAACCACCACTTCCCAACACTGTTAACCAGCAAAGATACAGTACAGAAACAGGATTCTACGGAGGAGAGCAGGTAACACAGTTGCCGCGAGCAGCTAACATTTCTCAGTATTTGTTGCGTCAGAGTGAGGATGACCCGGATGAAAGATTCTGACGGTGCGCAGGAGAGGGGAAAGAGTGCGTGCTTGGCGCAACTCTAGAGGTAGATCAGTCTGGTCCCTTTGTGGATGGAGAAGTGAATGGTGCAAACGTAACATTCCTTGTCGATACTGGAGCTACCCGTTCTACTGTTAGATGAGTGGAAATTCCAAACCTTCCTCTCTCAGGTGAATACATCCAAGTGGTAGGAGTAGCCAATCAGCAGATTAAAACCCCACTTACTGAATTGGTGGAAGTAAAAATTGGTTCTTTTAGCAAAATGCATAAATTTGTAGTGTGCGATTGTAGTCCTGTAAATCTTTTAGGTCGTGACCTTTTATGCAAGATGAATTGCACAATTTATTGTACGCCAGATGGAATAGGTTTTCAGACTTCAGATGAAGATGTTCTGTATAAAGTAACTTTGATGAATCAGGAACCTGAAACGAATGGTTTGTTTCCTGCATTTGATGCAGAAAAACTTCCAGAAGAACTAAAAGGTGCAGTAAAAGAAAGTGTGTGGGATTTTACAGGAGAAGACATTGGATTAATGAGAGAAGTTGATCCCGTAAAAGTGACAGTGAAAGAAGGGACAACTTACCCGAACACGCCACAGTACAAATTAACTCCAGAAATAATTGAAGGAATAACTCCTGTAATAAATAAGATGATTGAACAGGGAATTCTAAAAGAAATCATGAGCAGTCCATGTAATTCACCTATTATGGGACTGAAAAAGCCAAATGGAACATATAGAATAGTACAGGATTTGAGAAAGATCAACAAAATAGTTGTACCATGTTGTCCAATAGTGCCAAACCCTGCAGTAATTCTATATCAAATTCCACATGAAGCTGAGTGGTACACTGTGATAGATTTGTGTCACGCATTTTTCTCTATTCCTTTGCATCCAGATAGCCAGCCATTATTTGCGTTCCGGTTCGGAGAGCGTATTTTGGCATGGTGCCGAATTCCTCAGGGGTATACAGAAAGCCCCTCAATCTTTAATCAGATTCTAAAGAAATCTCTGGAAGATTTAAAAATGCCAGAAAAATCAGTGATGGTGCAGTATATCGATGACCTATTGGTGGCATCGAAAACCAAAGAAGCATGTGTAAGTGACACAATTGCTCTACTGAACCATTTAGAGAAAAGAGGACATAAAGTGTCTCCTTCAAAATTACAGTTTTGTCAGAAAGAAGTCCAGTATTTAGGGCATAAAATTGAGAAAGGAGTGCGAAAAATAGCGACAGAAAGAGTAAGAATGATTCAAGGAATGAGAGCACCAATGACTCAGAGAGAGGTAAGAATGTTTTTGGGAATGGTTGGATATTGTCGACAGTGGATAAGTGGTTTCTCTTTGATTGCAAAACCATTACAAAAAATTGACCAAGAAAGATGTAAAAGACCCTTTTGAGTTAAACAAAGAAGAAATGAAATCTTTCAAAGAATTGAAAAAGAAACTGTGTGAGGCTCCTGCTTTAGGCATGCCTGATTATGAAAAGGATTTTGAGTTGTACTGCAGTGAAAGAGATGGATGTGCATTTTCAGTACTGGTACAAAAACATGGCACGATGAAAAGACCAATCGCTTATTTTTCAGCTGTTTTAGATCCTATAGCAAAAGCATTGCCTGGATGTCTGAAAGCAGTTGCAGCTACTTGTGTAAGTCTGGAACAAAGTGAAGGTATAGTGATGGGGTATCCACTGAGAGTATATGTTCCCCATTCAGTAGAAATTCTTTTGACAAGAACAAAAACACAGTACATGACACATAGTCGGCTGACTAAGTACGAAAAAGTCATCTTGAGCGCTGAAAATGTGACCATAGATAGATGCATGAATGTAAATCCTTCTACATCATTACCAGATGAAGAAAATATAATTGAACAGGATGAAGTAGATCATGATTGTCTGAACGTGCTGGAATATTGCACGAAACCAAGAGCTGACATAAAAGATGAACCGTTAAAGGAATCTGATTATGTCATGTTTGTGGATGGCTCATGCTTGCGAATAAAAGAAGGAGTTTTAAGCGCAGCTTACGCAGTATGCACAGTGGCAACTGTGATGGAAGCGTCTTGTCTGAAAGGAGTTAGGTCTGCACAAGTTGCGGAACTGATTGCTTTGATTGAAGCATGTAAATTGGGGAAAAATGTACGAGTCACGATTGTGACCGATAGCCAATATGGTTTCGGCATCGTACATGATTTTGGTCAGATTTGGTCACAAAGAGGATTTTTGACATCTGCAGGAACACCTATCAGAAATGGAGATTATGTTAAAAAACTGCTTGAGGCGATACAGTTGCCTAAACAAATAGCTGTAGTGAAGTGCAAAGCGCATAAGAAAACCGAAGATTACATAGCGGTCGGCAATAATTATGCTGATGAGATCGCTAAATATTGTGCAGAGAACATGGCGTCCATGAACAAAAATAGAGAAAGGGAGCATGTCTCTTGTCCTTTGCTTTTCACTAATACTGTCGAGACATGGGATGAAGTAAGGCAGTTACAAGAAACCGCAAGAGATGAGGAAAAAGATTACTGGATAAAAGCAGGATGTAGAAGACAGGAAAATAATGGTGTGTGGGTATACAGAGATGAAAGACCAGTTATGCCTGATAGCATGATTGCAGACATGGCACGGATGTACCATGGACAAGCTCATATTGGGAGAGATGCAATGATCAGACTTTTTAGACAAACCTGGTATAACCCAAAATTCAGAGCCATTGCTGAAAGTCTTTGTCAAAGATGTCTTATTTGTCAGCAGTTTAACCCAGGAAGAAAAACAGTAGTGAGTCTAGGAACAATAGGACGAGAAGGAGGTCCATTCACTAGAATGCAGTTAGACTTTATCGAGATGCCCCCTAGTAACAGACTACGATATGTTCTAGTGGTCGTCTGTTTGTTCTCTCGTTGGGTGGAGGCATACCCCACAAGAAGGAATGATGGAACAACAGTGGCAAAACTTATGCTGCGAGAGTTCATTCCAAGGTATGGTTTTCCAGTCACGGTTGAAACAGATAGAGGAACACATTTTCAAAATGAGTTGATCCAATTGATTTGTGAAGCATTGAGTATTAAACAAAAACTACATTGTGCTTACAGACCAGAGGCTTCTGGGGTAGTAGAGCAGATTAATGGAACAATTAAAAACAGATTGGGAAAAATGTGTCAAGCTACAGGACTCAAATGGCCGGATGCACTGTCTCTTGTTCTGATGACCATCAGAAGCATCCCTGAAAAGAAAACTGGACTCAGTCCTCATGAGATGATCATGGGACGAGCAATGAGACAAGCACACGTACCTGTCAACAAGTTATTAACTATAACTGATGATCTAGTACTGGATTATTGCAAGGGACTGGCTGATGTGGTGCGTTCTGTGTTTCATCAGGTTGGACCGGATGCGACCACTCTTGAAAGAAAACCAGCCCACGACTTGAATCCAGGAGACTGGGTCCGCATAAAAGTCCACAGGAGAAGAAACTGTCTAGTTCCTCGTTGGGACGAGCCACGACAGGTAATCCTGGTGACAACGACTGCCGTCAAGTGTGCAGGAGTGAAAAACTGGGTTCATGCCAGCCACACAATCAGAGTTCCAGAACCTACAGATCGACATGTGAGTCGGCGTCTGGAAGTGTGGGATAAAAGTTTAACGGCTGGGACAACAAAGATAAGAGAAAGGGTGCCAGAACTTGAAGATCGACCTGAAAGTCGACATCTGGAAACCCCAACTGCGAGTACCTCTAGAGAAGAAGAAGAAGAAGAAGAAAGAAATTCAGAAATTCCAGAACTTGAAGATCGACCTGTAAGTCGACATCTGGAAATATCTGACACAACTTCAGAATCTGATGATTCAGTTGAAAACCGTGAAGAATTCCTAAGGAAAACTTGGGGTTATAAACCAATTAGAGAAGAAACTGAGCAAGAAATTGAGTTAGATGAACAACCAAGTACAAGTTATGGTGGAAATCCTTCAGAAACAATAATACTAGATGAAGTAGGGAAAGAAGTACACAAAAAGTTAGAAAATCGAGAAGAACCCCGAGGAGCAATAGGGACAGATAGAGAAACAGAAGAACAGGGAAATTTAGAAGTAGAAAGGGAGAAAAACACCAAATCGGAAGAACCCCGAGGAGGGACAGTAATAAGGGAAAACAAGAAGGAGAAGACAGATCCACCAGTAGGAGATGACGAGATTATAAGTTTCAAAATAAGAGACAATAGTGAAACAGTTGAAACAGAAACAGAAGAAAGTGGAGAAGAGGAGAAAGCAAAAACTGAATCAAGAAAAAGAAATTGGAAATCAGAAAGAGAAGAAAGAGAAGGTGAAGCCAAAAGGCCAAGAAAAGGAGATAATTGGCCCAACAGCTATATAAGGAAATTGAGATATAGAATAATAAGAGCAGGAGACGAAGGTGCTGAGCAAGTAAATGAAGTAACAAGTCAAAAGGGACAAGAAAAACCAAGTGGAAAAAGATTACAAAAGTCCAAAAGGACAAAGAAAGTGAATGCAAAGTATAAGTCACCTGAGTGGCTGTATATTGCACTAACAGATTACAAAGAAGAAGAAGAGAACACTCACGAGAACCAGAGACTGAGAAGTCGGATGGGAAAAGGTGAGATGCAACAAACTTGAAGTGAAGACTTATAGTGCTTCTGCCGGACATGACAATTTACTGGATGTGACAAATACACCGGATGTGACAACGAAAGAATTCTGGAGAGAATTAAAGAAAGTACCAAGCAAAGACTTTTGAGAGCAGAGTGGCATCTAAGTCATTTCTGAGGTGTAGTGACACAATTTTCTGAAACTTAATAAATAGAAAAAGAAAAATGGAAAATAATAGGGATGGAAGAGATAAATGTGAGTTTATAAAAAGATGGTGCAAAATGTGCTGCTTTTGTACAGGGTTATTAATGACCATATGGATAGTTTTAGCAATCACAATTCCTATTAGTATAGCTGTGATAGAAGCAACAAATGATACTAAACAAGAAAAAGAAACTAATATTAAAGAACCAGTTATTTTAAGAAGTAGTGCAGAGTTGCATAAGGATAAGTCAGTAACAGATTTTTCTAAGAATGTTTTCACAAAATTGTTGTATGAATATGTAGAGACAATGGATGTGAGAGATTGTTATGTTTGTATGCAGTTGCCTGCATCAGTGTCAGAAGGTGTGACTTATCATCACCTACCTCTAACTTATGGAATAACATGTAGTGTAATAGCAAGTTTATTTTATAAAACAGGTAGATTAGAATCTTATTATACTGATATAGAAAGATTTTTGCAAACATTCCAGTAGTACCAGAACTTAACAAAGTAAAACCAGCAAAAGTTTTAGGGGAATTTTTTTAGAACATAGAAAATTAACGTTAGAAGAAATAGTTAGTAACAACCTTACCTGTGAGTTAAAGAAAGAAGAAAAAGTATTTTTAGAAATGGTTGAAGAAAGAAGAATGAAATTTCAAAAAGAAGCAATAAAAGAGGAGGGAAAACGCTTATGGACGTTTGAGGAAGGAAATCATGAAGGGAAAAAGATAAATGCAGCAATGACATTAGATTGGCCACAAACAGGAAAGTTGTGTATTAGGAGAAATAAGACAGTCTATGACAATTACTTTGTAGGTTCCAGTATCTGCCATGACAATTATCAAATTCTGGGAGGTTGGGGATTTAAAGGTAGAAAGGACCCAATATTTCCAGGTATCTATTATGTTTGTGGGAATAGAGCTTATTACAGGTTACCGGACCATTGGTATGGAACTTGCTATGTAGGCCTGGTCTTTCCAAAAATTTTTCACATGGACAGAGAAGAAAAGGGAACATACAAGATGATTAATAGATTTACACGTAGAAAGAGGGAAAGTTTTTCAGAAATTGTAGGTGATATTTTTGGAGCATTGATACCAGCAGTGGGAATATCTTTGAATGCATTTAAAATTCGGAAGTTATCCACAGTAGTAGATCGTTTGTCTACAGATACTGCGGGAGGGTTCTTAATGGTAAATACCGAAATGGTTGCCATGAGAGCTATGGTGATGCAAAATCGGCTTGCCCTTGATATTCTTTTGGCAAAAGAGGGTGGAGTCTGTGGAATGTTGAAAGTCCAACATTGTTGTACTTACATTCCTGATAAAAGTGAAAATATACAGAATTATATTACAAATATTACAAATTTGCACAAAGAACTAGTTCCACTGGAGGTTGAAAGTGTTTTGGGAAAACTTGGTAGAGGGTTTTCTTCAGTAGCAAATTGGTTGACCAGAATGAGTAGACTAGTGATAGGGAAAGTTATAATAATAGCAACTATAGTAATACTGTTAGGCATGGTATTGAAAATAGTAATAACATGTATAAAAAGAAAAGTAAGACAAAATAAGATAAAAAGAAATAACAGAATAATGAAAGAGAGAGAGAGAGAAATGGGTGAAATTGAATTGGAGAAAATGAAAGAAAGCATGTATAAGGAGACTAAAAGGCAAGATGAAGAAGAAACAGATGTGTAGATAACAGAAAGCAAAGGATGAAAGACATGCTGCCTGAAAAGAAGTATGACTTGGGTTTTATGTGGTGATTTAAAAATCACCAAAGGGGGGAGTTGATGGAGCAGGGAAAATAAAATTTTTTAACCCCTAACAAATTTTATAATTAATTAAATAAAATGTTCGTTTAAATGTATTAATCAACACTGTATGTATGGGAATGGTAACATGCTAAAATGTGTGCCAAATAATCTATTAATGGATGTCCGTGTGTCTAATTATAACGTAAAAATAAGTGCGTACTAATTAAAAATAAATGCATGTTTGTGCTTCATAGAAATAAAACGTGTCGTTGCAAAAATAATAGTGATGGTAAGTAAGGAACAGCTTAAATGTTGCTTTCTGCTAGGTAATAACTAATTGGGGTACGTAGATGACGGGAGGGAAACGAAAGGGCTATTTTTCTCTATTTTAATTATGTTTTGTTTGCCTCAAATTAGTGCTTCTAAAAGTATAACCGAGTGGCGATATAAAATGGCCGCCAGTGGGAAAATTTGAGCAGGTGCAAGGGAACACATGACACGGGATAAAATCGGAGAAAAAACTAAACCTCGTGAGGTTACTGAGACGCTAGGATGCAAGAAATGGTCAAGGCTGATGTGACCTAATTGAACTGATAGTGTGCCGTGATGATCAGCAGAAGACCCGTGGGAAACAAGTTTAAGAGAAAGGACAATGACTGCGGAGTTCTCGAATGTGTCGAAAGAAGTTACAAATGTACTGATCGAAACGGATGAAAAATGTTTGAGCGTATGGGAAAGGAAATGATCCAAGGACCCTTGAATCCAAGAGAACTTGATTAAAAGAATGAATAAGATGACATGCATGGACCAATGAAAGAAAAGCGTGTTATTAATGTTGCAACAGTTAGTTAGCAGAGTTAGAATTAGGGTATACGAGGGCCTACTCTTAGTGGGAGGGGGTCAGTCGCGGTTGCAGTCACAGTCAGGAGAGGAGTTGGAGAGTCGTGTTGGTGGCTTCCAGTGCTGGGTGGTCCTGATCGATCCCTTACTGAGCGGGAGATGCTGAAAGACTGTTAGATGAGAAGGGTTGCAGATAGCTGATGCTGACGAGCTGAAGTTGCTGTTGCTGTCTTAATTTTCCAGTTGAGTATGAGAATCAGGCTATTTCTAATTCTTAACTTAGGTTAGAAATCATTAGGCTAAATTAGGAAGCTAGGCAGGTAATTAGGGTTTTGGCTTCATGACAAAAAATTTCCTTTCTGCAATAAATTGATTATGCTTAATAAATATTTGAATTTAAGAATGAATAATTGAATAAAGTATTAAATTCTTTCTCATGCTTTTTAAAATTATATAAAATTTAAGATTCTTTAAACCCAAAATGACTCAGTGGTTATTTTCCTAAATGATTGTGACATCAGAAATTGGTTATTGTGATTCAGCTGGTCTTAATCACTATGAACTAATTTTTTACATGAATGATTCATCGACAAAACAATGAGCAGGAATATCTTAAGAAATAACTAAAAGAAAGTGACAAATTAAGGTAATAAGATATCCTGGCTCTTCCAGCGGTACATAAATGGTGTTCTCCATTTAGTTCTCATGCTTCTCCTAGGAGTACAGAATTTCATAAAGGTGTAAAGGAAATCCAGGAGTGTGCGTGTGTGTTAGGCGATGTTTATGGGCCCCATCGTCATGTGGATATGAGAAATATAGTTTGCCCCTGGATGACCTATAAGTGACCTGGGAGGAGAATAGTTTTTATTGTACGCGCTGCATCAGATTTCTTGGTAGCAGAGTTATGGTTTTCTATAGATTAGTTTAGTGATTATTGTTTATTGATTATTGATTATTTTTTGATGACTAACACTATATGTTGAGTCGCGTTATGTTATATGTGAGTTTTCACGCTTCTGGGATGTAGGAAGTGGAACACGTGTGGCAAGAGAAGTCACATGGAATTTGGTACATGGTCTGAATTCATTTTGGTAATAACGCAGGTTGTGTTATGTTAAGGATTTCTGTGCGAAAAGTGTGTAATTGAAATAGCAAATCACGTTTACTTGTGAAACTTTGGCCTTAATTCTCAGGAGCCTAGTCTCCACATGTGTCTTATCCCCAGAGAAACGAGTAAATTGTTTGTTTGAAAGAAGGGTAAGGTAGAGGGAAGTGCTACTTTATCGGCGAGAGTAAATAATTCTGTGGTAGGGTAGAGGTAAGCGCTGCCTACTGGAAATACAGGATTCTTGTGTAAAAGGACAAAGCTGTCACTTTTGTTTAGCGAATCAGACTATGGAATTGTTTTAATTGTTGTAACTAACGAAGAAAACAGCGAAAAGAAAAATTGCCGATAAATTTTGTAAAGGAGGGGTAAAGAGTAGAAGTGACGTGGAACAGTGCCGCGCTAGGATTGGATAGTGCGCTAGTCACGTGAACACAGAGCAGGAGTGACGTAGAAAAGTGCAGCGCTAGGATTGGTTGGTTCACGGACGGTGGGAATTGTTCTGATTGGTTCGTTAGTGTGAGTCGCGCTGTAATTGGTCAAAGTTCCGTACACAGAACAGCGTTAGCGTAAAGAGAAAAACAAATAGAAAACATGCCGTATTACGAGTATGAAAGGGAAAGAACGTCATGGACGACGAAATTGAAGAATTTCTTTAAGAAAGACAAAAAGGTTGTGACTAGAGAGGGACAAGTAATTCCTCCGCCGAAATCAGCAGCTTCACATATGATGCTGAAATATGGATATCATACGTGCATATGGTTGGAAAATTGGGCAAAATATACGAAGAATGATGGAGCTTTAGCTTTCCCTGAGAATGGTTCATTTAGTGTAGCGGTTTTGCGAAATTTGCGAGAAACAATGTGTAAGTTGGAACCTAGACCAACACAGTTTGAGGCTTTGACGGAATGGGAAGATGAGATGTATGAACGAGAGAGATTCAGAGGAATGAGAGATCATGAGTTTATGCCTGGAAGATTGTGGGGAGTAAATCATGAGGACAGAATAAAACGATGGAGATGTGCTAACATGACAGGAGGTTTGTTTCCAGCTTTTACAGTTGAGGAAGGGACTAAGAAAAAGTGGACTAAGAAAAAGAAACATATAGAGAGATTAAAGTATATGCATGAGAGCGAAACGGATGACGAGTTGCTGGAAGATATTTTAAATAGAAATCCACCTCCGTATCAGCAGAGTTCTACAGTGGTGACACCAAATGCGCCGCTAATAGAGACTATGCGAAATAAAAGCCCGGAAAAGAGAATTGATGTAAATAGGTCACAAGAACAAATGAGAACTTCTCAAAATGAAGGAATAGAAAGCGACAATGCAAGCGAATTGGCAAGGACAACAAAAGAACTAACTGAGAAGATTAGAGAATTAACGAAAAATATGGAAGCAGTTACTGTGCCTGTAACAATAGGTCCAGTAATACCCGTTTTTGAGAATCAGAAAATTGATGAACGATCTTTGGTGATACCCATGAGTTCACAATTTCAGAGAGAAAAAGAAAGGATGGAACAAAGTGCAAGTACAAGTAATTTGGCTAGTACTTACAGACCAAGTCCACCTACAAATTTGACGGTGAATGAGTGCAATGGTAGGAAAATGCATATGGTAACAGAATCTGCAACAGAAACCCCTGAAAAGAGTGGTAATTGGATAGAACTAAATAATACACCCATAGGTCCGACTCCTGATGAGTTAAATGAGTGGATGAAGGCATTTAAAATAAAAGAACCAGAAGAAAAACCATTAGATGTGATCAGATTAAAAATAGACATGGAAGAATTAATTTTAGGAACGATTGGTACCGAAAAGATAAAAAATTATCAGGATGATGAAATAATGTTTCTGTGCAAAAGTATTACATGGAGGGCAAAGAATTTACATGACAAACTAGAAGAAGTGGCTAGTGAGATTGGAATAGATTTTGCAAAAGTGAAAACGTTGCAGAAACCATACAGAGTAGACTTTTGTGAAAAAGATATTGAAAATTTGAACACGGCAGGAAGGCTGACACAGATAAAGGAGTTAATCGTGTTGTTGAGAAAATGGGGTGATGTGGACAGATGGAAGGTCAGATGGACAAAGAAGAATGAGAAAAGTACAGACAAAGGTTCATTGGCCTTTATGATAACTGAAAAAGAATCTGTTGTCAAAGAATACCCCATGAGAGAAACTCCAGGTGGTAGTTACGTGCATGTTCCCTGGACTAGGCAGGACATACTGTCATTTACCAATGACTTTCCAAAGTTAAGAGAGAAGCCAGTTGAGTGGTACCGACAAGTAGAGAGGTTTGTAAAAGTCTCAAAAGTGTTGTGGATAGATTTAGATGGATTGTTTGACATAGTGGTACCAACAGATTTATGGTCCGAATGTAAGATTACAGTTGACTGGCCAACTACAGAATATCCAAGAGATCCTAAGACAGGAGCTCCAGGTCCTGATGTGATGAAGAAGTACGATAAGGTGATTACCTTTTTGAAGAATAAGATTCCTCCTAAAGAGACAGATTGGGTAAAAATTGATAGAACTACACAGGAAAGTAAGGAGTCTGTACATGCATATTATGAGCGACTGTTATTGGTTTTCAAGCAGTATAGTGGTTATGAGGAGTTGAGTGAAAAGGACATGAGTCATTTTGTATACCGATTTGTGTTTGGCCTGAAACAAGAAATAAGTGATATGATTAAGCAACACATGATAAACTGGCAGAATGGAAGTGTAGATGAGGTACTGAGATATGCTAAGTATTGTAGTGATGAAATAGAGAGTAAACAGCGTAAGTTGAAAGAGAAGGCAATGTGGGCACAAGTGAAGGTGGCAGAAAAACAAGAAGCTCAATTGGACAATAATAATGGAAACCAATCAGGACAGAATAAAATGCGACCAAACATAGGTAAAGGAAAGGGTCAAGTGAGTCTAGAAGAGGCAAAGAAGAAATGGCCATGTCATAATTGCGGAAAATTAGGGCATTGGAGAAACGAGTGTAAGTTCCCACCTAAACCTAATCCGGAACATCAATCATTAACTCCACAGGTGCAGAATGAGGTAGTTGTTCAACAAAGTCAGGTGCCGCAACCACCACTTCCCAACACTGTTAACCAGCAAAGATACAGTACAGAAACAGGATTCTACGGAGGAGAGCAGGTAACACAGTTGCCGCGAGCAGCTAACATTTCTCAGTATTTGTTGCGTCAGAGTGAGGATGACCCGGATGAAAGATTCTGACGGTGCGCAGGAGAGGGGAAAGAGTGCGTGCTTGGCGCAACTCTAGAGGTAGATCAGTCTGGTCCCTTTGTGGATGGAGAAGTGAATGGTGCAAACGTAACATTCCTTGTCGATACTGGAGCTACCCGTTCTACTGTTAGATGAGTGGAAATTCCAAACCTTCCTCTCTCAGGTGAATACATCCAAGTGGTAGGAGTAGCCAATCAGCAGATTAAAACCCCACTTACTGAATTGGTGGAAGTAAAAATTGGTTCTTTTAGCAAAATGCATAAATTTGTAGTGTGCGATTGTAGTCCTGTAAATCTTTTAGGTCGTGACCTTTTATGCAAGATGAATTGCACAATTTATTGTACGCCAGATGGAATAGGTTTTCAGACTTCAGATGAAGATGTTCTGTATAAAGTAACTTTGATGAATCAGGAACCTGAAACGAATGGTTTGTTTCCTGCATTTGATGCAGAAAAACTTCCAGAAGAACTAAAAGGTGCAGTAAAAGAAAGTGTGTGGGATTTTACAGGAGAAGACATTGGATTAATGAGAGAAGTTGATCCCGTAAAAGTGACAGTGAAAGAAGGGACAACTTACCCGAACACGCCACAGTACAAATTAACTCCAGAAATAATTGAAGGAATAACTCCTGTAATAAATAAGATGATTGAACAGGGAATTCTAAAAGAAATCATGAGCAGTCCATGTAATTCACCTATTATGGGACTGAAAAAGCCAAATGGAACATATAGAATAGTACAGGATTTGAGAAAGATCAACAAAATAGTTGTACCATGTTGTCCAATAGTGCCAAACCCTGCAGTAATTCTATATCAAATTCCACATGAAGCTGAGTGGTACACTGTGATAGATTTGTGTCACGCATTTTTCTCTATTCCTTTGCATCCAGATAGCCAGCCATTATTTGCGTTCCGGTTCGGAGAGCGTATTTTGGCATGGTGCCGAATTCCTCAGGGGTATACAGAAAGCCCCTCAATCTTTAATCAGATTCTAAAGAAATCTCTGGAAGATTTAAAAATGCCAGAAAAATCAGTGATGGTGCAGTATATCGATGACCTATTGGTGGCATCGAAAACCAAAGAAGCATGTGTAAGTGACACAATTGCTCTACTGAACCATTTAGAGAAAAGAGGACATAAAGTGTCTCCTTCAAAATTACAGTTTTGTCAGAAAGAAGTCCAGTATTTAGGGCATAAAATTGAGAAAGGAGTGCGAAAAATAGCGACAGAAAGAGTAAGAATGATTCAAGGAATGAGAGCACCAATGACTCAGAGAGAGGTAAGAATGTTTTTGGGAATGGTTGGATATTGTCGACAGTGGATAAGTGGTTTCTCTTTGATTGCAAAACCATTACAAAAAATTGACCAAGAAAGATGTAAAAGACCCTTTTGAGTTAAACAAAGAAGAAATGAAATCTTTCAAAGAATTGAAAAAGAAACTGTGTGAGGCTCCTGCTTTAGGCATGCCTGATTATGAAAAGGATTTTGAGTTGTACTGCAGTGAAAGAGATGGATGTGCATTTTCAGTACTGGTACAAAAACATGGCACGATGAAAAGACCAATCGCTTATTTTTCAGCTGTTTTAGATCCTATAGCAAAAGCATTGCCTGGATGTCTGAAAGCAGTTGCAGCTACTTGTGTAAGTCTGGAACAAAGTGAAGGTATAGTGATGGGGTATCCACTGAGAGTATATGTTCCCCATTCAGTAGAAATTCTTTTGACAAGAACAAAAACACAGTACATGACACATAGTCGGCTGACTAAGTACGAAAAAGTCATCTTGAGCGCTGAAAATGTGACCATAGATAGATGCATGAATGTAAATCCTTCTACATCATTACCAGATGAAGAAAATATAATTGAACAGGATGAAGTAGATCATGATTGTCTGAACGTGCTGGAATATTGCACGAAACCAAGAGCTGACATAAAAGATGAACCGTTAAAGGAATCTGATTATGTCATGTTTGTGGATGGCTCATGCTTGCGAATAAAAGAAGGAGTTTTAAGCGCAGCTTACGCAGTATGCACAGTGGCAACTGTGATGGAAGCGTCTTGTCTGAAAGGAGTTAGGTCTGCACAAGTTGCGGAACTGATTGCTTTGATTGAAGCATGTAAATTGGGGAAAAATGTACGAGTCACGATTGTGACCGATAGCCAATATGGTTTCGGCATCGTACATGATTTTGGTCAGATTTGGTCACAAAGAGGATTTTTGACATCTGCAGGAACACCTATCAGAAATGGAGATTATGTTAAAAAACTGCTTGAGGCGATACAGTTGCCTAAACAAATAGCTGTAGTGAAGTGCAAAGCGCATAAGAAAACCGAAGATTACATAGCGGTCGGCAATAATTATGCTGATGAGATCGCTAAATATTGTGCAGAGAACATGGCGTCCATGAACAAAAATAGAGAAAGGGAGCATGTCTCTTGTCCTTTGCTTTTCACTAATACTGTCGAGACATGGGATGAAGTAAGGCAGTTACAAGAAACCGCAAGAGATGAGGAAAAAGATTACTGGATAAAAGCAGGATGTAGAAGACAGGAAAATAATGGTGTGTGGGTATACAGAGATGAAAGACCAGTTATGCCTGATAGCATGATTGCAGACATGGCACGGATGTACCATGGACAAGCTCATATTGGGAGAGATGCAATGATCAGACTTTTTAGACAAACCTGGTATAACCCAAAATTCAGAGCCATTGCTGAAAGTCTTTGTCAAAGATGTCTTATTTGTCAGCAGTTTAACCCAGGAAGAAAAACAGTAGTGAGTCTAGGAACAATAGGACGAGAAGGAGGTCCATTCACTAGAATGCAGTTAGACTTTATCGAGATGCCCCCTAGTAACAGACTACGATATGTTCTAGTGGTCGTCTGTTTGTTCTCTCGTTGGGTGGAGGCATACCCCACAAGAAGGAATGATGGAACAACAGTGGCAAAACTTATGCTGCGAGAGTTCATTCCAAGGTATGGTTTTCCAGTCACGGTTGAAACAGATAGAGGAACACATTTTCAAAATGAGTTGATCCAATTGATTTGTGAAGCATTGAGTATTAAACAAAAACTACATTGTGCTTACAGACCAGAGGCTTCTGGGGTAGTAGAGCAGATTAATGGAACAATTAAAAACAGATTGGGAAAAATGTGTCAAGCTACAGGACTCAAATGGCCGGATGCACTGTCTCTTGTTCTGATGACCATCAGAAGCATCCCTGAAAAGAAAACTGGACTCAGTCCTCATGAGATGATCATGGGACGAGCAATGAGACAAGCACACGTACCTGTCAACAAGTTATTAACTATAACTGATGATCTAGTACTGGATTATTGCAAGGGACTGGCTGATGTGGTGCGTTCTGTGTTTCATCAGGTTGGACCGGATGCGACCACTCTTGAAAGAAAACCAGCCCACGACTTGAATCCAGGAGACTGGGTCCGCATAAAAGTCCACAGGAGAAGAAACTGTCTAGTTCCTCGTTGGGACGAGCCACGACAGGTAATCCTGGTGACAACGACTGCCGTCAAGTGTGCAGGAGTGAAAAACTGGGTTCATGCCAGCCACACAATCAGAGTTCCAGAACCTACAGATCGACATGTGAGTCGGCGTCTGGAAGTGTGGGATAAAAGTTTAACGGCTGGGACAACAAAGATAAGAGAAAGGGTGCCAGAACTTGAAGATCGACCTGAAAGTCGACATCTGGAAACCCCAACTGCGAGTACCTCTAGAGAAGAAGAAGAAGAAGAAGAAAGAAATTCAGAAATTCCAGAACTTGAAGATCGACCTGTAAGTCGACATCTGGAAATATCTGACACAACTTCAGAATCTGATGATTCAGTTGAAAACCGTGAAGAATTCCTAAGGAAAACTTGGGGTTATAAACCAATTAGAGAAGAAACTGAGCAAGAAATTGAGTTAGATGAACAACCAAGTACAAGTTATGGTGGAAATCCTTCAGAAACAATAATACTAGATGAAGTAGGGAAAGAAGTACACAAAAAGTTAGAAAATCGAGAAGAACCCCGAGGAGCAATAGGGACAGATAGAGAAACAGAAGAACAGGGAAATTTAGAAGTAGAAAGGGAGAAAAACACCAAATCGGAAGAACCCCGAGGAGGGACAGTAATAAGGGAAAACAAGAAGGAGAAGACAGATCCACCAGTAGGAGATGACGAGATTATAAGTTTCAAAATAAGAGACAATAGTGAAACAGTTGAAACAGAAACAGAAGAAAGTGGAGAAGAGGAGAAAGCAAAAACTGAATCAAGAAAAAGAAATTGGAAATCAGAAAGAGAAGAAAGAGAAGGTGAAGCCAAAAGGCCAAGAAAAGGAGATAATTGGCCCAACAGCTATATAAGGAAATTGAGATATAGAATAATAAGAGCAGGAGACGAAGGTGCTGAGCAAGTAAATGAAGTAACAAGTCAAAAGGGACAAGAAAAACCAAGTGGAAAAAGATTACAAAAGTCCAAAAGGACAAAGAAAGTGAATGCAAAGTATAAGTCACCTGAGTGGCTGTATATTGCACTAACAGATTACAAAGAAGAAGAAGAGAACACTCACGAGAACCAGAGACTGAGAAGTCGGATGGGAAAAGGTGAGATGCAACAAACTTGAAGTGAAGACTTATAGTGCTTCTGCCGGACATGACAATTTACTGGATGTGACAAATACACCGGATGTGACAACGAAAGAATTCTGGAGAGAATTAAAGAAAGTACCAAGCAAAGACTTTTGAGAGCAGAGTGGCATCTAAGTCATTTCTGAGGTGTAGTGACACAATTTTCTGAAACTTAATAAATAGAAAAAGAAAAATGGAAAATAATAGGGATGGAAGAGATAAATGTGAGTTTATAAAAAGATGGTGCAAAATGTGCTGCTTTTGTACAGGGTTATTAATGACCATATGGATAGTTTTAGCAATCACAATTCCTATTAGTATAGCTGTGATAGAAGCAACAAATGATACTAAACAAGAAAAAGAAACTAATATTAAAGAACCAGTTATTTTAAGAAGTAGTGCAGAGTTGCATAAGGATAAGTCAGTAACAGATTTTTCTAAGAATGTTTTCACAAAATTGTTGTATGAATATGTAGAGACAATGGATGTGAGAGATTGTTATGTTTGTATGCAGTTGCCTGCATCAGTGTCAGAAGGTGTGACTTATCATCACCTACCTCTAACTTATGGAATAACATGTAGTGTAATAGCAAGTTTATTTTATAAAACAGGTAGATTAGAATCTTATTATACTGATATAGAAAGATTTTTGCAAACATTCCAGTAGTACCAGAACTTAACAAAGTAAAACCAGCAAAAGTTTTAGGGGAATTTTTTTTAGAACATAGAAAATTAACGTTAGAAGAAATAGTTAGTAACAACCTTACCTGTGAGTTAAAGAAAGAAGAAAAAGTATTTTTAGAAATGGTTGAAGAAAGAAGAATGAAATTTCAAAAAGAAGCAATAAAAGAGGAGGGAAAACGCTTATGGACGTTTGAGGAAGGAAATCATGAAGGGAAAAAGATAAATGCAGCAATGACATTAGATTGGCCACAAACAGGAAAGTTGTGTATTAGGAGAAATAAGACAGTCTATGACAATTACTTTGTAGGTTCCAGTATCTGCCATGACAATTATCAAATTCTGGGAGGTTGGGGATTTAAAGGTAGAAAGGACCCAATATTTCCAGGTATCTATTATGTTTGTGGGAATAGAGCTTATTACAGGTTACCGGACCATTGGTATGGAACTTGCTATGTAGGCCTGGTCTTTCCAAAAATTTTTCACATGGACAGAGAAGAAAAGGGAACATACAAGATGATTAATAGATTTACACGTAGAAAGAGGGAAAGTTTTTCAGAAATTGTAGGTGATATTTTTGGAGCATTGATACCAGCAGTGGGAATATCTTTGAATGCATTTAAAATTCGGAAGTTATCCACAGTAGTAGATCGTTTGTCTACAGATACTGCGGGAGGGTTCTTAATGGTAAATACCGAAATGGTTGCCATGAGAGCTATGGTGATGCAAAATCGGCTTGCCCTTGATATTCTTTTGGCAAAAGAGGGTGGAGTCTGTGGAATGTTGAAAGTCCAACATTGTTGTACTTACATTCCTGATAAAAGTGAAAATATACAGAATTATATTACAAATATTACAAATTTGCACAAAGAACTAGTTCCACTGGAGGTTGAAAGTGTTTTGGGAAAACTTGGTAGAGGGTTTTCTTCAGTAGCAAATTGGTTGACCAGAATGAGTAGACTAGTGATAGGGAAAGTTATAATAATAGCAACTATAGTAATACTGTTAGGCATGGTATTGAAAATAGTAATAACATGTATAAAAAGAAAAGTAAGACAAAATAAGATAAAAAGAAATAACAGAATAATGAAAGAGAGAGAGAGAGAAATGGGTGAAATTGAATTGGAGAAAATGAAAGAAAGCATGTATAAGGAGACTAAAAGGCAAGATGAAGAAGAAACAGATGTGTAGATAACAGAAAGCAAAGGATGAAAGACATGCTGCCTGAAAAGAAGTATGACTTGGGTTTTATGTGGTGATTTAAAAATCACCAAAGGGGGGAGTTGATGGAGCAGGGAAAATAAAATTTTTTTAACCCCTAACAAATTTTATAATTAATTAAATAAAATGTTCGTTTAAATGTATTAATCAACACTGTATGTATGGGAATGGTAACATGCTAAAATGTGTGCCAAATAATCTATTAATGGATGTCCGTGTGTCTAATTATAACGTAAAAATAAGTGCGTACTAATTAAAAATAAATGCATGTTTGTGCTTCATAGAAATAAAACGTGTCGTTGCAAAAATAATAGTGATGGTAAGTAAGGAACAGCTTAAATGTTGCTTTCTGCTAGGTAATAACTAATTGGGGTACGTAGATGACGGGAGGGAAACGAAAGGGCTATTTTTCTCTATTTTAATTATGTTTTGTTTGCCTCAAATTAGTGCTTCTAAAAGTATAACCGAGTGGCGATATAAAATGGCCGCCAGTGGGAAAATTTGAGCAGGTGCAAGGGAACACATGACACGGGATAAAATCGGAGAAAAAACTAAACCTCGTGAGGTTACTGAGACGCTAGGATGCAAGAAATGGTCAAGGCTGATGTGACCTAATTGAACTGATAGTGTGCCGTGATGATCAGCAGAAGACCCGTGGGAAACAAGTTTAAGAGAAAGGACAATGACTGCGGAGTTCTCGAATGTGTCGAAAGAAGTTACAAATGTACTGATCGAAACGGATGAAAAATGTTTGAGCGTATGGGAAAGGAAATGATCCAAGGACCCTTGAATCCAAGAGAACTTGATTAAAAGAATGAATAAGATGACATGCATGGACCAATGAAAGAAAAGCGTGTTATTAATGTTGCAACAGTTAGTTAGCAGAGTTAGAATTAGGGTATACGAGGGCCTACTCTTAGTGGGAGGGGGTCAGTCGCGGTTGCAGTCACAGTCAGGAGAGGAGTTGGAGAGTCGTGTTGGTGGCTTCCAGTGCTGGGTGGTCCTGATCGATCCCTTACTGAGCGGGAGATGCTGAAAGACTGTTAGATGAGAAGGGTTGCAGATAGCTGATGCTGACGAGCTGAAGTTGCTGTTGCTGTCTTAATTTTCCAGTTGAGTATGAGAATCAGGCTATTTCTAATTCTTAACTTAGGTTAGAAATCATTAGGCTAAATTAGGAAGCTAGGCAGGTAATTAGGGTTTTGGCTTCATGACAAAAAATTTCCTTTCTGCAATAAATTGATTATGCTTAATAAATATTTGAATTTAAGAATGAATAATTGAATAAAGTATTAAATTCTTTCTCATGCTTTTTAAAATTATATAAAATTTAAGATTCTTTAAACCCAAAATGACTCAGTGGTTATTTTCCTAAATGATTGTGACATCAGAAATTGGTTATTGTGATTCAGCTGGTCTTAATCACTATGAACTAATTTTTTACATGAATGATTCATCGACAAAACAATGAGCAGGAATATCTTAAGAAATAACTAAAAGAAAGTGACAAATTAAGGTAATAAGATATCCTGGCTCTTCCAGCGGTACATAAATGGTGTTCTCCATTTAGTTCTCATGCTTCTCCTAGGAGTACAGAATTTCATAAAGGTGTAAAGGAAATCCAGGAGTGTGCGTGTGTGTTAGGCGATGTTTATGGGCCCCATCGTCATGTGGATATGAGAAATATAGTTTGCCCCTGGATGACCTATAAGTGACCTGGGAGGAGAATAGTTTTTATTGTACGCGCTGCATCAGATTTCTTGGTAGCAGAGTTATGGTTTTCTATAGATTAGTTTAGTGATTATTGTTTATTGATTATTGATTATTTTTTGATGACTAACACTATATGTTGAGTCGCGTTATGTTATATGTGAGTTTTCACGCTTCTGGGATGTAGGAAGTGGAACACGTGTGGCAAGAGAAGTCACATGGAATTTGGTACATGGTCTGAATTCATTTTGGTAATAACGCAGGTTGTGTTATGTTAAGGATTTCTGTGCGAAAAGTGTGTAATTGAAATAGCAAATCACGTTTACTTGTGAAACTTTGGCCTTAATTCTCAGGAGCCTAGTCTCCACATGTGTCTTATCCCCAGAGAAACGAGTAAATTGTTTGTTTGAAAGAAGGGTAAGGTAGAGGGAAGTGCTACTTTATCGGCGAGAGTAAATAATTCTGTGGTAGGGTAGAGGTAAGCGCTGCCTACTGGAAATACAGGATTCTTGTGTAAAAGGACAAAGCTGTCACTTTTGTTTAGCGAATCAGACTATGGAATTGTTTTAATTGTTGTAACTAACGAAGAAAACAGCGAAAAGAAAAATTGCCGATAAATTTTGTAAAGGAGGGGTAAAGAGTAGAAGTGACGTGGAACAGTGCCGCGCTAGGATTGGATAGTGCGCTAGTCACGTGAACACAGAGCAGGAGTGACGTAGAAAAGTGCAGCGCTAGGATTGGTTGGTTCACGGACGGTGGGAATTGTTCTGATTGGTTCGTTAGTGTGAGTCGCGCTGTAATTGGTCAAAGTTCCGTACACAGAACAGCGTTAGCGTAAAGAGAAAAACAAATAGAAAACATGCCGTATTACGAGTATGAAAGGGAAAGAACGTCATGGACGACGAAATTGAAGAATTTCTTTAAGAAAGACAAAAAGGTTGTGACTAGAGAGGGACAAGTAATTCCTCCGCCGAAATCAGCAGCTTCACATATGATGCTGAAATATGGATATCATACGTGCATATGGTTGGAAAATTGGGCAAAATATACGAAGAATGATGGAGCTTTAGCTTTCCCTGAGAATGGTTCATTTAGTGTAGCGGTTTTGCGAAATTTGCGAGAAACAATGTGTAAGTTGGAACCTAGACCAACACAGTTTGAGGCTTTGACGGAATGGGAAGATGAGATGTATGAACGAGAGAGATTCAGAGGAATGAGAGATCATGAGTTTATGCCTGGAAGATTGTGGGGAGTAAATCATGAGGACAGAATAAAACGATGGAGATGTGCTAACATGACAGGAGGTTTGTTTCCAGCTTTTACAGTTGAGGAAGGGACTAAGAAAAAGTGGACTAAGAAAAAGAAACATATAGAGAGATTAAAGTATATGCATGAGAGCGAAACGGATGACGAGTTGCTGGAAGATATTTTAAATAGAAATCCACCTCCGTATCAGCAGAGTTCTACAGTGGTGACACCAAATGCGCCGCTAATAGAGACTATGCGAAATAAAAGCCCGGAAAAGAGAATTGATGTAAATAGGTCACAAGAACAAATGAGAACTTCTCAAAATGAAGGAATAGAAAGCGACAATGCAAGCGAATTGGCAAGGACAACAAAAGAACTAACTGAGAAGATTAGAGAATTAACGAAAAATATGGAAGCAGTTACTGTGCCTGTAACAATAGGTCCAGTAATACCCGTTTTTGAGAATCAGAAAATTGATGAACGATCTTTGGTGATACCCATGAGTTCACAATTTCAGAGAGAAAAAGAAAGGATGGAACAAAGTGCAAGTACAAGTAATTTGGCTAGTACTTACAGACCAAGTCCACCTACAAATTTGACGGTGAATGAGTGCAATGGTAGGAAAATGCATATGGTAACAGAATCTGCAACAGAAACCCCTGAAAAGAGTGGTAATTGGATAGAACTAAATAATACACCCATAGGTCCGACTCCTGATGAGTTAAATGAGTGGATGAAGGCATTTAAAATAAAAGAACCAGAAGAAAAACCATTAGATGTGATCAGATTAAAAATAGACATGGAAGAATTAATTTTAGGAACGATTGGTACCGAAAAGATAAAAAATTATCAGGATGATGAAATAATGTTTCTGTGCAAAAGTATTACATGGAGGGCAAAGAATTTACATGACAAACTAGAAGAAGTGGCTAGTGAGATTGGAATAGATTTTGCAAAAGTGAAAACGTTGCAGAAACCATACAGAGTAGACTTTTGTGAAAAAGATATTGAAAATTTGAACACGGCAGGAAGGCTGACACAGATAAAGGAGTTAATCGTGTTGTTGAGAAAATGGGGTGATGTGGACAGATGGAAGGTCAGATGGACAAAGAAGAATGAGAAAAGTACAGACAAAGGTTCATTGGCCTTTATGATAACTGAAAAAGAATCTGTTGTCAAAGAATACCCCATGAGAGAAACTCCAGGTGGTAGTTACGTGCATGTTCCCTGGACTAGGCAGGACATACTGTCATTTACCAATGACTTTCCAAAGTTAAGAGAGAAGCCAGTTGAGTGGTACCGACAAGTAGAGAGGTTTGTAAAAGTCTCAAAAGTGTTGTGGATAGATTTAGATGGATTGTTTGACATAGTGGTACCAACAGATTTATGGTCCGAATGTAAGATTACAGTTGACTGGCCAACTACAGAATATCCAAGAGATCCTAAGACAGGAGCTCCAGGTCCTGATGTGATGAAGAAGTACGATAAGGTGATTACCTTTTTGAAGAATAAGATTCCTCCTAAAGAGACAGATTGGGTAAAAATTGATAGAACTACACAGGAAAGTAAGGAGTCTGTACATGCATATTATGAGCGACTGTTATTGGTTTTCAAGCAGTATAGTGGTTATGAGGAGTTGAGTGAAAAGGACATGAGTCATTTTGTATACCGATTTGTGTTTGGCCTGAAACAAGAAATAAGTGATATGATTAAGCAACACATGATAAACTGGCAGAATGGAAGTGTAGATGAGGTACTGAGATATGCTAAGTATTGTAGTGATGAAATAGAGAGTAAACAGCGTAAGTTGAAAGAGAAGGCAATGTGGGCACAAGTGAAGGTGGCAGAAAAACAAGAAGCTCAATTGGACAATAATAATGGAAACCAATCAGGACAGAATAAAATGCGACCAAACATAGGTAAAGGAAAGGGTCAAGTGAGTCTAGAAGAGGCAAAGAAGAAATGGCCATGTCATAATTGCGGAAAATTAGGGCATTGGAGAAACGAGTGTAAGTTCCCACCTAAACCTAATCCGGAACATCAATCATTAACTCCACAGGTGCAGAATGAGGTAGTTGTTCAACAAAGTCAGGTGCCGCAACCACCACTTCCCAACACTGTTAACCAGCAAAGATACAGTACAGAAACAGGATTCTACGGAGGAGAGCAGGTAACACAGTTGCCGCGAGCAGCTAACATTTCTCAGTATTTGTTGCGTCAGAGTGAGGATGACCCGGATGAAAGATTCTGACGGTGCGCAGGAGAGGGGAAAGAGTGCGTGCTTGGCGCAACTCTAGAGGTAGATCAGTCTGGTCCCTTTGTGGATGGAGAAGTGAATGGTGCAAACGTAACATTCCTTGTCGATACTGGAGCTACCCGTTCTACTGTTAGATGAGTGGAAATTCCAAACCTTCCTCTCTCAGGTGAATACATCCAAGTGGTAGGAGTAGCCAATCAGCAGATTAAAACCCCACTTACTGAATTGGTGGAAGTAAAAATTGGTTCTTTTAGCAAAATGCATAAATTTGTAGTGTGCGATTGTAGTCCTGTAAATCTTTTAGGTCGTGACCTTTTATGCAAGATGAATTGCACAATTTATTGTACGCCAGATGGAATAGGTTTTCAGACTTCAGATGAAGATGTTCTGTATAAAGTAACTTTGATGAATCAGGAACCTGAAACGAATGGTTTGTTTCCTGCATTTGATGCAGAAAAACTTCCAGAAGAACTAAAAGGTGCAGTAAAAGAAAGTGTGTGGGATTTTACAGGAGAAGACATTGGATTAATGAGAGAAGTTGATCCCGTAAAAGTGACAGTGAAAGAAGGGACAACTTACCCGAACACGCCACAGTACAAATTAACTCCAGAAATAATTGAAGGAATAACTCCTGTAATAAATAAGATGATTGAACAGGGAATTCTAAAAGAAATCATGAGCAGTCCATGTAATTCACCTATTATGGGACTGAAAAAGCCAAATGGAACATATAGAATAGTACAGGATTTGAGAAAGATCAACAAAATAGTTGTACCATGTTGTCCAATAGTGCCAAACCCTGCAGTAATTCTATATCAAATTCCACATGAAGCTGAGTGGTACACTGTGATAGATTTGTGTCACGCATTTTTCTCTATTCCTTTGCATCCAGATAGCCAGCCATTATTTGCGTTCCGGTTCGGAGAGCGTATTTTGGCATGGTGCCGAATTCCTCAGGGGTATACAGAAAGCCCCTCAATCTTTAATCAGATTCTAAAGAAATCTCTGGAAGATTTAAAAATGCCAGAAAAATCAGTGATGGTGCAGTATATCGATGACCTATTGGTGGCATCGAAAACCAAAGAAGCATGTGTAAGTGACACAATTGCTCTACTGAACCATTTAGAGAAAAGAGGACATAAAGTGTCTCCTTCAAAATTACAGTTTTGTCAGAAAGAAGTCCAGTATTTAGGGCATAAAATTGAGAAAGGAGTGCGAAAAATAGCGACAGAAAGAGTAAGAATGATTCAAGGAATGAGAGCACCAATGACTCAGAGAGAGGTAAGAATGTTTTTGGGAATGGTTGGATATTGTCGACAGTGGATAAGTGGTTTCTCTTTGATTGCAAAACCATTACAAAAAATTGACCAAGAAAGATGTAAAAGACCCTTTTGAGTTAAACAAAGAAGAAATGAAATCTTTCAAAGAATTGAAAAAGAAACTGTGTGAGGCTCCTGCTTTAGGCATGCCTGATTATGAAAAGGATTTTGAGTTGTACTGCAGTGAAAGAGATGGATGTGCATTTTCAGTACTGGTACAAAAACATGGCACGATGAAAAGACCAATCGCTTATTTTTCAGCTGTTTTAGATCCTATAGCAAAAGCATTGCCTGGATGTCTGAAAGCAGTTGCAGCTACTTGTGTAAGTCTGGAACAAAGTGAAGGTATAGTGATGGGGTATCCACTGAGAGTATATGTTCCCCATTCAGTAGAAATTCTTTTGACAAGAACAAAAACACAGTACATGACACATAGTCGGCTGACTAAGTACGAAAAAGTCATCTTGAGCGCTGAAAATGTGACCATAGATAGATGCATGAATGTAAATCCTTCTACATCATTACCAGATGAAGAAAATATAATTGAACAGGATGAAGTAGATCATGATTGTCTGAACGTGCTGGAATATTGCACGAAACCAAGAGCTGACATAAAAGATGAACCGTTAAAGGAATCTGATTATGTCATGTTTGTGGATGGCTCATGCTTGCGAATAAAAGAAGGAGTTTTAAGCGCAGCTTACGCAGTATGCACAGTGGCAACTGTGATGGAAGCGTCTTGTCTGAAAGGAGTTAGGTCTGCACAAGTTGCGGAACTGATTGCTTTGATTGAAGCATGTAAATTGGGGAAAAATGTACGAGTCACGATTGTGACCGATAGCCAATATGGTTTCGGCATCGTACATGATTTTGGTCAGATTTGGTCACAAAGAGGATTTTTGACATCTGCAGGAACACCTATCAGAAATGGAGATTATGTTAAAAAACTGCTTGAGGCGATACAGTTGCCTAAACAAATAGCTGTAGTGAAGTGCAAAGCGCATAAGAAAACCGAAGATTACATAGCGGTCGGCAATAATTATGCTGATGAGATCGCTAAATATTGTGCAGAGAACATGGCGTCCATGAACAAAAATAGAGAAAGGGAGCATGTCTCTTGTCCTTTGCTTTTCACTAATACTGTCGAGACATGGGATGAAGTAAGGCAGTTACAAGAAACCGCAAGAGATGAGGAAAAAGATTACTGGATAAAAGCAGGATGTAGAAGACAGGAAAATAATGGTGTGTGGGTATACAGAGATGAAAGACCAGTTATGCCTGATAGCATGATTGCAGACATGGCACGGATGTACCATGGACAAGCTCATATTGGGAGAGATGCAATGATCAGACTTTTTAGACAAACCTGGTATAACCCAAAATTCAGAGCCATTGCTGAAAGTCTTTGTCAAAGATGTCTTATTTGTCAGCAGTTTAACCCAGGAAGAAAAACAGTAGTGAGTCTAGGAACAATAGGACGAGAAGGAGGTCCATTCACTAGAATGCAGTTAGACTTTATCGAGATGCCCCCTAGTAACAGACTACGATATGTTCTAGTGGTCGTCTGTTTGTTCTCTCGTTGGGTGGAGGCATACCCCACAAGAAGGAATGATGGAACAACAGTGGCAAAACTTATGCTGCGAGAGTTCATTCCAAGGTATGGTTTTCCAGTCACGGTTGAAACAGATAGAGGAACACATTTTCAAAATGAGTTGATCCAATTGATTTGTGAAGCATTGAGTATTAAACAAAAACTACATTGTGCTTACAGACCAGAGGCTTCTGGGGTAGTAGAGCAGATTAATGGAACAATTAAAAACAGATTGGGAAAAATGTGTCAAGCTACAGGACTCAAATGGCCGGATGCACTGTCTCTTGTTCTGATGACCATCAGAAGCATCCCTGAAAAGAAAACTGGACTCAGTCCTCATGAGATGATCATGGGACGAGCAATGAGACAAGCACACGTACCTGTCAACAAGTTATTAACTATAACTGATGATCTAGTACTGGATTATTGCAAGGGACTGGCTGATGTGGTGCGTTCTGTGTTTCATCAGGTTGGACCGGATGCGACCACTCTTGAAAGAAAACCAGCCCACGACTTGAATCCAGGAGACTGGGTCCGCATAAAAGTCCACAGGAGAAGAAACTGTCTAGTTCCTCGTTGGGACGAGCCACGACAGGTAATCCTGGTGACAACGACTGCCGTCAAGTGTGCAGGAGTGAAAAACTGGGTTCATGCCAGCCACACAATCAGAGTTCCAGAACCTACAGATCGACATGTGAGTCGGCGTCTGGAAGTGTGGGATAAAAGTTTAACGGCTGGGACAACAAAGATAAGAGAAAGGGTGCCAGAACTTGAAGATCGACCTGAAAGTCGACATCTGGAAACCCCAACTGCGAGTACCTCTAGAGAAGAAGAAGAAGAAGAAGAAAGAAATTCAGAAATTCCAGAACTTGAAGATCGACCTGTAAGTCGACATCTGGAAATATCTGACACAACTTCAGAATCTGATGATTCAGTTGAAAACCGTGAAGAATTCCTAAGGAAAACTTGGGGTTATAAACCAATTAGAGAAGAAACTGAGCAAGAAATTGAGTTAGATGAACAACCAAGTACAAGTTATGGTGGAAATCCTTCAGAAACAATAATACTAGATGAAGTAGGGAAAGAAGTACACAAAAAGTTAGAAAATCGAGAAGAACCCCGAGGAGCAATAGGGACAGATAGAGAAACAGAAGAACAGGGAAATTTAGAAGTAGAAAGGGAGAAAAACACCAAATCGGAAGAACCCCGAGGAGGGACAGTAATAAGGGAAAACAAGAAGGAGAAGACAGATCCACCAGTAGGAGATGACGAGATTATAAGTTTCAAAATAAGAGACAATAGTGAAACAGTTGAAACAGAAACAGAAGAAAGTGGAGAAGAGGAGAAAGCAAAAACTGAATCAAGAAAAAGAAATTGGAAATCAGAAAGAGAAGAAAGAGAAGGTGAAGCCAAAAGGCCAAGAAAAGGAGATAATTGGCCCAACAGCTATATAAGGAAATTGAGATATAGAATAATAAGAGCAGGAGACGAAGGTGCTGAGCAAGTAAATGAAGTAACAAGTCAAAAGGGACAAGAAAAACCAAGTGGAAAAAGATTACAAAAGTCCAAAAGGACAAAGAAAGTGAATGCAAAGTATAAGTCACCTGAGTGGCTGTATATTGCACTAACAGATTACAAAGAAGAAGAAGAGAACACTCACGAGAACCAGAGACTGAGAAGTCGGATGGGAAAAGGTGAGATGCAACAAACTTGAAGTGAAGACTTATAGTGCTTCTGCCGGACATGACAATTTACTGGATGTGACAAATACACCGGATGTGACAACGAAAGAATTCTGGAGAGAATTAAAGAAAGTACCAAGCAAAGACTTTTGAGAGCAGAGTGGCATCTAAGTCATTTCTGAGGTGTAGTGACACAATTTTCTGAAACTTAATAAATAGAAAAAGAAAAATGGAAAATAATAGGGATGGAAGAGATAAATGTGAGTTTATAAAAAGATGGTGCAAAATGTGCTGCTTTTGTACAGGGTTATTAATGACCATATGGATAGTTTTAGCAATCACAATTCCTATTAGTATAGCTGTGATAGAAGCAACAAATGATACTAAACAAGAAAAAGAAACTAATATTAAAGAACCAGTTATTTTAAGAAGTAGTGCAGAGTTGCATAAGGATAAGTCAGTAACAGATTTTTCTAAGAATGTTTTCACAAAATTGTTGTATGAATATGTAGAGACAATGGATGTGAGAGATTGTTATGTTTGTATGCAGTTGCCTGCATCAGTGTCAGAAGGTGTGACTTATCATCACCTACCTCTAACTTATGGAATAACATGTAGTGTAATAGCAAGTTTATTTTATAAAACAGGTAGATTAGAATCTTATTATACTGATATAGAAAGATTTTTGCAAACATTCCAGTAGTACCAGAACTTAACAAAGTAAAACCAGCAAAAGTTTTAGGGGAATTTTTTTTAGAACATAGAAAATTAACGTTAGAAGAAATAGTTAGTAACAACCTTACCTGTGAGTTAAAGAAAGAAGATAAAGTATTTTTAGAAATGGTTGAAGAAAGAAGAATGAAATTTCAAAAAGAAGCAATAAAAGAGGAGGGAAAACGCTTATGGACGTTTGAGGAAGGAAATCATGAAGGGAAAAAGATAAATGCAGCAATGACATTAGATTGGCCACAAACAGGAAAGTTGTGTATTAGGAGAAATAAGACAGTCTATGACAATTACTTTGTAGGTTCCAGTATCTGCCATGACAATTATCAAATTCTGGGAGGTTGGGGATTTAAAGGTAGAAAGGACCCAATATTTCCAGGTATCTATTATGTTTGTGGGAATAGAGCTTATTACAGGTTACCGGACCATTGGTATGGAACTTGCTATGTAGGCCTGGTCTTTCCAAAAATTTTTCACATGGACAGAGAAGAAAAGGGAACATACAAGATGATTAATAGATTTACACGTAGAAAGAGGGAAAGTTTTTCAGAAATTGTAGGTGATATTTTTGGAGCATTGATACCAGCAGTGGGAATATCTTTGAATGCATTTAAAATTCGGAAGTTATCCACAGTAGTAGATCGTTTGTCTACAGATACTGCGGGAGGGTTCTTAATGGTAAATACCGAAATGGTTGCCATGAGAGCTATGGTGATGCAAAATCGGCTTGCCCTTGATATTCTTTTGGCAAAAGAGGGTGGAGTCTGTGGAATGTTGAAAGTCCAACATTGTTGTACTTACATTCCTGATAAAAGTGAAAATATACAGAATTATATTACAAATATTACAAATTTGCACAAAGAACTAGTTCCACTGGAGGTTGAAAGTGTTTTGGGAAAACTTGGTAGAGGGTTTTCTTCAGTAGCAAATTGGTTGACCAGAATGAGTAGACTAGTGATAGGGAAAGTTATAATAATAGCAACTATAGTAATACTGTTAGGCATGGTATTGAAAATAGTAATAACATGTATAAAAAGAAAAGTAAGACAAAATAAGATAAAAAGAAATAACAGAATAATGAAAGAGAGAGAGAGAGAAATGGGTGAAATTGAATTGGAGAAAATGAAAGAAAGCATGTATAAGGAGACTAAAAGGCAAGATGAAGAAGAAACAGATGTGTAGATAACAGAAAGCAAAGGATGAAAGACATGCTGCCTGAAAAGAAGTATGACTTGGGTTTTATGTGGTGATTTAAAAATCACCAAAGGGGGAGTTGATGGAGCAGGGAAAATAAAAATTTTTTAACCCCTAACAAATTTTATAATTAATTAAATAAAATGTTCGTTTAAATGTATTAATCAACACTGTATGTATGGGAATGGTAACATGCTAAAATGTGTGCCAAATAATCTATTAATGGATGTCCGTGTGTCTAATTATAACGTAAAAATAAGTGCGTACTAATTAAAAATAAATGCATGTTTGTGCTTCATAGAAATAAAACGTGTCGTTGCAAAAATAATAGTGATGGTAAGTAAGGAACAGCTTAAATGTTGCTTTCTGCTAGGTAATAACTAATTGGGGTACGTAGATGACGGGAGGGAAACGAAAGGGCTATTTTTCTCTATTTTAATTATGTTTTGTTTGCCTCAAATTAGTGCTTCTAAAAGTATAACCGAGTGGCGATATAAAATGGCCGCCAGTGGGAAAATTTGAGCAGGTGCAAGGGAACACATGACACGGGATAAAATCGGAGAAAAAACTAAACCTCGTGAGGTTACTGAGACGCTAGGATGCAAGAAATGGTCAAGGCTGATGTGACCTAATTGAACTGATAGTGTGCCGTGATGATCAGCAGAAGACCCGTGGGAAACAAGTTTAAGAGAAAGGACAATGACTGCGGAGTTCTCGAATGTGTCGAAAGAAGTTACAAATGTACTGATCGAAACGGATGAAAAATGTTTGAGCGTATGGGAAAGGAAATGATCCAAGGACCCTTGAATCCAAGAGAACTTGATTAAAAGAATGAATAAGATGACATGCATGGACCAATGAAAGAAAAGCGTGTTATTAATGTTGCAACAGTTAGTTAGCAGAGTTAGAATTAGGGTATACGAGGGCCTACTCTTAGTGGGAGGGGGTCAGTCGCGGTTGCAGTCACAGTCAGGAGAGGAGTTGGAGAGTCGTGTTGGTGGCTTCCAGTGCTGGGTGGTCCTGATCGATCCCTTACTGAGCGGGAGATGCTGAAAGACTGTTAGATGAGAAGGGTTGCAGATAGCTGATGCTGACGAGCTGAAGTTGCTGTTGCTGTCTTAATTTTCCAGTTGAGTATGAGAATCAGGCTATTTCTAATTCTTAACTTAGGTTAGAAATCATTAGGCTAAATTAGGAAGCTAGGCAGGTAATTAGGGTTTTGGCTTCATGACAAAAAATTTCCTTTCTGCAATAAATTGATTATGCTTAATAAATATTTGAATTTAAGAATGAATAATTGAATAAAGTATTAAATTCTTTCTCATGCTTTTTAAAATTATATAAAATTTAAGATTCTTTAAACCCAAAATGACTCAGTGGTTATTTTCCTAAATGATTGTGACATCAGAAATTGGTTATTGTGATTCAGCTGGTCTTAATCACTATGAACTAATTTTTACATGAATGATTCATCGACAAAACAATGAGCAGGAATATCTTAAGAAATAACTAAAAGAAAGTGACAAGTTAAGGTAATAAGATATCGTGGCTCTTCCAGCGGTACATAAATGGTGTTCTCCATTTAGTTCTCATGCTTCTCCTAGGAGTACAGAATTTCATAAAGGTGTAAAGGAAATCCAGGAGTGTGCGTGTGTGTTAGGCGATGTTTATGGGCCCCATCGTCATGTGGATATGAGAAATATAGTTTGCCCCTGGATGACCTATAAGTGACCTGGGAGGAGAATAGTTTTTATTGTACGCGCTGCATCAACCACTTCCTAGGTCATATCAGATTTGTTCCATTCACATACTAAGGCTCATGGGGTTGTTAAACTCTAGAGATATGGCACTAGTTCCCGCTTTTGAAAAGTCCTCCCTAAATAAATTGAATAACCACTATTTCTACTCATATCTAAACCATAGTGTTAATACATCAACTCAATCCATCACCACAGGAAGAGTTCAACTCGTAATATGGCGGGCGGTCCTTTGCCCTTCCCATGGCGATGCCTAGAAAACAGGCCCGCAATGGGAACGGCAAAAAAGTTCCAGCACGGCATGGATGTGGAAGTCCATGCCATGCTTGAACTTTGTGGGGATACAGACAGGGGTGCACATGTTGTGCCCCCCTGAATGTATCCCCATGGCGGGTGCACATGGGGGCCCTGTAGGGCCCCCTTTGTTCCTGTACTGCCAGCCTTTTCATGGTGGGGCTAAGCCATGAAATGGATGGCGGTGCAGGAACTCGTAATATGCTGAGTGGGATTGCAGTGAATGTCGCAATAGGCAAAACAGTGGACCACCACTGCTACGCCACTGCGAGTCTGGCGGTCGCAAGACCTCCAGACTCGTAATCAGCCCCAAAATGTTTCCTATTCTTTATAGAGTTAAGTAGATATCCTACACACATCTGTACCTGTACTAAAACTAGGGGTGGGTGGTGAACACTGCTCCGCCAGCTAGTTTGGCAAAAATCTCCAATTCATCCGCATGGTGGAGTTTGCCCCCGCTGCCCACCCTTAATTCTCAGAGGAGTTCATGTAACGGGTTCCGTGTAGAGCCCGTCTGTTCCCTAAAGTGGCCTGCTTTCCAGTTCACTGAAAGACATGGCAACTTTTTCAACGCCAGCGAGATTTCAGAAACTGCTGGATTTGTCCCAGGGGCAGCATGTCATATGAAAATTGCTCACTGGTCTTTACTTGGGATTTTATAATTGCCATGATTTATAATGACCAATTTGCTAATTTTATGGCACGACACGGAGGCCATATTATGCAAATCTCCTTTATTGCCACAGCTCAGCAGCAACAATTGAAGAACACAGAACTTCAATGAACATTCCAATATGTTATAAAGTCCCTCCAGGACCAGCCATCTTCCTTCTTTGTTGCTGCTGCTCACAAAGATAAGTACTCTCCTTACAAGCTTAGCCATTTTATATTCTTTTTCTGCATGGTATGCTGTTTAACTAGCATGGCTTGAATGCCTGATATATTATAGTTTGAATATATGTTGTATTATTAACCTTGTATGTATGTATTCCTTAAGGCTTTAATACTTTTACACTTTTGAGCTTGTGCTTGCATGCTTTTCTGATATCGATCGCTTAATTCTCCTATTCACACTCCGGGGTATGGGCTAACACCCCCTTTCCCTACCCCCTCTTCCCGTTTCACCCCGATTCTATTCCAAACCGGATTAGGCCTTTTTTCATACATTATTTACTTTTGAAGTCTCTCCCTACCGGACTTAACGCTTGCGCGATCAATCGCGTCTTCCACAGTCGCCTCGCGGCTTCCTCCAGGCAACGGGGCCTCTCCCACCGTCATGCCAAGTGCCCCGACCCCCTTTACCGCGTCGATCCCTGCCTCCCAGCCTGGGAAGTGACCCACTCGACAAAACCATTCCGATCCGGCCCCCTCGACACGATCCTGCGCGCAGAGGAGGGCCGGCCACAACGTTAAAATAAAGTACCTTGGCAGACACCCACACACACATGCTACGTGCGTGGGGGCCATTTTAGCACTTTGGGGCATTCTCATTACTAATAACAAGCGCTGCCATTTCCCACGTTGGGAAACAATCAGCTGTTTTTTCGTCTAACGTATCCCTTTCTATCGGCAGTTATAATAACTGCCCGTCTTGCCGATCAGCTGCTTGCTCGACATGCCCCTCGCGCTAGGTAGGAATTCACTACCAAGAACCTCTTTCACAAAAAAATAAAAAAGGGGGGGGCAAATACTGACCCATTAAGGAATAGCTCATAACTTGATAATTAATATTTTAAAGGAATTATAAGACCCATATAATTCCACTTGTGACTAATTATTAAAGCGGATTTTCTAAGATCCTATATAACTTACCCATTTCAATAAAACACCTCCTAAATCCAAACACCACTAACAATGTCCGTACCCCCACCTCAACCAAACATTGAGGATAAATTGGAGGAACTAGTTAATAAAGCCCTAGAAAAGGTTTTGGGCTCAATTGATGAGACAATAAATAAAAAAATAGAGCCCATCTCCCACGTATCACCACGCCCTTCTACCAGTAAACAAGCAGGAGCAGTTAAGGCTCCCAAGAAGAGGGCTTCTGGAGGAAATGAACGAAAGGGCGCACAAAAATCCAAAACCTCCATCCCCTCATCACGCTCTCAAGGCAGTGACAAGACTGGTGCTTCGGGCACCCCAGACGGGCGAGATAAACGCCCTGAGCTCCCTATCCACATCGATAGCGATGACAGCTACAAACCAGAGATCGAGCTCTCCTGCTCTTCTGGGTTCAATACAGATGCGGAATGAAGTGGAAGTAAGGGGAATGGGAAGCTCTGAAGAGGCATCCAAGGCCTCGGGATCCAATATGGGAATCGTGGATCCATTTGGTGAGGAAACGTTTGATCCTCTATTAATAAAACACCCCTTATCACCGGAGTGGACCCCATCCCAACACGTCACGGACTAACTCTCATTTTGGTTGAGGAAAGAGATTCCCAAAGAAGTTAGATCCAGACTACGGTCTGAATGTCCACGCCCCTCCCTACCCAATAAAGTGGCTATCACTCCGGAACTAGATCCCAAGGTAGTAGCTTTCATAGCTAAAAACGCCAAAGATCCCAGGAAAGGCTTGGACAAAGGGCTAAAATCCTGCCAAGACCGTCTTCTCGACACCATAGGCCCACTCACCAAAATATTCGAGATGGCCGAGTCAGCCTACCTGGGAGATACTCAAATTGACCCTAAAGAACTTAGAGAATGGGTACAGAGGGCAATATGCCTTATAGGCAATGCCAATACTGCCATCTCCACGGAGAGAAGGAAAGGGGTGTTATTGAAGATCGACCCTAAGCTGATCGAATTTGCCAAAAAAGACGGAGGTCCTAACTCCCAAGGTCTTCTCTTCGGGGAAGATTTCATTAAGGAAATGGCAAAATATGTTGGTGCCTTTAGCTCCATCCAAAAGTCACAGAAAGAAATTAAAAAAGTATTCCACGACAGAGTTTTTACCAGGGCCGGGAGAATGCGGGGTCGTTTCCCCGGCCGTGGAATACCCCCCTCAAGACCCTTCCAGGCCGTAGCGGCAGATTCAACAACAACTACGGCACCCAGCAATTCTACCCACAAAGACAGAGGAACCGCGGACGACCCTTCAGAGGCGAGAGGAGACAACGTTCCTTTTCATCAGGTAGGAACCTTGAAAGACCTTTCAGATACCCCTCCCAGGGTGGGAGGGAGATTACGCCAATTCGCTGGCAATTGGAACTTAGTAACCCAAGACCGTTGGGTCTTGAATACAGTGAAGGGCTACAAGATAGACTTCACCGATATCCCTTTCCAAACAAGACGCCCACGGGAGATTTCCTTCTCATCCAAAGACAAAAACCTGGTCTCCCAGGAGGTAAAAGACTTATTAAAAAAAGGCGCAATTATCGAGGGCACACAATTAGGTTTCCTCAGCAATATCTTCCTGGTAGAGAAGAAAAACAAAGAACAGAGAGCAGTCATAAACCTAAAGGACTTAAATCACTGGGTAGTCTACCATCACTTCAAGATGGAGGGAATACACCTTTTAAGAGACATCTTAAGAAAAGGGGACTGGCTGACGAGACTGGAGTTGAAAGATCTTGTTCCCAGGAGAGCATCGAAAGCTGATTGGCTGACTGGAGACGAAAGGAACAACATGTTGCAAACCTTTATGAAATGTGTACTCTATAATAGTACATGTTCCTAGATTAAGTTACCTCTCTTGCCATCATTTATTTTCCATTTACCCATATTTTACTACTGAGTTTCTTGAACCTCTCCTTATGATTTATGATTTATGCTTTATTGATAATTTTATCTATTGAGTTGATTTTAATGCTGAAGCTTTATGCTTTTCTCTCACTCTCTTGAAATGGAACTTTTTAGGGGTTCTAACTGACACCAATTTACCTATCCTCTTTCCTTTATGGAACGCGCTTAGTGCATTTATTATGATTTTATTGACTAATATCTATTATTGATTTCTGTTCATGTTTGATAATTGAGATTAACATAAATAAACGTGTGACCTTAATAAAGATGAATTACTAAAAAGATTGGATTAATAAAACCCTTTAACTCACATCAAACTCTCATTATTGACTGAAAATAGATTAGTGACTGTGATTATAATTTATGTGATGTACAGCTCCTGATCTTCTCTAAAGCAACGGCAAACATTCATCACAAACAAATACACTGTGTGGGCGATGTTAGCCCTGATGTTGGTAAACCTAGATATTTTAAATTGAAAATATGTCCTGCGCACTCCGGCAGAATTTGGTAGCAGAGTCATGGTTTACCTAATGAGAAGAGAAGCTATAAATAACTACCTTGAGTTAGAGTAATGCCCTAATCCCATAGCCCAAAGCCCAGCATTTGAAGACTGTCAAGAAGCAGTTTAGAAGGCGATTGCTGTATTGGAATTGTGAGTATTAATAGGGTTTAGCGTCACAGTTGTTGCTATTGTTGATTTAATTTACATGTTGAAGAAGAGTGTTAAGTGAATTAGTGATGTTTATGTGCTTATTGTGAAGAAGCTGAAGAAGTTGAAGAGGTTATCAGGATCGACATAGCCTAAGATCCCAGGATATTGAGATAAGTGTAGAATACATTATAAGGTTTTCTTGTTTGCGAAAGATTTGTCATGTAGGTCATGAGGTACCGTCAACTACATAATTGAGATAGGAACTATAACGATTTTTTGTGAATGTACTAGTATCGGTTGGTGCTGGCAGAACCTAGTTGCGCAAAAGGTGATGCTGCATGCATTAGGGTGACTTCCAGCTAGTCGAGATTTAATTTCTGTATGTGAAAAAACCTTTCTGTGTGAAAATGTCAGAGGGTGTTAAAACCTTGATATTCCAATTGATGAATTGCCTTTTGTTTTTTTTAAAGGAGAAAAGATTGTTTATTTGTGTTCGCTTACATTTGTAGAATTGCGTGAACAAGAAAAATTGCAAAGGAGTGTGAACTGTTGCAAAGAGTGAGATCATACGTCACAGTGTGCCGCCAGGGCCGGACTTGCGATAGCAGGCACCAGGCATTTCCCCAGTGTGCCGAGGGGTGGGGGCCCAATATCGGCACCCTGTAACAAAAACAGGAGTGGTGCTTCTTGCTAGCCCACCTTCCCCCGGCTCCCAGGGCCGGTCGAGCAGCAATCTGCCAGGGCTTTTTGCTGTTCCCAGGCCGGCCCTGTGTGCCATGCTGAGATTGGTCGGTTGGTGTATTGTCACGCTGTTATTGGCTGATGACAACACAGGGTGTGCCACACTGCTGTTGGTCAATTGTTGTGTAAGTGACGCATTGAGATTGATTAATGAGTCTTTAAGAATTTGAGCTATAACAGGATTGGAGAAAAGAGACCTGACGTTCGCGGAATACAATAAAAATGTTGAGAATTTGAATTCCGTTGTTTGCTATTTGTTGAATATACGGAAATTATGAAAAGTTTTAAATCACTTTAAGGTTTTGTGAGAAGTGATGTAACACTTCCAGTATGGGAAGGTGAGGAGTCACCTCCCGAGGTTACATCAGCACGCTATATGGCAACGAATATTGAGTTGCATACTTGTTTGTGGCTTTGTCAATTTTGCAAAATCACTGAAAATAAATGTGCCTTGAGTTTTCCAAGATATGGTACATTTGAACTGAGAATAAATGAACGATTGAGAGAAAAACAATATCATATGAAGCCACCACCTAGACCCACACAATGCAAACCATTGAATATTTGGGTGAAAACAGAATATGCTAAGGAGAGAGAGAAATACCAGAATAGGACTAAAAGAGCAGATGCTCGGTGGGATGAGGAGCAACAGAGATGGAGAAAAGCAATAGTTGAAGGGACTAGACTGTATCCAGTTATTACTACTGAAAAACCTGAGAAGCGGAAAAAGAATTTAAACACAGGGAAAAGCTGAAGAGGGTGCTGCAAAGAAATCAGATTCTGAAAGTGATTCAGTGGATGAAATTTTGGATGCATTATTATCCGCATGCCCACAACCGTATGTGGCCCCTGTAACAAATGCTAAGGGCACTCTGACATTATGGGCCAGATGTACGACCATTTTTTGCAGTCGCAAACGGGTAATTGGCCCGTTTGCGACCGCAAAATCGGTCTGCCCCATGTACAAACCCTATTTTGCGAGTCAGTAACCTATAATAGGGTTTATGACTCGCTATTAGGAAAGGGTGTGCCAAGGACGCCCCTTCCTAATTGCGAGTTGCACTTCAATGTATGATTGTTTTGTGATCGCACTTGCAGTCGCAAAACACTCACAGTTTACCACCTACTTAAAGTAGATGGTAAGCCACTCGCAAACGGGAAGGGGTCCCCAGGTGACCCCTTCCCCTTTGTGACTGGCATCGAAAATATTTTTTAAGAGCAGGCAGTGGTCCCACGGACCACTACCTACTCTAAAAAAAAATGAAACAGTAATGTTTCATTTTTCTTTTTATTTTATAAGAAAAACAGGCTGCATCTAAAAAAAAAAAAACTGCTTTATTTAAAAAGCAGTCACAGACATGGTGGTCTGCTGACGCCAGCAGGCCACATTCCCTGGGAGTGCTAGCCATTCTTAATGGGGTCGCAAATTGCACCTGCCTCATGAATATTAATGAGACAGGCAATTTGCGACCTCATTAGGAATCGCAAACAGTGTCTGAGACACTGTTGTACATACCTATTTCCGAGTCGCAAAACGACGCAATTTGCGACTCGCAAATTGGTAGGGTCGTACATCTGGCCCTAAATGTAACAGTGGTACAGCTCTTGTTGATCCGAATACAATTCATAATGAAAGACCACTACAGATGACACAGCCTATTGTAAAACTGGTTGTACCAAATGTTGTGCCTGCACGAGTTGAGAATGTTACTACAGTGATGTCTCCAAGTATTACTGCTTCTATTGTGACTGTACCATCACCCATGACTAGGGCTATAACTGCACAAGCATTAGAGATTCGCACAACGGCTGCTCCAATAAATATTGTCCCAAACGCTGTAGTTCAAGGAGCTATTGGAGTGCACCTGTGATAGGATTTATTTCGACATCACAGAATTCACAGATTGCTGCCTGGACATCACCGCAAACAGTTCAATCATTGAGAGAAGTGAGAATGATTGTTTTTATGACACCAATAGCACAAGGCAAGACTAACTCATTTAAAGATTAGATTTTTCCCCATGGTTTGAAGAAATGGCAGTGAGTAAAAAGACCGAAAATCAGGTTGTCATTAGCCAAAAGATAGAGAAGGAAAGATAGGCAAATGTCCCATGATTAAATGTAGAGTTAGAAGAAATAATCAGATGATGTTTAGATTTCGAACATGTGAATCAATACCAAGAAAAAGAGCTGATTTATTTGAACAAATAAATTACTAGGTGTGCAGCAATTACACATGATAAACTGGCTGAATTGGCTCAGAAATAGGAAGTCGATTTTCCAAAAAGTATCCCATTGCAAAAATGTTTCAGGGCACAATTAGATGATGAAGCTATTGAGACAATGCATTCATCAGGAATATGGTTAGACATTATTGAATTAGTAAAAAGCTTGCCATACATGGAGTGATTTTGAGACATTAGAGTGCAAATGGGAAAAGAAGAGAGAGAAGAAAAGGAAACAATAGATGCAGTTAAAGCAAATAATAGGCCACCGACAGGTCCCCCAGATGAAGAAGAAGCTTCAACTTTTTCATTGAGAGAAATACCAGGTACAGGGTATGTTCATATACTTTGGAGCAGAGTAGATCTTGCAGCATTTAAGAATACATTTCCAAAATTGAATGAGAAGCCTGTACATTGGTACACACAGGTTGACAGATTTGTTACATTTTCAGAAGTGTTGTGGATTGATTTGAATATCTTCTTTGATATTGTAGTGCCTTCTACACACCCACTAGTTATCTCCACTCAGCACAACTGGCCCCGGCCACTATCCCAAGCATCTGTAAGACCTCGGCTAGAGGAAGACCCTTCTCCTACCTTGCTGTGAAGACCTGGAACTCTATACCTCTACATCTCAGACAATCACAGCCACTGCCTCAATTCAGGAAGGACCTCAAGACCTGGCTCTTCTACTGAAGCTGCAGAATCATCCCCCAGCGCCTTGAGACCCTCATGGGTGATTAGCCACGCTTTATAAGAACCTGATTGATGTTGATGCTGATTGATAGTGCAGAGCGATTTGTGGGCTGAGTTGAAAGTTGCTGTACAATGGCCACGTGCAAAACCAACAAGCGATGCTCGCACTAATTCACCATCTCCTAGTGGATATGGAGAAATATAATGCAGTGATTACATTTCTGAAAGGCAAGGTTACTTCAAAAGATATTGATTGGGCAAAGATTAAAAAAACTTCACAAGAACCAAAGGAATCAGTGCATGATTACTATGAGAGATTGCTTTAGGTGTTTCAACAACACAGTAGACGAGAATATCCCGAACAGAGTGTCTCAGTTTGTTGTGGGTTAAGACCAGAGATTAGTATGCACATATAACTTCATTGAGGACAGTTTGCTGATGGAATCACGGGTGGGATACTACATGCCCCAGCATTCTCGGCTCTGACGGGAGTGCAAGGTGCCTGGGCCTCATAAAAACATCAGAGGCTTCCGCAACACGGGAGCCTCCTTCATCGAGGACAGTTTGCTGGCGGTATCGCTGGGGTGGGACATTATATTCCCCAGCATTCTCAGCCATGACAGAAGTGCAAGGCGCCTGAGTGCCATAAAAGCATAAGAGGCTTCCCGCAGCGTGGGTAACACACAGGTCGTGCCTGGGTGTGGCCCGGTCTTTGCCCGGGCAGGCGTGTATGCGCCTGTCCGCGGCTGGCCTTGGCTGGACTGGACTGGGCCACCTTTCGTGGCTTGAATATCAAGAACTGTGCTAAAAAAGGGTGAGTGTGCCCCTTGCATAGCTTATAATATCATCTGGGATTTAACTGGGATTCTACTTTTAGTAGAGACCAAGGGGCCGATTCCGATCTCGGTCGGAGGCGCACCCAATACCATTCGGTCGGGAAAAAAGCCATGCGAAAGCCTGTTTCCCGACCGAACCGTACGCGGGTCCGGCCGGCCGAGTACGACGATGCGAGCTCGCCGACCGACTCGTCCGGGCGTCCCGACAACTCCGACCGACTCGCTCGGACTCGAACCGCTCCGACCGACTCGGTCGGACCCGATTCGCACCGCGCAATGGAGACGTTTCCCGGCCGGGTAAGTACGATGCGCGCCGCGAGCAGTCCGACCGAGCCGCGCACTCCGGCTCGTAAGAGCTGTCGGAGCCGTACTTTGGGGTCCGTGTCGGACCCCACTGCACGCGTAGCCGCGCGAGGCGCACACAGGGGGACCCAAGGGTCCCCTCACCTGTGCGTGTACGCCGCGAGCGCTCCAGCGGCGTACCCGCTGTAGGGGGCGCCCTTGTCCGCCTCGCACCCATTGAGGCAATGGGAGCCCGCGTACGCGTTGTACGACCGGCTCCCATTGAGTTCAATGGGAGTCCGACCGACTCGTGTCCGATAACATACGGCCGCATCGTACTCGTTCGGTCGGACTGCACGGGTCCGATTCGGTCGGAAATCTCTCCGGGTCCGGCTCGGTCGGAGAAATTTCCGGCCCGAATCGGAATCGACCCCCAAGTGTTGGAGCCTCCCTGTTTCTAATATCCATATGAGCTAAGGATTATAAACATGGGGAAACGTTAGAGTGTTGGCGGTGCCCAGGCTATACCATCGAGTTCACCTCCTCGATTGATTGAATGCTCCAGAGAGCAATTGGAGTAATCTTCACTGGAATCAAACTGACCAAGCAGAGACTTTTGTTGGAGGGAGCGGAGCTTCATATGGGGCAAATGCTACAACCTGTACTTTGTCTAGTGACCAGGTGGATTCAGTGGGGCATTCACTTCCAATTCGACCTGACCCAGCTACTACTGTACAGTTATTTACACCAGGGCTTAAAAGCAAAAGACCAAAACCAGCACAAAATAATGAGATTTACCAAATTTCTAAGAAACCTAAACGTGCTACCAGAAGTAAGGTGCCAGTTCAGGGGCCTCCAAATGTGTGTCCTTTTTCGTCCATTGATAGTGCCAATCAGACATCGGGAAGTATGGGTTTAAATGGATCAATGAATGGATCATTGAAGCCCAGCTTGGTAGATGAACTTATGGGTGAGCTACTTGGTAAAATTAAATTAAAGAAGTGATTAAGGAGGAATTTTCCCCAATGATGGCCAGATTAACTAAGGTGGAAGAACTGGCTAAATTTCACTTAAAACCTTTGTCATCGATGGATCAGCCCAGGGATATTGGTGTCGTCCCAGACCCCTTACCTCAAAATAGCTCAACAGTTGCTTAGCAGTTGCTTAGCACCACAGCAGAAGAAGTAGTGGTATACTAGTTACAGGGGCCTCTTCATCAGGTGGGAGCCAAACTGTCAGTTCTTTGGTGAATCCTTGTGAAAACGTCAGAGAATGTATTTTTCAACAGGTCTGCTCAGATTAAAAGGTGGCTGACAATGGGCCTAAAGAAACTAGGAATTTACCTGTGATTGATCTGCCCCCTGCAGCCTGTCCTTATGTGGCGGTGCTGGTGAGTGACTGGGTCAGTCTGAAACGTTTTTTGAACTTAAGAATAAATTGGCTGGGTACCAACAAAACTTTCCCATTTTCACTGGCAAACAATGTTCTCTTTACCGGTAGGGTGAGCTGGATAGGGAAAGGATTGAAAGATAAAGAGGGTGACCGTATAATCATAAGTTTCAGAGAACCTGGTGTGGCTCAGAAATTGTTGCTTGATGATGTTTTCAGGGGTCCTGGAAGTGTGGGGGCATCAAGATTGACACTTCTTCCCATAGGATATTTTATAAACCCCCTAATACAGCCCTCTTAAATAATTGTCAACTATTAGGCCAAAATATACATGGTAATTTTCATCTTGACATAAGTCAGACTCAGACCCGTGACACTTATCATGGTCCAGTCTACAACAGTTTTGAGCCCCTTGATCAAGTTGATTGACTCATAGCTCACGAAGATTCCCCATGCATATCCCATTTTACTAGGGCCGTTCAACACATTGGGGGCGCTCAAGCTGGGTCCCCAAAACCTAGCGCAGCTATTTCTTATGTGGGAAACCTAGATGAGCCAGGAAGTGACATAGTTACGGCGAGTGATGTTCTCTTCCCTTTTAAAAATTGCCTAGATCCTCAGAGCTCTAAGTTAATGAAGATAGAACACACAAAAAAGAGAATTCTCCCATTCCCACAGTCCTCAAGGAGTTACAATACTAGGTTTGTGTGAGCCTACAATTAAGAATAACACGGGGAGAAAACCCACCTTGAAGATAGTATCATGGAACATTGCGGGTATTGGTTCGAAACGTATTAATCCAGATTTTTTCAAGAAATGTGGCATTGTTCTCAAATTAACCGGTCTGGGTATGCTTCTTATGGCATAGCAGCTGTAGCAGGGACTCGGGGTAGACCTTCCTGTGGCCTATTGACATTGGTAGGGTCACATGTAGGTGGTACCGTGTTGAGCTCAGAGAAGCTATCTAGGGATTATTTTGTGTTACAATTCAACTTTTTTCAGGTCTCACCATCAGAATTTATATTTCATATCTGAGACCCTTAGCCAGTAAATTAGAATCCCTCATTTTAAGTCACCTTCTATCCCATAAGGCAAATGTACCTCCAACAGTGTTGAAGATTGTAGCAGGTGATTTTAACTGCCAGTTTGAACCTTTGGATATCCCCTGCTGTGTATCCCTCTCTGAAGAAGATAGACTTTGGTCTATTCCCAACCTTACTCTCTGTCCCATTAAAAAATGGTCCCCATTTGCAATTCAAATGAATGCACTAACTCTAAATCAGGGCATCCATTCTTGCAATGGCAGGACAAACTCAGACAGGGAGGGAAACCTCCCAGTAAAAGAGCATCTTCTATGAGCTTAATTAATTATATCTTGGTTGACGTTAGGCTCTGGCCCATGTCTTGGATATGGTTGTTATCAATAGAATAGAAGGCGACCACAACCCATTAGAACTCATCCTTAGTTTAACCATGACTAATTATTCCATCAAGAATATCCAATGCTTGGATGTCACATGTCAACCATCCCATAATAAGAGAAGAAATCAATGGCATTACGTGAACTGCTCAGAAGAGACCATGAGGCGTATTTATACCCTAGTCGAAAAGAGTTTGGGAGCCTATACCAACTTTGACCTTAATTTAGATCAGGTAACTTGCCTAAAGCCCCTGGTATTGATAAACTTCCGGAAGATCAGTTTTGACAGAAATTAAAATTTGGGACCCATATTTTACCTGGGTGTTTAATGCCATTTTGAAAGGCCTGCGGATTCCTCACTCATGGGTTGGAGCTGAAAATGTTCCTGTGTATAAAAAAGGTTCTGCTTTGGACCCTGCATACTATAGGCCTATCAGCCTAATTGACACTATCCAGAAATTATTTAGCGGGGTTATTCTTTTTCAGCTTCAGCAATGGTTAGATGAGAATGAGATTCAGAGAGTACTGGACCAGTCCAGCAAATTTTGTAGAAACAGGTGACTGGAAATTGAAGTGTCCAAAACCAAGTACATGGTTTTTAATCCTTGCCATACGTCCCGATTGAATCCAACACTGAATGGGATACCACTCGAGTGGGTTCACACTTTTGAATACTTGGGTGTCACCTTAGTTGGGAAGATGGAATGAACTCATCATATCTCCAAGCTGAGGTTAAAATTAGAGCAGCAGATTGGTGGCCTGATGAAGATTTATTGAGGGCTTCATTCTCAACTGTTCTCCCCAGTTCTACTCATATCAATCCTTGGGGGTGGCCTTATATGGTGCAGACTTCTGGGGGCCCAAACATATCAAATTGTTAGATATGGTGGAAAATCGTTTTTTGAGGCAGGTGCTGTGTATTACGGTCAGCACCCCCTGATTCCTCTAAGGTTTGATGCTGGTTTTAGACCAATCTCGGAGCGGGCGGTGATTGGACCCCTAATTTCTGGGAGGAGAATATGTGTTACTCCCGAATTGGTGTATTACCGTAAAGGTCTTGAGGAAATTCTTCGTAATTCTGCTACTGCAGATCTCCCGATATGTGAGAGAAATGTTTTCTGAATTGGACTTAGCAAATCTGTGGAAAGACCCTGGGGGTAGTTGCTGTTTCATTTCAGTAACAGAATTGAAATCATTGTTTAGCTCTTATAGGCTTAATAAGCTCCTAACTTTATCAACATTGGGTACATTAACAGGCACATTTTTAATAACAAAGGATTTTTATTGTGCAGAGTCTTTTTTAGATGATATTGAGCCAAATCTGGCCAGGAAACTTTATATCCTTTTTAGATATGGTACTTTGCCACTTTGCACTTTCACTTCAAGATAGGTGAAGTCATCAGACCTCGCTGTTATGGGTAGCCCATCTTGTGGATATGCATGAGAATCTTTATCGCATATGTGGTTTTTCTGTCCGGCTTACAGCAGGGCGAGGGCTAGGTGGATAATTCCAACTTGCAGATGTCTAGGTGTCAGAAGGCAGCTGGTGGCGTGCAGAATTCTGCAGACAGATTTGCCAGCCCCTGTGGTCTTTGCAGTATCGAGGTTCTTATGTGACTTGTACGGAAGAAAATGGAAGTAGTTACCTCATCTGACAAATTAGGAATTTTTATGGTGTACAATTGATAATGATTCACTGATTTAAAGATTTTAAATTATTTGTATTGATCTTAGGAAATTATGGGATTCTATAATATTTTGTTCTTGTTTTTATGTATTTTTTATTTTAAGATTATGAATGTATTTTATTAATGTATTTGTATGTCTCTTTTATGGTATCTTTTTAACAAAATAAAGAGTGTTGAACTGTTTCAGAGTGTAATTTGCTAGCAGTCAAAATCGTTGGATGATATCCTGAGGTATGCAAAGTATTGCAGTGATGAACAAGAGACGAAACAGAAAAAGCTTAAAGAGAGGTTCATGTTAGCTCAGACGGAGTTTGCTCAGAAGAGTTTTCAAAATCAGTTGTTTGTAGGAGTCAGTGTGGAATGCAAGGTTTTGGAGTGCAGACTCAAGGTGTTCAAGGAGGATTTTGTGTTTCACAGGGTTGAAGAACAGGTGTTCTGATTGATCTAAATTCAGGTGTAGTTATTGCAACACTGAAGAAAATGACCCCTTTTCACTTATGTAATAAGATCAGGCATTGGAAGAGGAACTATAGACTTAATCCAGATAGAATGAGTGGTAATGGTCAAATGCAAGGAGGAAATCAGATGCCGAATGTACCAGTTCAGCAAATGCAAGTGCCAATGCAGAAACAGGTTCCAATGATGCATGTCCCACAAGCCCCGCTTTAATATGAATCAGATGCCCAAGGTAAATACAAACCCATTTCAGAACCCAAATCACAATCCATTTCAACAGTTCCCAATGCTAGACAATTACAGTTTTCACTCTGACAATTCCCAGTGACATTGCCTGAGGGGGAGGAAGATTGCATATTTGGGGCAGTCTTGGAGGTAGACCAGAGTAGACCATTTGCAGAAGAAGAAGTAAATGGCCCCTAGGTGCCATTTTCAATCGACACCGGCACTACCAGTTCCACTGTTAGAACACCGAAAGTCCCAGACCTACCCCTCTCGGGAACGTAGATCCAAGTTGTAGGAGTTTCAAATAAACAGATAACAAACCCAGTTTCAGAAAATATCCTTGCAAATATAGGTTCATTTGACAAAAATAATGGATTCTTTGTTTCTGATTCGAGACCTATAAATCTATTAGGGAGAGATTTATTGTGCAAGCTAAATTGCAGAATTTACTGTATACCAGAAGGTGTCGAGTCCAAACACATAATGAAGATGTTGAATTTAAAATGGCCAGACAAGAAACAACTATAGGATTGTATCCAGTGAAGACAGTAGACGATTTGCCTTCTGATTTAAAAAGAATTGTGAACCCAGAAGTGTGGGATTTTTGCAGGAAAATATATTGGACTAATTAAAGCAGTAGAACCAGTCTGAATGACAGTAAAATCAAACTGTGTGTTTCCAAGAACACCCCCATATAGTCTGACCCCTGAAACAGTTCAGGAAAAACACCAGTAATTGAAGATATGTTGACAAAAGGGATTTTAAGAAAAATTGTTGGAAGCCCTTGCAACTCTCCGATCATGGCTTTGTAGAACCCTAATAGTGAATATCTGATTGTTAAAGACCTCCGAAAGATTAACAGCAGTGTTGTTCTATGTTGTCCTGTGGTGCCAAATCCAGCCACCATCCTTTTTCAGATTCCATGCACTGTAGAATGGTTTACCATTGTGGACCTCTGCCAAGCCTTCTTTTCCATTCCATTTCATGAGAATAGCCAGTTCTCTCTTATTCTCTTTCATGTTCCAAGAGAGAGTTTTGGCATGGTGCTGAGTTCCACAAGGGAATACAGAAAGCCCATCCTTTTTTTATCAAATCTTGAAAAAGAATATTAAGGCTCTGCAAATGCCTTACAGTTCAGTTCTCTTGAAGTATATTGTTGACCAACTTGTGGCATCAGACACACGAGAAGCTTGCAGACAGGGTACAATCACACTATTAAATCACCTGGCTGGGAATGAGCATAACGTGGCTCCAGGTAAATTGCAATACTGTCAAACAGAAGTCCAATATTTGGGACATATCATTGAAAAAGGAGCAAGAATAGTGTCACAAGAGTAGCGACTATCCTTCAAATGAATCCACCCAGAGCACAAAGAGAAGTCAGAATGTTTTTGGTAATGGTTGGCTACTATATACAGTGAATAGCAAACTTTTCTCTAGTGGCTTACCATTACTGAGGCTGACACACAAAGATGTGCCTGATCTGCTTCCATGGGACAATGGATGCTTGAAAACCTTCCTAGAGCTGAGAGAAACTCTTCGTTGTGCTCAGGCACTAGGAATGTTTGCTTACGGTAAAATATTTACATTGTTTTGCAATGAGAGCGAGGGCTGCACTCTCTCAGTGCTTACCCAGATGCATGGAGATTCATGATGACCTGTGGCTTATTTTTCAACTACCCTTTGCCTAGCTGCCTTCAAACGGTGGTGGCATTTGGAGTAAGTACCGAGAGATGTGGTAACATAATGATTGGAAATTCTTTGACTGTTATGGCCCCTCACTCCATAGAAATATTGCTCACCAGAACAAAAACCCAGTAAATGACAAAGAGCAGTGGATCCTTGCTAATGAGAATATTGGTTTTGCAACACTGTCAATTCTTTTAATCCATCTACCTTGTTGCCTGTAAATGAGATTCATAGCAATGAGAATGTCAAACATGATTGTCTAGATGTCATGGACGTATTCAACAAGCCAAGGCCAGACTTAAAAGATGTACAGTTGGAAGAGCCTGATTATTTAATTTATGTAGATTGCTCATGTCTGAGAAATAATGAAGGTACCTTGAGAGCAGCTTACGCTGTCTGTACAGTTCACAGGGTTGTAGAAGCTTCATGGCTTTGAGGTATTACTTCAGCACAAGTTGCAGTACTGATTGCCCTTAGAAGAGTTTGCAGTCTATCAGCCCAATTGTTAGTGACTATATTTACAGATAGTCAATATGGCTTTGGTGTGGTCCATGATTTTGGATGCTTCTGGCCACAAAGAGGTTTCATGACCTTATTTGGAACCCCATTTAAGAATGGGAAACATGTAAGAAAACTGCTCGAGGCACTGAAAAAGCCAACAGAGGTTGCAGTGGTTAAGTGTCTAGCTCACAGTAGTTAAACACATTCTAAGGGGAGAATGCACACCCATTTTATTTTAACTCCTTTTCAACAACTTTATTAGCTCTGAAGCTGAGAATTTTGGCGTGCAAACCTCGGTGCGTGCTCTGTACATGTACGCGAAGACAATTCAAATTCAACTGTGAGCCAACTTTGGTTCAACAGCCGAGGTGCACAGCCTGTAAAGGGGGCCCTTGGGCGCCATTCATACCAAAAGCGATCCAAATCATCCTTTTTAAACACAGTTCATTTAACCATCTTGTCCCATTTTTTCATCAGTTCAAGCAGGCTGAAAACGAGTACATTCATGTTTCAACGATTTTATTGTCAGTGTGTTGTTTCCATCAGTGTCAATCCACAAAAGATGACTCCTTGTAGTTATACTTTTGTTGTAAAAATACATCTTGTATTCTTCTTTGTAAAAACCCAATGCATTTCGAGAATTACTCTCTTCTTCAGGGGTAACTGTAACATAGATATTAAAGAAGAACCTGTCATAATTATAACCCAAACATACATTACTCCCTTCTTATTACCAGCCCTCCATGCATAAAATGTTCCCAAACCCCAATGTGACCAAATTATTGCTCATTTCAATATAAGCCTACACATTAAATAAATACCCAGCTCTACCGACCAAAAACCAAATTAAACCCAACAGAGACATCATACTTCATACTCGTGTTCAAAACAAACTCAATGATAAAGTGAACCTTGCAACAAGTTAGCACATTGTTTAAGCAGGAAACAAACTTACATAGTTCATATAGACAATAAATGCCTCTATCAAATGACAACGATCGGTATATCCAATTAGCCTCAAAAGAACACTTTACACATTTTAGTCAGCTAGCTCATCCATCGTTTTTGTACTCCTCCATTGTATTAACCATTATTTGTATCCATCTTCTCCCCGTCTTCTATTTCAACCTTTTTCAAACCTGAAGTTAATTGCTGTCACGTGTCATCGCACTCCACCTTCCCCCCTCTGAACCAAAGGAATCGCCTCCCACTACACGATAAGCTGCTTGGTCATACGTTTATAAGTCTAACATCAAATTAAGAATGCTGGAAATTAAATACAAAGTGACCATTGCCTCATGCCAAAATCCCAAGAGACACAACAGCAAGAAAGAGAAAGGGGTGAAGAATGACAGACAGTCGCACCAATCCACGCTCCTCTGATTTCACAAAGTGGTATTGAAGTCTCTGAAGATGAAAAAGATACACAATCTCTACCTAATAAAACAGTTGAGACAACTTCAGAACAAACGGGGGATTTGGGTAAAGGAACAAGTACTGGAACCAGAAGAGTCAACAACAATGCTGAATGGCTACAAAACTATGATCGAAGGAAATTAAGATCAAGTGTGTCCGTTGATCGCATATCGCAAACCATTGTTGATGAGATAGAATCAAGTATTATAAGTGACACAGAATGAGATCAACAGTTACCAAGGAGATCAAAAAGAGCAAGAGTACCTTGCTGAGGGTATTCTGCACCTGAATTGACATACTACACGATCCAAGTGTTAAATGTACTAGTGGAAGACTTGCTTCCTTTGAGATCAGAACTGTATGAGCCCCCATGGCATCACGTTAGAAACAAATTGAGACAGTTACCTGAAAAAGATTTCTGAAAAGGTTTAGAGACCTTGTTTAATAAGTAAGTATAAACACCCCTGTTTCACACTTCCAAAACCCTCACAAGAGCACTTCCTTGAACATGCTTTCCCCTTGAAGCACCTATTTACAAATGTATTGTTTATTTGCATGACTCGAATGCTGATATAATTATACTTTAATTCACAAAATTGTTTGAATAATGTTTCTTATGGGTGATGTGAGTATTATGATTGTTCATCCACTGTGACCACCTTGTTTTGTACTGTTATTGACTCAGGTCCAGTGGATTTTTGGGTTTCCCCATTGTAGTGCAACGTACAATGTATACGATGCACAGCTCCTGATCTTCTCTAAAACCACGCAAAGATCCATAGCAAACTAATAGAACAAGCGGCGGGGTTAGCCCTGATGCTGGTAAACAGAGACATTTTAAAATGAAAATAAATCCTGCGTGCTCCAGCAATATAAAAGTATGTAGTTGTACAGAAAAACATCCAGTTACTTAAAAGGCCTGACTTAGCTCAAAATGGTGGCCATAAAAAGCAGTGGATAAGCCTAATCATATTACATCACATACATTGCGCCAAGAAAGAAAGGTTGAACTCTTACATTTGAAATATTGCATTGAAAATTCTGAAGGAGAGAGTGCAAAAGTGACTAGATATAGTGGCGGCCAAAGTGATGAGGGAGATTTAGAATATTTAGTGAGGTGAAGCTGGAGGTGTACAGGTGAACAGAATGGGATATTAGATGGAGTTGTGATGAAGTATATTGAGAAGGATGCCAACAGAAAATTGGAAGGGTTAGAGTAAGGAAAAAGGAGCAGTAGAAACTGAAGAGAGCAAATGACTAAGGGCCTGATTTTGATGTTGGTGGACAGACTAATCCCAGTTAATGTGGTGGAGGGCTTTACGTCTGCTAGACCAAGACTAATCTGCTTGCCACAGCAGTTTCTGTCAATACATTTTTCTCTTTGGTGCAGGGCTCTGTCCCAAAACTGCATTTTCTTTTTGAAAAGAAAAAGAAAAAAATGCTTCCCCCACTATAGAAGTCTGCTCCCATGGCGAGGGTAGCATTTATTAGTTTTCACTGCCCCTTACCACCAGGGTTATATTGATGGTGATGGCAGTAAAAACTGACCAGTAATTCAGCATATCTAAATTAGGTGCACAGAATAACATTTCAGCCTCCAATGGCCCTTACTCTGTAGGGCCTTCGGAGGGGAGTAATCACAGCTGAGACAGAGTACTTTTAAAGAGGTGGAGGACTGTGGAGCATCTGATGTAAAAAGCATTGTAAAACCCAATCGTTCTTGCTTGTCCAATTGACTTTGCTAATGCTTACAAAATTAGATGGTATTTGGCTTTGCCAATACTTGTTTACCATGCAAGCATTAACAGTGTGTTAGAGCAGATGGACCATCTTGAAACTGTATTTTCTAAACGTCATTAATGTCATGCTGCACCTAGACACTGTGTAACTCACTGATCGCATGTATTGTGAAGCCATCTTGTAAAGTACAATAATAAAGTTAGAAAATACCATTCACTAGGTGACCATCTTACAATGGTATCTTCTACATTACTGCACTATTCTGGGATGGTGTCACGTTGTGTCTACACACCATGTAAATGTGGCATCTAGATGCAATGTCACACTATTTAGAGGCGGAAGAAAGAAATGCTTGGAGACAAAGGGGGGGGGGGCAGACAAGGGTAGGAGAAAAAGCAATGCACTCCTGAATGCCTTAAGTGAAATACCACAGAAAAACGTGAAAGGAAAAATAGATCCCTGACATCAGCCATTGTAGAAAACAACTCATCTAATTAAATACAGTGAAACCGCTAAGCTCCTCTGGGTGGGACAAACACAAGAATGGGGAGGAAAGGGAGAGAAACCATCCATTTAGGAGCAGGGAGGTGAAAGAGGCAAGAATGTCAACCAATAAAGAGCAAGTAGAAGACTCAAATCCCACACTAACTATATGTTTAAAGTGTATTGCTTACAGTGCTGTTGCAGGGATTCTGCACAAATGCAGAACTATGCACAGGATATGGGACCTTGGTGTTCAGGGACAGGGTCTTACGCCCACCTTAGTACCCATGAACCCAAGACCGACTAGCTATAGTGTCTCACTTGCTCTCCTACTCACTCACAGCGAAGCAAATGATTAGACACCCCAGAACACAACACTCCCAGATCTCTCAGGAAATGCAGTAACAAGACACACCCTTTCGCTCACTCTCTTGTACTAGTGTCCACAATAAGATCTGACAGAGACACGAAACAGTTTAAAATATTTATTTTAACTAACGTGCCCTAACATGCAGTATATGTGCCACAACAAGCAGGAAAATGCATAATACAAAAATAGTAAGCATAGCAGCTAGTCCATTAATCATGAAGGGAGATGTCATCATAAAAAGACAATGGAGAAAAAGACTATAGTGCCTAACCTCTCTCTCCTTGCTAAGAAGAAGTATTATTATATAATAGAAGATCTCTGGGCTTTATCAGCAGATCCCATACCTTAGCCTATAGATAGTAGATCTACATCATAGGTGCTCTTCTCCCTGGAAAGGTCCCTCTCCAAGTGTGTGTCACCTATTCGTGTACCCCACTAAAAACCCAAGTATGCTGTCCAAACAACAGCTGCAGCGGTATGTTTTGTCTAAGGGATAAGGACTGGCGAGAACAAAATAAGAAGGGGCATTATTTTTCGACCTTGCACATAATGTTCAGTCAAAATCCCAGGAACATGCAGAGAGTGAACACAGCGATGAGTTCTCATATGAAAGCAGTCTTTGAATTTATTGCAAAAAATAAAGGCGTGTAGTAACGTGTGCAAAGCAGCAGGCAAGCTACAACGTGCTCATGCTAAGTTAGTGAAAAACAACAATGTCCCTATGGGCCACATGACAGTGCTGTAATAGACAGCTAAAGCTGTCTGTAGTGAAACCATAAAATGAGATATAGAGATAGCTGAAGAGAAGGTAGGAGAGTAGGTAAAGATGAATATTTGCAGATGATAGAGCTGAAAGGATACTATTAGGCCTGGGCGGTAAATTCCGTTCCGCTCGCGGAATTTGCGGAATTTGGGTAATTTCACGTTCCGCGGAGAACGCAAAATTGCCAAAAATTCCGCGATCTGCGGTTTCGCCGAATTTTTTGCTTGTTCGTGCTTTCAAAATGCGTGTTCGCAAGATATTTCTCCCCGAGCACGCAAACAGCGTTCGCGAACAGGAAAAAAGCATCGCGAACGGGCGGAACAAGCAAATTCTGCGTGTTCGCTGAACTTTTGCGTGCTCGCAGAGATTTTTTACCGTTTCGCAGAGCTTTGCGTATTGCAACTACGCAAATTCCGCCCACCCCTAGATACTATGCATAAAGGAAATTTTGGTACTGTGGGGATAATGAAGAGAATGGTGGCGGTAAATGTGAATGTATGGAATTGTGGTGATGGAGGAAAGGCTTGAAGGGTGGCATTGAAGGATAGGGAAGGTGAAAGAGACAATAGTGATGGCAAATTGAAATGGTGATGACATTTGACCTTATTGGGACATGATTATGCACCATAATGTATCAGCTAAGCAGTCCACTATAGAATGCTATCTGATGCTGCTCTGTACAGGGCAATTAAGCGTAGGATGTCTCTTTTAACATGTTAGAATGCATGTGTCTGTGAATCTGTGACATACAATCACTATTATTCACTGCAACAGCCAAGTGCTTGAAGAAGTTGTTTGCTGATAATGTAAAGGGTAGAAAGCATAAGGGTTGATGGCGATAGAAAAATATGAACTGGACTGAAAGGAGTTGCTAGTGAAGAAACAGGGCAGTGTGAATAGAGAGAAAGTATCCGTGAATGAGAGTTAAAGAGGGAAAGGCATAGAAAGTTATTAGAAGAAAGGAGAGTGACAGGATCACCAGCAAGGGGAGATTATAAAGATCTTAAGCCAAATGCTGAGAACCTGGGAACCAAATACATGTTAAAAAGCAGGAACATAGGTTTCAATCAATCAATCAATCAACCAATCAGGTTTCTTGTAACGCTCGACTACTCACCTGTTAGGGTCTCATGCTGCTGTGGGGGGTGAGGGGGTCTGCGGTTCAGTTGAAGAGCCAGGTCTCAAGGTCTTTCCTGAATTGAGGCAGTGGGGGTGATTGCCTGAGATGTAGAGGCAGGAAGATCCAGGTCTTTGCAGTGAGGTAGGAGAAGGATCTTCCTCCAGCTGAGGTCTTGCAGATCCGTGGGATGGTGGCCAGAGCCAGTTGGGTGGAGTGGAGATGTCTGGTGGGTATGTAAAAGGAGAGGCGATGGTTGAGGTCTGAAGGTCCGGCATTGTGGAGGCCTTTGTCGGTATGTGTGAGGAGCTTGAATGTAATTCTTTTGTTGATCGGGACCAGTGGAGGTCTTTCCGGTGACCGGTGATGTGGCTGCGGTGGGGGATGTTCAGGGTGAGCCTGGCGGAGGCGTCTCAGATGTTCTGCAGTTTCTTTCGGAGTTTCTGGGTGGTGTCAGTGTAGAGTGCATTGCTGTAGTCGAGTTTGCTGCTTACAAGCGCATGGGTGACCATTTTCCTGGACTCGGTGGAGATCCACTTGAAAATCTTCTAAAGCAGGCAGAGCGTCTGGAAGCAGGAGGATGAGACGGTGTTGATATGGTGATTCATTGAAAACAAGGAGTCTAGGTTGATGCCAAGGTTACATGCATGGGCTGTGGGTGTGGAGGGTTTCCAAGCACTGCAGGCCACCAGGAGTCATCCCAGGAGGAGGGGGTGGAGCCCAGGATGAAGACTTCGGTCTTGTCTGAGTTGAGCTTGAGGCAGCTGTCCTTCATCCAGCTGGTGACTGTCGTTATAGGTTTGAGGAACACAAGTACAATTTAAAGGATTGTTGTCTGAGTGGAGCATTACACACTAATGAGAAGCAAGAGATATTGCCAAGGAGAGAAGGAATGCTTGAAACAGAGCTGTGGGCAATCCTGGATGGACATAAGAGACAATAATTTGACAGGAGCAGTAAAGCAGAAGTTGAAGGGAAATACGACGATGGGTGGGGATTTGAGACAGAAAATGGGCGATGTTGAAAACTGGAGAGAGTCTGAATCATGAAGGAACTTAAGCTATGGGAGAATGTTTCCGACTCACAAGGATGCAGAATAGGCCGACAAAAGTATTTAAAATTATTTTCTACTATATATGAGGAGTAAACCACAGTCTATTCTTTATATAAAATGGTGGGTGGCTAAAAGTTCACTTCCAGCTGTGGATACATATGAAATAAGACATGCTGGATTAAGTCCACTCCCATTAAACGAATATGCCTCTTTTTCCCGCTGCCCATCACCCCGCATGTTGTTACAACGTGGTCGTTACAACGACCGCGTTGTAACAACGCATACCATTACCACGCTAGTCGTAACCACGACTTGCGGAGGGGGGCGCTGGATGTTGGAATAGTATAATTTACTATTCCAACTCCAGTCTGTGCAGACAGTAGGGAAGGTGTTGGATTTTAAATCCAACACCTTCTCCCCCCTCCGCAAGTCGTGGTTACGACTTGCGTGGTAATGGTATGCGTTGTTAAAACGCGGTAGTTGTAACGACAGCATTGTAACAACATGCGGGGTGACGGTTTTGTGGTCAGGGTTGTTTACCCCATTAAACAGCCCCACCACCAGATCAAATGTTGTTTATACATGATGTGAATTCTGTTGGGTAGGTCGCAAAAACCAGTCTTGAACTGAAAAGAGAAGTGGAAGCTAGCAATCTTGAGGCAAACTATCACAGAGGAGGGTTTTGGTGGGCTTATCATTCACACGATCTTTTGAAAATGGGCCAAATAGTGCAAAGACATGATTTAATGGGATAGGATTACAAAAGGTAACTGACAGCTGTGATTATCAAATAAGGCCAACCTAATTCATTCCAAATGTTCTGAAATTAGGACTTAGACATTTTTAAATCAAAGGTTGACGCAGGAAATTTGTTTGATAAATATGTACCTTTATATATCTTTACATCAACTTTTTGTGCTTGTTAGTTTATTTCTATCCATTTCTGTGGTACTATTCAAATTTGAAATCAAATAACACAGGGTTTTCTAACACTGACCACAAGCTGGAACCATGCAGGTTTTTAGGATATACTTATGAGACAATTTTACAACTTCTAAGTACCAGATAGGATTTTGCAAAGACAGGCACTTAGTTATTAACATGTCATATTTAAAAGGTTATTATAGTGAACAACACCAAAATCACAGGAAACATCCTATGAATATCTGAGCGTTACAATAGCTGCCACTGACTTATAGAAGGCACAGATTGATACAGCACAGACCTCTGTGGCAGATGGATGAGAGTTACTGGTATTTAGCAAGGGTTTTATGGATCAGTGATCTGAAAACACTCCATAACATTGCTCTAAACTTTTTGCAGCAGCTCGATGGGTGAGACAGTGACTCACAATTAGGGTCAAGACTCCTAATTTTGTTTTACTGAACTATGATGGTATTTTACCTTTCAGCCATGGTTTTGTACCCCTATGTTTAAAGCACATTGTTGAAAAACGATTCAAATGCCTTGAGATAATATTTATTCAATACATTACATATACAGGGAACAATTTGACAGAATAACCGGTAAAAGTCTGTCAATTATCAGCAAAACTGGGGGAGAGGGGTGCTCGTAACGACCCTGTCAGCGTGCAACTAAGTTTAATAGACCATAGCAAATCCAAGGCGATGAGAGGATCTGAAGATGCAGTAACACTTACCAACATTGTCTGATATAGGCAGAATTCAGAATAGGTTTCAAGAAACATATTCTCAGTGCACTATAGTAATTAAAAGCAACATAAAGTCCAAAATGGACCTGTGTTGTGAGTTTCTGTCCCAAATTAAAAAGGGTTCAATTGCTGGAGTGGTCATCATAGGAGAATAAGCCATGCCAGTTTTTTTGTGGGATTCCATAAATTCTCTACTGTCATGGAGGTTACCAAAGAAATGTGTTTTTACAGAACTCTTGCAAGATTTAGTCATATCAGCAGGGTTACTATAAAAATCAGGTAGACCCAAGCTAAAACATTAACTTTTCATTTGAATTTACCAATGGGCTCTTGGTTCTTGGTAGCAGTATCTAATTTCAAACAGTCGATTGCGGTGGTATACAAACTTCACAGGACTCAATTTCATGTGATCCAAAATGTAATCCAGCCACAGTTCAGCTTAAGTTACATCAGATACATGGGTTGCAGCAATACCACCCTGTGCATCAACAGTAAGAACCGTATCCGAAAAGCAGGCCTTCCTCCTCTTACCCATGGATGAAGCCCCTAGCGATACTGACGTGGCTGTGGCCCCTTCATTGGAAATAATGTCAGTGGCAATCGTAGTTTCATGCGCCTCCCTAGGAGCAGCCACTGTTAGTGAATTCCGAGCATTTGTCAATCTCTCTTTCACTGAGTCAATTTCTTCATTTATTGCCCTCGACGCATTGGTTATAAAACAGGTAATGGAGCTTACATTGTAAGGATGATATAGGTTCAATGTTTAAAAAGCGTGATAGGTCTTATTTTTTTTGCCATTTATGCTCTTTTATGATTGGAGTTTTTATTGCTCTATGGTTCATCATGGCTTATTTATGCTTTCTAAATCTTTGTATTGTTTTGAATATGTGTAGATCAAATAATACCACAATAAAATGATAATGACGATGAAACATTTGCATATGGTGAATCTAAATGGGAATCTATTGCATAGTCCACGGTTACACTAAACATCTGGCATGGCTCCAGGCCTCGTGATCCAAGTCCGACAACCCTTCAGCCTTTTAATGTTCAACTTGCCCTTTGGGCTTGCACATTAAAACGTTCAGGCTGTGTTTGAAAAGCTCTCTTGCCAATAATGAAAACAAAATGCTGTCAAAAATCAAAGAACTGCTGACAATGGGCATATACGGGCATAGACATCAAAGGGTATTTGGGAACATGACATAACCTTATCCCTTTCTCCAATCTACACATGAAATTTGCTCTACCTGATATAGAATTCTAAAACTTTCTGACATTGAAAAGTGTAATTGAGAAACTGGCCCTTCCTTATACTCCTGATCTTCCAGGGCTGCTTGGTAACTTCAGGAAGAATGGCCATTGTGTGTCACATATTTGCAAAATGCTCAAACCCACAAAAAATGATTTAGTGAAAGGTCTGAAAAAAAAATGGTTCATATACATCCAACCTACACATACTACTTCCTTTAAGGACGCAACATGGGGAAAGAAATGGCAGACCCCTTTTATGGCACAATTCACCCCAGTCTTAGCACAAACCAGGTTTTGGTCCATTCATAAAACTTATTGGTCACTTGTCAAACTTTACAAATTGGGATTGTATAAGCCAGACACTTGTTGGAAATGCATGGAGGAAGCGGGCTCTTTGGAACACATGTTCTATACCTGTAAGCTGATACAACCGTTTTTTGGAGCAGAATACAGTTTCTGATCCAAGATATTTTTGAAAAACCTTTCAAGATCGACTTTTTGACAATTGCCCCAGGAATTTCAGCAAATTCAAGCTCACTGTCCCTATCCGTGCAAGGCTCACTACTTCTGGACCTACTTCTAACAGTGTGGGCCTAAAGGGCACCCCCCCACCACACAGAGGGGGCCCGCAAAGGGCCCCCAAAGCCAGTCTCCGCCTGTCTTTTTGCGCCGGGATATCCACCGCAAAAAGACAGGGGGAAAGGGATACCGTAATCCCTACGGAGGTGCCTGCACGGCACCGCCGCAATGTTGCCCTAGCTCCGGGTTCCGCAAGGCGGCAGGAAAAGGACAGCCTTGCCGAACCATGGCGGACGGACTTTCCGTCCTCCGCGGTACTATTGTGATTCCCACCGTCATCCTAATTTGGCGGTGGGAATTTTCTGTATGATGGCGGAAGGACCGCCACCGCCGGCCCAGCGGTGGCGGTCCTTCCGCCATCATAATGAGCCCCAAAGTTCTTTTGAATGAGTGGAAATTAACTTCCGTGATCTCCTTTAAAAAGAAGTGGAACATGCTTTGTACCACTAGAAGTGCGGACAATATAATGTACAGGAAGTTACACACTTTTTCCAGTGTTAGACAGTTATGGAACTCATTTGACGCAATTTTACAGAAATGCAAACTACCGTAGCAGCAGCGACTTCTCAGCTATGGCGCAGGAGCATCACCCCATCTGCCAGCAGCCGAAAAAAAGACCAAAAAAACTATAATTAACTCTTGTTTATTATTGTGTTATTTTTTTCTCGGAGCCGAGGCTTGTGTGCGGGCCAGGGTGGTGACGGGCTGGAGGAGGAGTATTGGGGACTGCCTTCACTGCGCATGTGGGATTGGCCGGCTGTCTCAGGCCCACATGCAAAGTAAAGCTCTCTCCATCCCCGGCTGCATTGCTGGGTTGGAGAGAGCAGGCACAGGCTCCCAGTCTGTGTGGGAGTGCAAATCATCGGCGCTCAGGCCAATCCTGCCTCTGCTTTCAACAGCATGAAAGCAGCATCAGGATTGGCTGCAATGCACTCTGGTAGCCTCAGCCTGGAGAAGCAAAGAGCGCGATGTGGCGAGCAGCTAAGTATTTTTTTTTATTTGTCTCTCACCCTTCTGTTGCTCACCTTTGCCCCACCACTCTGTCAACTCGCCGACCATTACTGTACTGTAGGTTATACTATACTGCACATGCTGTTAGTCTATGATGGCTGCCTTTTAGTGAGAACCACCAGGTGCAGAGACAGAATATCGAGTACAAAATATCGAGTTGCACAAATTTCGAGTCATTAATATCGTGGGTCAGGAATATCAACAGCAAGAATATCGTGGTCAAGAATATCGACTTAAGGTAAGAAACATCATTTTTAAAAATATCAAAGTGTTTAATATCATTTGCAAAAATATAGTTGTTAAAAATATCGTTTTTTATTGTTATGTATTTTAGTATATATTTTATATGTATGTGATGTATTTTTTTGTATAAGATTTGCTTGTGTTTTTAATATATGTGTTAAATTTTTTTTTTTTGATAAGCACATTTTATTGTTCCAACAAAATGCCAGCCAGTCATCAAAGTACAGTGGTAATTAATGGCCACAATCAACGTTCGACTCCTCCTCGGCTCAGAGCCGGTGAGATACAAGAATGAAATACAGTTATGCAATTTCAGCATAGCTATTCCAACTCCCCCAGCCACTTCCCCCAAACCCTACGATACTTTTTAAGACAGCCACATGCCTCATACATAGTTTTCTCTTGTGTAGCCCACCAGTCAACCCCTCTACGCCATTTCGAGACACACGGGGGATCAGGACTTTTCCAGGATGCGGCTATGTCTCCCTTTGCCACTACCATTGCCGTGCTAAGAAACAATTTTTCATTTCTGGACCCGTCTAGCCCATCTGTAATGCCCAGGAGAACGTGTCGTGGGTTGTGAGGGACCTCATATCCCAGTATCTCTGTGAGCTCCTCTTCGATGTCCCCCCAGAACCATGCGAGGCGGGGACACGCCCATACCATGTGAAGGAAGTCAGCCGGTTCGTGGCCGCACCTGGTACAGGAGGGGGCTGACAGAAACCTGCCCGGTGAAGGCGTGCCGGGGTCAGATATGCTGTGTGTAAATAGTATAGTTGAACCATACGGAGTCTGGCCGATGCGGTAACCGTCCTGGGAGCCATAAGAGCATCACGCCAGTCTGCCTCATCCAATGTGCCCACCCATTCTTCCCATTGGTTGCGAAGCTGGTCCAGCCTGGCCGGGGAGTTATTGACCAGTGTCCGGTAGATGCGGGAGATCCCCCCCTTCCCCAGGTCCCCAAACATAATCTGCGCTTCTGGCGGGCTATATTCAGGGAGTCGCGTGTCATCCGTGAGATGGGAGCGGAGGGCATGGCGCAGCTGAAGATATTTAAAGAATTGTGTCTGGTGCAGGGAGTACCGGGTGCGGAGGTCCTCGAAGGAGCGCATATGGCCGCTAGCCCACACATCGCCCAACTGGGAGATCCCTATGAGGTCCCAGGATCTGTAGCCCTGCAGCCCACTAACCTCCCTGAGCCAGGTACCGTGCCAGAGAGGTGTGCACTGGGTCAGCCTATGTGTCCACTTGGTATGTCGTAGCGCCGCCCGCCAGGCCTACAGCGCAGAGCGCGTTACCTCTGGCAGTCGAGATGGAATGGGTCCCCCATATAACATAGATTGGATTTGGGACAGGTCTAACTCGCCCAGCTCAAGCCTGTAGGCCGGGTCGGACCAGCCCCCGTTGAACCAGTCATGTATGCAAAGCAAGCGCGTGGCCAGGTAGTACAAATATAAATGGGTCATCCCCAGCCCTCCATCAAATGTCGGAATCCTACAGACACTCAGGGCCAAGCGAACCCTCCCCTTCCCCCAGAGGAACCTGGAGGCCATACTGTCTAGTTCCCGAAACCATGCCCTCGGAAAGCAGAAGGGGGTATTTTGGAGAACATAGAGGAACCTGGGGAGAATCATCATTTTGAACAGGGCGACTCTGCCCATGGGGTTCAGGGGTAATGCGTGCCAAGTCTGGAGATCTGCCTTGGCTCTCTTTACCAACGGCGCAACGTTAAGGGCCCAACCCAGCTCGGGGAGCAGAGTCACCCATATCCCTAGGTATTTGAATGACTGGCGTCGGAGCGGTATGTTGGACTGCCAGTCGTAGCATTCTCTGGACAGATGAAGGGGAACCAGGACCGACTTGTCTGGATTGAGCCGTAGGCCGGAGGCCTGATCAAAGGAATGTAGAAGCTGGAGACATTGAGGGCCGGAGCGGGCAGGGTCCGCTAGATAAATAAGGACATCATCCGCATAGAGAGCAATCTTATCTGTCTCTGCGTTGGGCCATTCCCACCCTTGTACATGTGCATCGGACCGTATCAGGGCCGCCAGGGGCTCCATCGCCAAGGCGAAGAGCAGGGGGGCAAGGGGACATCCCTGTCGTGTCCCCTGCGGACAGAGAAGGGCTCCGACAGGACCCCATTGACTAGAACGTGAGCTCTCTGGCGGGCATACAGAACACGAACCAGGCATCGAAAGTGGGGGCCGAACCCCATCTCGGCAAGAACAGCATCTAAAAACCCCCAATCAACCGAATCAAAGGCTTTCTCAAAGTCCACAAGGAGGACCGCCAGGTAGGGGGAGAGCAGATGTCGGTGAGCCAAGGCCAGATGCAGCCGTCGGAAGCAATGCCGGGTACCGCGTGAGGGCATGAACCCGCATTGGTCCGGGTGAACCAGCACAGGCAGATATGGTTTGAGCCGCTGGGCAAGAATCGTGGCAAAAAGTTTCATCTCCGTATTGATAAGGGAGATGGGGCGGTAATCCGCGCACCGTGGGTGGGGTGGTTGGGATTTAGGAAGGACCACGATGGTGGCCATGTCTGTCTCAGGTGGGAAGGAGCCTGTTTCGGCCGCTTCCGCAAATAGGTTAGCGAGATGCGGAATGAGGGTCTCGCGGTATAGGGCATAATATTCCTGAGGGAGGCCATCCCGGCGTGGGGTTTTGCCCGAGGAGACAAGGGTTATTGCCTCACCAATTTCTGCGTGGGTGATAGGGCGGTCTAGATCTGCCTGAACAGTGGGATCTAGGTGGGGAAAGTGAACGCCCCCAGCCTCCAGCAGGCCCGCAAGCGAGAGTGTCGGGGTTTTAGCCGTCTAGAGGTGGCGGTAGTAGGAGGCAAAGGCGTGAGCCATCTCTAGTGGGGATCGACATATCGATCCGTCCAGGCCTATTATCTCGGGGATGATGTGGTTCGCCCTAGGGTAGGTAGCTAGTCTGTGAAGAATTGAGCCGTTTTTATCACCCCAGCCTTAGACCCTGGCAACCGTGGAACGCCAGAGGAGTTTAGCCGCCTATAAGGAGAGCTGCCTAATTTCAGCACGGAGGTGAGGCAGAAGTCGCTCCTTCGAATCGTCAGCACCCGTAGAGGAGGACTGTTCAAGGCGCAACGCTTGCGCCTCTCGCGAGGTGATCTGTTGCAGCTGCGCTTGAGCTGGCCCTTCGCAACCCCCCGGATCGTGGCCTTGCTGGCTTCCCAAAGGGTACCTGGAAAGGACACCGACCCGTCATTGGCCAGGAAATACTGCTTGAGCCCTTGCCCCACCACCTTCCGGAATTTCTTATCCTGAAGAAACCACGCGTTCATCCTCCATGTCAGACGCACTGAGGGGGGGGGGCCCATGCTAAGTAACACCGGGGAATGATCAGATATACCCCTAGGGAGAATACGAACGTCCTGGATCACGGCGCAGTCCAGGGAGGGGACAAAGATCGCATCAATGCGCGCCTGCGTGTGGTGAGCTGCAGAGGTGTGTGTGAATTGTGTAGTGCGGGGTGCCAGGTACGCCATGCATCGAAGAGGCCCATCGACTCGGACCAGTTCGTTAATCGTTTCGCTTGCGCAAGTCTACTGTGGGATGGAGGGCCCGTCGTGTCCAGGGCTGGGGAGGAAACTGCATTAAAATCACCTCCGATGAAAGTGGAACCCAGGGGCAGGGAGGTCAATAACTCAGTGGATTTCTCCAGGGTCGCCGTGAGCATCGATGGGGCGAGTATATGGATATGAAGTTGAGGGGTTCGCCATTCAGCGAGCCACAAATGGCCACCGAGGTGCCCTGGGGGTCATGGACGACCTGCGTAAGCACGAAGGGGAAGGAGCGCTTCAGCAGGACCGCCACCCCACAGGAGCCCCTGGTGAAGCCCGAATGCCAAACCCTGTCGTAGCCATATTGTGCCAGGAAGGGGCATTGGTTACCCAATAAATGCGTCTCCTGAAGGAGGAGGCCCTCTACCCCGAGGTGTTGTGCGTACCATAGTACCGCTGTGCGTTTAAGCCGGTCCAGGAGGCCATTAACGTTCCAAGATAGAACGTGAAGGGAGGCCCCTGGGATGGGTGTGTCAGTCATGGAGGGAGATGGTCGTAGTGGCGATGCAAGGTCTTACAGAGAGGCATGACCATGAGAGGGAGCCTGCAGGCGAGTGACCGGGTGCGCGTGAGAGGCCTTGCGTGTCCCGTAAGGAAGTGGAACGGAGTGCCGTGTGACTGCTGGTGCAACAAAACAACAAAAAACAACAACAAACAATGGGAGAAAACATTCCCAACCTCCCCCTCTGTTCCTCCCCCACCCTATACTTCGAGAACAGAAGCATCTGTCGACCCCCCTAACAGAACCAAGACCAAACTAAAACGCTCGGGTTGAGAAGCATGGAGGACCCCTCCATATGGACGGATTTGCATTGTCGCAGCAGTAAAACTAAAAGTCAGGGCAGGAAATCTGCCAGATCCCCGGGCGTCCATGAGGTCGGGGCGCACCCTTAAAGTGTTCACAGTATCAGCATCTACCCCCCGGAGTATCAGAGAGCCGGGCTTCGGGAAAGATCGGTATCCGCCCTCAGGGAATCATGTTGGACCAGCGATGGGGGACCCACTTGTGGGCCGCCGGATGAAAGGTGTCGGAGGCGGGGAGGAGATTTTGAAGGGCTGGAGGAGTCTCAGAGTCTTTGGGCAGCCAGACTCAAGGACCTTTGGGACGCTGCTTGCAACTGGCGCCTCCTGCGGGATTGTGTATGTCGCCTGCGTTGGCGCCCAGGCGATCGAGGAGGTGTGGACCGGGCCCCGGCCGGCCCAGGAGACAAGTTGCGGTGTTGCCTGAGGGGACGTTCCTCCGTTAGCCAGATCCAGGTCGCCTGAGGAGAGTCAAAAAGTGCATTGTGTTTTGAAAGACGACCCGCAGGCGCGCTGGGAACTGGAGCTGGTATTGAAGGCCCAGGGACCGCAGTTTCTTCTTGACTTCCATATAAGAGTGGTGTTGGTCCTGCACCTCCTTGGTATAGTCTGGGAACACCATGATGGTATGGTTTTGGAACTTGAGGGGTCCATGAGAGCGCGCCTCGCGCAGGATGGCATCCCGGTCTTTGAAATTAAGGATTTTCAGGATAATAGGTCGAGGTGGGGCCCCGACTGGTGGTTTCAGCGCGAGGGACCGGTGAGCCCTCTCCACTACGAACCAGGTGGAGAGGGAGTCTTTAGGCATCCATGAAATGAACCAAGCCTCCACAAAGGCAGTCGCCTGGGTCTTTTTGGCTCCCTCAGGGAATCCCACCAGTCGGAGGTTGTTGCGGCGTGCGCGATTTTCAGCGTCCTCCGGTGGAGCTCCTTGGTGTGCGAACGTAAGCTGGCCACCTGTTCCTGCAACTGATGGATCGCGTCCTCCGCTGTTGAGATGCGGGATTCGGCTTCAGTTATACGGGCGTAGCGTTGCAGAGGTCTTGCCGGAGGAGGGACACATCCACCTTAACTTCTCCGATCTTCCACTCCACCGAAGCCTGTGAGGCGCTGATTGCTTGCAGGATGGCCATCAGGTCATTGCCGGGAATGGGGGAGGCCCCATCAGTTGTCCCAGGCGGCTCGTGCTCTGAAGTGGTGAATCGGTCCATCTTGGTCTGCGTGGGGGCGGCCGCAGACTTGGGGGCCTTGTCCCTCCCCATGATCGGTGACCAGAAAAGGATCCGCTTGGGCAGCAATGGTCAAAGCGAGGAGAGAGGGCCTCGAGTACCCCACGGCTATGATTGCACAGCCACAAGGTTGGGTTGGGCACCGCTGTTCAGGAGGACAGTGGGGGGGGCTATGCCGTGGCTCCTCTGGTCCCCCCCGCCGGTGGGGCCCCACGGTGCAGTAGGGGATGATTAGGGCGAGGAGCGGGGCCGCGGACACCCCAGTAGCAAACCTTCCGTCGAGGGGGTGGCCCGGTGATAAAGGAGTTGGGGGCCCCTAGAGCTCCCAGAGGGGTAACAGTGTACAGCGCACCGCTGCCCGAAGTGGCAGCCGGAGGAAGGAGGCAGGCAGAAGACACCGGGTGCTATTCCCCGGGTTCAGGCGGCAGTGGTAGGCCCTGAAAGGCCTGGCTCTCTGTGATGGTGCGTTGTCCGGTCTCTCCGGTCATCAGCTTGGAGGCCGTTGGGGCCCAGATCAGGGGGGGCAGGAGGCCCGCAGGAGTTCGTTAGGGGGGGAGAAGAACCCCCGTCGCTGAACAGGGAGCAGCCGGTAGGCCTCACCAACACCTCAGGAGGGGCAGAGCCAGGACGCCTGAACAGTAAACCCAGCTCCACTCGGGATACCACCGCGCCGTGGGGGCAGGAAGGGCGGGGGGGCTCGGGGAGGCCCAGCACCGATCCCCCGTCCCGCTGCCCGATACGGCAGCCGAACCCCCGGCCCACTCCCCACTCACCGGATAGCCTCACGTTCTTGGGTTCTGGTCCAGTCGTTGCTGGTAAGGCGAAGCAGCGTCTCTCTGACACCTCCCATGTAGGTCAAGGGCGGCAGCCTGCAATGCGTTGTCCCCAACCAGCCGGCCGCCTCCTCTCAGGCCAGGACCGGGTGTGAAGACGAGGAGCTTGCCCTTCAAAGGCACCGGCCCCCGGGGGAGCCCACAGGCCGCCGGGCCCCAGGGACAGCAAAGGAGAGGAGGTGAGGAGAGCCAGGCCTGGGCAGCAGCGAGGGCCGATGAGATTAAGCCCAGGGGAGGGGGGGAAGGGGAGCGCCCGCTGCCCGAGTTGCGCAGCCGGTGGCCTCCCAATCGTCACCCCCGGCGGCCGATATCAGGGTCGCAGGAGTGCCTCAACAACGAGAAGGACCAGGGGGGCGGGGGAGGGAGGGAGTGCCGGGAGGCCAAATGCCGACCACCCGCACCGCTGCCCGATACGGCAGCCGATCCCCAGCCACTGCCTCCACGCCTAAGTTGTACGCCACGGTGCCCCGGGATGGATCACAGAACCGAGGGGGAGCGAGTCCGCCTCGGGCCACCTCGTCTCAGCCTCAGCCTGAAGCGCAGAAGCGCACCGCCGCGTACACCATGGCTGTCCCCTCAGGCGCCACACTCCGCGCCCACAGCGTGAAGGGGTCTCCGCACTGGAGCAGGCAGCGAGAAGCCGGAATGGGTCTCAGGGCTGAAGCGTCTGCTGCCAGGACGGAATAAGAGCTGGGGACTCCTCACGGCGCTCTCTGGGTCGGAGCACCGGGATCATCGGCGAGGCGCAAGTGAGGCCGCCATCTTGTACCTTCAGGCCTCGGCGAATCGGGAGCCCAGCCGGGCACCCGGAGCCTCAATTCGGAGAGTAGACGGATCAGGGCAGAGCTCTGCACGCAGGGAACCACAGCAGTTGGGTTTGGGATGCGGATGGGTGCCGCTGACTGCAGGATGCGAGGCGGATGACGGAGGGGTCCTGGAGCACTCTTAGAGTGCGACCGCCATCTTGACGCCTCACGCCACGCCGCCATGTGTTAAATTTTTAATAGTTATTAATTGTTTTTTATTTGAATTCTGCCCTTTTAGTCCCGTAGCGGGTTGTGGGTTTATAGGGGATTAGGGTGGGAAGTAATTTAATATATTACATATTTTTATATTTTTTTATTTGAATTTTGCATTTTTAGTACCGCAGCGGGTTGTGGGTTTATAGGGGAATAGGGTGGGAAGTAATTTCATTATATTTAATTTATTGATTATTTTTTATTTATCAATATTTGTTTAATTTAGATGTTTTTTAATTAACTAATTGGTAATTAGTTATGGTAATTTGTAATTAATTTTAGGTGTGTTTTGTGGTGCTTATAGGTGTAAATGGTGGGAAGAAATGTATTTTTAATTTATTAATTAATAATTGGGTGTTAATTAATTTTAATTTATTAATTTGTAATTAATTTTGGTAATTGTGTAATTAATTATATTTGTGTGTGGTAGTTTTTATAGGTGTAAAGGGTGGGAAGTAAATAATTTTTAATTGATGAATTAATAATTAGTTGTTAATTAATTTTAATTAATTAATTGGTAATTAATTATGGTAATTGTGTAATTAAATGTATGTGTACGTTGTGGTGTTTATAGGAGTAAAGGGTGGGAAGTAATTTGTGTTTAATTAATTAATATATAGTTGTTAATTAATGTTAATTATTTGATATTTATTTTGGGTAAATGTTTATTTTTTTGTGTTTTGTTTTTACTTTTAAAGGGGTAAAGGGTGGGTATTAAATAACATTTTGTTATTTAATTATTAGTTGTTAATAGTTATAGTTTTTCTTTAAAAAATAATATATAATTGTGTTTTATTATTTTATAGTTTAATTTAGGTGTGTGTTGTGGATACTCTAGAATGTTAAAACTTGTGTACTCAATTAATGTTTATTTTTATTTTTTTATTAATAAGACGTTTTTTAATTGATTATTAATTATGTTAATTATGGAAATAAATGTAATTAAAAATGTTGAAGTGTTTTTATTGGTGTGGTGTTATATGGTATGAAATAAAAAAAATACATTTATGTTTTAAATAATTTTTTTGTTTGTTAATATTTGCTACTTTTAAATAATTATTTTTTATAAATGTGTTTATTAATTTATGTTATATATTATTTGTAGGTTTTATGTAATTAATATTATAATATGTGTTCTTTTTATATGTTTAATATATTTAAATTTATATTTTTTAAATATTGTTTTTTATTTTTTGTAATATTTTTGGTTTTTTTCAACTGTTAAAGTGTTATTAGTAATTTTTGTTTCGCTGCTATCCAACACTTTCCCTAATGTTGCACTCAATTGAGTGGGAATAGTAATTTTTACCTCTTCGCTATCCAGCACTTTCCCTACTGTTGCATTCACTGGAGTGGAAATAGTAATTTTTACCTCTCCGCTATCCAGCACTTTCCCTAATGTTGCACTCACTGGAGTGGGAATAGTAATTTTTACCTCTTCGCTATCCAACACTTTCCCTACTGTTGAACTCACTGGAGTGGGAATAAAAGTTTTCACCCCTCGGCTATCCAACACTTATCCTACTGTTGCATTCAGTGGAGTGGGAATAGTCATTTTTACTCCTCCGCTATCCAATACTTTCCCTACTGTTGCATTCTTTGGAGGGGGAATAGTAATTTTTACCTCTCCTCTATCCAATACTTTCCCTACTATTGCACTCACTGGAGTGGGAATAGTCATTTTTACTCCTTCGCTATCCAACATTTTCCGTACTGTTGCACTCACTGGAGTTGGAATAGTAAATGTAATCCCTCCGCTATCCAGCACTTACCCTACTTTTGCACTCACTGGAGTGGGAATAGTAATTTTTATTCCCTCCGCAATCCAACACTTTCCCTACTGTTGCACTCTTTGGATTGGGAACAGTAATTTTTGCCCCTCCGCTATCCAACACTTTCCCTACTGTTGCACTTACTGGAGTGGGAATAGTAATTTTTACCCCTCCGCTAGCCAACATTTTCCCTACTGTTGCACTCACTGGAGTTGGAATAGTAAAAGTAATTCCTCCGCTATCCAACATTTACCCTACTTTTGCACTCACTGGAATGGGAATAGTAATTTTTACTCCTCTGCTATCCAACACTTTCCCTACTGTTGCACTCTTTGGAGTGGGAATAGTAATTTTTACCCCTCAGCTATCCAACACTTTCCCTACTGTTGCACTCTTTGGAGTGCGAATAGTAATTTTTTCCCCTCCGCTATCCAACACTTTCCCTACTGTTGCTATCACTGGAGTGGGAATAGTAATTTTTACCCCTCCGCTATCTAACACTTTCCCTACTGTTGCACTCACTGGAGTTGGAATAGTAAATTTATTTATTCCGCTATCCAACACTTTTCCTACTGTTGCACTTTTTGTATTGGAAAATGTTAGTTTAAATTTTTTTAAATAGTTTAGGGGCACATTACGATGGCGGGCGGAAGCACCACCGCCGTGCTGGCGGATGCAAAAAGCACCAGTTACCGCCGGCACGCAGCAGTCCACACGCCCGTCCAATTACGATGCGAAAAGTAGGCCAAACACCGCCGGCAAGCCAGCAACACCGTCCGCCATCAAAGTGCGCCCGTACACGTAGCGGCGCAGCCCAACTGACACACACCGTCCGACGAAACACGTCCCGCCCGGCGCATAAATTACGATGCCGCAAACAAACGGCTCCCACGGCCAAGAGATACCGTACGACAAACCGAAGCGGTAACACGGATGCCGAGCACGGACAACGAAGAAGCGGCTCCCCGAGCATGAATCCAGCACTGCAGGCCCTCCCCATGCTTCTGCTGATGCACCACCAAGGACGCAACGTACCGCGGAGACGCAGGTAGGCACACACACAACAAGTGCACGCAAACAGCGCACACAGTGCAAGGGCGGAAAAAGCGGACAACCCCCCACCAGCGCGTGTACACTACACATCCACCATTGCATCCACATATGACACACAGGCCAAATCGTAACATCGCGGAACACATGTGTACACACCACCTGGGACTAGGAACCAACCACCCCGTCACGGCCCCAAAGCGCCGATGACGCCGCCACACATGCGCACAACGCAGAGGCCAACCGCAGCGCCATGCATGCGTCGCACACAGACACAGGGACACAACCAAGCAGCACACACATCAGCCCCACCCCGAACGCACATGACACGTGACAGGCCTGCCACAGACATGTCCCCAACGCCCAATTCACGGACAACACCCAACGCCACACAACCGACGCACACATGTCAGTGAAGTCACGCAACAGCAGGACACACCCCAGTGTAACAAACATGGCGTAGCACACAGCGGCGGCAACACCAACTAGGAGAAGCAGGGCCCCTTCGGGAAGAGGAACGCCAGTACCACACTGAAACACCCATACCACCCTGCACATATGAACAAGACATATAAAACGGAACACCAAAGAGCCCGGGGACCGACAACAGGTGGCCCAAGAATAACATTCACACACAAGGCCCAACGCAGAGCGGAAAGGCAGCCTGCCGCCCACACAAGGGAGAGCAGACAGCACTGAATGACCTTCCATTCCAACTCCGAAACCACAGCCCTACGACAGAAGCCGGTGAATACAGCCATTGTCCAAGAATAGACCAACACAGGCATGCCGAGGAGACCGACCACAGGGCAGATAGCGCATATCACAGAAGCACACAACGGACGGGGAAGAAAGAAGAAAACACTCCCCCATGTCGGCCACATGCAAGTTAATTGGAAGGAGTCACACATCACTGACCTTGAACTGTCTGAGAAGCATGTGGGAAGAGGGCCTGTGTCCTCCAAACAAGCAAACAGAACACAAGTCCTGTCTCCCTACGACTACACAGAGCTCACAGCAACCTCGGAGCGTGCACATTGCAGACTGCACACACAGCCGGAGCACGCCACCACAACGCACCGCTGTGAAATGGCAACCGCAACACACCTACCCAACTACGCCGAACAGCTCAAGCTGTACAAAACCAACCTGTTCCATACATTGGGATGCGATCTCCTGTCCCTGCTGAACGTAAGTTACCGACTGACTTACCGCATCACATTGTTCAGCTGCGTCATGCCCGTCTTCTACTGTCGGAGGTGTCCCTACCAGCATCCCGTCGAGATATGCCTCTCCAACCCGGCATGTCTGAAGGCGGACCTGCTACCACTACTCCTCCCTCTGGACGCACACGACAGGGCCTGCTCTGCCTATGGGGGCATGGCGTATGTGGCCAACATCGCACCCGCACTGAAATGGGACCACTGTGCCTCCACACGACGGATCATCGAGAACAGCTACATCGAATGTCACCCAGCATGCCCCATCATGGTCCTCCAAGGGACAACTTACGAACAACACCTTGACAGCCACCATCCGCTACATTGGCTGGCAAACATGTACACCACCAATGACATGGAAGCCCTGCTGGACGGCATCGCATACCTGACAACCTGTCAATTCGTCGGACCACAACGCAGGTTCCCCGAGTGACCTATGATGTCCAACCCCGCACCCATGCTTAGCTTCCGCACGGACTGGCCAGTCACCACCACAACAGCCATACCAAACGACCGGCAACTGTAACCACACCATCAACGACATCGCCATGACATCGGATATGACCGGGACATGCACACTGTTCCCCATCACATCCAGGAACACCGCATGCATCGTGGGAGGCAGTGGCATGGGCTCTGTGTATCGCACCCACATGGACGGAACTGCACGAACAACCAGGACACGACATGGATCCAGCGCCCATGGACACACACACCGCTCAGTGGACATGAATAGGTCGCCTGGAGTCTGTGGGTGCTGCACCCCTCCCACCCCCGCCCCGGGAATCCCATACCAGGACCTTTGCATGGACGACAAGTGCATACAACAACAACACGACCCCAGTGACTGTGACATGTCCAGTAACCACCACAGTGCAACAACAAGTGGCACGCCGCTGCATGCACGCAAGCACATGCCCTGATGTCATCTCACATGCACGCGTGCATGAGGAACAACCGCAGCAAACCTGTCACATGGAACTGAGATGGACTGTGCCCATGATGCCAAGCGGTCTGGTAGGCTACATGTATACCGTCTGTGTCAAAGTCCGCAGCTCCGCAGCTATACGTAAATGTACATTAGCACAGCCTTGGCCAAGCAGATGTCACTCTGAAGCCCACATCCCACATGCAACAGCCAATCACATGTAACCCCACACCCTATCCCATTTGCAATCATGCTCAGTATATCCTCAACATGTATTCCGCTGCCAGTAGTGTCCACTATACTGCATCACAGAGGACAGAAGACTCAATATAATGTTTGAAACCAAAACTGTCTCCGCTGACTCATTTCACAAGTACGAATGAGAGAGGATGAGAGTATGTGAAGTACACGGCAGTCGTGACATGACCATGTAGTCCACTGGTATTGGATGTCAACGCAAATGAGTAGCACTACTGTGGAAGACACACATGTGTCGTGTGAAGTCGTATGGACGCAGTGCTCAGGTGGGTGGGTGCGACGGGTAGATGCGCACATGCCAAGTTGGAGCACGCCGTGTTGGGAGGGGTCATGAACAGTACACCACCGCTTCCCTGGGCATCGTGAGAGGACACCTGTCGGGGGGAGTGAACACGTGTGTGCACAGCAGCCGGGCACACGTACAAAGCGGTACCAGGCGCACCTCAGCCCACCCTCTGTGGACAAGCTGGATCCTGTTGTGCGCCCGCCATGCCCCTTGACAAGGCACACACAGCCCCAGTCGACCAGGTGTAACCCCAACATAGTCAATCCGCACAGGCGATACAGGGCACGGGATGGCAGTGGAGCATGGTGTGTGAGAGGTCTCCTCGCGCTCCTCCTGGTCATATCACGCAGGCAATAGAACCTCAACGTCTAGCATGGCACAAGTCAAATGGAAGTGTAGGGGGACGCACCACAGCACGAGCAGCACTGACGTCACGGGAGGTGGCTCGCACCATCCCATCCATTGCCCATCATACCAACCACGCCACATGCCATTGCGACTAAGTGCAAGCGCGTGCGCCACCACCCCCGAGCCCTCCCCAGAGAGGCCAAAGAGTGAATGTGTGGGCCATCAGCCACAGACGGACGCGGCCTGGCCGCAAGGGCAGCCACAGCCACTGGGTGTCGCAGGTGGCGGATCCGGAAGGCGAAGACTGAGATGCATAGTCCATGCAGGCCGGGTCTCCATTTGGGGCACCACGCAGGTGGACGGCGTCCCGCCACACATCATACCCTGAGACAGCCCACTCGTGCAACTGGACCCACACATACACTCCTTGCCCTCTCTGGTGCGAGCTTGGGGCTGCCTGTGCAGGCGCTAGCCTCGCAGGTGAGCATGCATATTGGGGGAGCGAGGGGAGGACATGAGGGCTGGGGCGAAGATGACTGTATCACTGTCAGTAAGTACAAGGGATGACCCAGATGTGGAAAGGAAGAGACGTGTCCCGTGTGTACTGCAACGAGTCGCCAATCCAACTACCCCCCATGTCCGGAATGTAAGCCCGCACCTAGGCCCGCCCATCCGCCACATCGAACATACCACCAGCACGACAACCTTCCCATTCGAAACACTGACTGGGGGTGGCGACCAGTGTACAATTATGTGTAGCCTACCCACGCGTACATGTGGGCCCTCCATGATCCATGTCACCTGCGGCAAAGTCATGACATGCGCAATGAGGGAAGTGAGGAGAGCTGTCCGCCCCACGCGCAGAAGGTGCATCAGCTCCACAGACCCAGCAGCGAGTCCAGCAGGGGTCACATGTGCAGGGGCAGCTGTGCCTGGTGTGAAGGCACATGCATATAGACAGCACATCGACCAATGTGTAGTCTGCCCACATCTACAGTCCATCATCATGCGGACATAGGAATTGAACACAGGGCAACACATCTTCAGTTGGTGCACCCACCGTGACCAACAATGCGCAATCATCGACGTACCCGCCCTGTGCATGGCCCCCCACCCAACGGAGGCACATCCAGTGCCACCATCCCACACACACAAGCCTTCCACGGAACATGCTGTGTCCAATGCTCAGTACAGAGTCAGCGCCCATCTGGTGGATCCTGAACAGGAGACACATGCACACACATGCCAGCTCCCACTATGTACGTCTGCCACCTGGCACGTGCAATGTAACCTCTCACCTGTGACGTGTGACTGCAAGCACACAGCCGTCTTGGCATGGGGCTGTCAATGTGGACACCTGTCAATGTTTCGGGAGGTGTGATCCGTACAGTGCTGTACATAGGGTGCAGTGCTGACACCTACTACTGTCTCATATCCCCTCGTGCCACAGGTCCCACTTGTTTTGGCCGCTCAGCCTGTGCCCACATCGTCGTCGTCGTGTGCCATACTCATCCAGCCGCGGAAGCAGTTCCATGCTCAGCAGACATTCATGTTGCCGTGGCGTTGCCGCTTGACGGATATGCAGTCAGTCCCCATCAGCACGCCCCGCAAGTCATTGGGGCCTAGATCCCCATGTGCATGCACATGGCAGTGGTTTGTATCACTAGCCATTGCCATTGTTGGGAGACCTGTGTAAGTGTATTGTGGCCGTGCCGTCCCAGATTGACAGCTGGGCTGTGGCTCATGTGCTTGCTCAGTCATGTCAGTGATGTGTATGCGAAATTGCTATGTGTCGTGTTGCTTTGACATGTGTCCTCTGCCATTGTCCCTAGGCGGAGACCGAACATTGACCGCCCATACCAATTGCTGGCGGACATGGACGATACAGAGGTTATTAGGAAGTTTCGGCTGGACAGGCCAACCCTGCATCGACTGTGTGCCATGTTAGAACCCCATCTCCGTCCCCGCAGGGTGTATCCGACTGCTGTCACCCCCACGGCTAAGGTGATGGCCGCCATGCATTTCTTCGCCACTGGGTCATTCCAGCACACAGTGGGCATTGGAGGAGGGATGTCCCAGCCCATGTTCAGCAAGGTGCTGAGGGATGTACTGGCAGCCATGATGCTGTACCGAAACAGGTACATCCGCTTCCCCAGGGCTCGTGAATTGGCGGCAGTGAAGGGTGCATTCTATGCCCTTGGCAGAATCCCACACGTCGTTGGAGCCATTGACTGCACACATGTCGGCCTTGTTCCACCACAGGCCACTGAGCACCTGTACCGCAACAGGAAGCACACGCACTCCCTGAATGTGCAAGTGGTGTGCCTTGCGGACATGGTGATCACCCACGTGTGTGCAAAGTTCCCAGGCTCGGCCCATGACGCACACATAATGCGCAACAGCATCTTGCCACGACTGATGTCCAATATGCAACAGGATCGTGCCTGTATTGTCGGTGAGTATGTGGAGTGGTGTAGCGTGCTGGTTGTGCGATGCTGTCCCCTGTCCAGTTGGAATTGCAACGGTTCTCTGTGTCCCTCACACCCAGGTGACTCTGCGTACCCGAATGGGGCATGGCTGCTCAGTCCATTGAGGAATCCTCGCACCCCAGCAGACGATCGCTACAATGAGGCACATGGGAGGACCAGACGTGTGGTCGAGCGTACCTTTGGCCTCCTCAAGTCCAGGTTCAGGTGCCTGGACCGCACCGAGGGTGCGCTGGCGTACTCCCCACAGAAGGTGTGCCAGATAGTGGTGGCGTGCTGCATGCTGCACAATCTGGCCATTCGGAAGCAGATCCCCCTCATCGTGGATGACGGAGATCAACCAGGGCCCCAGCCCGCAGACCAGGACAGCTCGAGTGAGGAGGACAGCGGAGAGGAGGAAGCTGGTAATGTGCGGCAGCAGCTCATCGCCCGCTACTTCACTTGACGGTGAGTGTCCATGTACGACGGCTGATGTGGCTGTATCTGTGCAGGTGTGTGTGTGCTGTGTCAGGGTGGCCGTTTGTTCACTGCGTGCTGTGTGTCAACGCTCCATGGCCAGGGTAGTATGCCACTGTTGGTGGCTGTGGCATTGTGCCCTATTGCTCTGTGCGATGTGTGTACATTGCTTGTAGTTGTTGACATGTACTGTGTGATGGGTGTGTGACACACTCATTGAATGTGCTCCTGTTCTGTCTCCCACCCCTAGGTCCCTACAGGCCCTCCGGATTCAATTGCCATGCCACGCATCAGGTGCCTTTCCGCCCAAGGTGGCCGTTGTATTCCGTACAAATAAAACACAGGGCACAAACAGCAGTTAGTGAAAAAGGTGCATTTATTACAAACTGTGACATGTGATTGTGTGTAAGGTGATGACAAAAGTGGTGCGTGCAGTGACAATGAGCTGTCGGTCATGGCTGTGTGATGATCAGGGTGTACCCACTGGTTCTATGTCCATAGTCCAACACACACATGCCATCCAGATGGCTGTGTGGAGTGGGATCGTAGTCCAAGTCAATGCAGTGGCTGGTCAAGGAAGGCTGGCGGAAGGCTGGCTGGCTGCCTCACTTGCGTTTGGAGCGTGCGAAGTCCTCCCGGGAGATCTGTTTCCACTTCGGACGGCCCCTTCCACGTTTGCGAGGGGGGGTGCCTGCTTGCGACATGCTGGTGGTTGAGGTGTGCTCACTGGCTGTGGACGCAGGGGAACTGGACACTGCTGCTCCACCCTGCGCCCCGGCAGGTGGTGGCGGAGGGGGAGCTGCTGTCCCTGGCTGTGACCTCACCGCCACCACCAGCTGGCCCATGAGGTCCACGATTTGGCCCATACGGGCGTCCATGGACCTCAGCACCCCCAGCACCTCACGCGTGTCTGAAGCAGACCGGACCCATTGTCCTTGGGCCTCTTCATAGGCCCCAAGGACTCTGGCCATTTGAGGCAGGGCATGGCTCCCAGGGGAGGCTGGCGTTTCCCTGACCCTGCTCCTCCTACCAGTCCTCCTGCCACCGGCCTGCCCACTAGCCACATTGCTCACCACGGTCCTCGCTGTGGCTCCCAGGGTGGATCCAGTCGGCCGGGCCACCACCTGCGCTGGGGCTGGTGCCAGCGAAGACGTGGTGGTGGTGGCGGCGGTGGTGGTCGGTGCGGCGATGGTGGCGGTTGCGGCAGTGGTAGTGGCCACAATGACCGTGGGTGTGGCCGCAACGACAGTGGCAGCAGGGGGCTGGGAATGTTCAGCAGCCCTGGATGATGGGTTGGTGGGTAGGAGGGGTCCTGGGGAGCGGCTGGGCCCTGCCACACCAGATGGGCCTGCTTGGTGGTCCGTGTCCGAAGAGGAGGACAGATCCTCCAGATCCGTGTGTCCTCGTTGGGGGCTTGTAGGCTGGCTGTGCTGGCTGCTGGCTCCATCCCCAGCATCCAGCAGTTCGTCACCTGTGGAGAGAATGAGATTTGTTATTGTGTTGCACCTGGCGAAGTATGTATTTGTCGTCTGACATTAACAGTTCGTGCAATCTCGTACATGGGTTTCCCGGAGGCGTGTGTGTGGCTGTAGCATCTGTAGTTGTGTGTGCTTGGCAATGGGACTGTGTGCTGTGCACATGTGGCATGGGACGGATTGGCCATGCCGATGGGTGTGTTGCTGTGCCCCTACTTATTGTGACTCTGGTGTATGCGGGCTCCTGGCCCATCCTGGGTCTGGTTTGTACTTTGCTTTTGGTGTTCAGATGGGACGCTTAGGAACGCATATGGCAACATGGGGGCCATGCCCCAGATTCGCATTTGGGAGGGAATATGCTTTTGGGGTTCAAATGGAACGCTTAGGAACGCATATGGCAACATGGGGGCCATGCCCCAGATTCGCATTTGGGAGGGAATATGCTTTTGGGGTTCAAATGGAACGCTTAGGAACGCATATGGTAACATGGGGGCCGTGCCCCAGATTCGCATTTGGGAGGGAATATGCTTTTGGGGTTCAAATGGAACGCTTAGGAACGCATATGGCAACATGGGGGCCGTGCCCCAGATTCGCATTTGGGAGGGAATATGCTTTTGGGGTTCAAATGGAACGCTTAGGAACGCATATGGCAACATGGGGGCCATGCCCCAGATTCGCATTTGGGAGGGGATATGCTTTTGGGGTACATGCTGTGAGCCATGGGTGCCGAACGTGACATGTGTTGTGGCAGCATGACAGTGCATGGTTTGAGGTGTGTGCATGCTTGACATGGCCTGCATATTTGCTGTCTGTTGTGATTACTGGACATGGCATTGGACGCATCGTTATGAGTGAGTGATGGCTGTGTGCCAGCCAACGTATTGCAGTTGTCCCATCTCCTTGGTGTGCGTGCTGCCCTGTGCCATGTGCATCACTGCAGTGCTCGGGGGGTGTGGCCCATGTTGTGTGTTGTTGCTCACAGTGTGTCGTGCGCTTCATTGACTTCTGGCACATGGTTGGTCATGGGCATGTATCTTAGCGTGACTGCTGTATGTGTGGCAGCTGTGCGGATGACATGCCTTTCATGAGACTGGGGCTGACGGATGGGATGGATGGTATGTTGTATGTGCATGGTGTGTCTGTGAGTTTGATGGGTTCAGTGGTGTTCGTGTGCATTTATGTTGTTCCGCTCTGTTGCGTCTAGTGTTGTTTGTCTTACATAGGCGTAGTTGTGGGGTGTGTGGTTGACAGGCAGTAGGGGCTACATGGACAGGACTTCAATGGTGTTTCGGTTGTGTGTGATGAGTTGCACAGTGGCTGCCGTGTGGAACTATATTCAGTGTGGCTTGTGCATGCAGACGTGGCTCCTTGGGTGTTGCTATGTCTGTGATGGGTCATGTGGGGTGTGAGTCTGTTGTTCATGTCCGTGTGCACATTGTTCACTTGTTCGTGACGGTGGGCGGTGCTGCGTGTTCGTCTGCTACGTGACATGTCCCATGTGTTGGTCGTGTTATGGTCCTCATGCCTCCAGTAATCCAGCCCTGTCCAGTTTCCCACCTGCAAGTTGTTTGTGCGTGCACTGTACTGGATGCCACATGGCTCTAAGCGGGGGTGCTCCATGTTGCAGGTCTGTGGGGGTGTTGTGGGTCGTGGGGGTGGCTGGACACCCACTGACACCGATTGCTGTGGACCGTGATGTCTGCCTTTCGGCTGTCGTTGTGCACTGCGGTGGCTGACACGTGGCTGTGGGGTGTGGGGGATGCTCCTCCTTGCTGTGCTGTGGGACTGGGGCCTGGTGTGTGTTGTACTTGGGCTGTCCACCCTCCCACCCACTGCACTTTGTGTTCCTGCCACTTACCTGTTACTTGTCGGTTAGTGCAGCTGTGGCGGACACATGGGTGTGGTGGGTGCTCGTTGTGGCGCTTCTGGCATATTTGGGGACCTGTTGGTGGTTACGTGGCTGGCTGAGTGTACACATGTCCCCACGTATCTTACAGTTGTTCGGTTTGGGCTGTGTGTGGTGGTGTCTGTTGCATGTGTGTGTGATGTGTTGTGTATTGTGTGCTGGACATGGGGGTGTTTGTCCCTGGGAGCTGTGGCATGGTAGTTGCGCATGTGAGTACATAGCGGTGTGCTGGTATACATTAGTTTGTACTTACCAGCCTCCACTCCCCCTGCTAATCCGGCGAGGATCTCCGGATGTATTACGACTCGCACCTTCTCCTCCCACGCTTTGAAGGTCTTAAAGAGCGCGGGATTCCCTCCGCCAGTGACGGCAGCCAGCTCTCTGTTTTTGCCCTCCTTCTTCTTGACCAGGCTCTTTACGTCATTCCAACGTTTGTTTATTTCACCTCTGTTCCTGGGCAGGGTCCCGACTGCATTGACCTGGTCTACGATCCGGTTCCACATTCTGTTTCTGGTGGCTAGTGGTGTGTGCTGGACCATGTTCCCATAGATTTGTGGGTACACCTTGATGATCTCGTCGACCATGACCGTCAGCTCAATGGGCGTGTACTTGGGCATTCTTTGTGGTGCCATGGTGTTTGTGGTGCTGGTGCGGTGTGTGTTGTGTAATGTGCAGGGGGTTTGTGGTGCCGGTGTTTGGTGGTGGTGGTGGTGGTGGTGGTTGTGATGTGTGCATTTCTGTGGTGTGCTGCTGTCCTTGCTGTGTCACTGTGTCCTCTCCTCTCCTCTCTGGTTTGCAATGTAGCAAGGGGTTGTGGTCTGTGGGAGTGCTGCTTTTGTACTCACCTATGTGGGTGTGTCCTCATGGTCTGTTGTTTTCAGGTGTGTTGTGTCTGGGGTTCTGGCCTTTGTATTTTTTGTTTGTCCGGGGGGTGTTTTCGGGATGTGTACTGTGCTTGTGTATTTGTGCGTGCCTTGCTGTGTGGACTTGTTGGCCATGTTGTGTGCTATTGGTTTTGTGTGCGGATGGTTTCTGTGCAGGTACGTTGGCGCCATGGCTTCTGCCGTGTCGATTCTCATTGGCGTTGTTTGCGCTGGCGGGCGGTATATTTGTGGTTTTTCCGCGCTCATGTCGGTGCGATCATAATTTCACGTGCGGTGTGTCGGCCGTGAGGGCGGGCGGTTTTGTGTTGTCGTGCGTGTTTCCGTCCGTGGCGGGCGGTTTGACTCCGACTCGGACGTTGGCGGGCGGTATTTTGTGTGATTTTTCCGCCGATGGCGGTTTTCGGTTTGTGTAATCGTAATGGCGTGGTCGGTGTTCAGGCGGTGTGTGCGGGAGGATTTTTGCCGCTTCCATGCCTGGCGGATTTATTTACGCCGGGTATCGTAATGGGCCCCTTAATGTTTTAATTTACTATATATATTTTTTTAATTATTGATATATATATGTTTTATTTTCATATAATGTTAAAGTTTAAAAATTAAATAAAGATAATAGTTAAATAATTTTTAAGTAAATATATGTATATGTATAACTTATGTTTTTGTGTTTATATTTTTTAAATTAAGTTTATTTGTTATATTTAGTTAAAATATATATTAAATGTAATTTATTTTGTTAAAAAATAATATTAGTATTTAATATATATTGTTTTATTTTATATATATTTTTAAATCAATATTTTTTACATCTATATTTTTTACCTCGATATTTTTGAGTCGGTATTTTTGTACTTACCTGTTCAGGTATGGGAGTCAATATTTTTGTAGTCGATATTTTTTTCTCCATATTTAGAACATCGATGTTTGTGACATTGAAATTCTATCAGTGAACCAACCACCATATATCGTTTTCACTGACTATTTGACCGGTATGGGAACGTAGTGGAATCGCCCGGCCTTAGGATTCTGACGGACTTGCTCATCAACACACAATCTATTCACTCCACTTTTCCTCCCTTCCCTTCCTCTTAGGATTGTTTTTCTTTGCTCTTCTTGTTTTTTCTTGCCATTATGCACTTCTGTTTGAGATACCAGGTTAGTCTTCTCATCGTGGTTAACACTCTTGCTTTCCTTGGGATATGTGATGTACTGTGCTACACCTTAATATCTTTAAACTATCTGCATCTCAATACTTTACTTTATACTTATATGCATGAGGAATTTTGTATGAAGAGACAATAGTTGTTTCCCCAAACATCATCCTGGTCGCTTGTTTCCTTTTCAGAATTGTCTTATATGATGCTTTTTGACATAAAGCTCAATAAAACCGATTGAAATAAAAAATAATTAAGGCTGTAACACGAGTCATTTATTACTTATTATAGTGATTGCTTAGAGTCAGAGCAACACAAAATAAAATAGCGCAAGCATACTGAAACACAGAGGAAGTATGCAATGCACAACACGATTAGAGGATAATAAAAGTGCCTTTTCTGTGGCAAATACTTCTTTCCTTTGGGGTGAAGTCTTTCTATCAGTTTAAGTCATTAAGTGCCATTAAATGAACACTTCAGATAAATATCGAATTCAAATGGAAATAAAATATGATTTTTACAAGAACAATTTAGATAATATTGTTGCAAAACCCTGGAATTCAGAGTTGGGATGTATGTCAATGCTGACTTCGGTATGTATTAGTAGGTTGAGGGCGGTGCTTAATTTTTAAAAGAATAAGTGCCGATTCAGAAGCTGCAGTCAGTGTAGTTATGTGTAGTGTAGTCAGGGCCGGCTTTAGCGCTGGTGGCACCCTGTGCGACAATGTTTGTTGGCGCCCCCCCAATTACAACGTCCACCACGGATTCTCTCACTAGCACCCTTTAACAGTGACCAAGTCTCCATAACCACTCTCTCTCAGATGCATTGAATTAATTATATAGCGCCACTCATACCAGTGTAGGGTGTCAGAGCACTTTGCATCACACACACCTTACACAGAGACAATCAATCATACGTGTGTAAATCAGTGTATAGGAAATGTTACATAAGGACTAAAAGTGTAGGAGTCAGGTGTCATCCATACTGGTAGGCAGTATAGTTTAAGAGTGCTTGGTGCGGAGAAGCACAAACTCAGAGTCGAAAAAAACCCAGCATAGTTGGGAGTTTATTTAATAATGAGAATCGATTTCTAGCCAAATTAACCCTTTTTGCAACATTAATCAATGTTCTAATGTATACTTTGCAGTGTGTATGCAGTTCTATGATGAAAGTTAATAACTCACTGTTCTATATTAGGACTTTAAGTTATAAATTGCAAGTGACAAAAGGATGCCTCTTTTAAAAGCAGTAACCTGCTGATCTGTTTACATTATATGCACTCTGTAATCTACTTGGTACACGTTCTTTGCAGCAGGCATATTAACCCTCTGCACTAACTTCACATAAGTCAAAACCTCAACTATACAAAACGCTAATCTCTCTCCAGGAAGATAATTAATCACAGGAGTTATCTTGAAATTTTTTTGAGGCCTGGTAATTGCCGGAGGAAAGTAAGGCTGCAGCAGGTGCTTTAAAAACATAATAAACTTGCAAACACGGCGCCCCCAGGAAGCCAGCACCCGGTGCGGTGGCACCGGTCGCACCGCCCTAGAGCCGGCCCTGAGTGTAGTTACGTGTTGGCGCACCGAATACCAGGGCTATATAGTCCTAAACCAGCTCATGTCTCTTTAATCCACCCCGCCCCTTTATCTCACCATAACAGCTACCTGCTTTCTCCTTTTATGGCAGGTTTTTTTTCTCCGTTTTTTCTCTTTTTCTGTCTTTTTGCTTTGTTTGTTTTCCCTTTCTTGCTCTCGGTAAATGTCTGATGTAGAAAAATAAGTGCCAGTCCCCTAAAGCAACCACTGGCTCAAATTAAGGACTGGTTGAGGGAAAGATAGATTACACATTCCTATCAGTAATGGGTCATATTCACACCATTCTGGATTGTACATTTCTGTGTACACTTGTGGATTACTAAAACTCAGATGGATGATAACACCCTAGTCAGAAAGTACTAGAATAAGACTTGTTTTACCGTGGGGCATTTATACCTGAACCAGGGCTTCTGATTACCTCTCAAAAGAAAATAATTTAAGTTCAAAATTCTGAAAAGCCACATACGTGTTTTTGATCCATCCTTTGCCTTTATTCGACATCAAATGCGCTCAATGAATTTTAAAAGGTAATTTGAAATGGGAGCCGTTTAGAGAGAACAACAGCCTGGAACATAGAGATCTTGCTACCTAAGGGAAGCATGTCTAAAGTAAGAAGCAATCTTCTTGTCAAGAGATCATTGACTTCGCAGCAGTACAATTGTTACATGACTGCCTGTGCCTTCTAATGGGTATTTACCAAGAATAACATATTAAACATTGTACTTTTATCTAGAAGGTGTGATTCAAAGTAGTGCACTGAATACAATTGGGGATCATTATGAGCCTCCTTGTATAACTGATGCAGTAGACTGCAGAGTGGGTTACTGATACCGCAGGGCGCATTATTTCACCAGTGCGGTATTACCTCATCACTGTAAGTTGGTGAGGTTGGAATGGGGCATAGCATACAGTATCAAACATGGAGCTAACTTTACTTACCTGCATAGCCTTACTTTCTTTACATAGTGGTCGTTGATATTCTGCACTCACTATTGTTGCAGGTCAGTATTCTGCACTCAGCATTGTGGAGGTTGGAATGGGGCATAACATGCGTATCAGAAATTGTGCACCTAATTACCACATGTCTTGCCTTTTAACTCTTTTCAACCTCCCTTTCTGCACGCAGATTTCACCAATTATTCCAGATGCGATGTATGTCTTGAAAACAAGGGTTGAATCACAGTATCAGGAGTCAAAAGTGACCTGCAACAATACTGAGTGCAGAACATCAACTCCCACTATATTGTCAAGATAAGTATAAATAGGTATCTGTCTGTCTGTCTGTCCGTCCGTCCGTGTCCGTCCGTCCGTCTTTCTTTCTATCTATCTATCTATCTATCTATCTATCTATCTATCTATCTATCTATCTATCTATCTATCTATCTATCTATCTATCTATCTATCTATCTATCTATCTATCTAACTATCTATCTATCTATCTATCTATCTATCTATCTATCTATCTATCTATCTATCTATCTCATAGAACATGTCATGAGTGATGTAATATGTGAGGTCATAGGAGGTGCATGGCGGGGGCACAAGTTATAGTTAGCTGTGCTAACTATAACTCGTGAATTTCTGTGGTTTTTTTGTTCAAAATGTTAATGTTGTCACTGACATATTCACCTAAATCTAACGTTAATTTAACCTTTGTTACTTTCAGCGAATTTCTAAAGTTTTTTAAAAAAAACAAACACAGATCTTTTCATCAAATGTCACTATAACATTACTTCAACCTTTGATTTTTTCAGTGAATTTCTCGAGTTTTTTTAACATACAGGAATATTTTATTGCCATAAGTAAAGCCAAACCCCTGCCATGCACAACCTTTAGCCGTGTGCAGCAGGAGGTTGACCACATGGCCTGGTTGCCCCACTGGCAGCCAATCCCATACTGCACACGACCTTTGGCCGTGCACAACAGGGGGTTGGCCACAGGGCCTGCCATGCAGCCAGGCTCTGTAGCAACCCATCCAGAAGCAGCCAACCCCCTCGCAAGCAGCCAACCCCACGCTGCACACAGCGTTTGGTCGTGCGTGGCATGGGGTTAGCCACAAGGCCTTTCTTGCAGCAAGGCCCTGCTTCCTACTTCCTACCTGCAGGCAGCCACCCCCACACTGCACACAGCCTTTGGCCATGCACTGCAGATTATTGGCCACAAGCATTGGCCTGCCGCCAGGCCCTGTGACCAACCACCAGCAGCCCGCTAACCACACACTGCGCACATCTTTTGGGGTGTGTGGCGTAGGGTTGGCCTTCGGGGCCCGCGAACCCCATCCTCTGGGGCAACATATTGTGCAGGAGCTGGGAGAGCAAGCTGGAGGTAGCTGTGAGTGTAACTTGGACCAATAAAGATTACATTCTTCTTCATACTGCTTCACAGTATGCACATATATATTAAGTGGAGGCAGCATGCAGCCCTGTCCCGACCTTAATTGGTCTGAGGGACCCCATCCCTGGGGCCAGTTAAAAGGCCCCAAGGGCCCTACCCCCGGGGCCAAATACAATTAACCAGCAGAGGAGGGCATGAAGCCTCCCCTTCCTGAGCCTTTTCAGGCGCCAGGGTCGTTCATTATTTAAAAGAGGAGGGGGGTCATGCGGTCCCCCTCCTTGAGCTTCTTTTGTGGCAAGATAACCCATCCCCTGGGACCATCTGTTTTTTAAAATGGAAGGGGGGCCGTGTGGCCCCCTCCCCAAACCTTTTTAGGCCCTTGGGACCCCATCCCCCGGAACCAAGTAATTATTAAAAGGAGGGGGCGCACAGGGCCAAAATTTAAATAAAAGGGGAGGGGGTACATGGCTACTCCCCTTGAGCCTTATTAGTCCCCGAGGTCCCGATCCCCCAGGGCTGTATTTTTCTTTAAAGGGCAGGGGGCCACGCGGCCCCCTTACCTGAGTCACTTTAGGCCCCTGGAAACCCATCCCCCAGGGCTGTTTTTTTTCTAAACGGGAGTGGGGCATGTGGCCCTCTTTCCGGAGCCTCATTAGACCCCCAGAACTCCACCCCGCATGTCTGTTTTTATTTTAAAGGAGAGGGGGGCCACTTGGCCCCCCTCCTTGAGCCTCAACAGGCCCAAGGACCTCATACCTAAAGGCCATTTTTATTTTAAAGGGGAGGGGCTATTATGACAGTGGGAATCACATCCCCGGGACCTGATTTTAATAGAGGTCGCTGCCCCGGTGCCCCGGGTAGGCATTTTGGGGACTGTGGGCGGATCCCCAGGGCCCTGCGGCCCCATCCTGCTCCGCCCACAGTGTGGAAACCCGCATTGTGGACAGGGAAACAGATCTCAAGTCTGCTCCCAGCTGGCAGGGGCATGTTTAAAGCTCCCACTTGCTGGGAGCAGACTTTGTGTTTGCTCCTGTTTGGCGGTACATTTGAAAATGCTCCTGCCAGGCAGAAGCAAACACTAGTTTGCCTGCCTATGCTGGTGCAGGTATGGAAACTACTGTGCCCCCGGGACACAGTATGTGAGCCGGCACAGGGGGCTGGGGTCCCCGGGCCATTAAAGGCTGAGGGATGGCGGCTGTGTGGCCCCCCCTCCCCTTCAAATATACTTTGGGTGCCAGGGCGTGGGGTCCCCGGGGCTGAATATGGCTCGAGGAGAGGGGCTTCGTGTCACACTCCCCATAATAATGAATTTGGGTCCCCGGGGGATGAGGTCACCAGGGCTTCAAACTGCTTGAGGAGAGGTGCTGCGTATACACCCACCCCATAATTTTTCAATTGGGCCCTGGGGGATGGTGTCCTCGGGGCCAAAAATGACTTGAGGAGGTGGGCCACGCTTTCCTTAAACAATGCGGCTTGGGCTGCGATTCTTTTTTGCTGCAAGCCTGCAGGAGTCCTGTGGGATCAAGGCAAAAACCACTAATAGTTTTTTTTAATTTTGGCCCCGGGTAGGGTCTCTCTAGGTCCCCCCATGGGGGCTAGTGGGCAGGATATCTGTAATAGCTGGCAGCAATATTTTTATCATGTAGCTGGCAGCCAATCGCTCTCTTCTGCTGGAGTCTGACTCCCGTGGGAGCGGGATGGCCCAAGGGAAGAAACGCTCCTTAGGCCAATCAGAAAACTGGTGAGAAAACAAGAAAATAAAATAATCTAACTTAACTCGACTCGAGTGTTCGCTACAAACTTTGTGATGACAAAGAATCTTTGTATGATATATATACATATATATATAACAAAGCAGTCCAAGTGCTGTCGCGCACAAACGAGGACACAGACTCTCACTTCGCTGGTGCCAATATTCTAATTTTATTTAAACATAGAGTGCTGTCTCTGACGCATTTCGGCAACGTCCAGTGGCCTTGATCACATGACAAACGCTAACCAGAAACGGAATTTTAAAGGAACAAGTGCTTCCTGTGACGTAAACTGCACTAACAACAATGAAAAAAATACATATACTGAGTAAGTCTGTTTTCCAAACCTCTAGCATAGCCACAATTTAGATATTGTATTACAATTCCACAGGTTATATCTCTGTTTCAATACGTCAAATATGTGATTAAATTTATAAATCAAGCACATTAAAATGCCAACTAATACATCGTGAGTCATGCTTAAAATTCATATTGACACATATATGTCGTAAGTGGCAATAGCTTTGTAGTTAGCTCATAACTAACACATCATACACAGTTCTCAAATACTGATAAAATGAAATGTTGTGTTCAAATCCGTTCTTCATTTTAAAGTGACTTGTGCCTAAGTGCAATGCGCTCAGTGCAACCAATATAATGTACATCAGATAGTAAAATGCACAGTGTCAACTTATGTATGGCTTACCATCAGATACTAAAGTGCATAGTGCATATAGTAGCCTCAACATATAAAAATATTAAAAATATTAAAAAACATTAAAAATATTCCTATATGGACACTGGGCTAATATTGCTATGCGTTTGTCAAGTACAGGGATATACGACATGATTGGTGGTATTAATAGATCTACTGTGCCTCTTTTAATTTATTCACAAAGGATATCAAAATGAGTAAAGTGCCAGTCACACATTATTGTTGATAAAGTCACACACAATGGAATAATTATATATTGTGCAAACAGCAAATAGCAAGATGTAATAGATTTTATCATCATATTCATTATATAATGCCGAGGTTATCATCATATGTATACATAGATGCTAGTGCCTATACAGTTCTGAAGCGTGAAAAGTGCAAAAAGAATTATACTGTGCAAATGTGCAAACAAGTAATAAAAAGCTTAGATCATCTAGCGGCCGCTAGGAAGAGAGATTATTAAAGTATTTAATTATACTGGGAACATTTCCTAGTCAATAAATCGCTATTATGTGGTACAAATCATCTTGATTGCGTAACCTTTTATCCATGATTCCATGTACACCCCATTGATAATAATCTCTCTAATTGTCAATATTCCAGGGAGCCCCCTGGTGATTGCCTAAAATAAACGTCTCTTGTTGACATTGTGATGGAAATATAGCAGTTCTAATTGCTATGTGAAATGCAGCACTGCTGATTGTGTAAGTTAAAAGCGTACCCTGTTGACTGCTGCAATACTAAAAACTCATATCATTTCCTCAATATCTGACTGGTTATAGGAAATTGTGCAGGTCCTCCTCAATGTTGAGACCCTGTGGCGACTTAGTGTCTAATTCCACCATATATCTTGATTCAAGTTGGAGCAACCTTTTCTCACGGTTGCCACCTCTTTTATTGGGTTGCACTGCATCAATCACAAAGTATTGCAAGCAATTTAGGTTGTTATTGTGAACTGCTTTAATATGTCTTGCGACTGGGTAGGCTGGATCGGAGTTAACTATTGCACGCAAGTGCTGCAATTTTCTCACATATACTTGCAGTTTGGTGCTGCCAATGTAGCGCAGACCACAGCTGCATTGTAATACATAAATAGCGAGGTCTGTTCTGCAAGTATAGTGATCTCTAAGTTTGATGGGCCTGTCTGAAAATGCTGTCTCATAGGTGGTGGTATTCATGCTAAATTTGCAAGCTCTGCATGAGCTGCATCTGAAAAAAACCCTTTTGGGAGAGAGCCAGTTACTCTTACTTGTAGATTCAGGGCTGCTTTTAACTAGGTCATTCCGCATGGAATATGCTTTGCGAAAAGTGATTGTGGTTTTTTTGGGACGAGATTGTTTGAGAGTAGCATCTGTGAGGACTATTGGCCATTGCTTATTGTTTATAGCTTTAATGGCATTGGCCTGCTTACTGTAGGTTGTGATCAATCTAATTTGCAATTTGTCTGTATTTTCTGCTGGACTAATGTCATCTCCTACAGCCTTCCTCATATCATTTCTATTAGGATTGAGTAGTGTGCCACGCTCATTGTTATTAGCCTTCCTCATAGCTATATCCAGTTTCTTAGGATTATCTCCTCTAGCTTTAACAGCCTCTTTTTGGCTTCCAATTGATGGTGCTCACGATCTTCTAGTGTACTGCATGCCCTGTGTATGCGGAGGAACTCTCCATATGGTATGCTGGTAATCGTATGCTGTGGATGAAAACTCTCAGCATGTAACACCGTGTTCTCCGCTGTAAGCTTTCTAAACAGACAGGTTTCCAATTTCCCATGTTTAGTATAAACTTTAATGTCTAGGAAATTGGCAGCTGCATCATCTATGTGGGCTGTAAAGTGCAGATTAAGCTTATTGGCATCAATTTTATTTACAAATTGCTCAGCTTGGTCTTTTGTTCCTCGCCATATGACAAAAATATCATCTATGTAACACCACCATTTAACTACATGTGATGCCCAGGCCTGTGAGTGTTCTACCCTGAGGACATGCTCCTCCCACCACCCTACATGAAGGCAGGCATAGCAGGGGGAGAAGCATGCCCCCATGGCTACTCCGCGTACCTGTTGAAAGATAGTATTATCAAACATAAACATGTTATTATGAAGGCACCAATGTATCATAGCAAGAAGCATTTGGTTATGGCAATACAATTCAATTGGTCTTTTGCCCAAATAGTATTCAACAGCTTTTAAACCGTCAGAGTGTGCTATACTCGTATACAGGGCAGTTATGTCCATGGTTAGAAATATATATTCATCTGACCAGGCTTGTTGGCTCAATTTGAATAAAAAGTCTGTCGTGTCTCGAATGTACGTCGGAAGATTGAAAACAAAATCTTGGAGATAAAAGTCTACATATCTAGACGTGTTCTCAAAATTACTTTTGATGTATATATATATCGCCTTCCATGTTTATTGCATACAATGGACCAGGCACAGACTCCTTATATACCTATATAAACTCATCAACAGTGTGTACGGATATGGAGCTACCTTTACTTACCTGCATAGCCTTTCTTTTGATGATCTAGTGCTAGTTGACATTCTGCACTCTGTATTCTTATTTTTGAAGGTCAGTAGTCTGCACTCAGCATTGTGGTATAACATGAAAAACAACTCAGGAGTGCAGTTATTCTACAAAACTTTTAATCATGATTTAGGTGGAAGCTCTCATTAACTGCAACACAATTAATAAACTGAATAAAAAGAAGTGTTAACACAGGCGTTTACTTGCATACATTGTTATGAGGCATGCAGAGTTTTTGCAGCAATATTATTTCAAAGTTCTTCCAAATTGCTGCTCTAAATTGTATATTTTGAAAATATGACACAATGAATTTAAAAGTCAGATATATGTATATGCCAATGTCAATTCCATGTTGTAGAGTCTGTCGAAACAGAGTGCAAAAGGTTTCTTATATAAGGGTAATTTGCACTAGCCGTACTCTCGCCTAGTTGACCACAGACTGCAATTTTCGAATGCTGTTCATTCTAAATAAAATTGTCTCAACTGGGGCAAACGTCTTTCTAGTAGTCATTCGACCATCAACATCCAATTTTTTGAAATTCACCACCCTCAAAACACATGGAATTGCCAAAATCTAATCTCCTTGAAGAAATCTATTCTTTGGCATCTGCAATGCAGAGATCAGAAATATTTCCTCCTCCTAAAATCTCCCTTTGTTGCCTCTCTTATCGATGCCTTGTTCTTCACTGGACATACCACTCATACCACTAATATGCAATGATCACAACTGATAAAATAGAATCTGTCCCCGACTCGACATTCTTTATATCTATGGACCAATCTCAAAACTCTACTGTATTGCAAATATGTTGGAGATAAAGACAACTGCCAACTATTCACATGAATGGAAGTCATCAATTTGTTATGTGACTGCCAGTCCAGGTTTCTCCCAGAATTAAAGTACTTCTTTAGGTCTGTGGAAAAAGGCAAACGTACTCTCATAAGGGAAACGGCCTTAACAACGTGGGCTGAGCCAATTGTGTCGGTTTCCCGCAAGCCGTACCACGATTGCCTTAACCACGCATGTGACTTAACAGCGCATATACATGGTTAAGGCAATGCGCTGTCTAGTTGCTGAGCGGAGGCATAGGAAGGGGAAGATGGGAAGAGGAAGGACTATCGGGAATTGGGAGAGGAGACGTGAGGTAAGTGGAGCTGGGGCTTGGTCTTGGAGGGTGGAGGGGTAGTTTTTCGGGGTGGGGGTAGGTTTTAGGACTCAGGAGGGAGTCGGGGTAGTTTTTAGGGTGGGGTACAGTTTTTAGGGCTAAGGACACGGTGAGTTAATTGGGGCTGGGGCTTGGTCTTGGGGAGGTGAAGGGGTAATTTTTCGGGGTGGGGTAGGTTTTAGGACTCAGGAGGGGGTCGGAGTAGTTTTTAGGGTGGGAACAGTTTTTAGGAGTAAGGGTGGGGGAAAAGGGACAGTTTACAGGGCAAGGGACAGTTTTAGGCCTCTGAGCGAGTGGAGGGCTGGGTTGGGGTAGTTTAGGGATGTAGGGGGTAGTTTTTAGGGCTCAGGGCAGGGGGGCTGGGGTCGGGGTAGTTTTCGGGGCGTGGGCTTAATGTTTAGGGCTCAGTACAGGGGGAGAAGAGACAGTTTACAGGGCAGAGGGCAGGGATGGGGTAGTTTAGGGATGTTGGGGATAGTTTTTAGGGCTTAGGGCAGGGGACAGTTTTAGGTCTCCGAGTGGGTGGGGGCTGGGTCGGGGTACTTCACGGAGGTAGGCAACTGTTTTTTAGGGCTCAAGGCAGAGGGGCTGGGGTTGAGGTAGTTTTTAGGGCATGGGGTTAATTTTTAGGGCTCAGGAAAGGCAGAAAAGGAACAGTTTACAGGGCAGGGAGCAGGGTCAGGGTAGTTTAGGGATGTAGGGGATAGTTTTAGGGCTCAGGGCAGGGGGGCTGGGGTCGGAGTAGTTTTTGGGGCGTGGGCTTAATTTATAGGGCTCAGGACTGGGGGAGAAGGGACAGTTTACAGGGCAGGGTCAGGGTAGTTTAGGAATTTAGGAGACAGTTTAGGGCTCAGGCCTGGGGCCTGGGGTCGGGGTAGTTTTTGGGGGGTGTGTTTAATTTTTAGGGGGCAAGGGGAAAATGGACAGTTTACAGGGCAGTGGGCAGGGGTATGATCTTTAGCCCACATGCCCCTTTACCCATCATGTCTTTACCATGAAAGTGCGTGGTAAAGGCATGCTTGGTAAAGGCATGTGTGCTAAATATGCGGTCGTGGTAGAGACCGTGTGGTACAGGCATGCATTGTACCATCATACAACCCTCCCATAATAATGCACCTCTATGTATCAGTCAATGGGTGCTGCTCAACCAGTTGGCCAGAGAGGAAGGGTTAACACTGCTTTCTTAACAAGATGGACACAGCAGATCCAATTGCCCTGCTTTCTCTCTGAAATGACATCCATCAACTGGGGAGTCCTGCAAAGGTCAAACCTCCTTAACAGCCCCATGGCTCGACTGGCTGATAACCCACAACATTGGTCACACTATTTAGAAAGACAATACCCTGATCTGTCTCGAACTAGAAAAGGGATCTGTTGTCAAAATCAAGTGCAATCTGTCTGAAAGATACCTGGGCCACAAGACTCTTCCCATTCTCATGGACTAACTCAACAGAAACCTCCTGAGGCCAGGCAGCACACAATGTTGGCTTGCTCTTTCATAAAGTCCTAACTTATGCTCCTTGCATATATGCTACAACCAACCTCTTGGCTGGATTATTGTAATTCCTTTGACAGAGAGTTGCTGTGAAAGTGTCTGTCTCCGCTCTAGAGATTATATAATCATGCTGTTAGGCTCATGTTTAGCCACACAGTGTAAAACCATGTCACTTGGCCCTTAAATGCTCTACATTGGTTTTTGATGAAAGACTGCTCTCAAATATAGACCCTGGACTTGGTCTATCACAGCTTCTTCACTACTACCAGCCAGCCATGCACTTCAGGCCAACATGGCAGTACCTACTGGTGACTGCTCAGCCATGTTAAAGGGATTACACACATTGGACAGATATTGGGAATCATTCACAATATCTTAGACTTTAGGGAGACTTACTCAAATTTTGTGGAGGACTAAAGCCTTGCCTCTTCTGCTCAACACATGACCTGAAAAGGAATATCCCGTTTTACCCAGCATTCAAACTTGCTGGCCCCCTTACTTCTTGACCTCTTTCATTCCTTCATCCTGCGTGGCATATGCCTAAGAACAAACATAGCCATGCATCTGATCTAGAACAATCACTAACAAAGAAATTAAATATTGAAGAAGAACCCTCAACAACGAACCCTTTCTGAAAAAATCATTTAACATTTCATTGGCCATAATGAAGAAATAATTATGATGAATATCACAATGAAAATAAAACCCAGCACCTCAAAGGAGTAGGTCAATCCATACCTCAAATCTAGCCCCAAACCTACCCCTGTTTAGAATCATTACCTATATTAAATAATAATATACAAATATACATTCACAATTTTATGTACTCAATATATTTCTTGTTATTACGTAAACCAAAAATGTTTCTATTATTACTTGTCTTAATTTTTTTATTCATGGTGAGATTTTTTATTTTATATTTTGTATTTTCAAACAATGCATGCTTGACACCGCTTCTGGATGAAGAGATGCTGTACACTTGGTTCTGTCTATACATCTCGCAAGTCTTGTCTGCAAAGAGATTCAGTGTTTTCCAACACAGAGCCTTACTCTGCACGAAGAAAGGTTGTATGGGTGGATCAGTCCCTGCATTGAGCATATCTACTGGATTAAATTATTCTGTAGAGTTAGATTTGTCTCTGCCAGCAGCTTCCTGGGTGGTGTCTTGTGAATGTACATAGACTATGGTGTAATATATGGTTCTTCCACAATACCAGACTGTAAGAAATTGGATTGTTATTTGGGGTGGGTAAATGCCCACATCAAGTAATATTCATAACCTTGTTAGTGTGAACACTCTCAGTCACTAAATTTAACTGAGCTCAACACCCCTGGTAGCTATGACAAAGAGCAGACAGGCTTAATATATGGCAATGTGTGAAGTAGTTATGCAATGCCAAAACAGTAATAAAGGCAAAAGGCCAAGCAATAAAATTCCAGGCTGAGTTAGGAAAATAGAGTACAATCTAATAAACAAAATGACACAAACATGACAAAAATCAATTAAGGCAAATGGGACATCTGATTTTTTAATTTTTTAAGTAGTAATGGTACCAATGATAGTCTATGTTCACAGTAGATAGGGACCTAATGTGCACAATTTACGCTGACCGTGATGGAGTGCAGTTTGATACACCAACCAGGTTCATCCTGGTCAACGATTATACCTTCTGACTTAGAGCTAGCATTACATCTTGGCGGTAAGGATACTGGGTCTCAACAAAGTATCCTTACCGCCAAGTTAATGGTCCGCCCTCCAGATTTAGACGCAGGCAGACCATTGGTGGAACCACGGTGGAGACCACTCCATCTCTACCATCGTTACACCCTTCCAATTTCCAGATGGAGTAAGGGCCCTCCTAATTTAGATGGGTGGACAAACAGGTCAGTTTTCACTGCCCATCACAGCAGGAAAACCCTGTCAGTAAGGGGAAGTAAAAAATGCCCAATGCTTCCCCTCTCCATTGGAAAGAACTCCCAAGGCGAGGGGAGCATTTTTTTTTCCAAAAGAAAATCCAATTTTGGGATTATCTTTTTGAAAATAAAAAAAGTTACATTGTACAGAGCCATGTGTCAAACTTAAATAAGCATTGTCATGAACTGATGTGTCACCAATTTCTGCTTGGCAGTCATTTCTAAATTTGGCGGGCGGAGTACCCTCTGCCTGGCAGAAATTAAGTCTTCCACCAGACCAATTGAGAATACTCCGTCCCTCAAAAATGAGATATGACCATTAGTTGTTGAAGTACCAATCAACAACAGAAAAACACTACAAAATATACAGGGACTGCACCATTTACTTACAGGTTTGAAAACTTAAGTATCAGTAATTTCAATGTGTTCACAGAAATAGATCTTCTCCTAAATCCTCTGGTCACGGCTCTCTCCTGTCAGTTAAAAAACATGGAAATGCAGGTTGAATTATTGCAGACTATGGAAAGCTAGAATATAGAGATTAGCACCAAAATGATGAATCTAAATTACTTAATTATGCAAGCAGAAGTTGATACACAGACGTCCACTGCCCATTGTGTCTGTCCTCCAAATTTAGATAAGCTCACCATCCTTCTGTTAGTGCTACAAGAAATGGTTTCTGAATTAAGGAAACACAAAGCAATTCAGATACTACATGATGCTGCAAAGGTGCAAGATGGTACCATCACAGAAGTATTAATAAAGGATCCTGCAATGAGCAAACCCAAACATGAAGCAAGTAATACCATAGATAAAGATGATAAGGGTCTCCTTTTATCAGAAAGAAGAACAGGAAAAAGCTAATGAACCTTAATATAAGAGCTAGGGCCTTAAATCAGTAAGCATAACTGAATAATGTTAGGCACAAACTAACTTACTCCCAATATTTCAAAGAGCCAAGAAAATCTCTGAAAAAGCACAACAAATAGTTACTGCAAATGAAAGTATTAGACTATTGTTAGACTTGGCATCTTTTGGCGTGTTTCCTCTGAGTTTTTGCTTTCTGACCTCCCAGTTTTGACTCTGTTTTTGCTGGCGTAATTTTTCTGCGCACTTTTCGCACTGCTGATCAGTGGGAAAGTGCAGGTGCTCCTGTGGTAAAGTGTGTTATGGATTGATGTTTTCACGATTGGATATTTGATTTGCGTGTCAGTCCCTAGTAAAGTGCACTACGGGTGCCCGGGCTTGTGAATCAAATGCTACTCGGGGGCCTGCAGCACTGGTTGTGCCACCCCCTTGAGTAGCCCTGAAAACGGTAACTCAGACCTGCCATTGCAGAGTCTGCGCGCAGTCGGTAACCGCCATGTCGACTTGGCCAGTGTACACACTGGCCGGTCCCTAACCTTCCCTTTTCTTACATGTCAGACACCCCTCAGGTAGGCCCAAGGTACCCCTGTGGGCAGGGTGCAGTGTATGTGAAAGGTGGGACATGCCCTGGTGTGTGTGGCATGTCCTGATAGTAAATTACAGCCAATTTCGTTTTTCACTATTGCAAGGCTACCAGTTCCCCATAGGATAGAATTGGAGGTTTGTTTATAACATCTTATAAACATAACTGGCCCAGGGAATTCGGTAAGAAAATAGAATTTAGTATGCCTGAACTCAGAATCTAAAGATGCATCTTTTAGTGAAGGTGATTTTTACATTCTGTGTTTGAAAATACCACTTTTAGAAAGTAGGTATTTTCTTGCTCAGTCATCCCGTGTGCCTCTGCTGGAATGTGGATTGCCTGTCTGGGTTTTGGATGACGGAAGGCTGGGGGGCCGGAGGGGCTCCAGATAGTCTAGGTAGGTCAGGAAAGGGCTGAACAGACCTGGGCTGCGATGGGGGAAGGGGGGGGGAGATTTCCTTGCACCTCAAAGGGCCTGGTCTGCCTCTGACAATGCCGTCTCCACCTCCTGCCAGGAAATCACACCAGAGAAGGCAGAACTGGTTCTGGCCGGGCACAGACACCCTCTGCCTGAAAGATCAAAGGATTTTTGGATACAAATACTGGGGCCCAGACCCCTGAACTTTAGAACTCTCTTGGATCAAGAAGACTGCCAAGAAGAAGAGCCGGAGAAGCTGTGAGGAGGAACTACCACTTTGATGTGTGCTTTGCTGTGTTGGCCTGCAGTGGCTGCTTCTGTCTTGGGCAGTGAAAGGCCCGGACTGGACTTTCTGCAATCTACTTTTGTGAGTTTCTCCAAGGGCTTGAGGTAGAGCTTGCCCCCTGTTCAAGAAGTCTCAGGAACAGCAAATACTTCAAGTTCTTCTGCCCTCAGCACTGGGGACTGTGTGTTTTGTGCTGCAACAGAAGAAAAGCAACTCGACGACGTCGATGACGCCGCTGCCGACTCCGTGTCCTGAAGGCACAGCAGAGGGCACCGCCGCAACGCTGCACCGCGACCCTGGTCTCACCGATGACGCCTGCTGACGCCGCCACCGACCCGCTGCTCGCACCGCGACCTGTGGGCACCGCACTCCGCACCGCTTCGCGACGACGCCTTGGCACCACAGAGGGCACCGCCGCAATGCCGCACCACGACCCTGGTCTCACAGACGCCACCTGCTGACGCCGCCACCGAGCTGCTGCTCGCACCGCACTCCGCACCGCCTCGCTTCACGACAATGCCTTGGTATCCCCGACAACGCCGCTCCACGCCGAAATCTACGCCGCTGCTTGCACCATGGTTCAAGGGCACCGCTCGTAAAGTTACACGATGCACCGCCCTCATCCCACACTGCAGCCTTGGCCTACCGACGCCGGCGCCATCGACTCCAGTTCGTCAGCCGACTACAGCGCTTCAGCAACGACAACGACGCTGCTTGCACCGTGACCTGCCAGCACCGTGACGAGCACTGCCTTCATCTCGCACCGCGACCCTGGTCCCACCGACGACGCCCTCCGACGCCACCACCGAGCCGCTGCTCGCACCGCACCGCACGCCACACCGCTGCACTCCTGACTTCAACAAAGAGGAGATCGATCTGCAACGCGTGTGACTTCGAGGGCCCCGACGACTCCTGCACCGACCTCCGGAACCGACGCCTGCCGACGCCATACTTTTGAAAGCTCAACGAGAGGTCGCCGACGCCCTGCATTTCTAAAAGGTACTGTTTGCGGGTCTTCCCGACACCGTAGCTGGCCCGCGACGCCGCGGTCAGCCAGAACTGTTTGAATTTGTTTGCTCACGACGCCGTGATAGCCGCGGACGGAGCTATTGACATCAAGGAGCTGTTTTTAAAGCATATTTTGATAACTGAATATTTTTAAGTACTGTATTGTGGATTTTTATCGTTTTTGGTCTTGTCTTAAGTATATAAAAATATTGGATATTTTTCTAAATTGGTTTGGTGTCCTTTTGTAGTGCTTACACTGTATTATTGTTGGTTATGTGCAAATGCTTTACACACTGCCTCTAAGATAAGCCTGACTGCTCGTGCCAAGCTACCAAGGGGATGAGCAGGGGTTATTTTAGGAGTGTAACTCCCTTACCCTGACTAGGAAGAAGGGTCCCTATTTGGACAGAGGTGCAAGCCCTTGCCAACTAGAGACCCCCATTTCTAACAACTATTTTTTGCTAAGCCCCAAGCCCAGTCAGAGCCATCCTCTAATAATCCAGCTATGTTGTATTCAGATGTGGTTAAATCCCCTCTGGGCATATGCCATATGGATAGGTATGAATTTGCGCCATCAATTTTATATCCTGAGGCTAAACCCTTTTGCAATAGTGAGCATATTTTTCCTTCAAGTCACGCCCTCTCATGCCCTTTACTAGTGGCAATAAAATCAATAGCTGCAGTCTTGAACCCCTTAAATACAAAAAAATAAGTTTTGTAAGATTGATGCAGCTTGCTCTCTTGTGTGGCTGGGGACACTTTGTCCCATGGCAGGAGGATATAGGACCGCATTCAATGATAACTTTCAGCTGCCATTTATATTGGAGTCTACAAAGTAAGAAAATAGGCAGCTCTGCCAAGTTCCACACATCTTGGGTTAACTAACGCATGTCAGTGCTTGATCCTTCATAGCTGTATTAAAATGCGATATCATATCAATTAGGCCTCCTCTTGGATTGGTAGAGGTTCTCTCAGCATGATTGTGTAAAATAAATACCAGCAGCGCTGTGTGAAGTGTCAGGCGGCTGCTAAAGGTAAAGACTGAACCAAGAAGAGTAGATGTTGTTATGGATATCTCTGACAAAAGATCATGGCTGGGACAGTCCAGTCATCCTCTAATTAGACCGGAAGGCGCCTTGCAGGTCAGAAGAGTTAAGAGAGGGAGAAACCTTTCTGACCAAATGGAGCCAGATGCCTGTAGGCTGGAGCTGCTGGAGTGCCACAGTGAAGGTGGAGAGGTAAACAAAAGGCCTAAAAGTTTCAAAATGCAACCTAGCTGGGTGAGTCACGCATGCCATGTGTCTACATTGAACCTTGCAGCACAACAAGATGATGGACGGAGGGCTGAAACTTTTCATACACTCACCCCCAGTCACAGATCTGGGTTAAATCCATTGTTCTTTTGCTCACCATGCCACCCCAGTTTGGACCCAGCCATATGCAAATCAATATTGACCCTGCTCCCCATGGGAACAGTGTGGCCCAAACTGCCAGGCAAGGTCTTCCCTGGACTGGAAACAAACATCCTGGGACCGGTTTCAATGGATTTAACCCAGATCTCTTGACTGGGGGTGAGTGTTTGAAAAGTTTCAGCGCTCCATCCTTCATCTTGTTGTGTTTGTTACATTGAACCTTTGACATACAATGACACTTTGTGCTTCTGGCACACATTGACTTTTATTGGATGACAGGGTTCCCGCAGTGTTTTAGGCTAGAATTAGAATTACAAGTATTAGAATTACACCTGTGTTGTCAGTTAATCAGGACCGAGATTCCTGCCTAGATGAATGATAGATCTATCTTCGTTAACTAACCCAAATTTCACGGAAACAAGTAGAAAGTTAATTTAAGAATATTTGGACACCAATTGAGGCTATACTGCTGTCAGAATTATATGAGATACTTTTAAGGTTTATAAGCATGGAATTGTTACATCAGAGACCGAAAAAGAGCATCAGAGGCAAGAAAAGAATTGCTTGCATAAGAGGCTTCTGCTCAAACAAGAGCAGATTTGTCTCCATATGCGTCCAATGTGGCCGCTCTGATTTCACTGCATGCCAAGGTATACTAGATTAGACTAGAATAAGAGCTGGTCAACAATGAAACAGTGTCCCCAAAACATTTGCAGAGAACAATATAATATTTAAAGTGCTTGTGGGGTGAGAGATATTGCGAGGATGGTAACCAAGGTGTTCCTGAAAATCACAGGGAACTTTATCAAAAATTTGTAGACCCTGAGATGGCAGCGTTCAAGCACTCTTACCAGGAATCATGTTACATGCTTTGGAAGAGGAACATGACCTTTTAACTGCATTGGTAACTAGAGAAGAGGTTAGATGTGATATCTCCTTCCCCAAGAAACACAGTTTGCTCAATGATACTTATAGATGCATCTAGTAAAATCAAATATCTCCCAACAGTTCTTTGTTTAATGATCTTTTCCAAGGGGTCTCTCCGCTAGTTACTTTCAGACAAGAGAACCAGATTGTTCTGCTGAAGCCTGAAAGGACCAAAAGCTTTGTGCATCATACCGGTCAATAATCCTCCTGAATGCAGATTATAAAATTGCTGAAAGTACGAGTAATAGATTGGCCTGTTTGATTTATAAAGTGATGTATTCCTAATCAGACTGGTTTGCACCTGCTCACCTATTAGTGTCCAGTGCTCCCTATCACATGAGAGCACTGGATTTTAGCAACAAAAAAAAAACAAGAACACCCTGGTGGTTTTGTTTTTGAATTCCAAGAAGGCTTTGGCACACTTGTCAGCAGTAATGAAGGAAATGAAATTCCCATCCAATTCACCTGGTTCATGTGTTCTCTGTATTAGGACTATGCACTGAATTTGATTTTGAATGGAGATAAAGAGTAGAGAAGCCAAGAACCAAGAAAGAAAATCCCTTCTTTCCTCTATATATTTTTTTCTGTAGCCACTAGCAAGACAAATTATAAATGGACAAATTGGATCGCCCTTCCTCCTAATGTTCATGCATGTGTAGCAACTCAGCCAATCTGATATTTAGAGATTAGAATAATTAATAATGGAGCTGAAATGTAGTATTTAAATTAAGTGAGCTAAACATCACAATAAAAAAAGCTTTCCATTTTGGCAGTGGAGCAGCGTATTTTTGGCTCCACCCTTTCATGATTAATTAGGCCACATATATGTTTACTTTTGGCCTTATATATTCATGTGATTTAAAATGATTACTGATGTGTAGTGCACTTGACAGGTGTCCTTTGGTGTCGGGTCGCGGCGTCGTTTTCAATGGCAACCAAAGAAGACTTGCTGCTTGTGATGGTTTGAAGAAGTGTCCGGTGGAATCCAAGCCTGGATTCGGTGGAAGGATGACCTGAAAGCAGAGGGGACAGTGTTCAAAGTCACTTGGCAGTGACTCGGGGCAAGGAAGATGAATGCCCACCGTCGTCGCAGGGTTCAGGTCATTCACGGTTGCCTTGACTCTTCAGCCACGAGGTCCAGGAGGTGTCGACGACAACCAGGAGCTGGATTCGGCGTGTCCCACAATGTCTGCGGCTTACTGCGGTGTCAGCAACTCGATCGGAGCCAACAAGCCTTGGTAACAGCAAGTCTTGGGGAAAGTGTGAAGAGGCAATGGTGCAGACCAGCAAGGTCTGTGGAACTCACCCAGCGAGGGTAAGTCAGGGCAGGCCTGGAGCAACCAGGGGAGCCCTTTGGATTCTTTGGAAAGTCTTCTGGGGACCCACAAGCCGGCTGGCAAGGGGTCGCGAAGACGCCTCAGGAGGATTCTCTCACAGGGGCCCACGGTCACTCGGGACGAGGTAGGCCTCTGATCTTAGGAGGGCTTCCTGTTGGAGGCTGTGACCACACGTGGTCCAAAGCACAAGTTCGTGGAACGTTGTGAGGGGTTGCACTCGACAATAGTGCAGATACCCAGGGGTCGCGGTTCCTCATTACTCTTGGGTCCACTGGCCTCAGCTTCGCTGGGGACTCACGATGGCCTTTGAGAAGTCAGGAAATCTACCTCTTGGGCTGCAGGGACTTCGGACTCCGCCGGGAGTGGCGTAGTTTGCGACCGTCGTTTGTAGTTTTTGGTGCCTGCCAAGCAGGGGAGTCACTCCTTGACTCCAAGGGAGATTCTTCAGTCTTCCAAAGATAGTGGAACGTCGAAGGTCTGGGATTCTTCTTGTAGAGCGTCGTCCAGGGAAATCTAGGGTGCAATGCACAGGTTCCCCCTCTTATACTAAAAGGAGGGAGGGACTAGCTCTATGACCCTACCTATGGGAGGGTCAGGGAGTGGGTGGCTACACCCACTTCCCTTTGTCCAGTTTCGCGCCAGAGCAGGGACAGGTAGCCCCTGAGCCGGTTTGAACTGGCATATGCACAGAGGAGCCTTCTGCTCCCCAGTGTAGGACTTCAAAGCACTCTAAGAGTGCACCCACCCAGCCCCAATACACTAAACCCTGTCTGGAAGGTGGTCACACCCCTTGGGACAGGATATCTATTGTTGGGCTTCCTCCACTGCGAGTGTTGGTCATCAGCAGGAGGGCAGCCCAGTGTCTGTGACTGGTGGCATCCATTTTGTGATGCCAGGGCTCTGTCGGATTCTACCGCGTTTCCACAGTAGGTACATGTCTATCCCTCTAGAAGGGTGGAATGCTACTCCCGCCGCCAGGACTGGCGGGGGGGGGTAGTATTCCAAGGTGTTTGACACCAAACACGACATGTTTCGATGCAGCCATTCCAAAGTTAGCATTTTACCGTGAGGATATAATGCACTTAAAAATATATGGTTTAACCGCATCCACAAACAGCACCAGAGAATGGACTCTGAGAGCTGCAGAGGGGCCCTGCTCAGGCAGAGGCACCCCCTCACATAGAAGCCAAGCACCCTGCCCTCAGGATTGATAGGGCCTGCCTTAGGGGTGACTGATAGGGTTATATGTGTGTGCAGGAGAGATATAGGGAACCTATATCTCAGTGAGGGGTGCTAGCACTTCCTCACTCAGGCTGCAGTAGCAGGCCTGTGGTGTCAGATTTAGTCTGCTTCCCAGGGGTGGCATAATACATGCTGCAGCCCCTGGTAGGCCTGTGGAGTACCTATGCCCTTGGTACCTAGGGTACCATATACTAGGGACTCATAAGGTACCACAGTATCCAATCACTAGTGCACCTAGAGTGCACTCCAAATCGTTTAGAGAGAACAGAGAGGCTAGGGCCCTGATTAGCAGAGGCCCAGCCAGACTATAGCCAGAAACCAGTGTAAACATCAGAAAAAAAGTGGGGGCAACATAAGAGGCAGATCCTACTCTCCTACACAACCCCCCAAACGCAGGGACACTAAACTAACCTTGACCAGTTGAGTCTTCGTGTTCAAAGTGGAAATACCTTGAGAGTCCATCTGCATTGGCATGTTGGGTCCCAGGTCTATGTTCCACTGTATAGTCCATCCCCTGTAGGGAAATGGACCACCTCAAAAGTTTTGGGTTTTCTCCTTTCATTTGTTTAAGCCATAGGAGGGGCTTGTGGTCGGTCTGAACTATGAAGTGAGTACCAAACAAGTATGGCCTCAGCTTCTTCAGGGCCCATACCACAGCAAAGGCCTCCTCTCTATAGCTGACCAACGTTTCTCTCTAGGGGTCAGCTTCTGCTAATAAAAGCTACTGGCTGGTCTTGACCTTCATCATTCAGTTGAGACAGTACAGCTCCCACACCCAGCTCAGAAGCATCTGTTTGGACAATGAACTTTTTGGTGTAGTCTGGACTCTGTAAGATGGGGGCAGTGCACATGGCCTGCTTTAGGTCTTCAAATGCCTTTTGACAGCTAGCTGTCCACTGAACCTTTTGGGCATTTTCTTTGAGGTCAGATCATTCAAGGGGGTCACTATAGATCCATATCCCTTGACAAACCTCCTATAGTACCCAGATAGGCCTAAGAAGGCTCTCACCTGTGTCTGGGTGGTTGGAGCAACCCATTCCATTATGGTCTGGATCTTGCTCTGTAAAGGCTGAACCTGGCCTCCACCTACAAGGTGGCCCAGGTACACAACCTGACTCTGCCCTATCTGGCACTTAGTGGCCTTGATAGTGAGGCCTGCCTTTGCAGGGCCTCCAAAACATTCCTGAGGTGGACCAGGTGATCCTGCCAGGAGGAACTAAAGACAGCAATATCATCTAGATAAGCTGAGCAATAAGTTTCCATCCCTGTCAGAACTTTATTCACCAACCTCTGAAAAGTGCCAGGTGCATTTTTCAATCCAAAGGGCATCACCACAAAGTGGTAGTGCCCACCAGGGGTCGAAAATGCTGTCTTGGCTTTTGCATCATCAGCTAATCTGATCTGCCAGTAGCCAGCTGTTAGGTCAAACGTGCTTAGATACTTGGCTGAGGCCAAAGTATCAATCAGCTCATCTGCCCTTGGTATGGGATAGGCATCAGTCCTAGTGACTGCATTGAGGCCTCTGTAGTCTACACAAAACCTCATTTCTTTCTTACCACCCTGGGTATGAGGCTTGGGTACCAGGACTACTGGACTAGCCCAAGGGCTATCTGAAGGCTCAATTACACCTAGCTCCAACATTTTCTGGACTTCAGTCCTGATACAGTCCCTGACATGGTCAGGTTGCCTGTAGATTTTATTCTTGACAGGTAGACTGTCTCCAGTGTCCACCTCGTGAGTGCACCAGGAAGTCTGACTAGGGGTCAGGCTAAACATATGTCTAAACTGTTGCAGAACTTGTCTGCACTCAGTTTGCTGATGGTCAGTGAGGCTGCTTGCCAAAGCAACACCATCTGCTGACCCATCATCAGGGTTCTGAGAGAGCAGGTCGGGGAGAGGGTCACTCTCCTCCTCCTGGTCCTCATCAGTTGCCATGAGCAAGCCCATGTAAGCCCTGTCAACATATGGCTTTAATCTGTTGACATGGAGCACCCTCAGGGGGCTCCTGGGAGTTCCAAGATTCACCAGATAGGTGACTTCTCCCTTCTGTTCAACTATTGTATGGGGGCCACTCCACTTGTCCTGGAGGGCTGCTGGGGCCACCGGCTCCAACACCCACACTTTCTGTCCTGGCTGGTATACAGTCAGTACAGCCTTTGGTCATGCCAAGCTTTTTGTAATTCTTGGCTGGCCTCCAGGTTTTTGGTTGCCTTTTTCATGTACTCAGCCATCCGGGAGCGGAGACCAAGTACATAGTCCATCACATCTTGTTTGGGGGCTTGAGAGGTAACTCCCAGACCTCTTTTACCAAACACAGTGGACCTCTCACAGGATGCCCAAACAGAAGCTCAAATGGGCTGTAGCCAACTCCCTTCTGTGGAACCTCTCTGTAGGCAAACAACAGGCAAGGAAGAAGAAGGTCCCATTTCCGCCTAAGCTTCTCTGGGAGTCCTTTAATCATTTCTTTCAAGGTTTTGTTGAAGCGTTCAACTAAACCATTGCATTGTGGGTGATAGGGGGTGGTGAACTTGTAAGTTACACCACACTCCTTCCACATTGCTTTTAGATATCCTGACATGAAGTTGGTACCTCTGTCAGAAATTACCTCCTTTGGAAAACCCACTCTGGAGAAGACTCCAATGAGGGCTCTTGCCACCACAGGGGCTGTGATGGTCCTCAGGGGAATTGCTTCTGGGTACCTGGTGGCATGATCCACTACCACCAGGATAAACCTGTGCCCAGATGCAGTTTGAGGGTCAAGGGGACCAACAATGTCAATCCCTACCCTTTCAAAGGGTACCCCCACCACCGGTAGTGGTATCAGGGGGGCCTTTGTTGTGCCACCTGCCTTACCACTGGCTTGGCATGTGACACAGGAGCGACAAAACTCCTTAGTGTCCTCTGACATATGTGGCCAATGAAAATGTGGAACAAGCCTGTCCCAGGTCTTGTTTTGGCCCAAGTGTCCTGCTAAAGGGATGTCATGTGCTAAGGTCAAGAGGAACCCCCTAAACTTCTGAGGTATTACCAACCTCCTGGTGGCTCCAGGGGCTGGGTCTCTACCCTCAGAATATAGGAGTCCCTCATCCCAATAAACTTTATGGGACCCACTAGCATTCCCAGCAGCCTCAGCAGCAGCCTGCTGTCTGAGGGGTTCAAGAGAGGGCAGCACTGTTGCTCCTTCCTCAGATCTTCCCTAGAAGGGCCCCCTGCCCCCAAGAACTCAACCTGATCAGGCTCAAGTCCCTCTGGGGCAGTTCCTTCTTCAGGGTCTGCTTCACCTCCCTCTGGGGGTGAATCTGTGATCTGAGACAGAGGGGAAGGCACTGCCTTTACCCTACTGCTCCTCCTCTTGGGAAGCATCTGGTCCATTGTTCCAGGATCCAGAGCTGGTTCAGTGTCATGCATTCTTGCTTGTGACCTGGTCACAGCAAATACCTCTGCAGGGATGCCCAACATCTCAGCATGAGTCCATAACTCTACTTCAGACCAGGCTGAAGTCTCTAGATCATTGCCCAATAGACATTCGACAGGGAGGTCTGCACTGACTACAACCTTCTTGAGGCCAGTTACCCCTCCCCAGGAGAAATTCACAACTGCCAGACTATGGTTGGTCTTGGCGTTGCTTGCATTGGTCACCTGGTACATTTCGCCCAGGATGATCTGTCCAGGGTCCACAAGATCCTCTGCCACCATGGTGACACTAGCACCTGTGTCCCTAAATGCCAAAGCTTGTTTGCCATTTATTACAGGCTGCTGTTTGTATTTGCCCAGATTACTGGGACTCACTAGGAAGGACATATTAAGGTCTCCCTCACAAATCAGCATTGCCTGAGTGGGCACTCTGACTAGGTCAGAGTCCACTTCAGAACCCAGGGTCAACCCTACTACACCCTTATTCTGTGTACCACCTCCACCCGTAGCTGAACTAGGGGGAACAGTTGCCTTAGGGGCAGGAGTGGTGGTGGTTTAGTCTTTGGACTTGTTACAGTCAGAAGTCCAGTGCCCTTTCTGTTTACAGAATTTGCACCAGGGCTTCTTTTGGCCTTTTCCCTTGTTGGACTGTGACTCCCCACCAGATGCAGATTTTTGGGGCCCTTGTGAAGACTTCTGGTCTTTTGACTTATCCCCACCTTTCTCAGAGCCCTTAGGATCTTGCTTCTTGGTGTCACCCCCTTGGTTCTGGGGTTTCTGCCTCACCCTGGTTCTGACCCATTTGTCTGCCTTCTTTCCCAATTCTTGGGGAGAGGTCAGATCCGAGTCCACCAGGTACTGATGCAACAACTGGTTCTGGTAATTATTAAGGATCTGTTCTCTCATCATCAGATTATACAATCCCTTGAAATCAGTAACCCTACTGCCAACCAGCCAACCCTCTAGAGCCTTGGTTGCACAATCAACAAAGTCAGTCCAGTCCCGAGTCTGTGCCTTCTAGGTGTCTCTGAACTTTAACCTGTACTGCTCAGTGGTTAAGCCAAACCCATCTATCAGTGCACTCTTCAGGACTTCATAATCATCAGCATCCTCTTCTCTAACAGTGAGGAGCTTGTCTCTACCTTTATCTGAAAAGGAGAGCCACAAGATTGCTGCCCACTGCTTCTGGGGGACCTGCTGTACTCGACAGGCCCTCTCCATAGCAGTTATCCACTTGTGGATATCATCCCCACTCTGGTAGGGAGGAACAACCTTGCTCAGGTTCCTATGGTCTGGAATAGATTCTCTGCCTCTAGGGACACTGTTGCTGCCACCAAGGGGTTCTAACCCCTCTCGTCGAGAAGCTCTCTGGATCTCCAGGGCTTCTCTATCCAGTGCCAACTGCTTGGTTCTGAGGGCAACTCTTGCTTCCTCATACTGCAGCAGTTTGCACATTCTTTCAGAGGAGGTCTCTCTTATGGGAAAGTATGAGTTCCTCTGGTGGACAAATTCTCTGCCAGAGTGATAAGAGTGCTCAGATTCCCTCGAAGGGGACCTATGCCTCTCATCCACTCTGTCAGTTCTCTTAGGGAGAATTCCTCTGTCCTTTTCAGGCCCCTTGAGGCCTGGCCCTTCAATCACAGAGTCCTGGTCATTCGGATTTTCATCGTCTGACCCAGATACTGTAATTGACCCACCCACTGATTCAGATCCATTAGCTCCTAGAGCCAATCTAAGATCATCTGCTGTCAGCAGATCTATCAGGTGCAGGGTTGAGGGACTCTGTCCTAGTCTCAGGTGTCTTTCAACACACATGGCTCTCAAGTCAGAGAAAGCCATGTCCTTGTACTGAGGCTGAGTGGATCCACTGGTTCCACCCTTTAAGGACATTCTAGTGTTGTGCAGTGTTGTACTACCTACACTAGTTTGTGGCCTACTGATCCTAGCTTGAGCTGTAGAAAGGGTGTGCTATCCCTTGGCACACAGCTCTAAGTTCAGTAGAACTTATCGATACTAAGCTTGACTTTATATGTACCTTAAGTACCTATAGTGGTTTTCAGTTAGTAGTTCAAATAGAGATTTTCTGGTAAAACAATAGCAAGCTGGAATCCCACACGCTGCCCACCAATGTGAGAAGTTGGCCTGGTATATGCTGTTCACTAATTAAAGTGGACACCTTGCACCAGAACAATTCGACTCTTATGGTAGATAGGTTTAAGACAACCTTTATAGAAAGCTATCCTAGTGGTAGCTGTGGAGAGCAGCCTTCAGGCTAAGTCTTGAAGGAATGTAAAGCAGCTTGTTTTACCACACAATCTCTTGAATCACCAAATGAAAAGACACCACACAGGTATATATATCAAATATATATGTATTTATTAATAAACACTCTCTACTAATCTCTTTATGAGATTAGAAGTCAGGAACATATGTACAAGTCAAATATTTATCAGGATAAGTTTAGCACAATTGAATATTACAATCTTAGTTTGCTAGACCTAGGTCTAGGGCATCTAGAATCGAGGGACCCCCAAGAACCACCCCAGGTAGTTGTAGGAGACCCACAGGGGACGGACGCGGTGACCTGGCACCGATGCGAATCCTGTACGAGTCTATGCACTCAGACGGGATTGAGATATCAATGTTCAATGTCCCTTGCGTGTTCGAGGCGAACACACCAATCGGACTCAGTACGAGTCGAAGGATACGGTCTACAGATAGGATTTGCAAGGGAGTTGGACGCGGTGTGTCTAACACAGACGCGGACCATGTACGAGTCAGTGCGAGAATCGCACGGGGAAAGTAAGAGTTTTAGGATACTTCTGGTGAACCTACAAGCAAGTCACTTACAGGGTAAGTAGTTTGAGGGCCCACACCCACAGGAGCACCGGAGTGCTGGAGTTACCTCACCCAGGGAAGCCGGGTGCACAGGTGTCCTTTGGTGTCGGGTCGCGGCGTCGTTTTCAATGGCGACCAAAGAAGACTTGCTGCTTGTGATGGTTTGAAGAAGTGTCCGGTGGAATCCAAGCCTGGATTCGGTGGAAGGATGACCTGAAAGCAGAGGGGACAGTGTTCAAAGTCACTTGGCAGTGACTCGGGGCAAGGAAGATGAATGCCCACCGTCGTCGCAGGGTTCAGGTCATTCACGGTTGCCTTGACTCTTCAGCCATGAGGTCCAGGAGGCGTCGACAATGACCAGGAGCTGGATTCGGCGTTTCCCACGATGTCTGCGGCTTACTGCGGTGTCGGCAACTCGATCGGAGCCAACAAGCCTTGGTAACAGCAAGTCTTGGGGAAAGTGTGAAGAGGCAATGGCGCAGACCAGCAAGGTCTGTGGAACTCACCCAGCGAGGGTAAGTCAGGGCAGGCCTGGAGCAACCAGGGAAGCCCTTTGGATTCTTTGGAAAGTCTTTTGGGGACCCACAAGCCGGCTGGCAAGGGGTCGCGAAGACGCCTCAGGAGGATTCTCTCACAGGGGCTCACAGTCACTCGGGATGTGGTAGGCCTCTGATCTTAGGAGGGATTCCTGTTGGAGGCTGTGACCACACGTGGTCTAAAGCACAAGTTCGTAGAATGTTGTGAGGGGTTGCACTTGACAATAGTGCATGGTACCCAGGGATCGCGGTTCCTCGTTACTCTTGGGGTCCACTGGCCTCAGCTTCGCTGGGGACTCACGATGGCCTTTGAGAAGTCAGGAAATCTACTTCTTGGGCTGCAGGGACTTCGGACTCCGGTGGGAGTGGCGTAGTTTGCGACCGTCGTTTGTAGTTTTTGGTGCCTGCCAAGCAGGGGAGTCACTCCTTGACTCCAAGGGAGATTCTTCAGTCTTCCAAAGATAGTGGAACGTCGAAGGTCCGGGATTCTTCTTGTAGAGCGTCGTCCAGGGAAATCTAGAGTGCAATGCACAGGTTCCCCCTCTTATACTAAAAGGAGGGGAGGGACTAGCTCTATGACCCTACCTATGGGAGGGTCAGGGGAGTGGGTGGCTACACCCACTTCCCTTTGTCCAGTTTCGCGCCAGAGCAGGGACATGTAGCCCCTGAGCCGGTTTGAACTGGCATATGCACAGAGGAGCCTTCTGCTCCCCCAGTGCAGGACTTCAAAGCACTCTAAGAGTGCACCCACCCAGCCCCAATACACTAAACCCTGTCTGGAAGGTGGTCACACCCCCTTGGGACAGGATATCTATTGTTGGGCTTACTCCACTGCGAGTGTTGGTCATCAGCAGGAGGGCAGCCCAGTGTCTGTGACTGGTGGCATCCATTTTGTGATGCCAGGGCTCTGTCGGATTCTACCGCGTTTCCACAGTAGGTACATGTCTATCCCTCTAGAAGGGTGGAATGCTACCCCCACCGCCAGGACTGGCGCGGGGGTAGTATTCCAAGGTGTTTGACACCAAACACGACATGTTTCGATGCAGCCATTCCAAAGTTAGCATTTTACCGCGAGGATATAATGCACTTAAAAGTATATGGTTTAACCGCATCCACAAACAGCACCAGAGAATGGACTCTGAGAGCTGCAGAGGGGCCCTGCTCAGGCAGAGGCACCCCCTCACATAGAAGCCAAGCACCCTGCCCTCAGGATTGATAGGGCCTGCCTTAGGGGTGACTGATAGGGTTATATGTGTGTGCAGGAGAGATATAGGGAACCTATATCTCAGTGAGGGGTGCTAGCACTTCCTCACTCAGGCTGCAGTAGCAGGCCTGTGGTGTCAGATTTAGTCTGCTTCCCAGGGGTGGCATAATACATGCTGCAGCCCCTGGTAGGCCTGTGGAGTACCTATGCCCTTGGTACCTAGGGTACCATATACTAGGGACTCATAAGCTACCACAGTATCCAATCACTAGTGCACCTAGAGTGCACTCCAAATCGTTTAGAGAGAACAGAGAGGCTGGGGCCCTGATTAGCAGGGGCCCAGCCAGACTATAGCCAGAAACCAGTGTAAACATCAGAAAAAAAGTGGGGGCAACATAAGAGGCAGATCCTACTCTCCTACAACTACCCCCCATCCTGCCCCTCCCCCGCCCCACATCACCGCCCGACCGGCACTCCTACCACGGGCCGCGCCTCTATGTGTGCCATATTAATGTTTTCTTTATAAGTAACAATGAATTGCCGTTCTCATATATATCTGCACATTTGTTGTTTGAATAACATTACTGAGCTTCCTGTACCCATGTATTAATTTAAATAATCTTGCATTTATTATTTAATTGGAAATGTTTTTACGCAGTAGTATTTTGCATATATAAATGTGACTGTCTATGTATCTGTAATTATGCAGTTACAGTGTGTATTGAATGCTTGCTGAACCTAAATTGACCAAAAGCCTTAAGCTTTTGGAATTCGCAATGTTTAACTTTAACGTAAATGCTTTCTTTGGTTGCAATGTTTTTATCTCCTCTGCAAGTGCCAACGAATTGATCTCATGGCGGAAAAAAGGTGCATTGTATGAAAGAGATAGTAAGGTTCAAAGGAGTATCTCTTGGCGAAGATAAGAAAATAACGAGGGAAGGAAGGACTACTGTCCGAGTGGAGTATCTTGACAGGAGTAATCCAAGGACGTTTTATGCATAGACCAAAGAAAATAAATCTCGAGGGTAGCTGCAAATGTTAGCTGTTTGAAGATAAGAATTAATTGAACACATGACCTAAGATTCTACAATGTTCTTTTGTGGGTATAATTGGGTGCTGAACTTTGGCTTTGTTCACATTCCCTTAGCCTCTAAGAGGTGCAGACCTCTTTATGATCTCTCTGTTATGTGGCTTCATGCTATGCAATATTCTCTACCTTTGAGAACTTCAACAGAAGTTCTGCAATGCTGATACCGTTCTACTTTATTGGATCTAATTAGAGATTTTACCATCTAGCATTAATTAGTGTAGGTTATTTAAAGAGAATTAGTATTTCCTCATGCATTATAGGTAGGAGAACTGAAGCTTTCAATCGAACCATCAAGCGTTTTTTCTTATACTTTGTACTATTGCCACTGAATTCCTCATTTGTTTTCTGTCATTGAGGATAAACTTTGTGCGCAGATTTGGTTTTCTGTTGGTAATCTTGTATTTCTATTCCATGCTTTTGAGGCTGATTTATATTACTTTGATACTTTTGAGAATTTGTAATATATCTATATTTAATTCCACTTATTGACTCTGACCTTTACTGTGGGAGCCAAATGGGTTACACTGTAATAGTGAATGGAAATTGGTCCTAACTTCTTTTATTCCTCAGGCCCCCAAAAAGGTCTATCGCAGGGGATAAGAAAGGGGGCCCAACTGAGATGCGTTATCAGTAGCACATTTCAGTGTAATAAGGGAAATAATTATAAAATGTTTAGATCATCAATAATAATGGAAAACTGAAGCTGAACCCTTGTTTTTTAAGTAACATATAGCATCCATACAACCCTCACCTTACAATCTATATCAAACATAGAGGTGTTCAACATGCATGATCATGTGTGAAGTAGTAGTTTTTGAGTGGCAGCCAGACAATGTTTCGCACTGCAGAAAACAGTATTTTTATTGAGTCAAAAAGCGTAGATGAGTACAATAATATGCTACAATTTAACAGATAAAGTATCCAATCCAAACATTGCAATACAATATTGCCTCCAGGGGAGTGAGAGCATTGAAAAATTCGTAAAAATTATATAAATTTGAACTGCAACTAACTTCAAAATGTAAGCATTTTGTGCATGATACTATTATGCATATAATAGCACCTTTCCTTTTTGGCAATTTGGTTTTCCATTCATATATCGCACGGGGTTGTGGTTCTTTCCATTTCTTTGTGATTGATTTCCGAAGAGTCATTGGGCCAGATGCATCAAGCATTTTTCTCCTTGCAAACGGGCCCATTCGCAGAATCGGCCCGTTTGTGATCGCAAAAAATGCTTTTGCGATGCATCAAACCCAATTTTGCGATTTGGTAACCTGTTACCGAATTGCAAAATGGGTTTGGGATTTGCTATTCGGAAGGGGTGTGTTAAGGGCGTCCCTACCAAATAGCGAATCCTAACAGTATGCATGAAGGTTTTGTGACCATGAATGCGGTCACAAAACATTCGCATATTACCACCTACTTCAAGTAGGTGGTAAGACATTCGCAAATGGGAAGGGGTCCCTAAGGGACCCCCTCCCCTTTGTGAATGTTTGTAAAAGCATTTTTAAGAGCAGGTAGTGGTCCCACGGGATGCTTTACAAAAAAATTATTGACATGGTGGTCTGCTGATCTCAGCAGGCCACCATCCCTGTGATTTTTGCGATTCCCAGGGGGTCGCAAATTGCGACCTACCTCATTAATATTCATGCGGTAGGTCATTTGTGACCCCTTAGGAATCGCAGAAAGTGTACTGCACACTTTCATGCATGCCGTTTTGCGATAATTAGGGAATCGCAAAACATTTTTTTGATGCATCTAGCCCTATGTTCTCAAAAACTTTACAAGATCTACCTGTGAACAATGGGTTTGTGAGAGACTTGGTGTCCATATCTGAGCAGATGAGGCCTCAATGAACTAAAGTCTGCCCCTTAAGCTTATTAAAATTGTTTTGAACCTGAGACAATAAATGTCGCAGTTTGAGCTATTCAAAGAAAATATTTTAGCATGTGGTGATCTGATTTTCACAACCGAGGCAGTGTGGATCTGAGCTAGGTAACCACTGATGAATTATTGACGGTGGACAGAACAACTAAAAAAATGTAAAGTATAAAGATTGACTCTGATTTCATCCCCCAAACTAATGAATGTGTTTTAAAATACAGCAGTTCTGCTTCTGTTGTGGTCAGCTCTATCCCCGCCTCAACACATTCCATCTGTATCTCATCAACTGCATTCTCTCCCGTTTAGTAAGTTGTAAATTATCATATCGACCTGACACTGTTTCCATCCTAGAGAGATTGATCAGTCTAGACCATTGTTTCTTACCATGTGGTCCAGGGACCCCAGATGGTCCGCGGCTGCTTCGAAAATGTAATAATATTATCAGATCAATAAAGTGTATACATAAAGAAGCAAGATGTACAATTAAACATTTTAAAACGTTCTGTAAATGTGAAGGAAATTGAAATTGGAGGCTAAAATTAAGTTAGTATTTTCAGATCAATTAGTTGGAGCAGAGCATCAAACAGAATATAGTATGGACAATGAGTGACCTCAACTAAATTTAGAAAAGCTCCAACCTTCCATTAAAATGAACATTTGAATATTTTTATTAAATAAGTAAATTAAATAAATTATTTCATCATTGGGGTACTGGTTTAATGAATGCTTGTTTCTGCATATATAGTATATTGTGTTGCAGGTTCAAAATATCAAAAATGCTTAGGCCAGGGCACCCTGCTTCCAGTAATTACTCAGTGCGGGGTCCCAAATTCCATTAATGATTCATGGCGATCCCTGGGTTCCAGTAATGATTAAGTGGCGGTTTACAGTAGTCAATATGTTAAGAACTATTAGTCCAGACTATGGGCCTGATTACGAGTTTGTGGTGCGGGAGGTGGGGGGCACGCCGTCGCCCTGCTCCTGCACCGCCAAACTCGACTGCAGGCTGCCCAGCAGATTATGAGTTTCTCGTTGTCTGGCCGGCTGTCCTTTGGCATTCCCACAGCAGTGACTTTGAAAAAGGCACTGCAATGGGAACGCCAAAGCCCTTTCTTGCACGGCATGGACTATTAAGTCCATGCCATGCGGAAAAGGGGGTGCATGCAGATAGAATGCACCCAAGTGCCCAGAGGTAACAGGAGGCCCTTTGTTTCCTCACCGTAAGAAAGGAAAACTCGTAATATGCTTGGCGGTGCCGCAGCAGAACCACCAGCATATTACGCACCTCTGACCACTGCGACACCGCTAGGGAACAAGGTTCCCTGGCAGCTGCAGCGGTCCCCTGGAGGTCCAACCGCCGTAGTGGTAATACAACCTCCACCACTGGTTTAGCGGTCTGATGGACTGCCAAACTCGTAATCAGGCCCTTTTGTCTTCTGTGAGTTGTAAGATGTTTCAATGAAACTGCTTCAAAGATGCAGGTATTTGAAAAATATCCCCTCAGTAAAGTATTCCATGTTTAGGAAGAATATCTGAGACAGATTGTGCTCAACTTTCCATGATACGATCAGTTAAAGGCTTGAAACTTTTGTCTTGCCCATCTTGGCCATTGCTGCTTATGTCGTGAGGGACAAGATGGTTACCACACATGGGTGTGAGTTCATGTGGCATTGGTATATTCATTTTCTTTTTATAAAACTTAAAAGTTTGGGAAAAGTAATTAAAATTCTAAGGGGTCGATTCCAATCTCGGCCGGAAGCGCACCTAACACTATTCGTCCGGAAAAAAACCAAGCCGAACGAGTGTTTCCCGACCGATTCGAACATTCGTCCGAACGAGCAAGTACGATGCGCATAACTGCTCAGATTCCGACCCAGCCGTACGTACCCATTCCAGCTCCTGTTCCCCGCCCGAGCCGGATCCGTAAACGCCGAATCGAGTCGCACGGAAGCAAATATACAGCACCTTCTGGCCGGACTAGTACGATGCGCCTTCCGTACGTGCCGAACCCGTCGCTACGTCCGGCACGTCAGAGCATCCGGGAGAGCTGCACATAAGCTCCGATTCGCGCCACAAGACGATCCACGGCTACGAGACAAACAAGCCAGCCACGAGTACGAATCGAAGCCACGAGAAACCCGAACGAGACGACCCAACCATGAATCCCATCGCGCAGGTCCTACGAATACTCTACATCTATTACCGGAACCGGTACGGACACGTACGGCGCAGACGGTAAGTCAAACACCCACAACACAAACAAACGACACGTACCCGACATATGTCACACACACATAGGGATGCAGAAATGACGTACACTAGCAACAGCAGAACCATAGGGGCGGGATGGCTATCACCAAGGCCATACACACCCATAGGGGCCTGATGGCTACCACTACCACCACCCCTACTCATGTGGGCCTGGATGCCTGTCACTACTACCATCCCCACTCATAGGGGGATTGATGCCTACCACTACCACCACCCTACTCATGGGGGCCTGGATGCCTACGACTACCACCACCCCTACTCAGGGGGGCCTGGATGCCTACCACTACCACCACCCCTACTCAGGGGGGCCTGGATGCCTGTCACTACTACCATCCCCACTCATAGGGGGATGGATGCCTACCACTAACACCACCCCTACTCATGGGGTCTGGATGCCTGTCACTACTACCATCCCCACTCATAGGGGGTGGATGCCTACCACTACCACCACCCCTACTCATGGGGGTCTGGATGCCTACCACTACCACCACCCCTACTCAGGGGGGCCTGGATGCCTACCACTACCACCACCCCTACTCATGTGGGCCTGGATGCCTGTCACTACTACCATCCCCATTCATAGGGGGATGGATGCCTACCACTAACACCACCCCTACTCATGGGGGCCTGGATGCCTGTCACTACTACCATCCCCACTCATAGGGGGTGGATGCCTACCACTACCACCACCCCTACTCATGGGGGCCTGGATGCCTACCACTACCACCACCCCTACTCAGGGGGGCCTGGATGCCTACCACTACCACCACCCCTACTCATGTGGGCCTGGATGCCTGTCACTACTACCATCCCCACTCATAGGGGGATGGATGCCTACAACTACCACCACCCCTACTCATGGGGGCCTGGATGCCTACCACTACCACCACCCCTACTCATGTGGGCCTGGATGCCTGTCACTACTACCATCCCCACTCATAGGGGGATGGATGCCTACCACTAACACCACCCCCACTCATGGGGGCCTGGATGCCTGTCACTACTACCATCCCCACTCATAGGGGGATGGATGCCTACCACTAACACCACCCCTACTCATGGGGGCCTGGATGCCTGTCACTACTACCATCCCCACTCATAGGGGGATGGATGCCTACCACTACCACCACCCCTACTCATGTGGGCCTGGATGCCTGTCACTACTACCATCCCCACTCATAGGGGGATGGATGCCTACCACTAACACCACCCCTACTCATGGGGCCTGGATGCCTGTCACTACTACCATCCCCACTCATAGGGGGATGGATGCCTACCACTACCACCCCCCTACTCATGGGGGCCTGGATGCCTACCACTACCACCACCCCTACTCAGGGGGGCCTGGATGCCTACCACTACCACCACCCCTACTCAGGGGGCCTGGATGCCTGTCACTACTACCATCCCCACTCATAGGGGGATGGATGCCTACCACTACCACTACCCCTACTCATGGGGGCCTGGATGCCTACCACTACCACCACCCCTACTCATGTGGGCCTGGATGCCTGTCACTACTACCATCCCCACTCATAGGGGGATGGATGCCTACCACTAACACCACCCCTACTCATGGGGGCCTGGATGCCTGTCACTACTACCATCCCCACTCATAGGGGGATGGATGCCTACCACTACCACCACCCCTACTCATGGGGGCCTGGATGCCTACCACTACCACCACCCCTACTCATGTGGGCCTGGATGCCTGTCACTACTACCATCCCCACTCATAGGGGGATGGATGCCTACCACTAACACCACCCCTACTCATGGGGGCCTGGATGCCTACCACTACCACCACCCCTACTCAGGGGGCCTGGATGCCTGTCACTACTACCATCCCCACTCATAGGGGGATGGATGCCTACCACTACCACCACCCCTACTCATGGGGGCCTGGATGCCTACCACTACCACCACCCCTACTCATGTGGGCCTGGATGCCTGTCACTACTACCATCCCCACTCATAGGGGGATGGATGCCTACCACTAACACCACCCCTACTCATGGGGGCCTGGATGCCTGTCACTACTACCATCCCCACTCATAGGGGGATGGATGCCTATCACTAACACCACCCCTACTCATGGGGGCCTGGATGCCTATCACTACTGCCATCCCCACTCATAGGACGGGTAATGCATGACACAACCAGCATACTCCAACATAAGGAATGTCAGAAAAAGACACCCCCCCCAACATCATGACAAGCGTGTGTAGTCTGTATCAAATGCCTACATCACTGAACATGACATTGAACATACAATGTGACCCCCTATCACATGTGTCACACATAAATGTGTGTGGCCTCCACAATGCAAGCAGACCATGACCACTGTGGCAATGGGGTCTAAACCCCCATCATCACAGTGACCAAAATGTAAGTGTGGGGTCCATAGCTGAAGCCCAATTGAACATTGTGGCAATGGGGTCTAAACCCCCATCATCACAGTGACCAAAAGGTAAGTGTGGGGTCCATAGCTGAAGCACATTTTGAACATTGTGGCAATGGGGTCTAAACCCCCATCATCACATTGACCAAAATGTAAGTGTGGGGTCCATAGCTGAAGCACATTTTGAACATTGTGGCAATGGAGTCTAAACCCACATCATCACAGTGACCAAAAGGTAAGTGTTGTCATGGAAAAAGCTGCAATTGCCAAACAGCATAGATGATTCCTGGTCACACAACAACAAACACATCAGTGGCAAAGTAGTGCTTGTGTCCCATACCAACATAGATTGGGGGAGGCAAACAGTGCAGTGCAAATAAGACATACCTTTGGCCATGTGCAGACAAACATCACCCATGGGGGCTGACATTGTCAACATTCATCAATTACACAATGACAGAAGTGACCATCATAATGCAGACCCACATATCTGCACCAATGGACACACAAATGTAGATATCCTGTGGAGACTGTAGATGTGAGGTGAACAAATACCATACCATGGCAGCAATGGGACATACAAACCATGATTATTGTGCTGACTGATGACCTCGGAGTCCCAGGGACAGCAGGGGAAATCCACCAAACAACATACAGCCAATGGCACACTAAAGATATGCCAATGCAGTGGTGCAGATGCACAAACATAAACAGGCAGCCTCACACTGCATATCAAACACAACAGGTGATGGGGGGTGTGCCAGTGTCCCCAGGCAACCACACAACACATGAGGAGGCCTGAATCCCAATTACACAGATGTGTATACAGTGCCACACAAAAGTAACTCATGGATCGGATTCCCCTATGTGGGCAATCAGGCATTGTTAGATGAGAGGGAGCCCAAATTACACATGTCACACAAGCTTGTAGGAACAGCAACAAACACAGCAAGAGACAGACCCACCACAGCACTACCCCCAGGGACTCCACATTGTGGTGACACTAGCCTGCATGATAATCCCACTGTGATGACAAAGGTAGATGTCGTTCACACTGTGAACCACAGTCATGTGTCCTGAGCAACAAACTACCATCACACCTACACAAGCACAAATCAATCAGCATGGCCTGTCAGCCAAGGCCAATATGGAGGTAGGGGTCTAGCCATGCAACAACTCTCATTTGCACACACTCAACACCACACACCTTGATCTCCACCAATGTGCAGCAGTGAAGCTCACATGGACTGGTGACATTGCACATGCACCCATGACAATCCCAGGGGTGGTGGTGGGAACTAAGGTGCAGAAACTCATCACACATGGCCAGTCAACAAGACTCGTGAATGTCTGACACACTGCACAGTACGCCGTACATGGGCATGACGTGAAATCCACCCCAATCAATGGGATCCCGGCCACAGTCACACACCAATGAAGAAGCCAAGGTGACCCACAAAGAACACACATAGACAACTTCCAACATTGCAGCTCTGACCCTGAGGAGTGGCAGCAGTCACACACACAACGTGTCACAATCACTGAAAGCTACCACAAACTGTAAATTACATGACTTGTGTAACCAACAAGTGCCAAGGGGAATCCTGACTGTGTCCCATCTGCGTTTGCCCACATCCCCAGCCCTGACAACAAAGACAACTAGGGATGACAACCTGATGAACATTAGTTTGCCATGCACCCACATCCCGGAGAAACCAGGTCCAAGATGCTGGATGAACACAGGACAACTCAGCAAGCATCACAAACAGGAACATCCCTAGGGACACAGCCTGTGTAGGAAAAGGGAAGGGAACACACACAGACATGCTCACACAACACACAACACGGGCCCAGGCAATGTCACAGGATTACACACTGCCATGAGGGCACTCCACTCCTGTGGAAGGTCCGCTGTGCCAAACCTTGTCTGTGCACGACTCAAACATGTCAGCAGAACACTCGGTCAGTGAGCCAACAACTACAACACACTGAAGGCTCTGCTCACATCAGCCTGGGTACGGGAGTGTCACGTCAGTCATCTGCATACACCCAAAACACGTGTCAAGCAAGTTGGACTGTATACACAGATGAGTCCTTCAACATTGATGTGCTAAACTGCATGTCCAGTGGAGATGGGCACACAGTCAGGGAAATAGAAACATTGAACAGTGGTAAGCCCACCAGATGTGCATCAGTGTAAGCCAAAGATGTTAATTTACAAATGCAAAACGTACATCCCTGTGTCAAATGCTGAACATTACACCCTCAGACTGCAGCAAAGGATGCTATAGATCCAGACTACATTAGGACACATATCCCATGGACCACATGGAGTCCATCACAGCAACACTTCATTTTCCTGATCTGAACACTATTACAACTGCAAATACATGATGATACTCATCTAAATCATGTACATCCAAAGAAAAACCACAAGTAAACAAAAAGAGGCTTTATTCAGCAAATGTTAAACTAAAAATGTAAGTCCAAAAGAAACTAAGGCCAATGGCCAGTCCAAATACACAGTCCCAACATGGTGTTATGTGACAACTTGTCACCCATTGCTTGCCTGCACTGGTACGGACAGGGGACATCCCCCTCGGAGGGGCATACAAGGGGCAGGCCAGGCACCGCAGGGACAGGATCAGGGGGTGCCAGAAGGAGGCAGTGAAGGGGTGGTGGGTGCAGAAGTGTCACCGGCAACTGCAGTGGAGGTGTCTGACTCAGTGGGGGCCGGCACCACTGTAGGGCACAAGTCAGATGGTGTGGGTGCTGCAACCACTGCAGTGGGCCAGTCAGATGGAGTGGACTGGGTCCCCACTGCAGTGCCCGAGTCAGGCGGGGTGGTTGTGGACTCCACTGCAGTGCATGACTCCAAGGGAGTGGAAGGGGGGGCAGATGAGGTGGGCAGGACAGAGGGGGGGGACCCGGTCTCCACACCAGTGGCACAAACAGGCAGAGCGTCTGGTTTGGGGGTGGAAGAGCAAGTGATAGGGGGGAGGGCCTAAGCAGTTTGGGGATGCGGTATCGGTGTGTGGGGGAACCTGGGGCAGGGTGTGGCGGTGGAACCTGTGGAGTGGTGGCCTGGGGGATGGAGGAGAGAGACTGTGTGGTGGAGCTGCGTGGTGGTGGGGTCTTGCCATTCCTGGTCCGGGGGGACTTTCGAATGGGGTCCTCAGTCTGCCTGTGCCTGGGGGAGGGTGTCCGGGTGTGAGGGGCACTCCCCTCTTTGTGTGGTGGTCGCCTCTTCCGCCTGGACTTCGTGTCAGATGTATCTGTGGGGAAGAGGCCAAGCTCACAGAGGAAGAGCTTCTGGGAGGGGGGGGTTGCAGGTGAGGCAAGGGACGGGGTTTTGGAGGGAGAGGTATCTGAGGACTGCGGAGTGCTCATGGATGCGTGTGTGTGTGTCTGTGCCCCATCCCCTGTGAGTGAGATATCAGTCCCCTGACTGTGCATGCGTGTGCGTCTGGATTTTGGCTTGTGTGTCTGTGTGCTGCTTGTGTCTGTGCTGGTGCGTGCCGGTGCCAGTGTGTGTGTGCTTGGGACAGGTAGGGTGCAGGGGATTGTGGATGGGGCAGAGGTAGGAGGGGTGAGGGACTGTTGCAGGAGGGACACTGCTGCCGTCAGTGAGGAGGCCATGGACTGATTGGTCCGATGTAGGGCAGACATGCCAGATGACATGCCCTCCATGAATGACACCAGTTGTGTCAAAAGACCCGTGTGTGCATGGAGGACACTCAGCATTTATGTCTGCCCTACATGGATCTGTTTCAGCAAGTCCACAGACTCCACACTCAGGGCAGCAGGGGGGACAGAGGCAGGGGGTGCGGTGCCTGGCATGAAGGAGACACGCTCCCCTACACAGGAGCCTCCATGGACATGTGGGATGGGAGGGTGGAGATGGTGGTGGTGGCGGGGACAGACTTGCTTGACGTTGCCTCTGGTCTGCTGACACCCGCCTCCACAAGGGAGTCCTCACTGGAAGTGCTGTTTTCCCCAGCCGAGGTGGTCGTAGCTGAGGTCTCCTCAGTGTGGCTCCCCTAACCCTCCGTGCCACTGGGTCCCTCGGTCTCCCCTGCAGTGGACCCAGTCTGGCTCTGCCGCTCCTCTTGGTCCTTGGAGCTGTCTCCTCCTGTGGCCGTGGATGTATCTGCAAACAATCAGGATAAACAGAGCAACATTAGTCACCTGTACTGACCACACACACCACAGTAAGTACAGCACATCACAGAGCAAGCCCTGCCATCATTTGCTAGACATTGCAATAAGTGCTGACACTGATTTAAAGAAGCCCATTGTCTGCCTGACAGTCAGTCATGCCACACATATCCTACCTGTCCATGCACCCATCTGTCTGCTGCCTGTTGTATGCGACTAATCATATGTGCACAAATTGCACCACATACACAGTTGTTGGACATCCAAGAGAACATATGGAAATGTGTCACTCCAAACACATGCCATCTCCTGCCACTGACTCAGTACATGTGTCAGGAAAAGTGATGGGCAAAGTCTCTGTTGATATGCGGGTTTTGGTTCCATCACCAGACACAATGATGTCCTCATGTCCTGATAGACAATGCAACAATGGTGTGCATGCAGGACATATCACACCACTGCTGGATCACCCTTTGCGATTGGAATGTCATGGCACAGGCCTGTCTGGCAAGTCAGTCATAACTGTCTCCTGTCACAGGGGCAGTGCATACACACAACACCAGTCTGCACTGTGTCACAATCATGGAAGTTTTTGAAATGTAAGCCCTGTAGCTGACAGGTGCACATGTGCACCCCTGGCCACCCACATCATGAGGACTGAGATGATCCCACGTCAATCAAATAAGACATTTGAGTGACTGCAAACACAAATCCATACACATGAGCACTTCACCGTCTGATGAGAATGAACCAAAGCTGCCTGCACCCCAATGTTTCATACAACATTGTGCACAGTCAAGGGATCAGAGACCTATGCATTGACCTATGTGCAGATCCCATAGTCACAACTCAGATGGCTGGCCACCCCAAATTGTTAAACACTCCAGGAGTCCAAATAGCAAGGCCACACCACGGTGACACAGAGGCATACACCTGAGTGCCCTCTTCACAATGCCCAATATGTATGCTGACACACGGGAGTGGGAGAACAGAGTGCCTTCGATGTACGGAGTAGGCATTACAGTCCTGATCCATGTGCAACATGGTATTACCCTGAACACTAGGCAGGTGGCTATGCATGTGTCACACACATGATGTACATACTTCTGAGGCTCCTACCTTGGTCTCTGCAGCAGCATGGGTGTGTGGCACATACCCCAGACATGTGGTGAGTCAGAGCAGCAATTGGAACACATATTAAAGCCATATCCAGAGTACATGTCAGATCACAGGCATTGTGAGCAATTGTACCACCCATGCAGCCCACCACAAAGTTCCTGTAACTGATGCTGTCCCCAACTTGAACCACAGGTAACTGCAAGTACACAGTACCCAAGTGACCTAAGTCACAGACTGTAAGGGCCACACCTGTGTATCAGATGAGGAGGGGGCATGACACAAGTGAGGGACATGAGTCCAGGACGACATGACAGTTGTACTGTGGAAGTGGAACCAGGCTAAAGGAGTGCATAGAGCATGTCAGTCATAGTACACAGTTGAGGCTAGCACTTACCCCCTCCTTGCTGCTGTCTGGCCTTCAGCTGCCCATCCAGGTCAGGGAAGACCACCGCCAGGATCCGGAGCATGTGGGGGGTCAGGGTCCAGTGTCCGCCCCTCCTGCGAGGAGGTGACAGCTTCAGCTGGACCCTTGCGATCCTCCGGGTCCAGCCCCGAAGGTCCTGCCACCTCTTCTGGCAGTTACGGATCCTGTGCCTGTAGAACCCCACAGATCGTACTGCCCGGACGATGGTCAGCCAGATCTCCTGCTTCTGGTGGGCATCAACCTGTGAGGATGACAAAGTGAAAAGGCCATTACTACACATGCAACATTTCCGTGCATCACACAGTTGGATATACATGTCTCAATCACAGGGGCATATGATGTACACAGGTAGTGCAACTATGGCTATGAACAGTTTGCCAGCAGTTACCAAATGGTATCATTGCCTGGGAAGTCAAACCTTGTTGGAATGCACTGTTACTGCACTATACCTGTTCAGTGCATGTAACTACACACTTTAGGGGGTGCCAACTACTCAGTGAGCATGCTAGCCAGTGGTGTGCACACTGTAAGTCTTGCTAGTCAGACAACATGCACAATTAGTAAGGCAGTGGACAGCACACTCACCTGCTCCCCTGGTTTCCCATACAGCTTGCTGTACTGTGGAAGGAGGCTGTCCAGCAGGGCCTGGTTCTCCTCAGTGCTGAAGGCTGGGGCTCTCTCCACAGTACGTGCCATTGCAGTAGCCAGAGGATGCAGAGACAGCAGCAGTGGTGGTGGCAGATGTCGTCCTGGAGCATGTAGTGCAGGCAAGTGAGCTCTCATGGGAACAGCCAGCATTATATGTGTGCTGTAGAGGCAGATACTGAACCATGTGTCCAAAGTGATAGGTCCAAGTCGTTTGCATCTTCTGAATCTGGCCAATCCATGGAATTGCACCACTTATACACGCCCACAGCATCCTTCAAAAGTTCAACTTCATGACACCCATGAATTTGCAAAATTGTTGTGGGTGGCCAACTGAAATCACTGCATCTGACTCGTTAAAGCTTCGAAAACGCGTCCATTACCATGTCAGGCCATAGCCAATGCGTGCGCACCGATCGGTCCATTGCTGTACAACGCGTATTTCGGAGCACAACACGCATCCGTCCACATCATATGCAATGGCCAATGCATGCGCACCGATCGGTCCATTGCTGTACAACGCGTATTTCGGATGACAACACGCATCCGTCCACATCATATGCAATGGCCAATGCGTGCGCACCGATCGGTCCATTGCTGTACGACGCGTCCCTGTACAAGTCACTCGCATATGTCACCATGGTTGTCACTGGTGAACGTATGCCAGCCACAATTACTTGCCAGGGACTCAGGGGCACACCTACAACACCACAGCCTGTCCACACTGTATCCTAAGGCATGTAAGGCTGCATTACCTGTGTGTGTATGGGGGTCAACATGTGGTTTTTTGGGTGGCACTTGGGGGCAGCCACTCCCAGGCTGTGCACGTGTTCATGGGGACAGAATCCTTTGTGTGTTGTGCACATGACCACTGTGATGTGCAACTGTTCAGTTCAGGGCATGTGGCATGGTCACATTTCCAGGTTGTGTATGTGTATGTCATGTCACATACACCCTGAGTCCCATGTGGGAAGGTATGTACGTCACAGGGTGACCCATTGCCACAATAGTGATGGCCCTCCACAGTCTGTGTGCATGTTGTGTTTCAGATGTCTCAGATTCCATGTGCACAATGGGAGACAGTCTCCACATCCACGTTGTTTGTGCATCGACTTTGATGTTGTGCATGTGTGTGTCACAGACGTCCATGTCTGTCCTGCAGAGGCAACAGGGGCCACTACCTGTGGGAGTCATGGTTGTTTTGCTGACGTGTACATGATACGCCATGTCATGCCAGTGTCCATGTGGCAATACAGGGTCCCTGGGAATCTACCTGTCAATGAGCTGTGATGCCTGTGGCACATCTGTCCTCACTTGTCACTGTGGTGTGTGTTTGGAACGTGACAGCAGTACATGGGTACTGTGACACAGCCTAATGATTTCCCATAGCACAACCTGGAACTTGTTGTCAACACATGTTGAACTGTGATGTTAGATGTTGGCCATGTAGGTGCCATATATGTCCATACAGAACGGCACACACATCAAGTACTTGTGTCTCGTAATGATGTATCATGTGATATTGAGTATGGTCAATGCCACATATGTGGGGTGACTGACAATCTTTCTTTGTTCACCTATGCACTGCAGGGCACCAGCTGTCCATAGACCATTCCCTGACCTTGCAACCAAGGTTGAACATGACTGCATCCGACGGTACCGCTTCAACAGGCCGCTGATTGAGGAATTGGCGGTGCGGTTGGCCCCACATTTGCAACCTGGCCGTACATACCCTACAGCGCTGACCCCCAAGGTGAAGGTGATGGCAGCCCTACACTTCTTTGCCACCTGTACCTTTCAACACACTGTGGCGTCTGCTGGTGGGATGTCACAGACCATGTTCAGCCGTGTGCTACGTGATGTTTTGGAGGCAATGTTGAGATACCTGAACCAGTACATCTATTTCCCTAAACGTCAACAACTCACTGACGTCAAGAGTGACTTCTATGCCCTGGGGAGGATGCCACATGTCATTGGCTCCATTGATGGGACACATGTGGCTTTGGTACCACCACAGGCACATGAGCAGGCATACAGGAACAGGAAACATTACCATTCTATCAATGCTCTGGTGGTATGTCTTGCAGATATGAGCATCTCACATGTGTGTGCACGTTTCCCCGGTTCTGCACACGATGCCTACGTGATGAGGAGTAGTCGCATCCCGAGGATGATGTCACAGATGCAGAACCAGCGTGCCTGGCTTGTCGGTGTGTACTGACTTTGTACCATTGTGTGTGTTCTGCAATGTTGTATTCCACCCTCTTTTCCAACTCAGCTAATGTGCAATTGTCTGTATGTAGGTGACTCCGGATACCCCAACATGCCGTGGTTGCTGACACCCCTCAGGAACCCTGTGACACCAGCCCAGATGCGCTACAATGAGGCACATGGTCGGACCAGGAGAGTGTTCGAGCAGACATTTGGTCTCCTGAAGAGCCGCTTTCGCTGCCTGGACAAGGCAGGAGGGGCCCTCCCATATGCCCCAGCAAAGGTGTGCAAGATTGTCATCGTCTGCTGCATGCTACACAACCTGGCAGTGCGGAAGGAGTTGCCTCTCATCCTGGATGACGATGACCAACATCCGCCACCTGTGGAGGATCCTGGCCTGGGCCACGATGCCAGTGATGATGATGATGATGAGGGTGATGTCCGCACACAGCTCATCACCAACTTCTTCAGCTGAATGTGAGTACCAGAGATGTCATGTCAATGATTTGAGTTTGCATAATATGTGTTGGTGGTGCTCTGTTGCTGTTTGAGTGTGGCCATGTGCTACTTGACTGGATGCATGCAGCGATGTGTCCTTACAGGTATTCTGTACTCCCCAACAGTGTTTGTAGGAGAGTAGGATCTGCTTCACATGGTTACCCCCACTTTTTGCTGATGCTTCACTGTTTTTCGACTTTAGTCTGGCTGGGGCCCTAATAATCAGAACGCCAGCCTAGCTGCTTCCTCTCTAAAATGGTTTCCATGTACCTTAGGTACATCTGTGATTGGAATCTGGAGTGCCCTTATAAGTCCCTAGTATATGGTATACTATGTACCCAGGGCATAGGTACCCCAGAGGCCTGCCAGGGGCTGAAGCATGTATTATGCCACCCCTGGAAGGCCAGCCAAAATGACACCACAGGTCTGCTACTGCAGCCTGGGTAAGGTAGTGCATGCACCCCTTACTGTGATATAGGCTACCTATATCACTACCATTGCACACACATATAAACCTATAAGTCACTCCTATGGCAGGCCTTTACAGTCCTGAAGGCAGAGTGCTTGGTTTTTATGTGAGAGGGTGCCCCTGCATGAGCAGAGCCCCTCTGCAGCGTTCGGAGTCCCTCCTCTGATGCTGTTTGTGGTACAGCCTGACCATATACTCTTAAGTGCATTATACCCTCGCGGTAGAATGCTAACTTTGGACTGGCTGCACCAAAACATGTCGTGTTTGGTGTCAAACATCTTGGAATATTACCCCCCGCCAGTCCTGGCGGCGGGGGTAGCATTCCACCCTTCTAGAGGGAGAGACATGTACCCACCGTCCTACCCGGTAACTTCTTTACAGAGCCCTGGCATCACAAAATGGATGCCACAGACACGGGTCTGGCCTCCTGCTGCTGACTGAAACTCCGGCAGGGGAGGCCTGGACAATAGGTTTCCTGTCGCAGGGAGGTGTAACCACCTCCCCAGACAGGATAGTGTGTATTGGGGCTGGGCGGGAGCACTCTCTGGTGCTTTGAAGTCCTGCACTGGGGGCACATTTGGTGTCCCTGTGCATAGCCCAGTTCAAACCGGTTGCAGGGGCTACCTGCCCCTGCTCTGGCACGAAACTGGACAAAGGGAATGGGTGTAACCACCCCTCTTCCCTGACCCTCCCATAGGTGGGTCCCCAGAGTAGGTACAACCCCCTAACTTAGTATAAGTATGGGACCCCAGTCCTTAGGACTTTAGATTACCCTGGACGAAACTCTGAAGCCGAATCCTGGACCTTCGACGCTCTACTTCAAGATTAGAGGACTGAAGAATCTCCCTTGGGGTCAAGGAGTGACTCCCCTGCTTGGCAGGCACCTAAGAAGCAATTGTCCAGTCTGCATCGCTGAAGCTCCCGCTGGACGCCGAAGTCTTTGCAACACTAGAGGTAGATTTCCAGACTTCCCCAAGGCTGCCATGAGTCCCCAGTGAAGCTGAGGCCCGTAGCTGTCGTGGGTAACGTGGAACCGTGACCCCTAGACACCAAGAACTTTTGCAAGTGCATCCTCTTCCTGGCCTCCCACAAAGTTGTGCTTTGGGCTTCTAGTAGCCCCCGCCTCTAGCACCAACTGCACTGAAGGTCACTGGCCTCCACTTCACGAGTGTCCTGTGAGCCAGCTCCAAGTGTGTCCACTCGAGGCTCCTTTGCGGTCGTTAGTCCGTTGGCTAGTGGGCCCTCCCGAAGGCAACTCTTCTTTTGCTTGGGCTTTCCTGGTTGCTCCAGACGTGCCCTGACTTACCCTCGCTGGGTGAGTCCCTCAGACCTTGCTGGTCTGCATCAACGTCCTTTCTTTGTTTCCACGTGACTTGCCGTTGCCAAGGCTTGTTGGGTCCAATCCGGTCGCTGACACCTCAGCAATCGACAGGCGTTGTTGGACAGCTCGAATCCAGCTCCTGGTTGTCGTCGACGCCTCCTGGACCTCGTGGCTGAAGAGTCAAGACGACCATCAACCTACCTGAAGCACCCGACATCGGTGGGCATCTGCTCATCGCCTTCCTGGTCACTGGCTAGTGACCCAGACTCTGTCCCCTCTGCTTTCAGGTTCTTCAGATCTTCGATCCATCCTTGGATCCACCCGGACACTTTCGACTTGGTCGCCAGCAGCCTGCTGCAGCAGATCGCCATTGAAAACGACGACGAAACCCGGTGCCAAAAGACACCTATGCACCCGGCTTCCCTGGGTGAGGTAACTCGAGCACTCTGGTGCTCCTGTGGGTATTGACTCTAGAACTGCCTAGTTCTAAAGGGATTTTCTCCAAGTCCTCCTCTAAGTGTCCTTTCGTTTTAAAAATCCAACCGCAACTTTCCCCATAGAAGTTAACGGTGGCTCGCGGCTGTGTTCTCACACTGCACGCGTCCCCCGTGGGTCCCCTGTGTCACTACCTTGGGTGGTTCCTTGGGGTCCAAGCACTTCTACAGGCTCTAGGCCTTGTGTCTAGCTCAGTCGTGGTTCTTATACCACTTTATTGGTATATGGTTTGGTACGCCCCTAGGGCTCAAACGTGTATTTGTGCTATTACTGTTGATAACTGACTTGTAACTTATGTACTTCGAACTCTAGCCTCATAAAGAGACTAGAGGGGTGTGTTTAAGACTAAATACATATATTTTATATATATACCTGGTGTGGTCCTCTTTCATTTGGTCACTCAAGAGATTATAGACTGGTAAAACAAGCTGCTTTACATTCCTTCAAGACTTAGCCTGAAGGCTGCTCTCCATAGCTACCACTAGGATAGCTTTCAATAAAGGTTGTCTTTAACCTATCTCCAATAAGGGGTTGTTTGGACTGGTGCAAGGTGCCCACTATAATTAGTGGACAGCATATACCAGGCCAACTTCTCACATTGGTGTGCAGCGTGTGGGATTCCAGCTTGCTATTGTTTTACCAGATAATCTCAATTGAATTGATCAACTGAAAACCACTAAGGGTACCTTAGGTACATATAAAACAAGCTTAGTATACAGTAAGTTCTACTGAACTTAGAGTTGTGTGTTAAGGGCTAGCACACCCTTTCTACAACTCAAGAGAGTTTAGTAGGCCACACTAGAGTAGGTAGTGCATACACCACACCTCACTAGTAATGTCTTCAGGGCCAGGAATCAGTAGATCCCTGCCAGGAACCAGTGGGCTCCTACCCTCCAAGTATGACAACCTCCCATTCTTGGAATTGAGAGAGTTGTGCAAGATTAGGAAACTGAAGACAGGCAAAAGTGCCAACACCCAACGTCTCATGGAGATGCTTCTGCTGGATGATCTCAGAAGACCCCTAGGGTCTGCAGGGGTAGGCAGAGAGGGTGGGGCAGAAGATGAGGAAGGGGCCAGGGATGAAAATACCCAGGACCCAACCTCTGAAACTGGCCAGGAGGATGACAATGATCCTGACCTGGATAATGCAGCTACTCCTGAGGATGAGGAGGAGGATCAGGATGACCTCCCCTTTGTCCCCCCAGGAAGCGTTGTGAGTGTGCCCAGAAGGTCTAGATCTCCTTCTCAGGAGTCTAACCACTCTGACACCTCAGTAGGGACCTCTGTTTCTTCTCATAGGAGGGAATCCTCCAGTGAGAGGAAAGAGAGACTGCTCAAGTATGGAGAAGCTCAGTTGAGACTCAGAAGAGAGCAGTTGGCTATAGACAGGGAGTCCCTAGAGCTTGAAAGGCAAAGAAGAAAGTTGGGACTAGAGTCCCATGGTGGCAGCAACTTCCCTAGTGGTAGGGAAAGGTCTTATGACCATAGAAACCTGAGCAAGATTGTCCCTCCCTACCAGAGTGGGGATGACATCCACAAATGGATTTCTGCACTGGAGAGGGCCTGTAAAGTACAGAGGGTCCCTCAGGAGCAGTGGGCAGCAATCTTGTGGCTCTCCTTTGCAGACAAAGGTAGAGATAAGCTCCTCTCTGTTAGAGAAGAGGATGCTGATAATTATCCAGTCTTAAAAAGTGCATTGATTGATGGGTTTGGCCTAACAACTGAACAATACAGGTTAAAGTTCAGAGATACCCAAAAGGCACAGAATCAAGACTGGGTGGACTTTGTTGATTGTTCTGCTAAGGCTCTGGAAGGTTGGTTAGTGGGCAGTAAGGTATGTGACTTCAAAGGATTGTACAATCTTATCATGAGGGAGCAGATTCTTAATAACTGTCAAAATCAGCTGTTGCATCAGTACCTGGTGGACTCTGATCTGACCTCTCCCCAAGAATTGGGAAAGAAGGCAGACAAATGGGTCAGAACCAGGGTGAGGCAGAAGGTACAGAACCAAGGTGGTGACCCAAAGAAGCAAGATTCTAAGAACTCTGACAAGGGTGGGGAGAAGGGTAAAGACCAGAAGTCTTCACAAGGCCCCCAAAAATCTTCTTCAGGTGGGGATTCACAGTCTAACAAAGGGAAAGGCCAAAAGAAACCATGGTGCAAAGTCTGTAAGCAAAAGACACACTGGACCAGTGATTGCACCAAGTCCAAAGACTCTATTCCAGCCCCCACCAATGCCCCTAAGGCACCTGTTCCCCCTAGTGCAGTTACAATTGGTGGTGGGAGTACACAAGCCAAGGGTTTAGTAGGGTTGACCCTGGGTAAGGAGATGAGCTCTGGCCTAGTCAGAGAACTCACTCAGGCTGTCCTAGTCTGTGATGGAGGCATGGATGTGACCTCCTCTGTGAGTCCCAGTAATCTGGGCAAGTACAGGCAACAGCCATTAATAAATGGAAAAGAGGCTTTGGCATTTAGGGACACAGGAGCAAGTGTCACCATGGTGACACAAGATCTTGTGGATCCTGGGCAGATTATACTTGGTGAAATGTACCAAGTGACCAATGCTAGCAATGTCAGAACAGACCATACTCTGGCAGTTGTTAACTTCTCCTGGGGAGGGGTAACTGGCCTTAAGAAGGTTGTGGTAAGTGCAGACCTACCAGTTGAATGCTTGCTTGGCAATGATCTAGAAACTTCAGCTTGGGCAGAAGTGGAGCTCAGGACCCATGCAGAAATGCTGGGCATCCCTGCAGATGTGTTTGCTGTGACCAGGTCACAGAGCAAAATGCCTAACACTGAACAGGCCTTGGATCCTGGAACAATGGACCAAGTGCCATCCAAGAGGAGGAGTAGTAGGGTAAAGGCAGTGCCTTCCCCTTGGCTCAGAAGGAAGATCAGTCTCTTCAGGGAGATGATCTCAGTCCTGAGGAAGGAACTGTCCCAGAGGAGCTTGAGCCTGATCAGGTTGAGTTCTTAGGGACAGGGGGCCCTTCCAGGGCAGATCTGAGCCAGGAGCAGCAGAGCTGCCCCTCTCTTGAACCCCTCAGACAGCAAGCTGCTGCTGAGGCTGCTGGGAATGCTAGTGGTCCCCATAAAGTGTATTGGGATGATGGACTCTTGTACTCAGAGTGTAGAGACCCCAAGCCTGGTGCCACCAGGAGGTTGGTTATACCTCTGAAGTTCAGGGGCTTCCTATTGACCCTAGCCCATGACATTCCTCTAGCAGGTCACCTGGGCCAGAACAAGACTTGGGACAGAATTGTCCCTCACTTTCACTGGCCCCACATGTCTGAAGACACCAAGGAGTTTTGTCGCTCCTGTGTAACCTGCCAGGCCAGTGGCAAGGCAGGTGGCACTACAAAGGCCCCCTGATACCACTACCTGTGGTGGGGGTTCCCTTTGAAAGGGTGGGGATTGACATTGTTGGTCCCATGGATCCCCAAACAGCATCTGGGCACAGGTTTATCCTGGTGGTGGTGGACCATGCCACCAGGTACCCAGAGGCTATTCCCCTTAGGACCACTACAGCACCTGTGGTGGCAAGAGCCCTCCTGGGAATTTTCTCAAGAGTGGGCTTCCCTAAGGAGGTTGTATCAGACAGGGGTGCAAACTTTATGTCTGGATACTTGAAGGCAATGTGGAAGGAGTGTGGAGTGACTTACAAGTTCACCACACCCTATCACCCACAATGCAATGGTTTAGTTGAGAGATTCAACAAAACCTTGAAGGGCATGATTAAAGGGCTCCCAGAGAAGCTTAGGCGAAGATGGGACATACTCTTGCCCTGCCTTTTATTTGCATACAGGGAGGTGCCTCAAAAGGGGGTTGGCTACAGCCCTTTTGAACTTTTGTTTGGTCACCCTGTCAGGGGTCCATTGTGCCTGGTGAAGGAAGGATGGGAGTTACCTCTCAAGCCCCCAAAGCAGGACATAGTGGACTATGTACTTGGTCTCCGCTCCAGGATGGCTGAGTACATGAAAAAGGCAACTAAAAACCTTGAGGCTAGCCAGGAACTCCAAAAAGCCTGGCATGACCAAAAGGCTGTACTGACTGTTTACCAGCCAGGACAGAAGGTATGGGTGTTGGAGCCAGTGGCCCCAGCAGCTCTCCAAGACAAATGGAGTGGACCCCATACCATTGTTGAACAGAAGGGTGAGGTTACCTATTTAGTAGACCTAGGAACACCCAGGAGTCCCCACAGGGTTCTCCATGTCAACAGATTGAAACCATATGTGGACAGGGCAGACATGGGCTTGCTCATGGCTACTGATGAGGGACAGGAGGAAGAGAGTGACCCACTCCCTGACCTGCTCTCACAGAACCCTGATGATGGGTCAGTGGATGGTGTAGCCTTGGCAGGCAGCCTCACTGCCCAGCAGCAAACTGATTGCAGACAGGTGCTCAATCAGTTCAGGCATATGTTCTCTCTGACACCAAGTCAGACCACCTGGTGCACTCATGAAGTGGACACTGGGGACAGTCTGCCTATTAAAAATAAGATTTATAGGCAACCTGACCATGTCAGGGACTGTATCAGGACAGAAGTCCAGAAGATGTTGGATTTGGGAGTTATTGAACCCTCAGATAGCCCTTGGGCTAGTCCAGTGGTCCTTGTGCCAAAACCTCACACCAGTGGTGGGAAAAGAGAGATGAGGTTTTGTGTGGACTACAGGGGTCTCAATGCAGTCACTAGGACTGATGCCCATCCAATACCCAGGGCAGATGAGCTAATAGACACTTTGGCCTCAGCCAAGTATCTAAGCACATTTGACCTAACAGCTGGCTACTGGCAGATCAGGCTAGCTGATGATGCAAAGCCAAAAACAGCATTCTCAACCCCTAGTGGGCATTATCAATTTGTGGTAATGCCCTTTGGTTTGAAGAATGCACCTGCCACTTTTCAGAGGTTGGTGAATACAGTCCTTACAGGTCTGGAAGCCTATAGTGCAGCATATCTAGATGATATTGCTGTCTTTAGCTCCACCTGGGAGGATCACCTGGTCCACCTCAGAAATGTTTTGGAGGCCCTGCAAAAGGCAGGCCTCACTATCAAGGCCACCAAGTGCCAGATAGGGCAGAGTCAGGTTGTGTACCTGGGCCACCTTGTAGGTGGAGGCCAGGTTCAACCACTGCAGAGCAAAATCCAGACCATCATGGACTGGGTTGCTCCAACTACCCAGACTCAGGTGAGAGCCTTCTTAGGCCTGACTGGGTACTATAGGAGATTTGTCAAGGGGTATGGATCAATAGTGACACCCCTGAATGACTTAACTTCCAAGAAAATGCCCAAAAAGGTTCAGTGGACAGCTAACTGTCAAAAGGCATTTGATGACCTGAAGCAGGCCATGTGCACTGCTCCCATTCTCCAGAGTCCTGATTACTCCAAGAAGTTCATTGTCCAAACAGATGCATCTGAATTGGGGGTAGGGGCTGTACTGTCACAATTGAATGAAGAAGGTCAGGATCAGCCAGTAGCTTTCATTAGCAGAAGGCTGACCCCTAGAGAGAAACGTTGGTCAGCCATTGAGAGGGAGGCCTTTGCTGTGGTCTGGGCTCTGAAGAAGTTGAGGCCATACTTGTTTGGTACTCACTTCCTTGTTCAAACAGACCATAAGCCCCTCTTATGGCTAAAACAAATGAAGGGTGAAAACCCCAAACTGCTTAGGTGGTCCATTTCCCTACAGGGGATGGACTTTACAGTGGAACATAGACCTGGGAGTAACCATGCCAATGCAGATGGACTCTCTAGGTACTTCCACTTAGAACATGAAGACTCAACTGGACAAGGTTAGTTTAATGTCCCTGCGTTTGGGGGGGTTGTGTAGGAGAGTAGGATCTGCTTCACATGGGTACCCCCACTTTTTGCTGATGCTTCACTGTTTTTCGACTTTAGTCTGGCTGGGGCCCTGCTAATCAGAACCCCAGCCTAGCTGCTTCCTCTCTAAAATGGTTTCCATGTACCTTAGGTACATCTTTGATTGGAATCTGGAGTGCCCTTATAAGTCCCTAGTATATGGTATACTATGTACCCAGGGCATAGGTACCCCAGAGGCCTGCCAGGGGCTGAAGCATGTATTATGCCACCCCTGGAAGGCCAGCCAAAATGACACCACAGGTCTGCTACTGCAGCCTGGGTAAGGTGGTGCATGCACCCCTTACTGTGATATAGGCTACCTATATCACTACCATTGCACACACATATAAACCTATAAGTCACTCCTATGGCAGGCCTTTACAATCCTGAAGGCAGAGTGCTTGGTTTTTATGTGAGAGGGTGCCCCTGCATGAGCAGAGCCCCTCTGCAGCGTTCGGAGTCCCTCCTCTGATGCTGTTTGTGGTACAGCCTGACCATATACTCTTAAGTGCATTATATCCTCGCGGTAGAATGCTAACTTTGGACTGGCTGCACCAAAACATGTCGTGTTTGGTGTCAAACATCTTGGAATACTACCCCCCGCCAGTCCTGGTGGCGGGGGTAGCATTCCACCCTTCTAGAGGGAGAGACATGTACCCACCGGCCTACCCGGTAACTTCTTTACAGAGCCCTGGCATCACAAAATGGATGCCGCTGCCACAGACACGGGTCTGGCCTCCTGCTGCTGACTGAAACTCCGGCAGGGGAGGCCTGGACAATAGGTTTCCTGTCGCAGGGAGGTGTAACCACCTCCCCAGACAGGATAGTGTGTATTGGGGCTGGGCGGGAGCACTCTCTGGTGCTTTGAAGTCCTGCACTGGGGGCACATTTGGTGTCCCTGTGCATATGCCCAGTTCAAACCGGTTGCAGGGGCTACCTGCCCCTGCTCTGGCGTGAAACTGGACAAAGGGAATGGGTGTAACCACCCCTCTTCCCTGACCCTCCCATAGGTGGGTCCCCAGAGTATGTCCAACCCCTAACTTAGTATAAGTATGGGACCCCAGTCCTTAGGACTTTAGATTACCCTGGACGAAACTCTGAAGCCGAATCCTGGACCTTCGACGCTCTACTTCAAGATTAGAGGACTGAATAATCTCCCTTGGGGTCAAGGAGTGACTCCCCTGCTTGGCAGGCACCTAAGAAGCAATTGTCCGGTCTGCATCACTGAAGCTCCCGCCGGACGCCGAAGTCTTTGCAACACCAGAGGTAGATTTCCAGACTTACCCGAGGCTGCCCTGAGTCCCCAGCGAAGCTGAGGCCCGTAGCTGTTGTGGGTAATGTGGAACCATGACCCCTAGACACCGAGAACTTTTGCAAGTGCATCCTCTTCCTGGCCTCCCACGAAGTTGTGCTTTGGGCTCTGAGTACCCCCTGCCTCCAGCACCAACTGCACCGAAGATCACTGGCCTCCACTCCACGAGTGTCCTGTGAGCCAGCTCCAAGTGTGTCCAGTTGAGGCTCCTTCACGGTCGCTAGTCTGTTGGCTAGTGGGCCCTCCCGAAGGCAACTCTTCTTCTGCTTGGGCTTTCCTGGTTGCTCCAGACGTGCCCTGACTTACCTTCGCTGGGTGAGTCCCTCAGACCTTGCTGGTCTGCATCAACGTCCTTTCTTTGTTTCCACGTGACTTGCCGTTGCCAAGGCTTGTTGGGTCCAATCCGGTCGCTGACACCTCAGCAATCGACAGACGTCAAGGGACAGCTCGAATCCAGCTCCTGGTTGTCGTCGACACCTCCTGGACCTCGTGGCTGAAGAGTCAAGATGAGCATCAACCTACCTGAAGCACCCAACATCGGTGGGCATCTGCTCATCGCCTTCCTGGTCACTGGCTAGTGACCCAGACTCTGTCCCCTCTGCTTTCAGGTTCTTCAGATCTTCGATCCACCCTTGGATCCACCCGGACACTTTCGACTTGGTCGCCAGCAGCCTGCTGCAGCAGATCGCCATTGAAAACGACGACGAAACCCGACGCCAAAAGACACCTATGCACCCGGCTTCCCTGGGTGAGGTAACTTGAGTACTCCGGTGCTCCCGTGGGTATTGACTCTAGAACTGCCCAGTTCTAAAGGGATTTGCTCCAAGTCCTCCTCTAAGTGTCCTTTCCTTTTAAAAATCCAACCGCGACTTTCCCCATAGAAGTTAACGGTGGCTCGCAGCTGTGTTCTCACACTGCACGCGTCCCCCGTGGGTCCCCTGTGTCACTACCTTGGGTGGTTCCTTGGGGTCCAAGCACTTCTACAGGCTCTAGGCCTTGTGTCTAGCTCAGTCGTGGTTCTTATACCACTTTATTGGTATATGGTTTGGTACGCCCCTAGGGCTCAAACGTGTATTTGTGCTATTACTGTTGATAACTGACTTGTAACTTATGTACTTTGAACTCTAGCCTCGTAAAGAGACTAGAGGGGTGTGTTTAAGACTAAATACATATATTTTATATACATACCTGGTGTGGTCCTCTTTCATTTGGTCACTCAAGAGATTATAGACTGGTAAAACAAGCTGCTTTACATTCCTTCAAGACTTAGCCTGAAGGCTGCTCTCCATAGCTACCACTAGGACAGCTTTCAATAAAGGTTGTCTTTATCCTATCTCCAATAAGGGGTTGTTTGGACTGGTGCACGGTGCCCACTATAATTAGTGGACAGCATATACCAGGCCAACTTCTCACAGTGTTGACATGCTAACTTGGTTTTGTGTAGGTGTCTTGTGACATGTATTGGGCATGAGTATTGCAGTTCTGTCCTGTTCTTCAGTGCTTTTGACTGTGTGTCATGTCTGTCCTTCACAGGGTACTTTCAGAGTTGTTTGGTCAACTCGGATCCCCCAACACCATGATTCAACTTCCAGGGTGGAAGCAGTCGTTTCCCTACAGGTGATGTGCCACACACCCCTGGACTTTATTTCTTCTACACTTGTTGACTGTGTGGCCACTGCCACGTGGGATTACCTTGCATCTGTAGTGGAAACAACATGTTGCAAATGTGTAATAAACCTGTGCTTCACTTTGGGATGTGCGTTGTCTGTGGTCACACATCTGACAGACATTTGCTTACTGCACCTGTGGGCTAGTTAACACAGACTGTGAATAGGTGTGGTGTCTGTGCATTCCACTGTATTTCCTGGCAACATCAGTGTAGGCGATGAGTCAGATGGCCCTGGTGTGTATGTGTTGTGTAGCCCTAGTGGTGTGTCTCCCTCATATGTGTCACGTCGCCATGACTCACATGACGGTGTTGAACTTGCTGTAGCAGTTAGCATGCACAGTGTCATTTAGCAGATCATCATCTCCATGACAAAAACAAAGTTGGAATCACAACAGAGGCAAGTATGGTGTATTAGTGAGTTTATTTACATACATGTGTGAGTATAGTGCACAGGATAGTGGGTGCTGTACATTGGGATTGGAAACCAAAGTTCCCAGATGAGTTGGAAGTGTTGGTAGCAGAAATGTCCTGAGTAAAGTCCACAGTCATCTGATACATTAGTCCAACTTAAACTCCCCATGTCATGTGGGAGAGTTGGGTTGCATTCGACAGGGTGAACAGTTTGCACACAAAGGAGAATTTCCAGAACAGGTGTTGTGTTCCTGGGGGATGTACATGGCCATCGGCCTCTCAGTTGTCCTTCCTCGGACGGCCCCTCTTCTTTCTGGGGGGACCCTCACGGGCAGGCCGCTGCGGTGCAGAGGACTCTCCACCAGAGTCATCCTCCCTCCCTGTGGCAGTTGCAGTTGTTGCGGCACCAGATGTTGTGGGCACACAGGGAGGTGTGGACATGTTGGTGCTAATCTGGCGGAGGCATGTCAATATGTCCCTCTGCACCGCTGTCAGTTCTTCCAATGTGTCCCACTTGGACTCCATGCCAGACATGTGTGTCTCCACACGGGACATGTGTGTCTCCACACGGGACATGTGGGAGTCCTAGCGGGCATGATGGGCAGCCTGCTGCTGTTGAATGTCCTTGAGGATCCCCACTACCTGGCTGACCTCTCCGGTGCTATTCTGGTACGCATCAGCAATGCGTACCAGTTGTGGGTCATCATGCAGTCCAGACCCCTCTGCAAACAGCGACCTCTGCCTACCACCCCTCCCACCACCCCTGGCCACACGTGCGGGACCTGCGGTGGTGCGCACAGGTGACCCTAGGCCCCCTTGGGGGTTGGTACTGGGGTTGTTGTCCGTTGCTTCACGGTGGGCTGGGGTCCCTGTGCTGTTGTCATTGAGTGTCCTTGGTCTGTCCGTGTCGGCGGGGGTGGTCTGTGTGTTGGCAGATGTTGGAGGAATAGGTGCAGGGGGTGCAGATGGTGGTCCTGCTGGTGCTGCATGATGACTCACACCGGAGGTGCCAGGTTGGTCTTCGCCATCCGATGAGGGCAGAGGCTGTTCCACACCAGAGAGCTCACTGGCCACCGGAGCCTGGGACAGGGACTCCTCCTCATCTGCTGCTGTGTCCCCATCATCACCTGTTTTTGGAAGAGACACACAATGTATGTTATGTTTCTGCAGGCATCAATGGTTCAAACACATGACAGTTGTGACTGTACCTCTGGATGCGGCCCTGTACATTGCATTGTCCTAAGTTGTCACAGTCAGAGGTTGATATTGGTGTGGCTCATTGTCCTGCCAACCTGATGCTTTGCAATGTGGATGTTGAGGTGTGTGCATGACCAGCATTGGTGGTATTTGGTTGACATCCGGACCTCCTTCTCCCCCAGCCCAGTTATCCCACCATGAAGCATGCCACCCTTGCAGTGGGTGCAGGTTAACTCTCAGGATGTCAGTCAGTGGTGTCCTGCTGTTGGTTGGTGCCCAGTTCCCAGCAGGGCCTGGTACTCCCACAACAGAGGACCATTGTCAGACATCTTAGAAGTGGCTTTTCACTCCCTGTGAGGTGTGCATGCTTCAGTGTGAGCTTGCTGGGCCATGTGGGTGGGGGATGTTGAGCTGTGACTACCACTCCCATCATGCTATTGCCTACACCCCCCTTCCCAGCATTCCCATACTTCCTTCCTTTTGAGTCGACTTCACTGTGTGTGAGTGTGACAGCAATGGCAAGATGGCTGACAGTGGTGTCCTGCTGTTGGTTGGTGCACAGTTCCCAGCAGGGCCTTGTGCTCCCCACAGCGGTACCCAGTGTCAGCCATCTTGTCAGTTCTTTTCCACTCCCTGTGATGTGAGCATGGTTCAGAGTGGTGTTGATGGGCCAATTGTGAGGGTGACCAATATCTGTGACTACAACTCCCATCATGCTATTGCCTACACCCCCTTCCCAGCATGCCCATACTTCCTTCCTTTTGAGTCGACTTCACTGTGTGTGAGTGTGACAGCAATGGCAAGATGGCTGACAGTGGTGTCCTGCTGTTGGTTGGTGCACAGTTCCCAGCAGGGCCTTGTGCTCCCCACAGCAGTACCCAGTGTGAGCCATCTTGTCAGTTCTTTTCCACTCCCTGTGATGTGAGGAAAGTTCAGAGTGGTGTTGATGGGCCAATTGTGAGGGTGACCAATATCTGTGACTACAACTCCAATCATGCTATTGCCTACACCCCCCTTCCCAGCATGCCCATACTTCCTTCCTTTTGAGTCGACTTCACTGTGTGTGAGTGTGACAGCAATGGCAAGATGGCTGACAGTGGCGTCCTGCTGTTGGTTGGTGCACAGTTCCCAGCAGGGCCTTGTGCTCCCCACAGCAGTACCCAGTGTCAGCCATCTTGTCAGTTCTTTTCCACTCCCTGTGATGTGAGCATGGTTCAGAGTGGTGTTGATGGGCCAATTGTGAGGGTGACAAATATCTGTGACTACAACTCCCATCATGCTATTGCATACACCCCCTTCCCAGCATGCCCATACTTCCTTCCTTTTGACTCTGCTTCCCTGTGGGGTAGTGTGCCTGTGCTGACAGGATGGCTGACAGTGTTGTCCTGGCGTTTGTTTGGCTACAAGTCCCAAGAGTGTCCCTGTGCTTCACACAGCATAACCCAGTGTGGTTGTTCTTTGTGGGATATTTAATTAGAGTGTGAGGCATTGCATTCTCCCAGGTGAGTTGTGTGGAGTTTGTGTTAAGGGGGGGTGTGAGAAAAGCTGCTTGTAACTATGGTCAGAGCTGTCAGTCCTCCTTCCCACCCAGCCAGATATCCCACCGTGGAACGTGCTTCCATTGCAGGGAGTGCAAGTTGGCTTTCAGGATGTCAGTCAGTGGTGTCCTGCTGTTGGTTGGTGCACAGTTCCCAGCAGGGCCTTGTGCTCCCCACATCAGTACCCAGTGTCAGCCATCTTGTCAGTTCTTTTCCACTCCCTGTGATGTGAGCATGGTTCAGAGTGGTGTTGATGGGCCAATTGTGAGGGTGACCGATATCTGTGACTACAACTCCCATCATGCTATTGGCTACACTGACTTCACCAGCATACACAGCATTCCTTCCTTTCAGTGAGCTTCCCTGTGAGGTGGTGTTCTAGTGGTGGCAAAATATCTGACAGTGTTTGTTGGTTAGATTTGTGCCACTGCCTTGCTCTATTTGTTGTTAGGTTTGTACATGTCATGACACAGTTACATATCACTATGAGATGGCATGTATTGTGTTTATCTAACTAACATACACATCTTGGGATGATTATCTTTTGGCTGCTGTGGATTTGCTAAGGGTGCATGGTTTGACTATCCCCTTGACAGTGATGTGTGTGTATTGTCACACAATATTGGGTATATTGGTTGTGTACTCACCAGGCTCTGGGATGTTTGATAGTCCATATACGCTCACTGGTGGTAGGATGGGCCGCACCTTCTCCTCCCAGGGCCTGAGGTATACTGGTTTGGCAGGGGGGCCACTGCCGGTGCGATTACTCAAGGCGTAATCCTTCTTTAGTAGGTCCTTGACCCTCCTGCGCACATCATACCACCTGTTCTGGATGTCTTCCTTTGTGCGCAAACATGGTGATTGTGCGTTCACCCTGTCGACGATCCTCTCCCACATCTTGGTTTTCTGCAACATGGGGGTCTGTTGGACCAATGTACCAAACAACTGTGGCTCTACCCTGAGTATTTCATCTACCAGGACTTCCAATTCACTGTCTAGGAACTTTGGATTCTTCTTTGGGGGCATGGTGATGGGTGGTGGTGGGGATTGATGTGTGTGTGAGTGTGCAAGTGAGGGTGGGTGAGTGTAGGTTTTGCTGGGTGTATGTGAGGGTGCTATTTGGGAGGTGCTAATGGTGTGTGGCTTGTGTGATGGATGAGTTGTGGGTGTGTCTGTGTTTGCTGTCTGATGGTGTTCTGTGCTGGCAGGTCAGTTGAATTTGCAAAGGATCATGGTAGTGATTTGTGGCCTTTATATGGGTGGGGTTGTGGGTGTGTCTTTGTTCCATGTTTTTTCACCCCTATATTTATTGACTTTGTCATTGCTTGTTTGGCCCTTTTTTTTGTATTTTTCCTTTGTGGGTTCTGGGCATGTAGGAGACGTTCTTCTGACCGAGTAGGATGCTGAAGTTGGCTCGTGCGGGCTTCTCCGAGTCTTTCAAGCTGTGTTCCTGATGGGTTTCATGTGCGGCGTACGCGTCGGTCCCGGAGTATTGGGTTGCTTCGGCTCGGTTTTGTATGCGTGTCGGTCGTACGTCTTGGGCTCCGTGCGACTCGGTCTGGTTTTACATGCATTGCATTGTACTGCGCGGGTCGGAGTTCGCGGGTACGTTTCTGTCGGGTTCATTCCTGGTGCGTGTCGGTCGGGTGAATTCACGTAGTTTCCCGGCCGGATAGCTGGTTTCCGTGCGGTTCGGTCGTTCGGCTTGTGTTCCGTACGAGTCGGTCGTAATTCACATGCATTGCATCGTACTACGCGGATCGGGCAGCGCCGGTACGTGTCGGTCGGACTATATTCCCGTACCGAGTCGGTCGGTACGTTTTCCGGTCCGAATCGGAATCGGCCCCTAAATCTGCCTTTTGAAACACATTTAAGCTGAGCGAATGTGAATAAAAAAAGTTATCTCTTTGGCCTCGACCATATTTCTCATTAAACAATTATCCATTCCATGCTAATATTCTTGAATTATCAGTCTCCAAAGATATCCTAGGGGGTGGGCATATAGCATTATTCGATTTCAGGCAGAGCTCAGTCTCCCTTAATGTTAAACCAAGCATTTTTCAGCTGATTCGACTCTGTTTTCTTTCTTTTATGAATTTACAAGAAATGTTTTCTTTCTGAAAAAACATTATGGGAAAAAGAAATTGCCTGAAATAAGAACAACTATTGTGGCAGAATAATAATTTTAAGCAAGTTAATCCTACCTATTAAAGTCAATGAAAGCTTTTCCCAGGAACTGAAATATTGGCGTATTTTAGATAGCAAAGAAACGTAATTGCTAATATCGGCAGTGGCATGGATCCCCAAATAGAAAATTTGAATTATGCCTAGTCATGTCTTTGAATTCTAGTGGAAAATCATCAGGAAAGGTACCCAAAATCATCTTCTGAGTTTTGGTTGAATTACTTCTATAACCTGAAACCTTAAAAGATATGGCAACTATGTGATCTTATGTTATTGACATCTGCTGCCAAATAGAACACCACATCTGCATACAATTTAGTCATCTTGCTATCAAGTAGGCAGCTTTATAAAAATTGTTCCAAATAGAGGTATATCATTTATAAAGGTGCAGGACAAAAACTACTGAGAATTTCCTGTAAATATCCGATCCAAATCCATTCGGTCCCAGCGTTGGCCTAAAAACTCATTTTTGATTCCCTGTTTTATCTCTTAACCTAAAATGGACAAATTAGCTTGTTCATGTCTGATATAACCTATATCCTGATCAGTTAAATACAATTCTGTTTTTTCGATATGCATGTTCTGCTTATCAGATTTCAACAGAATTAGTGGAATACACACGCTACTTTCTCATTGCCTGTCTTTAAAATGTGACTTAAAGGCACTAGAGAACACATCTTGAATAAATAATATGTAATACTATAGAGCACAAGTGCTATTTAGCTTCATGTTACATACCTGTAAGTGGCATGCTATTTTGCAACACATTTGTTTTATGGCAGACAGTGCTGTTTTGCAGCAGATATCAGTATTTATTTGTTGCCTAGTGGAAAAGATACAAACATATAGGCACCGATCAGCACAAATTGTTGCAGAAAGAAATTGATCAAAATGGTATACACTTACAAACCAATAACATTGGGCTAGATAACACCTTGGTGCAAATTAGCAAGGACAAAAAATAGTGGTACCCCAACAGTGCAGCATAGACAAGCGAAGTATGTGGCCCAATATGTGAAAGTTTACGGCACAATATCACAAAAGGACAACCTCCCACCCCTCTTGAATGGCTGACCACAACATGGATGTTGTGGTAGCCATTACAGGACTCGGGGTCATGGTCCACATTAAAATGAAATGGAGTGAAGGGCAGGTTTTGAGGGTCACAAAAAGGAGCTCATACATAAGGATGAAAACAGATTTGAGTCACAATATAAACCATTTCTTGGAGGTACCACACTCATTTTAGGATGTGGATCCTCTGCTGGGTGTTGCTGAACCAAGTTTGAGAAAAAATTGTTCGCTGTCACGATTTTCTCATAGAGGTTATGGAAGGTGCTCCAGAAGCGAAAATGAGAATGCATTTTCTAAAACTTCACACTTTCTTCCTCAGCTATGTGAGAATAAAATCTGACATTCTGAATAAAACATCTACTTCCAATAGCAGCAACCCGCCTGTTGTTTAATTCACCAGTGTTCTACTGCAGCCTTCTACAGTGTTCTAATGAACAATTAGAACATTGGAATGTTGACGATGGAGAAGCAGTGGGCTATATAAACACAATAGGCTCGCTGCTCTCAACATTCCAATGAACTAATAAACCACCTCTACCTTTCTCTTTCCCCTGCCTTTCCAAAATACATGGAGTGGGCAGGGGAAAGTGAAAGGCAGGGACTGTGCTACAGGGCACACTGGAGCCTTCCCCATCCCTCCCCCCTTTTCCCTCTTCTCTCCTCCCTCCTCCCCTCTCTGTAGCTCACAGTCACTGGAGCCTCGGAGGGAGGGAGGGAGGGGGTAATGCTGCTCAGCTCATGGGTCTCCCTGGCTCAGCTGAACAAACAAAAAAAAGCAGTTGTGGCAAGCTGGGTAGAACCAGTGGCTGAATTCAGCCCTCTTTCACAGCTCTTGCTGTAAATGTTTAACAGCTAACAACCGTGGCCCTGCTCATGGCTGTTAGATGTTGAACAATCACAGCAACAGGCACGAATCAAAGGTGTCAGAGCTTCAGAGATTTCACCTCCCTCAAGCTCTTATGCCTTTGTATTTTATAATTAGGACATTCTGCCCTCTAGGGGGAGCTGAGATGGAGACAGGAAACCTCACTGCTTGGGATGGAGGTTGTGCGCCTTTGCTTACCGCCACGGTTTCAGTCTTGCTGTATGCCCCTGGCATCCTGGTGAGAGCAGCCCGGGGGAGAAAACTGGGGGCATCCAGATTGTAGTCTTGTCTCCTGGTATGATGCTGTCATACGCCCACGGCCGGAAGCTATTGGTCTTGTCCTGATCGTGCTAATCTTGCCCACGCCCACTCTGCATTTAGCGAATAGCACGGCCGTGACTGCACCTGACCCATTCATGAAGACTGGTGAGTTTCAGGTGTACAGCAGGGCCGTGGGTGCTTCATGTGGCGTTGTGCTTGTGCTTGGTGCTTGGCGTTTGGTGGCTGACTGACCCTGACTGACCCAACCACCAGGGAGTGTCTGGGAGAGAAGCAGAGAAGACTCACAGGAGAGGCATGGAGGCCTTGAAAGTCCAGACTTGGATTCTAAAGACTGTGGGAGACTGTTGAAGTCTGTTTCAAGACTATTAAGGCTGCTGTAATCTGATACCTGGATACCTGGATATTGGTGGTGTGTGTGGCAGGTCCCTACGACCTGGGGAGGAGGTAAGTGACTGGTGTTTGACATCAGCCAGCCTATCTGTTAATTGTTATCTTCTTAAGGCTAATACTGTCTCACAAGTGAGTGAGTGAGTTTAGTTTTAATCTACACAACGCATGGGTAAATGCAAGCTGCCACACAGGAGGGATATATCCACAACCAGCTCTAGTACAGGAACTACTTTGGACTCCTTTCTGGTGCATGCTGTTAGTGTATTGTTGAAGGAGATTGAACTGGTAGAGAGACAGTTGTAGCTCAAATGTGGAGAAGACCTAAGACCTGTCATCTCATGGTTAAGTTCTGAGCCACTGCAATCTGCAAAATCTGCTAACGCTGAGGCAGTCGAGAGAAATACGTCGCTCCCTGAGGCTGTCTTGCTTGGTCTGGGGAGTCGACAGCCACACCTGGTGCCTGCTCTGGTCCCTGTCCTGGCCTCAATAACAGTTCATGCAAACCTGTGGCAAAAAAGGAGAGGAGAATAAAACCAGGCCCAGCCTCAGCTACTACTAAAAAAACGGGTCAAAAATTAGATCTACTCTGAATCCGGAACCTTTGCACCAACCGTTTCTCCTCCAGTTGTTATACAAGACATTGGCCAGTTGGAGCTAAATGTGCTTGGGGAAAAATCAGTCGATAAAATAAAAGGGTGTTTAACTTCTGCTATTGCACTGATCCTGGGAAAGCTAAATACTCTGCAAGGGGTAACTAAGGAATTAGTATCCAAGGGTAAGCCTACCCCAGTCCTCCTAGTGACAACACATGAATCAATAAACCAATTAAATAACTCTAGTGCCCTGGATACTCATGGGGGGCTGATACTCAGCCTCAGATTTTACCCAGGAAAACGGGTTCAAATTCCTTTCCAACAAAGGCCACTGCTACATCAAAGAGGCTTGACATAGCCCTGAGGGGTCCTCAATCACAGGCTGGAGCCAGTCGTAGAGGGCCTAAAGACTAGGCTTGGGAGTGAAATTCTGCTCTGCTCGCAAAGTTTGCAGAGTTTTTCCCACTCCATGCTTGATTAGCGTGCGGAGTTCCAAAAAACTCCCCTTTGTGTAGTGGGGAGGAGTTTTTTCTCCGCTCGCTCTTGCCAACGTTAAGATGACGAGCGAGGAAAATCTTACTCCAGACCGCCTTCCGGTGAGATTTCTCAACACAGGTGGTTGCAGATGGTTGCTACTGCTTGCATTGAGAAACCTTCCGTTCACGTTGAGTAAGCTGTCACTTGAGTAGACCATCTACTCGAGTGACAGAAAGAAGCAGCACCCTCTTGCACTGCGCGTGGTGCTGTTCGTGCAGATTTTACAGCATGAGACAAACACCTAAAAATCAGCACGAATGGCAGCAGAGTTTTTGGGTCACTTTGCGGATTTCCGTGTAGTGGAACTCCGCTAACTCTACCCAGGCCTACTAAAGACTCACCAACCACCACTGACCATTACCATCTAAGCCTTGGTATAAAACTCTGCTCTGCTCGCGGAGTTTGTGGAATTTGGCAACTCTGCGTTCTGCAGAGAACGTAGTTACTGATAAACTCCGCACTCCGCAACGGAGCAGAGTTTTTATTTGTTGGCGCTCTCGAAATGTTATTTTGCGCATGCAGGGGTGGCTTGCCGGGCTCTAGCGAGTGACCATGATATTTTCTAGCTGCTCCCCGGCACCCATGGCATTTTCTAGCCACCCACGAGCTCCAGTTAGATTTTGATGCCGCTAGCGCGGCTTTAGGCCGTGGCAGCAACTTCCAGTGCTTCTTTTGTGACACACATGAGCGCGATCGACCGTGGCTTCAGCCTGGGGATGATTTTCTCCTTGAGAAGCCGCTAAATCTCCACAAAAAGACAATTTGGAGTTAAAAACCTTCTCAAATGGACCATTTGCGTTGGTTTTTTGTGCAAGGATTCCTTTTTTTTAAACTTTCTTTTCTAACAGGCAGGAATTGCCCCAGAGTCTCCAACTTCCTGTTCCTGTCCAGCAGGCTCCTTGCAGTGCTTTGTCCATATTCTGGTCACGTTTCATTTGGATTTGAAGCTGGAAGGATCACTCTGTGTCTGCTGCATACATACTATTAGATTTAAGGACTTTGTATTTGAGATTTCACAAGTAAGTCAAAAAACTGTTGTAGGACAGTGTTGTTTGTTTGATAAAGGGCATGCACCAGGATTTATTTGTATTGTTATTCAATTTTTAAAATTTATTGTGGTGGGTGTGGCCTGCAGTTTCAGTAGGGGTCTAGTTATGTTTGTGTAAGTCATTTTTCTTCTTTTGTAAAGGAAAAAAGTTGCACAGTTTAGTACATTTTCTCCATGTTATTTAATAAATTTGCAATATTCATTTAATTTACTATGTGGCCTAGTCTGCCAAGCGCCTTCCATCTAGTAGGCCGTAGTACTAGTCATGAGTACATGGAACAACTGTTTCTGCGGTGTCTGTTGAATTGAAACATCATTTAAGCCATGAATGGCATTGGATTAAAATACAAAATGTTATTTTATGTGGTCTTTCACTTTTGTTATTCTGCAAACTGTTTATAGGTGGAGTAATGCCTTTGGAGGATGTGTGTTGTTGTAAAAAATGCTAGCCCAGTTCATTTTCGCTTTTGGCTTTGCTGAATTAATGCCATGTTCTCTGTGTTACCATGCGTCATTTGTCTGGCCAGTGTGTGAGTGTGTTTGCCATAGGCCACCATTTGTCTGTTCCCCATGCCATGTAGCCAGGGGCCATTTTGTATAGTCAGTGCCCATAGGCCTGCATGTGTTCTTTGTTCTCCATGCTTCTTTCTTGTTGTTTGACCATCTGTCTTGCGGCCATTTTGTGTTGGCAGCTAGTGAACTTTTGCCATAGTCCTGCATGTGCTTTTTGTTTGTGGCCATGCCTCCTTCCTTGCTGTTTGACAATGTGGTCAGTGGTCATTTTCTGTAGGAAGCCAGTGTGCGTTTGCCAAAGGCCTGCATGTGATCTCTGTTTCTGGCCTTGCCTCCTTGCTGATTGTTGTGACCATGTGGATGGTTACCATTTTGTGTAGGCAGCCATTGTGCTTTTGCCATGGGCCTGCATGTGTTCTTGTGTGGCCAAGCCTCCTGCTTCTGGTTTGTTTGACCATGTGGCTGGCGGCCATTTTGTGTGTTATGCTTGAGGCCTAGTAGCTCAATGCTCATACTAAATGTACTGAATGAACTGTGTTTTATATATTATTACATACTTTTGGGGTATTTTTCATCTGCACCACTCTTCGCCTCCCAAATCCCAGTGTGTTTCATATTCAATTTTCCCCTAGCACATCAGCAATTATGTTTTTTTAATTTAATTTTTCTGATTTTTCACAAACATTTTTTTATTTAATTTTAAAATATTTCCATTTTTTATTTCCTTTCGTTAATTTTTCCCAAAAATTGTTACTTTTTCAATTTTTTCCCCAAAAATCAAATTTTTGTAAGTAACTTTTTTCCCCTTTTTTGCAATTATTTTTTAACATTTTTTTTCTAATTTGTTTTCCATTTTCCTTACATCCGGTGTGCACAGCTGCACAACCGCATTAATTTTCTATGGATTATCATTTTTTAAGGATCAGTTTTCTTTTGTCACCTACACCTCCCTGAGTGCCACATTCCAACTTTATGAACATAAAGCAAACAGTTACATCTGTGTGCTGATGTTGCTCTTTCTTATCCTTCCTGAGTGTACATGAAAGTTTATGTTGGTGTGGTTTTACGAATGGAATGGATGCATGATGCTACAAATTCAACTGCAGCGATGCCACGTTTCACTTATGTTCTTCTTGCTTGTTTGCTTTTAGGTGCACAAGAGAAGAGACATCACCCACAGTACTGCAGACAGAAGCTGCCTGTGCACGACGTGAAGAGTGACCACAAAACACGGCCATCTCTTCAGCTTGTGAAGCTAAGTGCCACTGCCAATTTGCAGCTTCAAGATGCCCTCAAAGAAAGGTGCTGCCAAGAAAGTGACCAGTGCGGAGGAGAAGAAGCTAATTTCCACCACTGGCGTGCCTGCCAGAACCTTTTTCGACAAACATGTGCCTGCTGCACCGGCCTCCGGGGAGCAGGCTTGGAGCAGCAACCCCCCCTTCAGTGGACCCACACCAACCTAGGCCCAAGCCCAAGTCTGGCACAGAGGCAGCCACTCTAATCTGGCAACGCTGACGAGCAGTGACATTGAAATGGACTTGTCTCTTTCGCAAAGTAGTACCCAGTTGTTGCTGAAACTCAGATAAGTGGACAACAACAGCTGCAGCCAGCAATAGTAGTTCTTCCTGAAGTAGGAGCAGTGCAGGAGATTGAGCTTCATGCTGAGGAAATATAAGAAGCCGCACTTTCAGAAGATCCATTGTCTTCCAAATCTCCAGCAAGAAAAAAGGTATAAATATTGGACCTCAGACATTAACTCTTCAGTACACTTCTGGACCTGTGGACTCTGCCAGGAAGAAGGACTGCTCTGCTGCCGAAAGGACTGCCACTCTGCTGGACATTTGTTGTGAAGGACTGCTGCCCTTCTGTGCTGACCTGCTGCCCTCTTACCTGGGTGAGAAGTAATGGCTCTGCATCTCTACAACCCAGGACTCCAGAGTGACTCCAAAGGACAATTTGGCTGGCCTCCTGATCAGAAGCCTCAGGGACATAACAGGCTTCCTACCATCTTGAACCCATCACCTGGACTCTGCCATCTGCGAGTTCTACCCTACCAAGTGGTGCCGCCTCAGCGATGGACCCTTAGAATTGGGCCTTAAGGTGCTCTGCCAGCTCATCTGTTCATACAGCAGAACAGAAGAACTGACACATCTCCTTTGCTGCATGGCGCAACTCCGAGCAGAACTGACTCATCACCTCAGCTGCATGGACTCTCCCAGCACCAGGACTACGCATCACCCTCGCAGCCTCATTGTATCTGCTGCTTGACTCATCCTCAAAGCAGGTCCTCACATCGCAAGCCTCACATCAACTTCAGCCTCGACGACAATGCAGGGATCTGCATCGCAAGCCCCATAGCGTCATCAGATCCAGCCAGTATTCAACGCATCCTTGATGCAGAACTTCACATCGCAGGCCCCCTCATCAACAGCCTCCTTGACAATGACGCAGGACCTCACACCGCAACCTCATAGCTCCTCTTAACTGACACTGCACGATGCATCTAAGACCAGAAACTTGCATCACCTCAGCTGCGCAATGCATCCTTTACATGGGACTTTGCAACACTTCGCAACCAGGATTTATATCAGTCTGGTTCAGCGAGCCTAACTGGGTCCATGTAGCTGGCCCGCGATCCATCGCAATCGACCTGAACTTGTGACTTTGCCCTGGTCTAGCACAACCAGATATCCACAGTTGGTGATTTGTGCTTTTTGGTGCTATTTCCACTTGAATCTCTAAAATTTCATTTCTTTGGTTCTATTGATTGGATTTTTGTCATTTTGGTCTTAAATTATTTATTAAATTCTACTCTGTTATTCTAAATTGGTGTGGGATTTTTCTCGTGTTGTGTTTTACTTTATTACTATTTGAATGGCTGCATAACTACTTCACGCATTGCCTTTAAGTTAAGCCTGACTGCTCTGTGCCAAGTTACCAGAGGATTGCGCGCAAATTCATTAAGAGTTTGATTGTGACTTCACCCTGACAAGGATTGTGGTTTCTGCATGAGTAAGGTTTCACCCCCCCCCGACAACAAGTAACACAGTTTCTTACATCTAATAAAAAATCAGAGTGCTAACATTTGAGTTATAACAAAATTGTGTGGCTCCTGAAGCCATTGTGATGGAATCAAAGCTGCATTTTCTTTAGAAATTATCAAAACGAGGGGGTTCTTTTTGTTGTAAAAATTATTGTTAGTGCTCTAGAAAGCTAACATGAGGGCAGGCAGGTGGCAGGGGCATTGGCAGCACAATAGACTGTGGTGGGCAGGAGGGAAGGTGCAGGGACATGGACAACGGAGGGCAGGGGGTGGGAGGGCAGGATCAGCAAGCTGACCATGGAGGGCTGACAGGTATGGGCAGTGCAGCACAACAGACTACAGAGGTCAGGATGGAGGTGGAGGGGGCAGGGGCATTCACACAGAGAATGGATTGGAAGGGGCAGGAGCCAGGCTAGCAATCTGACCATGAAGGGCAGGCCGGCATGGGCAGTTGCAGCCAGCTGAACATGAAGGGGGGATGGGAGGGGGCAGAGGCACACAGGTGGAGGGCAGGGGAGAGGGAGCAGGGACTGGGGCAGCATTATGGACCATGAAGGGCATGTAGTTGGGGCAGGGGCACGCAAATGGTGAATAGAGGGCAGAACAAAGGCGGCGTGGCAGCACAACAGACCACAGAGGGCAAGATGAAGGTAGAGGGGGCAGGGGCAGGCACACGAGAATGGAGAGCAGGTGAGAGGTGGGCAGAAGCAGGGCTAACAAACTGACCATGGAGGGCAGGCTGGCATGGGCAGTGGCAGCAAGCTGACCACAGAGCATAGGTGGGAGGGGGCATGCAGACTGAGAACGGAGAGCAGGTGGGAAGAATTATAGTTCAGTAAATTATAACTTAAGCTCCTGCCATGCACTACTTAGACCTCATATATTGCATTACTCATAAAATGTTAAATGACATCATTGATGGCTTCACTGATGACATCGCAAATGTCATCATCACTTATGACATTATCCAATTAATTTGACAGTTTGCTATATGCTTTTCATATTGGAGGGTATTCAGCAAGGCACATTTTCTGTAACCTCTAATGTGTTAAAAGTTCTAACCTTTAGCAACATTCAGAAAGTGAAGCATATCTTTGGAGTCGCACACATTTATTCGATACTGTGCACTTGTTTTTACTAGTCGTGAGGGACGTCAGAATTGTAATGGCTCTGTAGACATTAATGCACTCAGCAATTTATGTAAGAGTAAACTTGCATGTTCAGATTACTTAAAAGTGTAAATTACCTTTGTGAAGTATCCTGATAATGTCTCTGTAGACATTAATGTGGTTAGCGATTTATTAAACCTTGAATACTGTTCAAAAGAGTATTGATGATTATTTACATTACTACGATGTGCCTGCTTCATATCTGTTCATTGGCCACTGATAAGGCATTCGCACCAGGTCCTATACACAACCTTTGGTGTCTGCAAAAATATTTTACACATATTCCTGAAATGAGCAGAATGGCATCAATAATTAGGGTAACGCTTATACAGCGACTTGAACCATTTCAGAGTCACTCATGCCTCATCCATTTTTCAACAATGTATAATGTCTCAGAATTTTCACTAACTTCTGTAAATAAATAACCACACCATATAAATATCCAGTTTATATAGAAACGGTTGATAGCACTACATGATAACCTTTTAGCAGCATGTGCACAAAAATCCCCAGTTGAACAATATATTATAAGATTAAGCATTAGTTTTTCTCACATATTTTGGCAACATGATGTTGATTTAAGCTGCAACCTATTTTTTACGTACATCTGCAATTGACACTAGTTGCGTTCGGTCTCTACCATGTATACTGTTTCTCTCAACAGTTTATTGGTAGCTAAACCGTGCACCATATAAATTTTGCCATAGTGAATCAAACCTGTCTCCATTACTTTACAATTTCGGACATGCACACATGTACATATAATCAATCTACGGTATATGTTTGTAGGCCCATTACTACCTATTTCATTTTCTAAAATGATCTAGTGCAGTGGTTCACAACCTGTGGTCCTGGCACCTCTGGGGGCCCTCTAAGCCTACTCAGAGGGTGTGATTGTTTAGAAAATGAAATAATATTAGCAGATTAGTAAAGTGTACATAAATAAAGAAGCAAAATGTAAAATTAGAAGATAAATATTAAGTTAGTATCTTCATATTGATTTGTGGTAGCAGTTCTAGTGTAGCAAGCTATAGTATGGATGATGAGTGGCCCCAATTGTATTTAGGAACGCTCCAATATACCCATCAAAGTTTGTTTTTGTAATAATTTGTCAATTAAAATATTTCATCATCTAAGTATTTGTTTGATGAACGCTTGTTTCTGTATTTTATGTTTATTGTTTTGTGGTTCCAACCATTGAAAATGCTTAGGCTGGGGACCCTGACTACCAGTAATGACTCAGAGGGGTTCACCGGATTCAAATAAGGATTTAGTGGGGGTCCCAGAGTTCCAGTAATGATTAAGTGGGGGTCCACAGAAGTCAAAAGGTTAAGAATCATTGATCTGGGAATGATAAAGTAATTTCTCATGCAGTAGCTTGGATGATGTTTAAGTGATGTCATAAACAATGTAAATGATGTCATTTGAGATGTGATCAGTGATGTAATATGTGAGGTCATAAGCAGTGCATGGTGTGGGCAATTTATAGTTCATTCACTGGCAAATGTCACTGTTTATTTTTTTTATAAACATTAGTTTGCACTAGTTTTTAACCCATTTCTCCACATAACTATAATGGCAGTTTAACCTTTGGATTTTCCAGAGAATATATATTTATATATTTGTTTATACAAATTTACAAACACACACATCTATTCTCTCAGCATTCTTTGCAACAAAAAACAGTGTGCACTCTCATTTGCCCACTAGATTTATTATGTATTACTAAACATCTTGAACGGATAGACATACACAATAAAAGCACTTTGCAATAGGTGGCTAGGTATATATATATATATACATATATATATATATGTATATATATATATATGTATATATATATATATATATCACATAACCAGCCTCCGAGCACAGGAGCCCCCGACCCTACAGGGTGGCCTCAAAACAATGAGCACGGAGCAGCCCATCCATTAACTCTCCAATAAAGAACCACACTGAGGCCCAATACCGGAGTAAGCGCATTTAATGACAGGCACAGCAGCGCAACAGCATCTCCATTCCCTTACGCGTTTCGGCGTCATGTTTGCCTTGATCACAGGTGGAGACCATAAAATGCACAGTGCTTTCGTGCGCGCCTTTTAACTTAAAAGTCACATGACAGTCATTTTTTAATACAATCCCCATGATGCATTGCACTGGTCGTTGTAATATACTGCATGGAATCTTGATAGATTCTCGTTCTTATTCAATGGGGCATATTCTCAAGGACTTATCGCCAAGTTAGCGGCACTTTATTGCAGCCAAAGTGGCAATAGATTTATCGCCCTATTCACAAGCTGGTGCTAACAGCCAATATCGCCAGTTTTCCTGCGATAGCTGCCGCAAAAAACATCGCCACGGATGACACCGGCAACTAACGCTAATGAGATGCAGAGTAGGCGTTCCTGTGCAAAAAGCAGCGAAAACACCACTTCGCAATATTCTCTACGACCAGCCAGATCGGCGATAAGATCCCAAAACAGGCAATAAGGCGCGTTAGCAGCAGGGATTTAACACCTGCTCTTACCTGGTGTTAAGTCGGACGACAACCTGCACCACAAAAGGGAGCCCAGACCAGAGCCACACCTGAAGAACAACAGATGCCATGGAGCTACTGATCATGCAGCTCGGAGCCCCAAGAGGGCCACAACACTCACCAACACCGCACCCAGGCCCGCCACCCCCCCCCGGGTCCCCCCCGCCACCCCGGAGTGTCACAGAGGCAGCGCAGACAAAGACAGCGGACCTTCAGAAAACGCACCAGCCTCACAGACTTAAAACCCGAGGATGTCATTGCCCACTACAGGCTCAAAAGGACAACCATCCTCCGCATCCTGACCATCATTGCCCACAGGCTGACGGTACCAACACAGCGGACAACCAACATCCCTCCGCAGACAAAGCTGCTGGCTGTGCTGCACCTGTTGGCCTCTGGTACCTTCCAACCAACAACTGCCTGAGTCGGAGGAGTCTCACAGCCAGCCCTATCCAAGTTCCTCACACCTGTCTTGGATGCCATCATCAGCTTGGTACCCCAGCACCTTTACTTCCCACACACTGCGCAGGAACAGCTGGAGACCAAGCAAGGCTTCTACGCCATAGCTGGCTTCCCGCATGTGTTGGGGGCAATCGACTGTACACGTGTACTCCTCGTGCCCCCTGCCACCACTGCACACAATTACCGCAACAGAAAGCACACGCATTCCATCAATGTGCAGGCAATAGTGGACCAACTGGGACTCTTCACCAATGTCGTCGCCAACTACCCAGGCAGTGTGCATGATTCCTTCATCTTCCGACAGTCCATCATCAACCAGCGCTTTGAGGCTGGCACCTATGGGAATGCATTGCTCGTTGGTAAGTACCAAATGAACACACCACACACCTCAACTCCACAGTCATGCAACTCACGACTCTGGGAATGCACACATTACAAACTCACATACAACATGCCAAACAACATGCCCACCTACCAGACACGACAGCACAACTTACTGTGGTAACCTGGGCTAGCCATGTACACAAGCCATCAACGGCATGGCACCTCAGCCACACAATAGCAGAATGTGGGGAGAGGTGGGAACCAGGCATGTGCGAAGGAGGCAAGTGACCCATGAATGAGAATGTACACAATGCCAAGTGTGGCGTGGATGTGCTGGCCAGACTGCAGTATGCAGACCACAGACATGTCCATGTCGACATATACTGCTGGTGTTTGGAGTGTAGTGGACAGTGGACGCAACCATGTCACCTCAGGCAGTGGGGAAGACCAGGTACATGTAGCTGTGTCGTACCCCCCCTGTAAGCGTAAGCGGAGTGGCCTGGCGTACGACAGTCAAACATAGGGGTGTGGATAATCAGCCCGGGGCTCTGGGCATTGATAAGTGTTGGCCTTGCCAAGGAAGTAACTAATGCGTGTGTCTCTATTGTAGTGTCGGCGCCACCCGTCCCGCAATGGACAATGTTGCGATGTAGCATGCCCCCGGAGTGCGGGCTCGGCCGATGGGATAAATGAAGGAGCGCAAGCCCGCTCGGGGTCCGGGATCATACATGCCAACTGTTGTGTGTGTTGCTATTACCGCAGCAAAGGTCAAAGGTCTACCCTCAACCGCATCGCGAGTTCAGCCAGCCATGAACTCTAAATCTGTGTCCGCCCTATCCTTACCGTAGGCCTACACACACGTGGCCGCCCACCTTCAACGCGCAGCATCACAGTGTCGTTGTCAGGCTTGTGGACATGCGCAGACAGGCATGACAATGGTGTGCCGTAGGAGTGCAAGTGATGCAACCGCGCTGTGCACACTAGTAAATAGGCTCGGGGGAGGGAGGAGCAGCAGTGAGGCTACGTAATACACATTGATGCCGCTCATTTGCTACAAGCAGTACCTGTCAAACAGGAATCACTAAGTCACACATATCACACACCAATGAACTAGTGAGCCTGCCAACACATCATGCAGAACCAACTTTTGACTCATGTCTCTCTGCACTGTCACAGGTGATCAAGGATATGCACTCTGCCCTTGGATGATGACACCCCTCCGAGCCCCGAACACACAGGCCCAGAGGCAGTACAATGCGGCCCCCAAATGCACCAGGGGCATTGTGGAACGCACATTTGGGGTGTTGAAGTCACGTTTCAGGTGCCTGGACATCACAGGTGGAAGGCTCCTGTACAGCCCAGGCATCGTGTGCAAGATGATCGTTGCATGTTGTGTGTTGCACAACATATGTGTATGCACCAATGCCCCATGGCTACAAGTGCCAGATGCACCGGACGATGATGAGGAAGATGAGGCAGGTGAACCACACCCCACAGCAGCAGCAGCAGGAATAGCCCGTAGGAACACCATCATTGACAATTTATTCACATGAGCATGTCACATTGTCACAGTTCTTAGCAATCATGGGACAGTACAAAATGGCCACAGGCACAGCATGTGCAAATTAATTAATTACAACACACATTCCCTGTGTGCATGTTACTCATCTGTACAAGCACATCACTCTGACAAGTGTAAGTGCAACATGTAGTGCTAACAATCTCATAAATTGGAAATAGATGGTGGGTGTGTCACCTCTGTACAGAGAGGCTGTTTAGGGTGTCACGTATTCGAAATGCCATTTCTGTGTGTCAAAGATAGTACGGAATCCCACTCATCAGCGTTTCACATGTGTCCCAAATCATTACATATAGGCTGTCATTTGTGACCTACAATTGACAACAGGGCTTCTTTTGGGGTCAAATATGTACCACCATCATGCAGGGATGCACCCTGTGACTCAAGTCCTACAACATGAGCTACATGGACGTAAGGGGGAATCACTGCCCCTACATTCGTCCATGCTTTCATACTTGATTAATCATAGACATGACACATCTGTGTGTATTAGAATGTATTATTCACGTTCAGTGGAGTGTTGAAGTTGTCTTAGTACTGGGCCATGCATATAACACTTTACAATGTTGCCCCGTGGAGGGCCAGCCAGAGTCCTTTAGGTATTGACAAGTTACTCGGAAGGGGAAGAGTCCAGTCCGCAGGCTGATTGCTGTGTCATTGTTGAGCATACAAAATATGGCAGTCCATGGCGAGGTCCAAGGTTAGTGTCGCAGAGTGTGTCGGGGGACAGTGGAAGGTGTTATTCCAGGGCATGATGCAGAGGGCAGACCTAAGCAGAAACAAGCCATATGGCGGAGATGAATGCTACTGCTTGATCCTCATCTTCGTCCTCTGACGTTTCATGTGCCTCACATGTGGGTGGTGGTGCTTGGTTTGCAGCACTGTATGACACTGACACATCAGGGGCCGGAGATGTGGATGTAGAAGTAGCAGCAGCATTCATCTGCGCAATGTCTTGTGGCATCACTCCCATGATGAGAATCTGCAGGGCAAGGAAGATCCCATCTACAGCTTCCTCGTGTGCAGCCGTGGTAGCCATTCTTTGCGCCTGCATCCGCTCCATGCTCTCCATGGCCGTCCTCATGTTTCCAAAATCAGGGATGACATCGCTGTAGCCACTCTGACTAGACAGTTGTTCTTGTCTCCGAGTCATGACTCCAGCAACGCCAGCCATGGATTGTTGGAGGGCATGGGGTGGACTGTGGGTGTCCGTTAGGGAGTGTAAGAGGTCCCTGATGGGACTTAGACACCCACATATGGCATCTAGTTTGGCTGCCATGAGGTCAAACCCCACCCGCACCTGTTCAGCCAGCTCCTTCTGGCAGTCTAACACACAGCGTTGGAACGCCATGTGTTCTTCGGTGAGGTGCTGGGAGCCAGACGTGGTGGTGGGTGCTTCCTGCTGTGTGGTCTGTGCAGGGGGTGGGATCACCTCGAGGGTGCTGGGCTGCCCTGCTACTGGAGATGGGGTGCGGAGGTTGTCCATGAACCGTTGGAGTTCGTCGTAGTAGAGGTCCTGGGGGTCGTCTCCATCATCGCTGACGTGATGTAGGGTCTGCTCTGCAGGAGGTGTTGATTGTCCCTTTGCAATGTAAAGGGGAGATGCAGTTTCACAGTGTGTTCCATGTATGTTGACGCATTGGCGGAGTTTACATACAGACTGCATGACAATGTACATTGTTACTGTTTGTGAGGAGATGCCTATTTGGTGCGGGACAGTGGACATTTGTACTACATCATGGATGTGAGGTTGTACTCGTACATTGTCATCTCACAGTTTCCTGCTATGCCAGATGTGATTGGCCATTTTGTACACACATGCGGCACCAGTTGTGTCCTGTGTTCTGTTGTGAAAGTGTTGCAGTTTGTACCACATTGTTGTCAATGTTGAGGTGCTCTTATTCTTATGTGTGTGTGCTGCATTGTGGGTGAGTCGCCCCTGCAGCTCTGATTTGGCTGCCCCTTATCCCTTTCTGGCGGTGTGCCTTTGACTTCTGTGCTTCTACAGTGCTGAGATGTTGCGGACTTGGGTAAATTGGGCTCTTGGTCGAGTTGTGACCCTTGGGCATGGTTTGTCCGCAGATGTGTTGTTGACGTCAGGGGTTGTTTGTGCACGTGGATGTGTCAGAGTGTGACCTGCTCCTTTCCGGATGTGGTCCACACTCAGTCACCTCAGTGTCTTGGCGTGCACCATGTCATGATAATTGGACTGCAGCCATGCTAATCGTCATGCAGTGTCACTTGCATTGTCAGTGTGGCTCACGGACCTGCAGCTTTGCTGGGTTCAGCACATGTGTATGGGTTTGTTGTGAGATTAGTGATGTGTGGGGAGGGCCCCCTCCGGGCACATTGTCGACGGGGGCCTACTTGCTGTTTCTATGTGTGCTGAGGTATGCCAAGGAGATCAGGGACATGATCCAGAGTCATTGTGGGAGTGCAGTGTACTCTACTTAATTGTGCATGTGTGCCATTGTGCCCATCTCCCCCCGTCCCCCCAGTCCCTGGTCGGTACTCACCCTGTTGATGTTGTGTCAGGTCATGTTGAGCAGTGTCCGGATCCACTACTCCTGGCACCGTATCCCGACTGATGACTGTGGCCACCATTTTCTCCATGTCATCCAGCTCCTGGTGTGCCGCTGGACCCCCACCTCCAATCTGCGTTGCTGCTTTCATGTTGGCATCGAGTTTCTTCTTGGTTTTGCCCTTCACATCATTCCAGCGCCTCTTGACCTCTTCCATTGTCCTCCTCAACTCTGCAACTGCATTCACATGGTCTAAGATAGTCTGCCATGTTTGCGTCTTTGTTGCCAATGACACGTTGGAGGTGACGAACAGTTGTTGGTAGTGTTCTATCACCTCCGTAACGATGATCCTGTTTTCCTGCGGACTGAACCGCGTCTTCCTCTTCCTCTTCTCCTTGACCTTCCCCGACCACGAGGTTACTTGCTGGTCGTCTGTGGGGCTTGTGGGGTTCACGTTGTCCTCTGCACTCGGTCCGGGTGCATCCATGGTGCTACGCAGTTTAACTTTTTTTTTCTGCTTTTATGGTGCATTTTCCTGCATGACGCGTGGGAATTGCAGGCCTGTCGCTGGTTATTGCTGATTTTTGTATCGCGATTTGGGGCATCGCAACTTTTTTCGCATTCGTATTTCACATTTTTTCGGCGTCACGTTAATTTTAACGCGGTCATTTGGAACGTTAACGTGAGACTATCGCATGGTGCTGCCGGGTTGAGAATACAACGTTAACACAGTGTTATTTTCCCGCGATGGACTGCGATGTGCAAAGTTGCGTTACGGTAATTTTGCGATAATTATCACACGTTCTTGAGAATATCCCCCAAATTTTTTAAAGTTCTTATTTAGTGCAAACATCAAATGTCCTAGTGGGATTATTTACTCACAAAGTCAAGTGGATGTTTCTCTTGCATGGTGCTCGTATATCATGTTTGCCTTGCGATAATGCCCGTCCTCTGGCACGATCAGAGTGAGATATTGTCACACTCTGAATCCCTTCCTATATATATATATACACATACACACACACACACATATATATGTGTGTGTGTGTGTGTGTGTGTGTGTGTGTGTGTGTGTGTTGGCCCTGTCGAAGGCTACGGCTGAAACGGGTAGGCCATTTCACCTTGATGCTGTGTAACACTTAATAAATGTATATCTTGAAGAATTGCCCCTTTGCTGGTGCCGTGTCCTTCTGTGCGCGAAGTGGATGCTGTGCGCAGGCGCTCCGACCGCTGCAGAAAGGATCAATTTCGCATATATATATATATATATATATATATGTCCTACTGGCGGTCGACAGTACGTCAGTAGGTAGTTAAAGTTAGGACCTAGTTTCAATAGGAAAAGCGTTTGTTGTCTTGCCTATATCTTTGGCGCAGGATGACGAATCTTTACAATATTTTCCCCAAAAAAGTGTGCAGGTGGATTTTACTGTGAATGGAAAGTTTCAGGGTGATCTGTCAAGCGGGGCTGAGAAAAAGGGGGTCAAAAAATGTGTGTTTCCCATGTTAATTTCCTTAGGAAGTTTAGACATGCCTACAGCCCGAACCGCTGAACAGAATTACACCAAATTTGGCAGAAAGGTAGATGTTGGTCCAGAAAGCGACCTTTTGTGATTCGGTGTAAATTTATTCAGTGGTTTAGAGTAGGCTCCTCCAACTAGTAGCTTGTGAGCTACTGGTAGCTCTCCAACTACCTGTGAGTAGCTCTCATGTGTGCAGCCCAGCATACCAAATTAGAAACTTTTGCATGGTTGAAATAATATCAGGATGCCAAAACATGTTGGATAAAGGGGCAGGTGAGGTTTGATTCTGGCTCAGTCACTCGCACAGCTACTGATACACCCATACAGACACTCACTCGTACACCCATTCTGACACTCTCACATCTACTCACAGATCCAAAGAGTTACTTACACACTCATTCACCGACCCATACAGCCACTCACACACCCACTCATGTACCCATAAAACTACTCACACACCCACTCATTGACCCATACAGCCACTCACACACCCACTGACAGACCCATACAGCCACTCACACACCCACCCTGAAAGGGTTACAGCTTAGAAATAAAAAATAAAAAACTCAGAAACTGTAGAAATTCATTGAAAAACAAGGGTTACAGGGACATTATAGTTAGGAAACAACATTAAGAAAAACCTTAGAAATTCACTGAAAAAAAACTACGTTTTTGGGGACATTAAAGTCAAGAAATAGAATTCACTGACAAAATCAAAGGTTACAAGGACATTACAGTTAGGCTCAGATTTCACTCATACAAAACCAGTGAAATTCAACATTTATAGCTACCTGAGCTAACTCTAACGTACGTCCCCGCAATGCACTGCTTATGAGCTCACATATTACATCTAAGGGGGGGCGAAGTTGGCGGAGTACCACTATGCAGAATTCTGCGGAGTTGAACAAAAACTCCGTGAAACTCTGCTCCGTAACTCCGTTCCATCTCATCCCAATTAATAAAACAGAAAACTCACATACCTTTGGTAAAACAAGTAACTCTATCTTTACATGCTAAAATGCATATAGTCATCTCACAAAAGTGAAAATATAGCAAGCAGTGAGAGAGGTGAGGATTTTGGGGTCCTCCCTAACCTAGGGAGAGAACCAAGCAGATGCCTTGAACACAAAGAGCACATCATGCTGAACGATTCGGTCGTGGTCCCATCCTCCTAGGACCACCCCAAGCACAGTTATGGGCAAAAATACAATCCCAACCAAAGGCTCTGCAAAGCATTATGGGACGAGATTCTAGAGCGCAGTGAATATTATAGTATCCAATATCAAAACATTCCTCAAGCGGCAGTGGCTCTCCCGGCTCAGCTGAGAGCTAATACTATAATATTCACTGCACTCTAGAATCTCGCCCCATAATGCTTTGCTGGGCCTTTGGTTGGCATTGTATATTTGCCCATAAATTTGCTTGGGGTGGTCCTAGGAGGATGGCACCACCACCGAATCGTTCAGTATGATATGCTCTTTGTGTTCAAGGCATCTGCTTGGTCCTCCCCCTCGGTTGGGGGGACCCCAAAATCATCACCTCTCTCATTGCCTGATATTTTTCAAAGCTCACTTTTGTGAGTTGGTTATATGCTTTTTAGCATGTAAAGTTAAAGTTGTTTGATTAAAGTGTTGTGGGTGCAGTAGCTAACTTCGCTACGTGGCGGAGTCGGAGTTTTTGCATGAATTCCGTGTTTTCACCGTAATGCGTAGTTAGCAAATCTCTGCTAGCGGAGTGGAGTTCATTGCCCACGGTTAATTACATCACTCATAACATAGTCAGTGACATTACTGATGACATCACTGATAATATCATCCATAGAACTACTCACACAGCCACTCACACACCCACACGTCTCAGACACCCACTCACTCAACCATAGAGCCACTCACACACCCATTCACAGATCCACTCACTCAACCATAGAGCCACTCACACACCCACTCAGTCACCTATGCAAGCACTCACACAGCCACTTACTGACCGATACAGCTACTCACACAACCACTTACCCATATAACAACTCAACAGCCAAACACTTACCTGTACAGCTACTCACACACTTACAACCACTTACACAGCTACTCACTCATGCATATAACTTCTAAAGACAGCCATACACTCACCCATGCAGACACTTAACACACACATCACTCTCCAGTACAGCCACTTATACAGCAATATACTTAACCAAACACCCACTCACACAGCCAAACACTCACCCATATAGCCACACACACACCCACTCATACACCCATACAACCACTCAGTCACTGATTCAGCCACTCAGATACCCACTCTCCATACACCCCACTTGCTCACAATGCAGCCACTCTCACAGCTACTCACTCACCCATACAGCTACTCACACACCCTCTTATTAACCTGCACAGATACTCACACACACACTTATTCAACCATACAGCTACTCACACACCCACTTATTCCCCAATACAGACACTCCAACACACACTCCCATACCCATAGAGCCACTCACACACCCATTCATACATGGATACAGTCACACAGACACTCACATATTATATGTTAGAAATAGTATCACTCATTAGTAGTACACAAAGTATGCTAATTTACCTTTTGTGGTACCTTGGTGTATATTTTTAACACTCATAAACTTTTAAAAAATACTCTCAGTCACTGGATGATATCAGCAGTGATGTCATTCCAGAAAACCTTTTGGCACCTAGTAAGTAGCATCACTGGGAATTCCTGTACCCCTGCAGGGTCCTCTATAATTCCTTGAAATTGGATTGCTCATTTTAGCAACCTTTCTTCATGTCCACCAGACCCTGACCAATCATCCAGAGTATCTGCCCCCTCTCTCTTTGTGATGAGTTCTTTGTTCCCTCAGAGTTTTCTCTTAAAGAAACCGCTTCGGCAGTCACTGCACTATAGCAGGGGAAGGCACTGGGTTTAGACAAAATCCCTGGGGACCTTTATAAATATAATGAGAAGGTTTGGGTTCCATATATAAATACCGTTACCAACAGAAATGCAGCCAGTGCACCGATTCCATCCACTTGGAAGGGGGTGGAGATTGTTCCAATTTTTAAAAAGGGAAACCCAGGTGATTCATCCAACTATCGCCCTATCAGCCTTATGGATAATCTCCAGAAGGTTTTCTGCGAGCAAATATTGGATCGTTTAGTGGAGTGGATTGATGACAACCATACAATTTCAAACCTCCAAGCAGAGTTTAGACCCTTGACCAGCTCCATTGACCAAGTTTTCTGCTTTTTGCAAATTAAGTGGAAAACTGTTGACATAGGGGGGGTGATTTTTTTGTGGCCTTTGTAGACCTTCATGCCACTTTTGACATAGTCCCAAGGGACAAGTTATCATCTACCCTTCAGGGGATGGGGGTTCCATGTAATCTGTTGAGATTTTTTGTTCGTCTCCATGAAGGGAGTTACGCCAGGATTCACTATGGCACTAAGGCTGAAGTGACAGACCCGGTTTTAGTTAACAAGGGTGTCCGCCAGAAATGCGTCCCGGCCCCTACTCTCTTTCTTTTATATATTAATAAATTGCATGAGTTATTCAACTTTTTCTAACGATTCCCCCTCTCTCACCGGCAAAAAAATCCCAGGCCTTTTTTATGCAGATGACACTCTTTTGTTAGCTAAATCAAGAGTCGGTCTCCAGAACCTTGCACCTGGTTTCTGTATGTTTTGTAAAGATTCCGTCCTAGAATTAAATGCCACCAAAACAAAGCTAATGGTATACACTAGAAGGAGAAGGTTGAAGGGAATGATTAATTTGTGTAATGAAGCGCTGGAGAGAGTACCTGAATTTCATTATTTGGGGGTCAGATTAGCTGACTCTGGATCCTGGGCTCCACAGACCCTCAATAAACTTCCAAGTTTTAAGTCATAGAGCAGGGGCAATTATTAGGCTGGCAAAAAAGGCCCAGTGGTTTCCTATTGCTCCTGCGATGGACATTTATAAAATGCAGGCACAAGGAGCGTCACTTTATGGGGCAGAATTGCCACAGTCAACAGTCTGCTCTGGGAGTTAAGGAAATTAACTTCTTTAGAGTGCGCACAAGACTGGAAAGGGGAACACCTTTGCTGCCATTGAAACTGGATCTGGGAACTCACTCTGTTGCTGAGTTAGCAGCATGAAAACCACTGCAGTATTGGGCCTGTATATGGACAACTAGCGAACTCCAATGCTACAGATCGGACTCATCGACATCATGACGCTCCACTCATCGGCTGTGAAGATCAAATGGCTGGGGATAGATAAGAAAAGCATGGATCAAATTGAACCTCAGGGAGTTCTGGGAGGATCCTGTCTCTATTCCAGCTAATGCAGCCCCTATGGTCAAACGTAGGCACTGGGAGATGATAGGCACCCAAAATGAAGAGTCAAGTTCAAGGCAAACCCTTTCAAGGTGTTTTCTAATGCATACGTCTGTGCCTAAAGCTGAGGCTTTCCTTGACTACATCAGCCCAGCACAAGCCAGTACCCTGGTCCTCCAATTTGGATGTGGACTGCTGCCAATTGCTGAGTTTGCTTTCGGATGGAATACTCTAATTGGAGGTTCAAGAACCTGTAACTTCTATCATTCTATTAAGAAAAGTGAAGAACATCTACTCTTTTTTTGCCCGAAATAGGTAATCCCTAGGTATAGGTGGTTAGTTCCTCTGTGTAGGAATTAATCAATTACTAATCTGGTCAATGCCCTACGGATCTGTAGGAGTGATCCCTCCCCTGTGGTTGTGATAGCTGTTTCAATTTTTTTTTTTGCTGCATGGACGATTACGCTAAAATTACTACCAAAACTGTTGTAAGCAAGATAAAAAGGATTGCTTTTTATTCTCATTTAAATATATTCACTATTTTAACTACTTATGGGTTTGACCTTATTCTCTTTTACACTTTTATGTACATTTTGACTCATTGTTTTAAAAGATATTGCATATCCTTTTTATATTGTGACTGTTGTGATGATAAATTTTTGTGATGTAATTTTAATAATTGAATTTTTTTTGTAATCTATGATGAAACTTGCTTTCGATCTGCCAGTCAACTTGGAAATCTGAGTCTAACTGTAACGTCCCAGTAACTTTTGGTTTTTTCAGTGAATTTCTAAGGGTTTTTTTCATTCTGTTTCCCAACTATAGCGTTCCAGTAATTTTTTCAGTGAATATATATATATTTCAATGAGCCATATATATAGATTTATATATATATATATTTATATATGGCTCATTGAAAGAATATTGCAATGATTTCGTGTTTGTGCTCGATTCCTTTAACATATATATATATATTCACTGAAAAAATTACAGGGAGATATATGTATATATATATATATATATACATATATATATATATATACACACACACACATATATACAAACACACACATACATATATATATATATTTGAATACCTAATGAAGGACTGTCTCTTTAACCTTGAGATGTATTATATATATATACATATATATATATATATATTTATTTTTTTCACCAAAGGTCCAAGAACTTTTGAGAGCGCACACACGGCAAGCTGAACCACCTGGCTTTCACTTTCTGGCACAATCTTGCATCATTGTTCGCTGGTAACATGTAAGCTATACCTCTCTGAAGAGCTCTAACGAGAGCGAAACGCGTGTCAGGGGTTGCTTTTATTCATTTCAGGTTGGTTTGGATGGTATTTTACCAATCCAAAGCTGTAATACTGTGCCTGGAGTGGTAAAAGGCTTTAGCCATTTTACAGCTCGGCAGGGATAGCATTGTGCTAATCCTATGCATACGGTTACTGCTTTGGGGGGCCCGTTGCGGGCCCCCAGAGTGTTGGGGGGGTGGGGGGTGCACATGGGGGGTACCTATGGTACCCCCCTCATTGCCATGCACTACGTGGCAGACACCACGTGGTGCCTGCCATGTAGTGCATGGCAATGCCGTGCACAGTCCTCTCAAATTGCGAGTGGGTCTGCAGCCAGCAGATCCACCCGCAATGTGAAAGACACAGGATGCGCCCGCCAGTGTGGCGGGCGCATCCTAATACACATGGCGGGACCACCGCAACTTCGGCGGTCGGTCCCTAGCTCCGTTACGGTGGCAGGCGGACTATGTCTGCCCGCCATCGTACTAGGCCCCTTAGTGCCCATCCTTAGCATCACATGGTGGTGGGTATATTTAAATGCCTAACAGTGAAGTTTGGAACATGTGCCCCCTGCACAAGGTTGCTAGCTCTCATTCAGAGCCTCAAGCCTGCCAGAAGGCAAGATGCAGCCTGGAGCTCGTTATTGGGTGGAGGAGGAGGAAGTCTCCATGGCCATTTGAGAGGAACACACAGGAACTTTCACTGTCTGTCATGGCAGAATGGAGAAATGGAGACTGGAACCTTTACTTTAAAACTTTATATTTTAGCGATGACGGATTCAATTTTCTTTGTTTTGGTCTTATTTCAACCATAAAATTATTTTTAATTTCAGTAAATTGGTCCAGGAGCTTTACTGAGTGATTTCCTGATTCAAGTGATGTATAGAATTTTTACAAATATTTCTTTCTTGAAGTGTTATTAAATCAATGGCTTTGTTTGCACATTTCTCAATTATACATTAACAAGAATAGATTACATCAATGAAGCATCTTAGCGATGTCAATGTGGCAGTCTAATGAAAATCACAGTGCCACTAACTAGGGGTGAGCATGACATATCAAATGTCCTGTCAAAACATCTTGATAGCAGTAAAGAGACAGAAAGGAAAACAGGAAACTCAGTGCATAATTCATAACCCCAAACAAAACAAAAGGGGATCCCCAAATGGTGTCGCGTCTGTCTATACCAGGCAACCAGCCCAACCAGGACTAATGTATGTGTGAGGAAGATATCAATGTCAATGTCAGCAAAAGCTGATTATTGAGAGGTGTGCTGGGTATATCCCCCTGTCTGGGGAATGGATGTATGTATGTGTGGTGAATGTGCGGATCCAGAGTTGTGTGTAGACCATAGCGATCCCTTCAGTGGGAACCTACCATCTGATTTGGCTTCCAATTTTGCAATGTAACATCCCAATAGACACCCTCTGCCTGCACTGAGAGGTAATTGCATCTATTTATGCGTTCTCACCACTTCCGTAGGTTGCACAGTCAGCAACTGACCTGCAATGCCATGGCAGATTTCCATGACATTGCCACTGCTGTTGAAATAATATGAGCCCCAAGCTCAAAAAGCATCACTCATATTTGTTCTGTTTTATACTGGATATTAGGCCTAACATACACATGTGCGGCTTCATACTCAGTGCCCTTCCTATAACTTCGGACAGTGCCTCTCACACTTCCTACCATCAATATGTTATAATCGCACACTCCTATTTCATGTGGTAGAAATGTGTGTCCAGCTGTCCACACATGGGACAGAGTGATGAGGCACCAGGATACATATGCCCTATGTGCTTCGGTGAGAGGTAAGTTGGTGAAGGAAGTTAAACTGGGTCAATTTCAACCTGGGGTTTCTCGATATCTTTTTAACGAGTTCAGTGGCAGTAGCCCATTGCTTCTCCAAGAGAATAAAGTTTAACTTTGTTGACCATTTGTCTCTGACATCTGTGCATTTGCGTGAGAATTGTGTAGGACTTAATAGGTTCAACCGGCACCCTTAGCCATTTCAGAACAGCTGTCAAGGTGCTGTGTGCAAGAAATTTACCCAGATCAGTCGAATATTCAGCCCGAGGCTTACCCTGATTGTATAGATCACCCTGCTCTAGAATACCTAGAATCAGTTAATATAGGTTAAAACCTAAAACAGAATAGCCTAGTCATAATAATGCTAGGAAAGATGTGTTAGTTCGTGGGTGCTACCCTATACCTCAGGATGAAAGATAGGTCCAACTAGACCCCCGGGAAAGAGAGGGTCATGGGAAAGAGTAAGTAGAGCGAGAGAAACTACATCCATACCTCTGGATACCTTGCCAATTTCTATTCATACCATCCTGGCAAAAAACATTATAGAAAAGGAAATAACGACTAATCTCCTTCCAGGCAAAGGATGGCTAACCGGAGGAGAATTGAAGAGGGACGCACAGATCATAGCAGAATCTGTGATACTCCCAAGATAAAGGAATCAAGAAGGAAAATAACTAAAAACGGTAACAGGTACTTCAGGGTTTATATCAGAGAAATGGAGATGAGGTGCAAGTGAAGGGTAAGATTATTTGATTAATTCAACAGTGAATGAGAAACCCATGAATATTCTGTGTTTCCTGGCACTGACTGCAGGTTTCAAGTGCACCAGGAAGTGACCCTTGCTATCAATTTCTGCTATAGGTGATATTCTTTGGTCTGGAATTCTTTATTCAGTCACAATGGTGATGACCATTATATTGGTTTGGATTGCATGCCACCCTTAATGCCTTAAGATACTTCTATCTTGTAAGAAATTGTGTTATTGGTTGACGGGGTGAAAACCCAACTAAGGTAACAGTCACTATCCTTGTCCGGGTGAATGACAAAAGTCACTAAATTAACCTTTGCTAACTCTCAGGTAGCTAACCACAAAAGCAGTCAGGCTTAACTTAGAAGCAAAGTGTAAAGTATTTATCCAGCACACAAACAGCAATAAAGTGAAAACACAATGCAAGAAAAATCCCAACCAATTTATTTACAAAAAGGAAATTTAAATAAATAAAATTATACCAGAACAACAAAATCCAATCAGTAGAACCGGAAATACTGAATTTTACAGTTTTAGGAGAAAATAGCACCAAGAAGCAGAAAGCGACATTCGCGGTCATATGGTCACGCTAGACCAGGGGAAAGTCAAAATTTGAGGCCGACCATGATGGAGCGCGGGCCACATACAGGGACCAAGTTAGTCCCACTGAAGAGTTTCATTCTGGACAGTCGTAGCTGTAGCACGAAGAGCCGGTTGTCAGTGGAGCTTCCCGTTGGCGGTCCTTGCAGCTGTCTTTGCTGTAGTGCAAAGTGCAGGTCTCGCATTGCCGAACACCTCAGATGGTTGCTGTCGACATGAATAGCAGGTCCCACTGGTGCTTTATGTTGGCTGTTTTTACGACAGGGCAGAGTTTTTGCGTGATCGTGCCTGTTCGCAGTCACGAGGAGCCTACACTTCAGGACTTTCACCTTTTCTTTTAGAAGGAGCTGTCACGTATGCCAGACTAGGGTCCAGGACCTAAGGGGGCACATCCCAAAAGAGGCCAGCAGCAGGGCTCAGGCAGGTCCAGGCAAGTCCAGTTGCATTTGGTCAGCTAGACAGTTCCAGGGAGTCATCCGGAAGCCTATTGTGTCCTTGTAGCTCAGAGAGGAAGTCAACCAACTGACCCTTGGAGTCACTCTGATTAGCCTGAGATCAAGGATAGCAGGTCCAAACTTCCTTCTTCAGACAGTAAGGCAGTCTTTTAAGCAGCAGGGCAGTTCTTCTTCTGAATCTTCTACAGGCCCAGGGGAGTTCTGATAAGTGGTTCTGAAGGCCCTGTTTTTATACCCGGTGCCAGTTTTTCTGTGGGGGAATTCCCTGACCTACTTCAAAACTCATTGTTGTCAGTTCTTCCTCATCCCCTGGGTTTGGTTCCAAACTGTCTAGGGTGACAAAAGGCAGGGCAGGCCTGATGTTGGGTTCCTTTCTGTGTGCAGTGGGCAAGGTTAGTAATCAGGACAGGGTACCGATCCTCCCTAGCCATCCTGCAGGAAGACCCTCTCCCACCTATACCCAGGTCCATTGTTCACTTCCTGGGCCCATTACATATTCCTGATGGGTGTCAGAACCCCTTACAAAGGGCAATGGGAAATCAGGATCTATTTAGCCCAACCATGGGAGTTGAGGCTTTTTACTCCCAATTTCTAAGCTCGACCTACTATAGGTCCTGAGCAACTGGGCAAAGCACCCCTTCAGCACTTGACTCTCAGTGGTAGTGCGGGTTTAGCAGTCCAAGGTTTCTCAGGGGGGAGATACAAGGGGGTGAGCACATGCTCATCTCTCAAAGTACGTTCAATACCAGCAATGAATGATTGTCCACCCAAATACTTTCTCTTATGACAAAAGTAGTATTTATACAATGTGAAATATGGCATAGACAAACAATACACGCATCCCCTGAAGTAAGAGTTCTAGTATTCAATAGGCATTTTCCTGAGTCTCACTTCCCTCTCACTAGTGGTAGTGGTTGTTCCCCATTCCCTATAGGCGACATTCAGATTAGGCCACACTTGTAGTCGAAGTCTCAGTAGTCCCACTCCAACTCTGATAAAATTCAAAAGTATTTCGGCACCTGAAGTGCTATGCAGCAGAACAAGTTCCCCTGGGTCTTTCATCCTTGCAATCATTCTTACCCACTCCTGCTAGCATAGTGCTCACCGGGTCTCTGTGGGGAGGGGTAGTGGTTGCTGTTGGTGAGTAGCAGTTGCGGCTTGGCTGGGGTAGTGGCTCAGCACCCACGGCACTCCTTCCGTGAGATGGTAAGTTCCTCTGATCCTTCCCACAGGTGAGAGGTAGGTTGCTCCGGTTCAGACCCTCAGTTGGGGCTCGGGCCCGCACCATCACCACAGTGGCCTCTCCTCATGATTATGACTTGAACTCAGCAATGGTCCTTGGCCTTTCTGGTGACCAATTCTGGCATATGGAAGTACTGCCCTTACTCACACTACGGCCCTATCAGCAAGGCAGTAATCTTCCCAGCAGCCCCACCAAGCATACGGGCTCGCTGATTTTCCTGCACTTAGGGGCTTTGGGCCAATCAGTACAGCACTAATATTCAAGGTGGTCCCACCTGGCATACGAGGTTGCAGACTTCACTCCACACATTGGCTATTGCCATATTGGTACTGCAATGATGCTGACCATGGCTAACTTCACAGCGCCCTCCTATGGCACACAGTGTCGCTGACTTGAACATGCACAAGGCCAATGGCCCGATCAGTGCAGCAGCTGTCTCTTCACACCTCACTGCAGGGACCCTCTAGCCAAAATCCCCCACTGGACCTCGCTCCCGCCAGCGCTCCCCTCTTCCTCACAGGGCACACTGATCTTGGCAAGCAGACAGGTACTGGTGCGTCAGGCTCCAGGGGCAGGTGATCTTGAACGTCCATGTGTGATGTGCGCTCACCCAGTGAGGGAAACTGGCAGGGCGTAGCCTCCAGCCCTGGTCACAGGCAGAAGTCTTGCAATGCTACTTGTCACACAGCCCCACTGGCTGCTTGACAGTTGACAATTTTGGGGGCTTCAAACTCCCCTCCTTATAGTCCATTTCAGACACTAAATGCAATTTAAGGTCTGAGTCCTTGAAGTTTGTTTTGGAGGTCTGCTTCTGTTTAAAGGGTCCACTTCTTTGCCCTGCCCTTCCTTCAGAAAGCAGTCTGTCACAGCTAGAGTGACTGCAAATATAACAGCTTCGCAACCAAGGCTATGGGAGTGACTAGAGGTTCACACCTTGATGTCAACCACAGTGATATGTGTATCAAAAGATTAGCCCAGGCCACCCGGTCCACCTCCTTATGCTTCTCCTATCAGTCTCAATTCCTTCCTGAGATGTGCCTGGGCTTTTGTCAGTGACCTCTCTCTGAATCAAAGAGCACCATTTGAAGTATACTAAAGAGCTTGGGTCTTCCTCCTCCACTGTGTCCCATTTTGCTCACAGTAATGCAGCAACTCACAAACCTGTCTGAGTTTGATTCCTCTACTTTCTCAAGTTCCTCCAGTCAGCCATGTATCTCCCAAAATGGAAACCAAAATATTTCACGTATCGTATCATTCACAGGCACATATACACCCAGCACATGCATTCAATACAACACCCATGCGCATCACAATGTTACATACTAACTTGATTTAGGCCATGGGTGAGTTAAGCACACAGCAGATGAACTTTACATGAGTGGGCCTGTAGGCCTTACTCCAGTGACACAGGCAAAAAGGCCTGTTCAGTGCTGCTGATCACTACAAGGTAGACTGCCACCACTGCACTCATGCTACTTAAGTCCTGGTAAAGGCAGTAGTCTTTCACTACTATGAAGGTATGGCTTTGGGCTCCCTTCCCGGTCCAACAATCCATGATACAGGCTTATGTCATGTCAAATGTGAAAAATCAGCACCAGGGATTCATAAACAGTTGCAGCTGGGGCACTCAGGGCAGGGGTAAACGTCCATCACCATACATGGGACTTGTCTGTCCCAAGTACTCAGAAACTTTTGGCAGGGAAATGCCAACGTTCTAAAAGTGGCATTTTCAAAATTATAATCTAAAATACGACTTTACCATTTAAGAGGATTTTGAATTACAATTCATTTGAGTGTAAACATCATTTCTGTATCTGCTCCCAATCTCAGGTTAACACATTAATTAAAATAAAGTAACCCAGTGTTAGCCTATGGGAGAGGTAGCCTTACAACAGTGAAAAACAACTTTAGAAGTTTTTCACTGTCAGGATATGAAAACCTAAAAACGTGTCCTACCTTGTAAATACCATTCACCATGCCCTAGGAGTGGTTAAGGCCTACCTTAGGAGTGAGTTACACATGTTAAAAAGGAAGGTTTAGGACTGGCAAAAGGTTTCTTTTGACAGGTTGAAATGGCAGTTTAACTGCAGTTTAACTGCGCTACAGGCTGCAGTTGCAGGCCTGATTAATGTTTTAAAAGTCTACTTTAGTGGGTTGCACAATGAGTGCTGCAGCTCACTTGTGCCATTTAGTTTACAGGCACTGGGTACATGTAATAGCACATACTAGACACATCCAAGTAAATAAATGAACATATCCAGTGTAGGCAAATGTTACTATGTTTTAAGGAGAGAGCACAAGGACTTTGCAACTGGTTAGCAGGGAAAAATTGCAGACAGTCCCAAAAGCCAACAGAAACGAATTCAGTAAAGGAAAGCAAAGGAAGGCAAAAATATGGGGTGGCCCTGCAGAGAGGGCCAGATACAACACACCTCCTATTCGCTTTGCACTTCCAGACATCCATAATTACCCCCTGCTGAACTTAAAGCTATGCTTCCACACTTTATTTTACTGTGGGAGCCCACTGTCAGGCAAATCTACCTCGGCCAGCCCCAGGGTATCTTCACAGTGAGTCTTGATATTAGCTTGATGGTTGATGGTGTTGAAAGCTGTAGAAATGCTGAGTTCGATTAGGAGGCATTGATCCTCATTGTCAGTGATCTGAGAAGTAGTACTATTCACCAGATAGATGGTCACTGTCTCTTTACTGCAAAATGGCCTTTATCCCCATTGTGTGTCCTGCAGAACAAAGCTGCACTTGACCTCAGACTGTAGCTGGATCACATTGACATTCTCGATAATCCTCCCCAGCACTGGCATGGGTATCATTTGGCATTCGTTGATGAGGTCAGCAAGGCTCCAGATTTTGCTTTCTCGATCTTGAGAGCATTCTGAAAGATGCCTAGTAGAAGCAACACACTGACAATGTCTGGATATCTATTTCAGGTTTTTTAATTTAGTACGATATTCTTTAAACTACCTGGCCATTAGGGACTGCAGTAGGTGAGCAGGTTTTGGAAGGAGGATCGCGTGGGTACTATAAGTGGTGTAATTGTCATAGAGATGTTGCAATTTTGTGTATTGTCTTTGTTGCCAGAAACTGCTGATCTCCTCTTTAAAGACATGCGCGACACAATACCTGCTAACTCACATAGTGCCACCATGTGACACACGATATCAGCTCCCATCACACGGTCTCCAGCTGAGTAGCTGATATCACATGGTGGCAGGGAAAACGAGCTGAAAACCACTGTAAACAGTGGTTTTCCAGCTCATTTTCCGAGGTTTTGAACTGCCAACGTCCATTAAGGGGTGTGAAAACACCCCAGGACATTGGCACCAGCAAATCTTTTGGGGGGGAGGGGGCTTGGGGTACTACACCTATGTTTATCTCATTGGAATGGGTGAGTGTTTGAATCCACCAAGTGCTGAATGGCTTTAAAAAGAGCCTTATAGCTATTGAAGGTCTTACTGATGACACTTGTAGTAACCAGCCTTTGTCTCATTGATGAGTAGCCTCATGGTGGAGCAGTAGTTCAGGATGGTCAGAAGCATTGTGTGTCCCCACATCATAACATGGTTAAATGTGACTGTTTGCAGTAATGGCTAAAACGTATATATTATGTTATGTTATGTTATTATGACTTGTATAGCGCACATATACCCTTAGGTGTCTTGGCGCTTCCGGTCTCCATATTACGTTACAAACCACTGATCCTAAAAGAGCCATGTCTTTAGTTGCTTTCTGAACTCCAGGAGGGAGGGAATTTTCCTAAGATAAAATGGGAGGGAGTTCCATTCCTTTATGGTATTGTAACTAAAACTCCTCCCACCCCAATTCGTTTTTAAATTCTGACAGTAGGCATCAAATTTAAATTTGCCGATCGTAAAGATCTATTGGGGGAATACCACCTGAAAAGGTCCCATAGAAATTTCGGACCTTCTTTGTGAAGGGCCTTGTGAGCGATACAAAGCACCTTAAATTTTACCCGCTGACCGACTGGCAGCCAATGCAGGTCCTGAATCCCTTTTGCAACTGACTGATACTTGGGGATGTCCAATATGAGTCTTGCTGCAGCATTTTGTACCATTTGCAACTTTCTAAGGAGAGAGGATTGAATGTTAATATAAAGGCCATTGCAATAGTCAAGTTTTGATAAGACTAGAGAGGTCACAACTGTCTTTCTAGATTCTTTAGGAATAAAAGGAAGTATTTTTTTTAAGGTTTTAATCATGAAGTATGCAGAAGACACCACTGTGGACACTTGGGGTTTCAGGCTCAATTTGTCGTCTATAATAACTCCAAGATTTTTAGCTTTAATTACAGGTGAAGGTGGGGGCCGAGATTGTCTGGCCACCACTCAGGGACCAAGGTGGAAAGAGATTACCAAACATGATCACTTCCGTCTTGCTTGAGTTCAATTTCAAGCAGTGATTGCTCATCCAGCTACTTAACTTGATCATACAATCGTGAAGTTTTAGAGAATGATTAATATCCTTATCTATTGTCGAGATTACCAACTGGGTATCATCGGCGTAGGTGGTAGGGATTATAATCCGGAACAATCCAGCCTTAGCTCTCAGCTAAGGCAGTTTGTATTCTTAAAATACTGAGCCTTCTTTTCCTGGTGAGGGATTAAGGGCCAGGTATTCTAACATTAGGAATATTGATTTCCAAATTGCGATTATCTCTGAAGCACAATTAGAAAATCGGTATTCCTAATAAATGAATCTTTTTAATCCCAAATAGCAATTCCTAGTAGGTTGTAAATCGACCCACCTCATGAATATTAATGAGATAAATCACAATTTGAGACCCATTAGGAACTGTCGCCATCATAAGGATGGTGGCCTGCTGGGGTTAGATGCAGCCCGTTTTCCTTAAACGAAAACAGGATACGTTTAAAAAGAAAATGAAACTTTTAAGTTTTGTTTTTTATTAACAGTAGACTAGGCTCTGTGAGACCACTACCTGCTCTTAAAAAATATTATTTCAAACATTCTCAAAGGTGAAGGGGTCCCATGGGGAACCCTTCCCATTTGTGAATGGATTATCACCACTTTAAAATTGGTGGTAACGTATTAATGTTTTGCCACCAGAATTCAGTGGCAAAACATTAATACATTCTTTTTTTTTTTTTTTTAATTTGTGCATACAATTATAAACAAAAAAAGCAAAATAACCGTGGTTAACAAATTCCAAACTTAACACATAGCTACAAAAACATATAAAATATACCTAATAGAGACAAAAAAAGAGTACCACACTAGAAAAGATGCACATTTTTAGTTTTTTTAAACCAACATCCCCCCACCCCTTCCACCCCTTCCACCCTGAACCCCCGCCCCCCCCGGGGTTGGACAAAATCTAAATTAAATCAAACATAAGAATCACAATCAATTGGCCTAATACCTCTCGAGCCATGACCTCAGCGGAGCCCAAATTTTTAATCCTTTGGAACGAGCCCTCAGCCCCCTTTTTAAATAAATTGCTTTCTCAAAATGATAATTTGCCAATAATCGGGACAGCCATTGATGAAAACCAGGGGGTATTGCATCTAGCCAGGCGGAAGCTAGGCAAAGCCGTAATATAGCCATACCAATAAACACGAGGTATTCGCCAGGCCTCCCTTGCAATTGTGGGTCAACCCCCAAACCGATCAAGGAAGATGATAAAACGACATCAACCCCCAGTACTTCCTTAAAAAATTGGGAAATTTCCTGTTTTAGTTTCCACAAAGCCCTACATGCATTAAACATATGATTTAAATCAGCCTGATATAAAGAGCACCGAGGACAGTGTGTGCCTTTCCCTGTCGCCCATTTGGAAATCTTTAGAGGAGTATAGTAGAGGGAGAAGCATGATTTGTAATATTGAGCTTGGAGTCTGGCCGGGATTAAAATTTTCCGGGCTAATTCTATCGAATGAAAGAAAAGACCCTCCTGCATTCCTACTTCAGATTTCCATTTAGCTGCTCTTGACTCCATGTCATCTGACATCAACGAATTAAAAAAGAGTATGCTTCTCCAATAGAAGGCACTACCTTTTTCCTTAATTTATCTATCATAGCATTTTTGGCAAAGCCTATAGGGCCTCCCCTTTTCTGCTTAGGAAATCCCGTACTTGCAAGTATTTAAAGAGATCCCTCCTATCTAAATTGTAGGTAACTTTAAGACTTTCAAAGCTAGCTATATTAGTTAAAGAGTATAAATCACCTAGTTTAGTTAGGCCCATTTCACCCCATCTTTTAGAAACGGGGTCTCTGAAAATTCCCGGCAAGTTGGGGTTGTTACATATTGGGGTATAATAATTTAGTCGTCCAATACCTAATAATTTCCGTACTTCCCTCATCGCTCTATGTCCACCAATTAGCGATTTAAAGCGAACTTTTTTGTAATGGCTATCATTCAAGAATTTCCAGAGCCACCCCCATGCATCCCTACCCATTATAAGTTCAATGGGTGTTGGAATTTCATTACTTATACTATCTCTTGGTTTTTCTGAGATAAGGGTTAAATTAGAGAGTAGGGAGGTGACCCAGTAGTATAATCGAATATTAGGTAGAGCCAAGCCTCCCCTTTCTCTTGGCAAAGACAAGAGTTTGTATGATCTTCTGGGTTTTTCATATGCCCAAATAAAGCGAGAAAATAAATCCTCGATCTGCTTCAAACAACTATTAGTAAATTCCAACGGAATTGCCCTTAGCAAATACAAAAATTTAGGAAAAAATAACATTTTTATTATATTACATCTACCAATAATTGATAGATGAAGATTATGTAGTCTCCTTAATTCACTTTTTGTCTTAACAATCAACGGATTGATATTACAGTCAACAATCTTGTCAATATTGGCCAAAATATCAACCCCAAGGTATGTGGCTTTCTCTACCTGTCTACTAATATTAGTCATATTAAAATTTTTACATACAATCTGCGTCTTAGCGCCATTTAAAGAGTACCCTGAGACTTGCCCAAATCTTGCCGCTTCAGCCTCAATCTCTAATATTGCTGTATCGGGATCTGGGGCAACAATAGCAATGTCATCGGCATACGCCAAAGATTTAGCTTCCCATCCCTGAGATTCAATGGGTCTAATGATCCTATTATTCTCAAGAAGCCGTAAAAAAGGATCGATATAGAGCGCAAACAGTAGCGGGGAGCTTGGACAGCCCTGGCGCGTACCCCTAGTAATATCAAAAAAGTCTGTAAACACGCCATTTATACAAAGTTTTGCGCTAGGTTGGTAATAAAGCATCTTGAAAGCCTGTATTAACCCATTGCTAACTCCGACCCTCGACAGGGTCTCCCAAAGGAAAGCCCAAGAGACCCTGTCAAAGGCCTTCTCTGCATCTAATAGTATAAGTGCTATTGGCTTTCCTGAAACAGTAGCAGCATCAAATAAAGAGATGACTCTCCTAGTATGATCCGTCGTGCCCCGTCCCGGTATAAAACCATGTTGTCGAGGTGAGACCACCTTATGAATAACAGTGGCTAAACGCATGGCAAAAATCTTAGAGTATATCTTATTGTCCGCGTTAATTAACGTAATGGGTCGGTAAGACCCTGGATCCAACGGTGGTTTATTTTTTTTAAGAAAAACTATAACTTTAGCCTGTGTCCAAGATTGAGGAGGCTTTCCCCTCTAAACACATGCAAGAATAGCTGAAACATCATCTCTTTGAGCTGTGGGGCAAATTTCTTATAAAACTCCAAGGGTATGTCGTCTAATCCGGTGGATTTACCACTCGGAAGACTACTAATACATAGCAAGATATCCACCCACTGAGGGAGCTCCTCTAAATACTGCTGATCTTCCTGAGAAAATTGTACCACTGGAGCCTGAGTAATATAAGAAATAACATCTCCCAAATTAGCGAGGGTATCCTCATAATATAAGGATTGATAAAATGAGTAAAAGACCTTGCGAATACGATCTGGGTCGGAGGTGCTTCCTCCTGCAGGGTCATTAATCTCAGCTATCTGGGTTTGAGTAATTCTCTGTCTAGCCCGGGTCGCTAAATGATGCCCCACCTGTTCACTGCACTCGTATGCCTTCTCGCGCCAAGCCTCTAGCTTGTCCGCCGCTCTCTTAGCTACTACCTCTAGCATTTTTGCCTTGGCTACTATTACTTTATTATATGCTTCTAATGTGTCTTTGCCAACTTGAATTGCAGCAATCAAGCCTTCCTCCGCGGTTGCTAGGTCATTCTGCATACTGTTTAAAGTAGATCGCTTTCCCTTATTCAAAGCTAACGAAAAATTAAGTGTATCCCCTCTGACTCCGGCTTTCCATGCATCCCAGACTATATCTATTCCAGCGCTCCCTAAATTTTCCATGGAGAATTGAGGAATCCACTTCCTCATATGAGTACAATACTCATCATTCGAAAGTAGGGAGCGTTCAAAACTCCACTTGGGTAGGGCAATATTACTACGTCCAAACCCCCTAATTTCTAATACTAAAGGGTTATGGTCTGCCAAAATACGCGGAGCCTTCTCTATTGAACAAGCATGCATAATAGTGTGGGATGCAAAACAATAGTCTAGTCTGGTATGCTTTTTGTGTGGGAAAGAGAAAAAGGTAAAGCCAGGATCCTTAGGGTGCCGCAAATTCCAAATATCGGAAAGTGCTTGTTCCCGACAAAGAGTTCTTAAAGCATCAAAAACCTTTGGTTTACGACCATTATACACCCAATTATTATCACGGGCAATATTCTGATTAGAGGGTAGATTTATATTAAAGTCCCCGCAGATAACTATGGGTAGTGGCCAGGTAGCTAATTCATTATTTATAAAATTAAAAACAGTCGGATCGTCTAGAATACTCCCGTAGACCGCACATATTGTTATTGGGTCCCTGTTATCCCTACAGCATTCGGTAATTACCCATCTTCCATTCAGATCAGCTGCGGTTCTAGTAAACCGGTTAGAGCGATTAGCTGACATTATTGCAACCCCACGTGTCCTTGAGCTTTGGGTCGTTGCCCCTACCAGTGTATATCCAAGAGTATCTAACAAATGCAGTTGTGCTCTTTCAATATGTGTCTCCTGCATACATATCACATCAGCCTTTAACAAGCGTAAGCCCATCGCAGTGTTCCTCCGTTTCTTTGCATCGTTGAGGCCACAAATATTAATTGTTGCTATGCGTAGATTATACATTCAAAACAAGTAAGATTTTTCCACACACAAAAAAAAAAAAGGCCAAACTACTTAAAGAAAAACCCCCAAGTAACAACACCTTCACCCCCCAATCCCCGGATCCAGCCCTCTCCCTCCCTTCCCTCCCTTCCCAATCTTCCCCCCTCCCACCACCTCCCAATGAGGTTACCTGACGCAACCTGCGCCAGGATGAGGGCAACCGAGCAATGATGAACCTATGCTGCCCCCCCGATCAATAATTGCTCACCCTTTCATCCCTGTCTGTTTCAACCAATACCAAAATTAGGTACTAAAGCCTCAAGTAGTTAAAAAGACTCAGCTCCTACAGTCTATATTCAAAGGGTAGTTATAGTATGCCGTTCAATTTTACTAGTTATCTCCATCCTATTTACGTTCTGTAATCTCAGTCAAAAATGTTTGTGCTTGAATTTCGGAGGTGAAGCTACGCGTAGAACCCTTATATATGATCTTTAAGCGGGCTGGATTCTGGAGAAAGACTGTGGCCCCAAGTTGCTGAAAAGGCACGAAGAGTTGCCTCAACCTCCATCTGCGTTCCACAGTAGCGTGTGCGAAATCAGGCCGTGTAAAGAAGGTAATGCCATTGAACTCTTTTTTGTTGGTTGGCCGTGCTAGGTCATACAGTAGCTGACGCAAAAGGAAATTCCCAAAATATATTAACATAGCTCGAGGGTATTGTGTGGAGGAATTAGAGCGTTTGGATGGAGTTAGAGGAAAACGATGAACTCGTTGAAGTTCCTTGTCCCAATCCCAGGATTCTAAATCCGGAAAAGCTCCCTTAAAGAGTGTGACCATAAAGGCTTTGGGATCGCCCCCTCGGCCCCCTCCGGAATACCAAGAACGCGCAAGTTATTCCGCCGTAATCTATTTTCTTGTTCCTCGACTTTAAGCATGAGATCTCTCACAATCCCCTCATGTTCATCTCCTTGTGTTTTCAGGGTAGCAACATCTTTCTCAAGGTTTTCAGTCCGAGTTTCCACTGAAGCCATTCTGTCCGCAATCTCCACACAAGTCTTACCAACTTTCCTTACGGTGCCCTGAAGCCTCTGCGTGGCATGACGTGCTTTCCTATTATCTTGCTTAGCCTCCGCCTGAAAGTTCTTAATGGAATACAGCAGGTCAGACAGTGTGGGTTCGTTCACAGGAGTGGATGCCGCACTGTCGGCGCCTCCTAGTAAATTGTGGTACTCCTTTAAGCCACTTAACGTTTCTTTAGGAGCCGACAGTTGTGAGGCAGAGTAGTCCCACTTCAGATCCATTGTGCTACCCTGTTCTGGGGATCTGCATTCCTTATTACGATTAGACTTCTTCCTTAGGTTTTTTTTTTTTCTTGTGGTAGATTTTGCGGATAGCTCTGAGTCTGTGCTACTATTCCAAATGTAGCTCCCTCCTTCACTCGAGTTCTCTCTTCCCGACTTTGCCCCACTTTCCATTGACTCATCGGTCAATGAATAAAATTTATCGATGTTGTCAGGCGTTCTCGGCGGAGGATCTTGCATTTCTTCTTCATAATTCTCACCACAGGTCACCAGCAAATCACTTCCAACAGCTGAGGCATTGGTAGTTGATTGAATATAGCTGCCATCCTCCTGTGCCATTCCAGATCTGATGGCCGAGGTAGATTGAGTAGCGGGTGTATCGATCTCCTGACCCGCCTCAGAGGAAACTCCAGCCACAGTGGCACTACCAGAATTACAGTCCGTGCCAGCCGCACCACCTGCCATCATATTGTGTGCTTTCGCCTCATTTAGAGAAAAAATGTTTGAAATAAGTGGTTGACCAATTTGGGGTTTTGAGAGAGTTAATCCGGCAGCAGCAGCTTTATGGGTCTTAACTTGCGTGCTTTTCCCCCGCTTAATAATCCGGTTAGCTTTTTCAAGGGAGTCTGCATTTCCCACTACTTCTTTAATGTTTTTTCCCCCCCGGGTGTCCGGCCGTTTCTGGCGGGGCTCCAGCGCAGTCAAGGCAGTTTGTTCATTCCCTGCAAGGTTTGTCGATATATTTTTGTTTTTTACGGTTTTCAGCCCCCGCCCTGTCATCCTTACTTGTAGTGCCCCGGGAGCATACGTGCAACAATGTATCCGCTGCCCTCTGGATACCGTTCGGCGCGCAGCTGTAACTGTAGCTTCAGCTACCAGGCTCCCAAGGATCGCCGATATCGCAGCCGAAGAGTGTGTCAACGTCGACAGCCGCCTCAGCCGCCGCAGGGAAGCGATAATCCGGGATGTAGGAGCAGTGGAGACCACAGCCGGAACAGCCGGCGGGGAGAGAGAACGCCTTGTCGATGTATGTCGCGAGATCCGCTCCACTGAACTTGCGAATATTACAGCACAATGCAGGTACTGTGATAACTCCATAAACCCGCCTTTCTTCCTTTTTGCTAGGCTCAGTGAACCTTAAGGCATGGTTTTAGCGAGAGAAACAGGGATTAGTCCATAGTTCAAAAGTTCTGACCGGCGGAGCGAGCAACGGCAGCAGCAGCTACTCGGACGCCATCTTGCCCCCAAAACATTAATACATTCTAATGCAATTCAGTATTTGAATGGGATGCCCTAAACACGCCCCTTCCAAATACCAAATTGCAAATGCAAATTGCAAATCGCTAACAAGTTACTGAATCCCATTTTGCATTTTGTACCTCGAAAAAAAGCTTTTGTGGTCACGAACAGTCGATTCCGCGAATCAGGCCGTTTGAGACCTCTAAAAGTCTTTGTACATCTGGCCCTAAATCCTTAAAAAGAATACTTTTGACAAAACTATGATAAAATCGTATTTCCTAAAATAATTATCATTTTATAACTGTTATTTTATTTAGATATGGTTTCATTTATTTCTATTTTATGTCAACACGACAAAGCCCCCATTTGTTGCAGGAGTAATCTGATTATATGATAGAAAATACGTTTTAGTGTGGTTTGGCCAAAGCGAGAGCATACATTATTGAAATCGAAGGCTAAATGGAGTCATCTAACAATGGGAACAGCGTGATATCATACAATAATAGATAGCGTAGAAAATCCATCTCCAGTTATTTATTCTGAATGATGCCCACAGCTCAATTGGCAGGCCATTTCTCACTCTACTTCCCCATTGTCCATTTTTCATGTTCCTTGGCTTCTTTAATCAAACACATTAAATACTGAGATATGATAACATTTTTTTGTTTTTAAATAGACTTATAATCTGTGCTCCAACTGAGCTTTAAAGAAACGTGATATGGCCCATGTCAATTAGCCTATCTACATTGCCACTCTGGGCGATTTGCATATGCCATTTGTCCTCATCATCGGTTCCATTTTGTGCAGCGCTGCCTGCCCATGCAGGCATAACCATCGCATTACAGAGAAACGAACAGTGTGGGTCTGGAGGAGGATGGCATGCCACTTTGACGGCCATTTTGACAGAACACGTGGTTAAAAGCACACTCTATACCTTCTAGTGTCAATCTAATGCGCAATCGAAACACTTTTGCCTCGATTATAATTTATTAATCTGTTTTTTTTCCCATTACAAAGCTAGGGAACTAATTCGAAACATTTTAGATTTGGATGCTGCACCCATTTTAATGCATTTGTCAGTTCTCAGGTGATTACGCCCATCTTTCAGATTGATGCTTTTGACACTCTCTTAATTAACTACATTTAAAGATGCTAAATCAAATATCCATAATATTTGTGTATTTATTGAAAAGCTATCCCCCAAACTATACAACCCTGCTGTTGGCACGCACCTCTTTTTACCACACAATTACATTCGTTTCTAATATTGATTGTGGAATAAAAAACAGCTATGACTATGGATAGAATTGAACGTGTAAATTGTGGTTTTCACAAATGCTACAGTCATGCCTTTTTTGGTCTGGCTAAACACAGTTTTAGCTGTCTACCAGAGTTTTTGCCATGAAAACTTTCAACACAGAGTTGGGCTTTGGATCAACCCCCCTGCCCCATTACCAATTGCTTTCCTTGGATCAGCTGCCTTCTGATCGAGCTAGAGCACGAGAGCAGTCCCACGCAAACATTGGCTGAGCCACTCCCCTGAGATGCTTGATCCCAATTAAGCTCAGCAGTAGGGCATGCATTCCTGCCAGCCTACCTCCCAGACATGTGATGAGCAAAATGGAGTACACCAGGTTGTAGTAGTTGATAGCACTAGGTGGGGCTAGTGGGTACTGCATACATGTAAGCACTTTCATGCCAGGAGGGAGACGCCTGATTTCTCAAAGCATGATTATAGTTTAGAGTTCTTCCTCTCAAAATCTCCTCCACTGAAAGAAATTATTGGGAAAAATATTTTCTCCTGATGTATTGGTCTCATTTTTGTTAGATGTTCCCTAATGTTAGCATATATGTTGAAAGACAACGTAAATCCTCAGACTGCATTAAATATGACCTTCACCAGAAACAAAATGGCTCATAAATAGAGCAGCTATCACTCGTGCCTCGCTTGCCACTTCAGAGGAGATTGCACTGGCACTCTGGAAGTTATTTTGCATGCTGCACAGGGCATGAGGGGCCAACTACATGTGGGGAGGTGGTGTTTCAGGCTGTGAAGACGTTCCACTGTGTGCATCCATCTCTTAATCAAGTGTGAGTTAGCATTCCCTTCTGCTAATTACATTAGTTTTTTGGGTGTTTCTGCTGATTAAATTAGATTGTGTCGTTCAACTTATAAGGCACTGGCAATGTGACATCAGGGCAAGAGGTCAATTATGATGAAATTAAACATGGTTTTTAAAATGAAGACTGAGACTGAGTTTAAATGTAGTAAGAAGTATAAACCAAAGACGAAATAAAAGAATATTTCTAACGTGCATCTTGGATAACTGCTTATATGTCTATTTTTGCCTGCAATCCGCATCTGCTGTTTCCGCATATTTAGCTATTATGTTTTCCTGTACCTGCTTAACCAGCCGGCTTCGATGTACAGCACTCTGATACCCTGCTGGGTGTTGTTCATGCTTTGTAAAACTTTTCAAATAAATAAATGCATTTCACAAACATAACTATTATAGGTACACCAGTGACCCAAAGCAGCCACGGCCTGTCCACTTCGGCAAAGGAGCCACACTCCCTCCCCCTTTTGCAGAGAAGAAGAGTGTCTGTCAGACTGAGCAAATGGCAGCGTGACAGACACTCTTCTTGTTCAGGTCAGGCAGCCGGGAGCTAGACATGCGCTAAATGCACCGGCTCCTGGCTGCCTGAGCTGAACTTTGCCAGACTGAGGATTTTACAGCCCTTTCGGCATGACCTACTCAGCCTGGCAAAAGTGCCTCAAGGCCCTCCCCCTCATGTTGAGGGGTAGCATCACCGATTCCCTCAGACCTGGATGCTTCAGTTTTAAGCCCTGAAGTGCCCCGGGCCGAGTGTCAATCAGTGCTGCCTCGTCACAGAGTGGGATGGGGTCAGCTAGTAGAACTAAACCCATCCCACTCTGTGACGAGTGAGGGACTGCTACCTCTTCGGTCAACCAGTGACAGTAGGCAGCAGTCCCAACCCTCCTCGGACCTCCGAGGCTTTCTACTCCGGGAGGTGCAGAGCTGGTAAGTTTTATGTTTTTGAATGTTTGGTGTGTGCGCATGGGTATGTATAAATGTATGAATTTGTTGTGAGTGAGTATTGCGAGTGGGTGTGGGTGGGCATTTGTGAACGCATGGGTGTGAGTGAGTGTATATGTGTGGCCCGCCCGCTTTCCTGCCAAAATTACTGTTCGCCACTGGCCCAAAGAAAATGAAGGTGATAGTCCCTGTTCACACAATCATGGTGATTCTTTGGGGGGGAACAAACCTTCTTTAACACTCGGGCACCCAAGTTAAGAGGCTGTTTTTCTGTTACCTAGCAAAATGTGCCTTATTTCACAATCACTAAGAACATTTCTTTTTTAAATAGACTTTGAAATGAATATAGATTGGAAGGTACATAGTCACAGGTACTTGCACTTCCCTCTTAGTTTTGGCCTAAAGACAGCATCCACACTTTCGTCCAGACTCATGCAATAACAAAAATAATAAATAAAAAATGTATATACACACAGGATAGCTTTGGTTCAGTCATCTTCATCCGTTTGTCGGTTCAGCTGTCAATAACATTTTGCTTATGCTCACCACAGCAAATATCTTGAGCAATGGTCAGGCCACTTCAGCCATTGAGAAGAAATTTACTTCAATGACAGGACTGTTACACTAATACCTTACGTTGCCAATGCTGTTTTCTTTCCAATCTTTATAATATTTTGCTCTCTTTGTAGTCATCCTTGTTTGTTTATGCTATGTATAGGTTACAGTAATTCAAACCCAGTAATAGCATTTCTTTGCACCAATAAGAATCATGTATTCCTATGGTGTGCATTAAAACTAAAAAGGGTGTCTATATGTGGTCTAAGTACACCTGCTCAATAGGAAGCACACATACAGTTCTTTAAAATAATGTGCAACTGTTATTTTTTTAATTTGGCATTTTTAGTGCAAGGATATAACCACCATATTTAGGTGGCAGCACATTTTCTTTTATTTAGTTTTTTTCTTATACTTGCAATCAAAAAATAAAAACATGCAAACATCACACCAGCTTTTCATACCCACGCTTATTGGCTTTGCCAATGCTTGTTTATTGAATAATAGTAGTACACTTGAATATCATATTTAGCCTTGTTGCTCTGTAGGCAATGTGGATTTCTCAACAACTCCTGTAGCAGTGTGGCACCAGAGGGGGAAGTCACTCTGGCCCTTTCTCTATTTCAGAGGCCTATTTGTGCCGAATAAATGTTGCAGTGTCTGCTTGCGTATGCCAGTTTTCTTGTGTATCAACACAATGGTTACTGCATTGCTATTGTCTCTATGATATTAGCCCTCTGTCACTCTTCTAAATATGTGACCATCATTAGTCATGTGGGTCTCAGTGTGAGACTGGCAGGTCCTATTTTCAGGAATGTGGTCTGACAAGTTAATTGTAAATAGAAACGCTTTGCAGCGAGTAGCATGCTACTTCATAACCCAAGATTAGAGTTAAATAGTTCGCAGATTAGTAATATGTGCCTCCTTTTTCCTTGTGAATTAGATGTGGTATGTTTTTTAGGTTTGTGCTCATGAGTTCTTGTGCCTTCAGTAGTGTTTGCTTAGAGATAGAATAAAGGGAGTGACTTAGAAAAGAGAAGTTGTAAGTTGTTATTGGGTCTAGTGTACATGTGTGCCTGTTAGTTGGGTCAATTGGCTAAGGAGGAAGGGGACGTTTGAAAAGATATTTCGGAATTCAATATAGTCAGAGAGATTTGGGATGAGTTCACAAGATGAGGGATGAGACAAAAGTTGAAAGGAGCAACATTTTTTAATTATTTTTTTAACAAATACCTGAAAAAAACATATAGATAGAGACAATATGTAGTGATATACATTCATACATATACATATACCATACCATACCAAAACATTTATAAAGCGCACGGCTACCACCAACGGCGGTGTCCCGGCGCTAAGAAGAGACAAAGAGAAAAGGAAAAAGAAAAAGAAAAAAGACAAACTAAGGCAGATCAAAAAGCCAGGTTTTCAAGGCACTCCTAAAAATGGATTCAGATTCAGCTTTGCGTAAGTAGAGAGGCATAGCATTCCAAAGGGCGGCTGTTCTTACAGCAAAGGCGCGCCCTCCAATCCTGGCTTTACGGTAAGAAGGAGAGCAGAGAAGTAGCTGTGAATTCGAGCGCAAGGTCCTGTTCTGATGGTATTTCTGAAGTCTTAGCCTCAGATAACCCGGTCCGCTGTCTCTGGTAGCTCTAAAGGTAAGAGACAGGGCCTTGAATTCGATTCTCCTTTTCACCGGAAGCCAGTGAAGACTACGCAAATGGGGGGAAATGTGATGCCGGAGAGGCACATTTCTGAGAAACCTAGCAGCGGCATTCTGCTGAGACTTAGTAAAGTATTAGTAGAAGGTACAAACCCCTGTATATATACACCCATATGAAGATATAAGCAAAAATATTTACATGGTCTGATATACAAATGTATTTTGTGGCTAAATATACTTTTTTCCACTTTTCCCCTCCCCCTACATTGATGTATCTGCTTATAACTGAAAGTATAGTTCCATCTGCAAGAACACACATATAATGACAACCTCACCTCCATACCATGACAAGAATATGTGTTTGTCTAAGTTCACATGCACTACATATATATATATATATATATATTCCTCGAACGAAAGCTCCTTCCGGAAACACAGGGACCCTAGAGAAGTGGCACACACGCCGGCAGAGCATACCGGCAATCAACATACACATAGAAGTCCAAAAGTATGTGTGCTCTCAGGAAACCAGAATCCACGACTCGAAAACTTTGCAAAGCGTTTATTACACGACGCGTTTCGACTGCAGCCGCAGTCTTGGTCACGTGTAAGGTGCACACCAAATGACAAGCTTAAGTAAAAAACACACGTCACATGGTCCTGTAAACAGGAAGTGTCTGTACATAGAATGCATGGCGGCCATCTTATAGTTGTAAAATTACAATATACACATGCAAATAGCCCAATAAAGTAAAGTTGGGGTCAAAATGAGGTACAAAGGGGGAGGCAACACACGTTAATATCAACAGAAAAATGCATCATGTTAAATAAGGGAATAGCAACGTTGGCCAAAGGTAACAAATGTAACGCACAGTGCGAAAGTCAGGGCTTTAAGTCCGTCTAGGAAACACATGTGCGCCCTGCTCCAGAAATAAAATGAGCATGCTGCCCCAGTGGGCAACGACCTACACGGTAATAGTGAACCGAAAAGTGATGCCCAAGTGGGCAATGACCTACACGGTGGTAGTGTGCCAACTGTGCCTGCATCCTGGTGATCTACACATAAGGTACCATAGATAGTGTGTACCCATGTCACAGAGAGTAAAAAGAGAGTAAAAGCCCAAGTGGGCATGGAGATGCATCAGGACTGTGATAGAAAAATCAAAGTCTGGTTGCGCAAGCGAAACCCCCAGTGGTGAACAGGCAAGTGCCTGTGTTGTCCCAAGGGAGTGATGGAAACAGGCTAAATCGGCCCAATGCAGAATAAAACCTTGGTGCAAACAGAACAACAACATGTGTATTCCACGCTAGACAGAACTGGAAACAGTTTACCATGTGAGATGGTGATCAAGTGAGGTGAGAATCGAAGAAAAGGTTGGGTGGCTCGTGCTCGTGATATCCAGTCATGTGGGCCCCCTCCTTTCCTCCTGCAAAATAAACAAACAAAACAAATGTTAAAATGGTAGACCCCACCAAGGGTCAGAATATACAAAGTTCCAAATGCACTGCTAGAGAAAGGAGTTAAGAAACTGATCAAAGTGAGAAAATGTAGGACTAATTGACAGCAAGGGTGCCACTGTCTAGAGAAACAAGGAAAACAAGACAGAAACATCCTATTCTATTTTGAGGTGAATGGCTAATTCCTCATCTTGATTCAACCCCCCCGGGATCTTAGTCTGATAGTCTATTATCTTTACAACTCATTCAACAACTAGAATTAAGTGACACATTTATGCGTTACTGATGTATCTATTTACAATATGAGCAAGGTTGTAGATTATCATTGTTTACATTATCAATGTTTGTCGCTAAATTCATGGCTTAGTGCCCCTGAAATCTAATAACTCTAAGACAAATTGATTATTAGTATATCTACACTTGTTGCTGCATCATGCTATCCTCAGAATTGAAATGCATTTTAATATGTTGCTTAGTGCAATTACTATTATTTGGTCATTCTTTAGAATCACTCATTCTAGTTGCATGAAAAGAAAAACTACTACTGATACCATACTACTAATTATATTTATATTTACAATTTAAACGTATATCAAATCCAATGAAATTCATACAACTGTCCATAGGAAAAAAACAGCAACGAACAGCATACTGCATGGTACGAGCTTCCATCCATCATCCCTCAAGAAAAGCATCCCATATGGAGAATTCATTCGAATGAAGAGAAATTGCTCTGAAATGGAGGAAATGGAAACCAAGTTTGTTGAAACAAAAAAACGTTTCCTCCAAAGAGGATATAAATATGGAGATGTATATAAAGGTGAAATTAAAGCAAGGTCAAAAACTAGGGCGGAGACACTAGTGGAGAACCGAGAAAAAAGAACAAAAAACAAGCAGGAACAGCAGAAGAAACACCACGCCTGATTTTGACATATAGTCGTGAGAGTTTTCAAATCAGACAAATCTTGACCAAGTATTGGAGTGTATTAAAAAGGATCCCGACATTGGCCATTTGGTAGGAGAATATCCTCTGGTGACATTCAGAAAAGCGTCGTCTCTATCCGACTCACTTGTGAATAGTCACTTTCAGAACCAGAAACAAGAATCTTGGTTACAAATTAAACAAAGGGGATTTGTGAAATGCATGAATTGCAAAGCGTGCAAAATTGGACAGAACCTAAAATCTATTAAAGATCCCAAAGGAGGCACGCTAGAAATCAAAGAAACAATCACGTGTGAAACATCCTATGTTGTCTATCTAATTGAGTGCTTTTGTGGAAAGCGGTACATTGGCAGTACCATATGCCCACTCAAGAAAAGAATATTAGAGCATGTACGAGCCACAGTCAATCATGACACCTCATATGCTACAGCCAAACATATGAGCACTCATCCAGGCAAGACATGGTTAGACTTTAAATATTCAGGCTTGGCAACAGTTCAACAAAATGAGAGAGGAGGCAATCGGATGCTCAAACTAAGACGTTTGGAATCCAAACTCATCATCCGGTTTAAGACAAAGGTCCCGAGAGGTCTTAACATGGATGAAGAGATGCATGTGCACTTATAAAAATATCCATCTGCTCTACAGAAATACGTGTTCAATGGGGACCTTAAGATGAGATATTGTCTTTGGAGAAACCAGTGAAATTCCATAAGATTCCATGAGACTGTGTAAATTGTAAATATAAATATAATTAGTAGTATGGTATCAGTAGTAGTTTTTTCTTTTCATGCAACTAGAATGAGTGATTCTAAAGAATGACCAAATAATAGTAATTGCACTAAGCAACATATTAAAATGCATTTCAATTCTGAGGATAGCATGATGCAGCAACAAGTGTAGATATACTAATAATCAATTTGTCTTAGAGTTATTAGATTTCAGGGGCACTTAGCCATGAATTTAGCGACAAACATTGATAATGTAAACAATGATAATCTACAACCTTGCTCATATTGTAAATAGATACATCAGTAACGCATAAATGTGTCACTTAATTCTAGTTGTTGAATGAGTTGTAAAGTAATAAAGTTAGATTGAACTAATGGAGACTACTGGGACCACAATGCCTCATAATGGGCTAATGTGGAGACCGAGTATAAAATAGGAAATAGTAAAGGGACTTTTGTAATACTGCCGTGACCAAGAACGTGAAGTTCGAAACGCGTAGGGAGGAGGAGAGCTTTCTGTTGAATTAAAACTTTTAATAACTGCTAAGGTGTGTGCCACGTTTCTTTCTTGCTGGATCATATTATTGCGGAGAATGGTCTTCTCTCCGCCGTGAGCACCAGCTGTCAAAGTGTTCCCTCGTGTGGAGATCAAGTTGTTTTGAATATATATATATATATATATATATATATATATATATATATATTACCTACTGGCGGTCGCCAGTAGGTAGTTATAGTTAGAACCTAGTTTCCATAGGAAAAGCATTTTTTGATTTGCTAATAACTTTGGCGTCGTTTGACGAATCTTCCTGAAATTCTCCCAAAAAAAAGTCTATCCAGGTCAGCTCCTATCCTGAAAGTTTGGGGGTGATTCGTCAAGCGGGGGCTGAGAAAAAGGGGGTCCCAAAACTCGTTTTCTCCATGTTAATTTCCATAGGAAATTTTGCGACGAGCTACAGCTCGAACTGCTGAACGGAATTACCCCAAATTTGGCAAAAAGGTAGAGCTTGGTTCAGAAAGCGACCTTTTTTTAAATGGTGTAAATCCGTTCAGTAGTTTTTGAGAAATTCAAAAATAAGAGTCAAAAAATCAATTTCCCATATGAAACTTTGTGCAAGGCTACAGCCGAAACTAGTGAACGGAATTTCTCCAAATTTGGCAGAAAGGTAGTGCTTGGTTCAGAAAGCGACCTTTTTAAAAATGGTGTAAATCCGTTCAGTAGTTGCTGAGAAATTAGAAAAATAAAAGCTTCAATATCTGGGCGGAGCCTAAGTCGTGTGCGCGAGCTTCACTGTGATTGGCTGCTAGTAGTCCAAACCAGGAAGTGTTGGCAGCCATCTTGTGGCTCGGTAGAAGCGAGTTACCTGAAAACGGAGAAACAAAGGTATAAAACAAGAGAAGGGGGCAGGGTAGAAAAACCCTGACCCCCTAGGCCTGCTCAGGGGGTCCCAGAAGGAGCCCCAGGGCCCAAGAAATCATTTTAAAAAAAAAGAAATCAGCAAAAATTCGCGCTGGGGTCGCGGGTACTTGTGTTTCATTTTAATGAGGCCCTTGGGTGGGCTAGGTTCCGGGGGTATTTCTTAAAAAATAATAGCAGGGCTCGCAGGGATTGCGGGGGTGCGCTGGGGTCCGCGCAGCCCCAGGGCTTCACTCATGTTGGGAGGGGGTTTGCGTGGCCCCCCTTCTGGAGCCTTCTATGTGCTTGTAACTTTGGCGTCGTTTGACGAATCTTTATGAAATTATCCAAAAAGTTTCTCTTTTTTTGATTAGCTCTTATATTGAAAGTTTGGGGGTGAATGGTTAGGAGGGGCTGAGAAAAAAGAGGGTCCTAAAACGTGATTTCTGCATGCAATTTCCATACGAAAGTTTACAGAAGACTACAGGTGAAAGTGCTGAACGGAATTATGCCAAATTTGGCAGGGAGAAAGGTGATAGTCCAGAAAGCACGCTTTTGTTTAAATGGTGTAAATCCGTTCAGTAGTTTTTGAGAAATATCAAATTTTACAGAAATCGATATTTGAGAATTCTGACATGTGATTGGCTGAGGGGTTACATGCACCAGCTTGCAGCTTATTGGCTGTGAATGGTTGAAACGAGGAAGTGTTGGCAGCTATTTTGTGATTTACTCCGTCAGATCGCATCTCTCCGTGTAGAAGCCATCAGGTTCGCAGTTTTACCTCTGCGAGGCAACACTGGCATCTGTGTCTGTGTGAGATATGCCTTTCACGCTGCCTCTCTTCATATCACCAGGTCGCGGCTATGCCTTTAGAAGCCCGTCCGTCGGCTCGGAGCTCTGTGAGTCAATCTGTCGGTACGATCCCCTACACTACCCAAAGACTACCCAAACACCACTGCACTGTCGTAAACTCTAAAACACTACCCCAGCACGATCCCCTACACTACCCAAACACCACTGCACTACCCTAAACCCTAAATCTACCCCCAGCACGACCCCTACCCAAAAACCACTGCACTACCCTAAACCCTAAAATACTACCCCCAGCACAACCCCCTACACTACCCAAACACCACTGCATTGTCGTAAACCCAAAAACACTACCCCTAGCAGGACTCCCTATACTACGCAAACACCACTGCAGTACCCTAAATCCTAAAACACTATCCCCAGCACGACCCCCTACACTACCCAAACCTAAACCCTAAAACACTACTCCCAACATGACTCTCTACACTACAGAAACACCACTGCACTACCCTAAACCCTAAAACACTACCCCCAGCACGACCCCCTACACTACCCAAACACCACTGTTCTACCCTAAACCCTAAAAGACTACCCCAGCACGACCCCCTACAGTACACAAACACCACTGCAGTACCGTAAACACTAAAACACTACTCCGAGGATGACCCCCTACACTACACAAACACCACTGCACTACCCTAAAACAGTACTGCCAGCATGACCCCTTACACTACCCAAACACCACTGCATTTTCGTAAACTCTAAAACACTACCTCCAGCACGATTCTTACACTACCCAAACACCACTGCACTACCTTAAACCCTAAAACGCTACCCCCAGCATGAACCCCCAAACAGTACACAAACACCACTGCACTACTTTAAATCCTAAAACAGTACTCGCTGCATGACTTCCCACACTACAGAAACACCACTGTGCTACCCTAAATCCTAAAACACTACTCTCAGCACGACCCCCTACACTACACAAACACCACTGCACTGCCGTAAACCCTAAAACACTACTCCCAGCATGACCCACTACACAAACACTATCCTAAACCCCAAAACAGTACTCCCAGCATGACCCCTTACACTACCCAAACTTTACTGCATTGTCGTAAACTCTAAAACACTACCTCTAGCACCATTCTTACACTACCCAAACAGCAGTGCACTACCCTAAACCCTAAAACTCTACCTCCAGCACGAACACCCTACAGTACACAAACACCACTGTACTACCCTAAAGCATAAAACAGTACCAGTCCGTCGGTTCGCAGGTCTGCGTCTGCGAGCCGTCGTGTCCCTAGCTGTACATGTGCGAGCCAGTCCGTTAGGTGATAGGTGTGTCTCTGCTAGCAGGGCCGTTGACCCGTTGGTGTCCCCTTGCGAGTTAGACCTGAGCTCTCCCTCTGCGAGCCAGCACGCTGGTGTGCGTTTGCGAGCCGACGGCCCGTAGCTCTCCCTGTGCGAGCCGAGCCGACGGGCCGCAGCTCTCCCTCTGCGAGCCTGCCCGACGGCCCGCAGGTCTCCCTGTGATAGCCGGATCGCAGCTGTCACCCTGCGAACCGATATTGGGAATATAAGGCAGCTCTAAAAAGAGCCCTTGTGTTTATTAGTTGGAGCTGCATATAAGTGCGGATGCACAGCTTCAAGTTATTCAGAAAAACTCGATTTCCCTGATCTGTGAAGTGTACTCCATCACTTCTGTAGATATCAGCCATATCAAAACGTATGTTGTTGTTGTAGATCGACCCCATTCTATGGTCTCTGAGGTATGCAGACACAGCTTTGTTGACATTCTTCCTAGATTTTTCAATCTGAGGACAAAATTGATTTGACCATTTCCACTTCTGTCTTTGGCATATATTGGAATATACAAAGACAGTTTGAGGCAAAAGCAACATCAATTGTCGAAAGGTGTCTTTCATTAGCATTTCCAAACCTACACCAGTCAATGTGCCTAGGTCGTTTCCAGCACAGTGCACAATCATGAGGTCAGGGTGTTGGAGATGCAAACAGGTTTTAACCAAAGGCAACAATTGGGGCCACTTCAATCCTCTCTGTCCAAACCATTTAATGTCCACATTTTGTAAACCTAGGTCTAAGTCAATACGTCTCTGTTCTGCATACCTCTTGCACCAGAAAACGTAGCTATGTCCTACGATCCACACTAGCATTTTGAAGGTATGGCTGGGAAGTATGGATAGATGTCTGTAGCTCATGCAGTCCGTTCGTAGAATAAGAGATATGTTTAAAGATGGGGAACTACTTTTTTTTCTCATTCAAAACGATAACTGATTGGGAGATGAAAAGCATTGTTTTTTAAAAGTAGGGTGCACATTCGTTTTGTGGAAAAGCATCTTTGTGATTGGTTAAGAAAAAGCAGTTTAAACGTGGAGTACATATGATAGGATAAAATTTGGTCAACTCAATCACACCTGTTACTTGCATTTGGAAGACACTGTTCGAACTTAAAACAATTGTGAACTTTTAACCTGCACGTGCCGTTAAATGTTTGAGAAAATGTTGCAAAAAAATATCGTTAGGTTTAAAAAAATGGATGAACTTTTAACCTGCACGTGTTGTAGAATGTTCTAGAAAGTGTGTTGATAGAATACGTTGCACTTGTGCCTTCTATGTGTCCTTGAATATTAAAAAAACTGTTTATATGGAAAATTCAAAAATAACCAATAGAGAGAAGTTTTGCAATCTAAAAGAATCAAGGAACTATTCTAATTTGTTCTTTACATGTATTTAAGTGTGGAGTAACAAAATTACAGACACAACAGCACCAGGAAGAGGAATAAGCAGGGAGTGGGGGGACGGGGGGAGATGGCACAATGGCACACATGCACAATTAAGTACAGCACAACTATAGACAAACCATGGCTAAAATGAAACACACCAACAAGGAGCACAAGTCACACAACCCGTCAACATCACACCACTGAACAAGCACAGATGTGAAAACCACACTGCCTGAAAGGGAGAAGGGTGAACAATACCTCACATGAAGGGACATCTCACACAGAATGCAGCACACACACATAGGAAGCAGAGCACACCAACATCCAACACAATGTTGTCCAAACACAAACATTCGCACAATCGAACACAGGACACAAATGCACTCGCCTGTGGCGGATAAACGTCCAAAAGCGTCAGTACGAAACAGGCACATGAGAACGCATAAGTACAAACCCACAGTCCGGATGGGGTAGCAATTCACGTATGGCAGGCAGCCAGAGAGTCCGTGACACACACATTGGCATACAAAGGAAGACACAACACATTTGGAGACAAGTGAAAATGTGGAAACTTTATAAAAAAAAGTGCGTGTCAGTACGGCCAAGATTAGTGCCACGATATGCAGACAAATGCAGCAGCGTGCCTGAATAAGGAACGTAGGAAAACGTCCATGTTCACCTCGGGGTAGTCCATCACCAACACACGTCAGTGTCAAGCAGCGTTGGTTGTCCGCGCCTCGGACATGAGTCGACACCAATGCAGCCATGTCCACTGTCGTCTTGGGACATGTGACCAGATGCACAACGTGCAATGATGCGGCGGGACACGTGCAATGTGGCACATCGAGTCGTGGTTGCAGGTACCTTGTCACTCGTCCATGAACACGAGTGCAGCTGCGTAAGCCACTATCTCTAATGGGTGGTGGTTGGCCACAATATTTGACATGTCGTCGACGTAATCCACCAGCTGACAGGGACAGATGTGCTGACTCCAACCACTGTACCCAATGTGCACCAAAGCAGAATCGGGAAGTGGGTCAATTTGCTCACTGCATACTACGACACGTGCAATGTCCCAGGCCCAGTTCCCAACATGCATGCCAAACATCCATGCATGCCATAAACGGGCATCGCCATGACACTCCTGGTCGTGGGCCAACAGGGGGCGCACACACCCGTCGTAATCCATGTCAGCTACGCACACGTTGGAGAGGCACACGTCCATGCACCACTCGGATAGGCACGTGCGACATTGCAATACAGGTTGAACGCAGGTGACGTCCGCAATGCGGAAGCTCAGCCGGTAAGTGATCCGCAGCACTGCCAAAGGCAGTGCACCCAGGACATGCAGCAGACGTGCAAGGTATAGGTGGACGTGAATGGAGTCGACCATGTGTTCGGGATGCCCTGCCATTGCGTCAGTGGCTCTGCTTGTAGCTGCACTGGCTTGCCGTGTGCCAGTCTTGTGGATGAAATGGCACAGCTTGGTGCAATGAGCCGGGTCTGTGTGCAATGGGTGCAGGGCAGGGGTGTGGTGGAGTTCGTGTGAAGGCCATTTCACGCACACTAACTACGACGAAGGACTTTTGAGTGTGGGATGTGTACTCGTTGTTCTCAAATGGGGCAGTGCGTAGTGTGGGAGACGGAGGCAAATATTATCGTATCTGTCAGGGGGGGGCTGGCCACTTGCAAGTTCCTTCTCGGAGCAGCAGATGTGTTAGCGCAAGATAGCTCAGACAAAGAACCTTTCATCCCTACAGTAACTTCTCCAGCTGCATTCATACAGGATGTGTACAAAGGCCGGTCGTGGGTGTTGTGGGATGTCTGCGACCCTGGTCATCATGGATGAGTTGCCCAGCACGTGGCACATGGGCGGGTTCACTGTGTGTTACGTTGCCAAACAGCTGCTCCTCCCTGCCACGAGCCCCCACACTTTTGTGCGCTGCGCTGTTGTATCCCTGCACTCCTACGGCACACCATTGTAATGGCTATTCACGCATGTCCTGCGGCATTCCAATCACACCGTGACACTGCCGTTTGGAGGTGGTGCATGCCACTTTAAAACATCGACTGCTGCGGCCCTTGTGGTGGCCACACCAGAACACAGAGACACACTTACCGCACTTCTTGCACACGGACATGTCCGAGACACCCCGTTCCCCTTGCAGGATAGGCACACCCGTGCGCTGACCTGTGTACGCCGGACCAGCACACGCCGCTTGTGCATGCAGGAGGATGCGTGCGTAGCTGCATGTCCAGGCTCACTGCCAATGCTGAGGTGACATGGTAACGTCCACTGAAGACAGCACACTGTGATGTTGCAGGACCCGTGCCCATCATGCTAACACAATGACCACACGGAGACACTTGCTCAGATGCGGGTTCGGGGGGCGTTGGCGGTCCTGGGGTTGTTGCGATGAGTGTTGTGGCACTCATGGGTATCCGTGTATCATGCTCATTGACTCTATGGCACCTGTGGGTGTTCCGGTGTGGCTCTTGGCTGTGTTCCCTTTCATGCTGCAGGTAGTCGTCCTGCTTAACACCAGCAGAAAGCAGGTGTAAAATCCCTAGTGCTAACGTGGCTTATTGCCGGAATTTGTTTCGCATCGCAGTTTTTGCCTTTCGTTGTGAAAGTTGTGATGTGGTTTTTTCGTGTACAGAAAAATAAACGAACTGGGTAGTGTATCCCGTCAAGATTCAGCACCTGACCCACTATTCCCAATCAATATAAATACAATGAGATTTCTTCATTGATTTTGTGTGTACACTGTAAATGCACTCACTACCACAGTGCAATTCAATACAGTATTTTAGTATTTAGAATAAATCGCAAAGGTGCACCTCGTGTGTTTTTGCACGGGAACGCCTACTCTGCATCTCATTATCAGCACTTTAATGCAACTAAAGTTGAGATAAATCTAACACACTATTCAGAAGCTGGTGCAAACTGCAGACATCACCAGTATTCCCGCGATAACTGCCCCAAAATTTAACACCATGGTGGACACCACTAAATAACAGTAATAAGAACGAGAAAGAGTCACACAGCACTTAAGTAACAACCAAAAACTTTATTGAAATTTTTTTTTTCAAAACTTTATTTTTCCGTACATATAGAGGATAAACTAAATTTAACAAACTGAACACAAAACAACAAGGCGGAAGACTCCTGTTGGGTCCATTAATGTCGACAACACAGCCTGGAAAATAAAGCACAAAATAAGGACGTGTGTAATGCGCATATCAAAGGAGTGAGACACAGAGAAAGAGAGAAGGAAAAAAAAGCCAGAGAGAAAAGAGAGGGAAGGAAAGAAAGGGAGTGAGAAAGGGAGAAGGAAGAGAGAGTGAGAGAGATAGAAGGAAAGGAAGGAAGAGAGTGAGAGAGAGAGTGAAGAGAGGGAAGTGAGAGAGAGAGAGAGAGACACTGCCGCCCCTGCGCATCCATGACCAAATAATTACCTGCTGCCACCGGAGTGTCTACCAGTGGGCACTCCATGTGCCCATGAAAGCTCCAAGGCCCGGTCCCGCTACCATGGGTTGGTGGACATTATGTGGACCCGCTCCGCGGCCCAGCAGATCCCACACATGTCGCTGAGTCCTGAGTCATCAATGGCGGAGACCACATCAGCTTTTGGTGCCGCTAACCCTGTGCAACGCAAGTCAGCGCCACGTGGTGGTAGGCCGCTGACGGCCATACAACTTAGGGTGTGACTAACCCTGTGCAACTCAAGTCCGCGCCACGTGGTGGTAGGCCCCTGACGGCCACATCATCTTCGGGTGGCACTAACCCTGTGTAACTCAAGTCCGCGCCACGTGGTGGTAGGCCCCTGATGGCCACATCAGCTTCGGGTGGCAGTAACCCTGTGCAACTCAAGTCCGTGCCACGTGGTAGTAGGCCCCTGACGGCCATATAGCTCAGGGTGTGACTAACCCTCTGCGCAACTTTTCATGAGTCTTTATGATTGCGACCCGTGGAGCGTCCGACATCCAGTCACCACCGGCAATAAAGGATGTGACGTTGTCGATCCATTATATTTGTGTGGTCACATGGCCTGTGACGCATGTGCCGGATGGGTGTGGTGTGTGTGCAAACCTGCCCTCAGGGAGTGGCTGTGACATGTTGACAACTAGACCACTGACCTGCACACCAACAGCGAGTACGCCTGCGACAGGTAGCTATGTGGGGGGGGTGAAAACGTGTTTTCTCAATGGATTTTCCATAGGAAACTTTAGACAAGGCTAAAGGTCAAACTGCTGAACGGAATTACGCAAAATTTGGTAGGGAGAAAGGTCTTGGTCCAGAAAGCGCGCTTTCTCGCATCGAGTGAAAGTATAAAAGAAAGGTCCCGGGGGCAATTTAATATACCGGAGCTCTGTCTGTGCGAGATAACCCTTTCACGCTCCCTCTGCCCAACATCACCACTTCGCAGCTATGCCATTAGAAGCCAGTCCGTCGGCTCGCAGCTGTCTACCTTTGCGAGCTAGTACGCTGCTGTGCCTGTACCTCTGCGAGCTACTACGCTGCTGTTCCTTTGGGAGCGGACGGCTCGTAGTACTGCGTCTGTGAGTCGAGCGGACGGGCCGCAGTTGTCCCTCTGCGAGCCTGGGTGCGAACTGTTCATAAGTCACACTACATAAGCATTGAAAAGCCATTTTGTGATTCAGTCCGTCAGCTGGCATCTGTCCGAGGCATTTCTGAAAACATACCGGAGTTCTTTCTGTGAGAGATACCCCTTTCACGCTGCCTCTCCCCACATCAGCAGGTAACGCACCCTCTTCCCACATTAGCAACATACCCCCAACAACCTTCTTGGGCCCGGAATTGTCCGTGTGCGGTTGGACAAACAAGAATCTTAGTCATGTATAGATTTACATATAAAACATTTTATTTAAACAAAACAACAACAAATAAAACTGAAGGGAGTCTGGTGCTGTGGTCGCTGCCACGAAGTTGGGGTCACCGCAATTCAGGGCTCAGGACACAGTTCCACATGTGGGATTGGCTTGTATTGAACAGGGTTAGTGGCACCACGTGTCGCGCCTTGTTTTGTACAGGGTTAGTGGCACCACGTGTCGCCGGCCTTGCATATGGAAATATGCCTCACTGATCGAAGGGAGTCTGGTGCTGTGGTCGCTGCCACGGACTTGGGGTCACTGCCATTCAGGACTCAGGACACAGTTCCACATGTGGGATCGGCTTGTGTTGAACAGGGTTAGTGGCACCACGTGTCGCCGGCTTGTGTTGAACAGGGTTAGTGGCACCACGTGTCGCGGCTTGTGTTGAACAGGGTTAGTGGCACCACGTGTCACCGACCTTGCATATGGAAATATGTCTCACTGATCGAAGGGAGTCTTGTGCTGTGGTCGCTGCCACGGACTTGGGGTCACTGCCATTCAGGACTCAGGACACAGTTCCACATGTGGGATCGGCTTGTGTTGAACAGGGTTAGTGGCATCACGTGTCGCCGGCTTGTGTTGAACAGGGTGAGTGGCACCACGTGTCGCAGCTTGTGTTGAACAGGGTTAGTGGCACCACGTGTCGCCGGCCTTGCATATGGAAATATGCCTCACTGATCGAAGGGAGTCTGGTGCTGTGGTCGCTGCCACGGACTTGGGGTCACTGCCATTCAGGACTCAGGACACAGTTCCACATGTGGGATCGGCTTGTGTTGAACAGGGTTAGTGGCACCACGTGTCGCCGGCTTGTGTTGAACAGGGTTAGTGGCACCACATGTGCAAAATTCAAATTGTGAGCTTTGCTGCCCGCAGTGTAGACTGCTAATGAGTGTTCATTTGCACTTGAAGATGAATTCGGTGATTGTACTAAAGCTATAACTGATATAAAAAAGTTCTTGAAGCAAGGATACTAAAAGGATATTATGTAGGTTTTAGGCCTGTGATAGTTACTTGCCTACTGGACTCTGTAAGTTCCACATGTGGGATCGGCTTGTGTTGAACAGGGTTAGTGGCACCACGTGTCGTGCCTGGGTTAGTGGCACCACCTGTAGCCGGCCTTGCATATGGAAATATGCCTCACTGATCAAAGGGAGTCTGGTGCTGTGGTCGCTGCCACGGACTTGGGGTCACTGACATTCAGGACTCAGGACACAGTTCCACATGTGGGATCGGCTTGTGTTGAACAGGGTTAGTGGCACCACATGTCGCCGGCTTGTGTTGAACAGGGTTAGTGGCACCACGTGTCGCGGCTTGTGTTGAACAGGGTTAGTGGCACCACGTGTCCAAAATTCGAATTGCGAGCTCTGTTGCCCGCAGTGTAGACTGCTAATGAGTGTTCGTTTGCACTTGAAGATGAATTTGGTGATTGTACTAAAGCTATAACTGATATAAAAAAAAAGTTCTTGAAGCAAGGATACTAAAAGGATATTATGTAGGTTTTAGGCCTGTGATAGTTACTTGCCTACTGGACTCTGTAAATTCCACATGTGGGATCGGCTTGTGTTGAACAGGGTTAGTGGCACCACGTGTCGCGCCTGGGTTAGTGGCACCACCTGTAGCCGGCCTTGCATATGGAAATATGCCTCACTGATCGAAGGGAGTCTGGTGCTGTGGTCGCTGCCACGGACTTGGGGTCACTGACATTCAGGACTCAGGACACAGTTCCACATGTGGGATCAGCTTGTGTTGAACAGGGTTAGTGGCACCATGTTTCGCCGGCTTGTGTTGAACAGGGTTAGTGGCATCATGTGTGGCGGCTTGTGTTGAACAGGGTTAGTGGCACCACGTGTCCAAAATTCGAATTGCGAGCTCTGCTGCCCGCAGTGTAGACTGCTAATGAGTGTTCGTTTGCACTTGAAGATGAATTTGATGATTGTACTAAAGCTTTAACTGATATAAAAAAAGTTCTTGAAGCAAGGATACTAAAAGGATATTATGTAGGTTTTAGGCCTGTGATAGTTACTTGCCTACTGGACTCTGTAATTAATGAATCAAGACTTAATTTTAATTGTGAGCCCTGATGACCGCAGTGTAGGCCAGAGGTAGCGGTCAGCAAGGGCACATAGCCACGTGGCGTTGAGTTGAGCTGCACAGATTGGGAGCATACAGTCTTCTTAACCGATTATACTCTCTTACACAATTTGCATCGGCACTAATCTTGAATTGTTAGCCCTGCTAACCGCATTGTAGGCCGGAGGCAGCGGTCATCAAGGGCCCACAGCCACATGGCGTTGACTTGAGCTGCACAGAGTTAGTGGTACTTGAAGCACTTAGCGTGTGCGCAGTCAGCGATGATGCGTGGTCCGGGCTGGCCGCACTGGTAGCAATGTCTGTTGCCTACTGGACTGCGTCATCTGCAATCGCGAGTCGCTCTGAATTGTGAGCCCTACTCACCGCAGTGGAGGCAGGAGGCAGCGGTGAGGAAGGGCCCACAGGCACGTGTTGTTGACTTGAGCAATGTCTCTTGCCTACTGGACTGCGCCATCTGCAATCTTGACTCCATCTGAATTGTGAGCCCTACTGACCGCAGTGTAGGCCGGAGGCAGCGGTCAGGAAGGGCACACAGTCATGTGTTGTTGACTTCAGCACTGTCTCTTGCCTACGGGACTGCGTCATCTGCAATCGCAACTCGATCTGAATTGTGAGCCTTGCTGTCCGCAGTGTATATCGAAGGCAGTAGTTTGTAGAGACATAAGTCTGCGGTGCTGTGCCGCTGGGGTCCTGTGTGGCGGAAGCCAGCGATCAGCTGAGGAGGCTGGCGGTCATGTTGGCGGCCTCATGGCAGGGTGAGGGGCGCCGCCCTGGCAGATGCTTTGGCCTTCCCACACATGAACCACGCCCAGAGCTCCGGCCTATTTATTCACACTCCTACGCTGAAGTGGCGTTCGTCGGACCAGCCCACTCCGGTTACGCTTATGCTTACAGGGGGGGACGACACAGCTACATGACTGAGATCTTCCCTAGTGTTTGATGTAACATGGTTAGGTCCACTGTCCAAAACACTACAAGCACCAGTAATATTTGTGCACATGGAGAGGTGTGTGTTCTGCATACTGAGATGTGTGCAGCACATCACCGCTACACTTTGCATTGTGTGCATTGTTAAACATGGGTGAATTGCTTCCTTCACATATAGTTTGTTCACACCTGTCCCAATATTCAGCTATTGTGTGGCTGAGGGGCCATGCCGTTTTCGGAAAGTTCGCTGTCTTGTTCTGCGCTGCCTCAGTGGTAGAGGGGGGGCCTGGGGGTGGTGGTGGGTGTTGTGGCGTTCTTGGGTGTCGGAGCTGCTTGATCAGTAGGTCTATGACATGTGTTGGTCTTCAGATGTGGCTCTGGGCTGGGCTCCCTTTCATACTGTATGTAGTTGTTTAATATTTAAAAAACAAGAAGACAGTATATAGTTTAAAAAACAAATAAAAAAAATTACAGTAGGGAGAGGGGTGGTACGGGGGGTATGTCCTGAGGGTTGTGGCAGTGGGTGTTGTGTCCGTCTTGGGTGTCGGAAAAAGCTATAGGTTAAATAAACATTATAATTAGAAGTTAGCATTAAAAAAAACATTGAAATTCACTGAAAAAACCATACGTTTCAGGGACGTTATAGATAGAAATTAGTATTTAAAAAACCTTTGAAATTCACTGAAAAAAACATAGGTTTCAGGCACGTTATAGTTAGAAATTGGCATTTAAAAAAACCTTTGAAATTCACTGAAAAAACCATAGGTTTCAGGCATGTGATAGTTAGAAATTAGCATTTCAAAAACCCTAGAAATTCACTGAAAAAACCATAGGTTTCAGGGACGTTATAGTTAGTTGGACATTTCACTCCTACAAAACCATAGAAATTCCACTGTTATAGTTAGTTCAGCTAACTATAACTCGCGCCCCCGCAATGCACTGCTGATGACGTCACATATTACATCATTCATGACATGGTCAGTGACATCACTGATGACATCACTGATGACATCTCAAATGACATCACTGATGACATCATCCATGTGACAATCTGATGTACCTCGTCACACACTAATATAACCTTTGATACACTCACTGTAAAATACAGACTACCATTTTCGATACCATTGACACACTAATACCAGTTACTACATACCCACTCAGTGATTCCTAGGTCTACACACATCTACCCATTCACCCATACAATCAGTCATACATGCAGTCACTGATCAATAGAACACTATCAAATGCACTCATACACCTATATAGACCTTGACACACCAGCACTCATCCTAGTCAGTTATGTACTCATCCTAGTCACTCATGCAAAGAATCAATCACAGTTCCATTTACTCACCTACACAGTTATACACACACCACCTCATTTATTCATACAGATAGTAACGCATACTTAGGGGCCGATTCCGATCTCGGTCGGAGGCGCACCCAATACCATTCGGTCGGGAAAAAAGCCATGCGAAAGCCTGTTTCCCGACCGATCCGTACAGCACACCGAACGAGTAAGTACGATGCGCACAACAGCAAAGAATCCGGCCGAGCCGTACTCACCGAAACCAGGTCCTGTTCCCCGACCGAGGCGAATCCGGAAACGCCGAATCGAGTCGCACGGAAGGAAAATGCAGCTCCGTCCGGCCGAACGAGTACGATGCGCTTTCCGTACGCGCCGAACCCGTCGCTACGCACGGCACGTCAAAGCATCCGGGAGAGGCGCACATAAGCTCCGATTGACGCCACAACACGATCCACGGCTCCGAGACGAACACGCCAGCGACGAGGACGAGGCGAAGCGACGAGGACGAGGCGAAGCGACGAGGACGACGCGAAGCAACGAGAAGGACGAACGACACGAACCAACCATGAATCCCTTCGTCCCGATCATACCAATATTCTACATTTACTACCGGAACAGGCACGGACGCGTACGGCGCAGAAGGTAAGCCAGACACCAACCACAAAACACATACAACACGTACACGACACATCACACACACACAGAGGGATGCAGAATATACTTACACCAGCAACAGCAGCACCATAGGGGCGGGATGCCCATCACCAATGCCACATATGCACACAGGGGCCTGAATGCGCACCACCACCCCTACCCAGGGGGGCAGGATGCCTACCACTACTACCACCCTTAGCCAGGAGGGGCTGGATGCCTACCACTACTACCACCCTCACCCAGGGGGGCTGGATGCTCTACCACTACTACCACCCTCACCCAGGGGGCTGGATGCCTACCACCACTACCACCCTCACCCAGGGGTGGCTGGATGCCTACCACTACTACCACCCTCACCCAGGGGGCTGGATGCCTACCACCACTACCACCCTCACCCAGGGGGCTGGATGACTACCACTACTACCACCCTCACCCAGGGGGGCTGGATGCCTACCACCACCCTTAGCCAGGGGGGGCTGGATGCCTACCACTACTACCACCCTTACCCAGGGGGGGCTGGATGCCTACCACTACTACCACCCTCACCCAGTGGGGCTGGATGCCTACCACTACTACCACCCTCACCCAGGGGCGGCTGGATGCCTACCACTACTACCACCCTCACCCAGGGGGGGCTGGATGCCTACCACCACCCTTAGCCAGGGGGCTGGATGCCTACCACTACTACCACCCTCACCCAGGGGGCTGGATGCCTACCACTACTACCACCCGCACCCAGGGGGCTGGATGCCTACCACCACCCTTAGCCAGGGGGCTGGATGCCTACCACTACTACCACCCTCACCCAGGGGGCTGGATGCCTCACCACCACCCTTAGCCAGGGGGCTGGATGCCTACCACTACTACCACCCTTAGCCAGGGGGCTGGATGCCTACCACTACTACCACCCTTACCCAGGGGGGCTGGATGCCTACCACTACTACCACCCTCACCCAGGGGGCTGGATGCCTACCACTACTACCACCCTCACCCAGGGGGCTGGATGCCTACCACCACCCTTAGCCAGGGGGCTGGATGCCTACCACTACTACCACCCTTAGCCAGGGGGCTGGATGCCTACCACTACTACCACCCTTAGCCAGGGGGGCTGGATGCCTACCACTACTACCACCCTTAGCCAGGGGGCTGGATGCCTACCACCACCCTTAGCCAGGGGGGCTGGATGCCTACCACCACCCTTAGCCAGGGGGCTGGATGCCTACCACTACTACCACCCTCACCCAGGGGGCTGGATGCCTACCACTACTACCACCCGCACCCAGGGGGCTGGATGCCTACCACCACCCTTAGCCAGGGGGCTGGATGCCTACCACTACTACCACCCTCACCCAGGGGGGCTGGATGCCTACCACCACCCTTAGCCAGGGGGGCTGGATGCCTCACCACTACTACCACCCTTAGCCAGGGGGGCTGGATGCCTACCACTACTACCACCCTTACCCAGGGGGCTGGATGCCTACCACTACTACCACACTCACCCAGGGGGGCTGGATGCCTACCACTACTACCACCCTCACACAGGGGGCTGGATGCTCTACCACCACCCTTAGCCAGGGGGGCTGGATGCCTACCACTACTACCACCCTTAGCCAGGGGGGCTGGATGCCTACCACTACTACCACCCTTAGCCAGGGGGCTGGATGCCTACCACCACCCTTAGCCAGGGGGCTGGATGCCTACCACTACTACCACCCTCACCCAGGGGGGCTGGATGCCTACCACTACTACCACCCTCACCCAGGAGGGGCTGGATGCCTACCACTACTACCACCCTCACCCAGGGGGGCTGGATGCTCTACCACCACCCTTAGCCAGGGGGGCTGGATGCCTACCACTACTACCACCCTTAGCCAGGGGGCTGGATGCCTACCACTACTACCACCCTTAGCCAGGGGGCTGGATGCCTACCACTACTACCACCCTTAGCCAGGGGGGCTGGATGCCTACCACTACTACCACCCTCACCCAGGGGGGCTGGATGCCTACCACCACCCTTAGCCAGGGGGGCTGGATGCCTACCACTACTACCACCCTTAGCCAGGGGGATTAGATGCCTACCACTACTACCACCCTTACCCAGGGGGCTGGATGCCTACCACTACTACCACCCTCACCCAGGGGGCTGGATGCCTCACCACCACCCTTAGCCAGGGGGGCTGGATGCCTACCACTACTACCACCCTCACCCAGGGGGCTGGATGCCTACCACTACTACCACCCTCACCTAGGGGGCTGGATGCCTACCACTACTGCCACCCTCACCCAGGGGGGCTGGATGTCTACCACCACCCTTAGCCAGGGGGCTGGATGCCTACCACTACTACCACCCTTAGCCAGGGGGCTGGATGCCTACCACTACTACCACCCTTAGCCAGGGGGGCTGGATGCCTACCACTACTACCACCCTCACCCAGGGGGCTGGATGCCTACCACCACCCTTAGCCAGGGGGGCTGTATGCCTACCACTACTACCACCCTTAGCCAGGGGGCTGGATGCCTACCACTACTACCACCCTTACCCAGGGGGCTGGATGCCTACCACTACTACCACCCTCACCCAGGGTGGGCTGGATGCCTACCACCAACCTTAGCCAGGGGGCTGGATGCCTACCACCACTACCACCCTCACCCAGGGGGCTGGATGCCTACCACTACTACCACCCTCACCCAGGGGGGCTGGATGCCTACCACCACCCTTAGCCAGGGGGGCTGGATGCCTACCACCACTACCACCCTCACCCAGGGGGCTGGATGCCTACCACCACCCTTAGCCAGGGGGCTGGATGCCTACCACTACTACCACCCTTAGCCAGGGGGGCTGGATGCCTACCACTACTACCACCCTTACCCAGGGGGGCAGGATGCCTACCACTACTACCACCCTTAGCCAGGGGGCTGGATGCCTACCACTACTATCACCCTTACCCAGGGGGCAGGATGCCTACCACTACTACCACCCTTAGCCAGGGGGCTGGATGCCTACCACTACTACCACCCTCACCCAGGGGGCTGGATGCCTACCACTACTACCACCCTCACCCAGGGGGCTGGATGCCTACCACCACTATTACCCTCACCCAGGGGGCTGGATGCCTACCACTACTACCACCCTCACCCAGGGGGCTGGATGCCTACCACCACCCTTAGCCAGGGGGCTGGATGCCTACCACTACTACCACCCTCACCCAGGGGGCTGGATGCCTACCACTACTACCACCCTTAGCCAGGGGGCTGGATGCCTACCACTACTACCACCCCCACTCATAGGATGGACAATGCATGACACAACCAGCACACCACAACCTAGGGAATGCAAGAAGAAGACATCCCCCCAACACCATGACAAGCGTGTGTAGACTGTGTCAAATGCCTACAACACCGAACATGACTTTGAACATACAATGTGACCCCTAGCACATGTGCCACACTATATATGTGTGGCACCCACAATGCAAGCAGGCCATGACCATTGTGGCAATGGGGTCCAAACCCCCATCACCACAGTGACCAAAAGGTAAGTGTGGGGTCCATAGCTGAAGCACATTTTGAACATTGTGGCAATGGGGTCTAAACCCCCATCACCACAGTGAACAAAAGGTAAGTGTGGGGTCCATAGCTGAAGCACATTTTGAACATTGTGGCAATGGGGTCCAAACCCCCATCATCACAGTGACCAAAATGTAAGTGTGGGGTCCATAGCTGAAGCACATCTTGAACATTGTGGCAATGGCGTCTAAACCCCCATCACCACAGTGACCAAAATGTAAGTGTGGGGTCCATAGCTGAAGCACATCTTGAACATTGTGGCAATGGGGTCTAAACCCCCATCACCACAGTGACCAAAAGGTAAGTGTTGACAAAGAAAGAGGTGCAACTGCCAAACTGCATGGATGATTCCTGGTCACAGAACAACAAACACATCAGTGGCAAAGTAGTGTATGTGTCCCATTGCAACATAAATTGGGGGAGCCAAATACTGCAGTGCAAATAAGACATACCTTTGGCCATGTGCAGACAAACAACACCCATGGGGGCTGACACCGTCAACAATCATCAATGACACAATGACAGAAGTGACCATCAGAATGCAGACCCACATATTTGCACCAATGGGCACACACATGCAGATACCCTGTGGAGACTGCAGATGTGAGGTGAACAGATACCATACCATGGCAGCAATGGGACACACAAACCATGATCATTGTGCTGACCGATGACCTAGGAGTCCCAGGGACAGCAGGGGAAACCCACCAAACTACATACAGCCAATGGCACACCCAAGATATGCCAATGCAGTGTTGCAGATGCACAAACACAAACAGGCAGACCCACACTGCACATCATACACAACAGGTGAGGGGGGTGCCAGTGTCCCCAGGCAACCACACAACACATGAGGAGACCTGAATACCAATCATACAGATGTGCATACAGTGCCACACAAAGGTAACTCATGGATCCAAATCCCCTATGTGGGCAAGCAGGCATTGTCAGATGAGAGGGAGCACAAATCACACATGTCACACAGGCACGTAGGGACAGCAACTGACACAGCAAGACACAGACACACCACAGCACCACCCCCAGGGCCCCCACAATGTGGTGACCCTTGGCTGCATTACAATCCCACTGTGATGACAAAGCTAAATGTGGTTCACACTGTGAACCACAGTCATGTGTCCTGAGCAACTAACTACCATCACACCTACACAAGCACAAATCAAACAGCATGGCCAGTAAGCCAAGGCCAACATGGAGGCAGGGGCCTAGCCGGGCAACAACTCTCATCTGCACACACTCAACACCACACCCTCGACCTCCAACAATGTGCAGCAGTGAAGCATACATGCACTGGTGACATTGCACATGCACCCATGACTATTCCAGGGTGGTGGGTGGGAACCAAGGTGCAGAAACACATCACACATGGACACTCAACAAGACTCCTGAATGTCTGACACACTGCACACTACGCTGTACATGGACATGACGGCAATACCACACCAACCAATGGGATCCCAGCCACAGTCACACACCAATGAAGAAGCCAAGGTCACCCACAAAGAACACACATAGACAACAACCAACATTGCAGCCCGGACCCTGAGGAGTGCCAGCAGTCACACACACAACGTGTCACAATCACTGAAAGATAACACAAACTGGAAATCACATGACAGGGGCAAACAACAAGTGCCAAGGGGAAACCTGACTGTGACCCATCTGCGTCTGCACACAAACTCAGCCCTGACAGCAAACACACCTATGGGTGACACCCTGATGACCAGTAATGTGCCATGCACCCACATCACAGAGAACCCAGGGCGAAGACTTTGGGGGAACATAGGTCAACTCAGCTAGCATCACAAACAGGTACAACACTAGGGATCACAGCATGCACAGCTAAACGGAAGTGAACACACAGACATGCACATACAACACACACCTTGGGCGCAGGCAATGTCACAGGAGTACACACTGCCATGAGGGGACTCCACTCCTGTGTGAGGAAAGCTGTGCCATATGTTGCCTCAGTAGGGCCCCATCATGTCAGCTGAGCACTTGGTCACACAATCAACAATTAGCACCAAATGAGGGCTCCCGTAACATCAGCCTGGTCATGGAAGTGCCAACGGAATCATCAGCACAGATCCAACACACTTGTATAGCAATGTTGCACTGACAACACAGATGAGTCCTTCCCCATTGATGCCCAAACCTGCATGTCCACTGGAGATGGCCACACGGTCAGGGAAGTAGACGAATTGAACAATGGCAGGCACAACAGATGTGCAGGGGTGGAAGCCACAGATGTGAAATAGCCAATCTAAGTAGGAAATCCCATTGCCAAATACTGAACACATGACACCCTCAGATGCTGCTATGGATGACATGGATACACCACAGGATAGGACACATTCCCCCTGGACCACATGGGTTCCTGCACAGTAACACTTCATTATCATGAGACCAAATATCACCATCACTGCAGCAAGGGCATGGTTAGCATCATCAACATCATGTACATCAGAAGCAAAAGCACTAGAGAACAGAAAGTTGCTTTATTCAGCATATGTGGCATTAAAAGTAGAAGTCCGGTAGAAAATAAACAAAGGCCAATGGCCAGTCCATCAACAAAGTCACAAGTGGGTGACAGTGGCAGATGCCACCCTACACATGCCTGCACAAAACCAGGGACAATCCACTAGGAGGGGCAACCGGGGGTAGGCCAGGCACCGCAGGGACAGGATCAGGGCTCACCAGGAGGAAGCAGGGAAGGGGTGGTGGGTGCTGGAGAGCCACTGACAACTGCAGTGGAGGTGTCTGACATGGTGTGTGCCAGCACAACTGGGGGGCATGGCTCAGATGTTGTGGGTGCTGGCATGACTGCAGTGGACCCTGCAGATGGAGTGGACAGGTCCGCCACTGCAGTGCCCAAGTCAGACAGGGTGGTAGTGGACTCCACTGCAGTGCCTACCACCAGGGGAGGAGAATGGGGAACAGGCAAGGTGGGCTGGACAGAGGGGGAGGACACCCTCACCACATCAGTGGCACAGACAAGCGCAGCGGGGGTGTGGTGCCGAGAGAGCAAGTGGCAGGGGAGAAGGCCGGAGCCTCTTGGGGATCGTATATCTGTGGGTGGGGGAACCTGGGGCAGGGTGTGGTGGGGGCACCTGTGGAGTGGGGGCCTGAGGGATGGAGGAAGGAGACCTGGTGCTTGAGCTGCAGGGCGGCAGCGGGGTCTTGCTCTTACCACTCCGGGGGACTTGTGGGTGGGGGCCTCAGTCTGTCTGTGCCTGGGGGAGGGTGTCCGGGGGCGAGGGGCACTCTGCTCCATGTGGGGGGGCTTCCTCTTCCCCCTGGATGCTGGAGCAGCTGGATCAGAGGGGAAGAGGCCGAGGTCACTGAGGAAGAGGCGCTGGGTCTTTGGGGTTGCAGGTGAGGCAAGGGAGGGTGCTTTGGAGGGAGAGGCAACTGAGGACTGCGCAGTGCCCATGGATGCGTGTGTGTGTACCAGGGCCCCATCCCCTGTGAGTCTCGTTTCAGTCCCCTGACTGTGCGTGCGTGTGCGTTTTGTTTGTGGCGTGTGTGTCTGTGTGCTGGACGTGTGTGTGCCTGTGCCGGTGTGTGTGTGCTTGGGACGGGTAAGGTGCTGGGGAGTGTGGATGGAGCAGAGGCAGGAGGGGTGAGGGACTGTCTGAGGAGGGACACTGCTGCCGTCAGGGAGGAGTCCGTGGACCTATTGCCCCTCTGTAGGTCAGACATGCCCGATGAGATGCCCTCCATGAACGACACCAGCTGAGTCAACAGAGCGGTGTGCGCATGGAGGACACTCAGCATGGCTGTCTGCCCTACATGGAGCTGGCGAAGGAGGTACACAGACTCCTCACTCAGGGCAGCAGGGGACACAGGGGCAGGGGGTGCGGTGCCTGGCCCAAAGGAGACACGCTCCCGAACATGGGAGCCTCCACGGACCTGGGGAATGGGAGCCGATGGGAGGGCGGTGGTGGTGCTGGTGGTGGCGGGGACAGCAACACTAGCTGGGGTGTGGTGGCTGCTGACACCCGCCTCCATAAGGGAGTCATCCTCCGAGTTGCTCTGGTCCTCAGCTGAGGTGAATGGTGCTGAGGACTCCTCGGTGTGGCTCCCCTCGCCCTCCGTGCCACTGGGTCCCTCCGAGCACTCCTCGGCTGCTGACCCAGTCTGGCTCTCTGGCTCCTCCTGGTCCGTGGAGCTGTCCCCTTCCGTGGCCGTGAATGTATCTGCAAACAATGGGGAAACAGACAGACATCAGTCACCTGCACCAAACGCACACACCACTGTGAGCACAGCACATTACAGAGCAAGCCCTGGCATCATTAGTTGTACATTGCTAAAAGTGCCCTAACTGAACAGGAGAAGCCAATTGTCAATCTGATGCCAAGCATGGCACTCACATCCCACATGGCCTTGCACCCATCTGTCTGGTGTCTGTTGGATTGCAACACCCCAGTGTGGACACATGCACCAAGTACACAGTAGTTGGACAGTGCAGAGGACACGGTGTGGCATGTGGACATGCACACATCACAGCTCTTGCCACTGAGTCAGTACAGGTTTCCGGATGAAAGGGATGCCCAGAGTCAAATAGGAAATGCATGTGATGCATACCAGCGACAGACACCATGATGCACCCATGTCCTGATAGCCATCGCCACAATGGTGTGCATGTAGCACATGTCACTCCCCTGCAGGACCACCAATAAGTTGACACATGCCATGGCAGAGGCATGACTGCTAAGTCATACATCACTGTCTCAGTGATGTATGACTTGGCAGCCAGACAACAACACTATGCACTGTGTCACAATAGTAGGTCATGGGGAATGCAAGTCCTGGAGCTGCACAAGTGCACATGTACATCCCCCACACAACACATCATCTTAACCCTCATCTGTCCAGGTCATACCTATTGGACATATGGGAGACCTGTGACACTACCCTCTGAACCTGAGCCCTCACAATTTGCTGTGAATGGGGAACAGCTGCCTGAACTTCACATTCGCATACCCCAGTCTGCACGGGCAGCTGATCAAACACCTATGTGACACACAAGTATCGTCTCCTATGGTCACATCTCCAGGGGCATGCTGAGCCCCTACCAAGAAACACCCCAGCAGTCCTGGCAACTAATCCACAGCACACTGACACAGAGGCAGACACCTGAGGGGTCAAATCACTGCGCACAATGTGTCAGCTGATACACGGGAGTGGGAGTACAGAGTGCATTGCATGGCCTGGAGTAGGCATGACTGTCCTGCTCCACATGAATGAGGGATGAGCCCTGGACAGTGGATAGCTGGCTATGTATGTGTGACACACGTAATCTGCATACTCCTGGGGCCCAAACATTGTTCCCACCCGCTGCATGGGCGTGTGCCACATACCCCAGGCACATGTGGTGGCTCAGCTCAGCAAGTGGACCGCATATCAAAGCAACACGAGTTCACAGTGCAGTCTTTGACTCACCCCCTCCTTGCTGCTGTCTGGCCTTCAGCTGCCCATCCAGGTCTGGAAACACCACCGCCAGGATCTGGAGCATGTGGGGGGTCAGGGTCCGTGGTCAGGGTCCGTGTTCCGCCCCTCCTGCGAGGAGGCGACAGCTTCAGCTGGACCCGTGCAATCCTCCGAGTCCAGCCCCGAAGGTCCTGCCACCTCTTCTGGCAGTTGCGGATCCGGCGCTTGTAGACCCCCACGGAACGGACGGCCCGACGATGTCCTTCCAGATCTCCTGCTTCCGATGGGCATTAACCTGTCAGGATGACAAAGTGAAAAGGCCATTACTACACAGCAAAATATCCGTGCATGACACAGTTGTATATACATGTCTCAATCACAGGGGCACATGATGTACACAGGCAGTGCAAAGCTGCCCATGGACAGTTTGCCAGACGTCACTACATGGTATCATTGCATGGGAAGTAAAACCTTGTTCAAATGCACTGTCACTGCACCATACCTGTCCAGTGCATGTCACTACACACTATGGGGGTGACAACTACTCAGTGAGCCTGCTAGCCAGTGGCGTGCAGACTTTCAGCCTTGCTAGTCAGACAATATGCACATTCAGAAAGGCAGTGCACAGAACACTCACCTGCTCCCCTGGTGTCCCATACAGCTTGCTGTACTGTGGAAGTAGGCTGTCCAGCAGGGCCTGGTTCTCCTCAAGGCTGAAGGCTGGGGCTCTCTCCACAGTACGTGCCATTGCAGGGTCCAGAGGGGCAGAGACAGCAGCAGTGCAGTGGCAGATGTCGTCCTGGAGCATGTAGTGCAGGCAAGTGAGCTCTCAGGGGAACAGCCAGCAATATATATGTGCTGGAGAGGCAGATACTGTCCCTTGTGTCCAAAGTGATAGGTCCAAGTCGTTTGCATCTTCTGAATCTGGCCAATCCATGGAATAGCAGCACCAAAACACGCCCACAGCATCCTTCAAATCTTCAACTTCATGACATACATGATTTTGCAACATTGTTGTGGGTGACCAACTGATTTTCCAGCAACCGACTCGTTTGAAATTCGAAAACGCGTCCGTTGCCAGGCAAGCCCATTGTCAATGGGTGCGCACCGATCGGTCCATTGCGGTACAACACGCACAGGGGTACAACGCGTACCCGCACACTTGAATGCAATGGGCCGGCCGGGGCACCGATCGGTCCATTGCAGTACAACGCAGTACAGGGGTACAACGCGTACAGGGGTACAACGCGTACCCGCACACATTGAATGCAATGGGCCGGCCGGGGGCACCGATCGGTCCATTGCAGTTCAACGCGTACAGGGGTACAACGCGTACCCGCACACATTGAATGCAATGGGCCGGCCGGGAGCACCGATCGGTCCATTGCAGTACAACGCGTACAGGGGTACAACGCGTACCCGCACACATTGAATGCAATGGGCTGGCCGGGGGCACCGATCGGTCCATTGCAGTACAACCGTACAGGGGTACAACGCGTACAGGGGTACAATGCGTACTCGCATCACATTGAATGCAATGGGCCGGCCGGGGGCACCGATCGGTCCATTGCAGTTCAACGCGTACAGGGGTACAACGCGTACCCGCACACATTGAATGTAATGGGCCGGCCGGGGCACCGATCGGTCCATTGCAGTTCAACCCGTACAGGGGTACAACGCTGCACCGCACACATTAAATGCAATGGGCTGGCCGGGGGCACCGATCGGTCCATTGCAGTTCAACGCATACAGGGGTACAACGCTGTATCCGCGACACATTGAATGCAATGGGCCAGCCGGGGGCACCGATCGGTCCATTGCAGTTCAACGCGCATACAGGGTACAACGCGTACCCGCACACATTGAATGCAATGGGCCGGCCGGGGCACCGACCGGTCCATTGCAGTACAACGCATACAGGGGTACAACGCGTACAGGGGTACAACGCGCACCCGCACACATTGAATGCAATGGGCCGGCCGAAGGCACCGATCGGTCCATTGCAGTACAACGCATACAGGGGTACAACGCGTACCCGCACACATTGAATGCAATGGGCCGGCCAGGGGCACCGACCGGTCCATTGCAGTACAACGCGTACAGGGGTACAACGCGTACAAGGGTACAACGCGTACCCACACACATTGAATGCAATGGGCCGGCCGGGGGCACCGACCGGTCCATTGCAGTACAACGCGTACAGGGGTACAACGCGTACAGGGGTACAACGCGTACCTGCACACATTGAATGCAATGGGCCGGCCGGGGGCACCGACCGGTCCATTGCAGTACAACGCGTACAGGGGTACAACGCGTACAGGGGTACAACGCGTACCCGCACACATTGAATGCAATGGGCCGGCCGGGGCACCGATCGGTCCATTGCTGTTCAACGCATCACTGTACATGTGACTGGCATATGTCAGCATGCCTGTCTCAGATGGACATATGCCAGCCACAGATAGCTCCCAGGGAGTGAGGGGCACACCTACATCACGACAGCCTGTCCAAACTTTATCATAAGGCATGTAAGGCTGCATTTCCTATTGTGTGTATGTTGGTGTACATGTTGTCCTGTGGGTGTCACCTGTGGGCAGCCACCCCCAGGCTGTGCACGTGTTCATGGGGACAGGATCCTGGGTGTTACGTGTACATGACCACTGTGATGTGCAACTGTTCATATCTGTGCATGTGCCATGGTCACATTTCACGGTGGTGTATGTGTATGTCATGTCACATACCCCGTGAGTCCCATGTGGGACGGTATGTTTGAGCCAGGGTGTCCCAGTGGCACAATAGTGATGGTCCTCCACAGTCTTTGTGTATGTAGTGTTTACAATGTCTCTGATTTCATGTGCACAATGGGAGACAGTCTCCACATCCAGGTTGTGTGTGCATGGACTTTGATGTTGTGCGTGTGTGTGTCACAGACGTCCATGTCTGTCCTGCCGTGGCAAGTGGGGCACTACCTGTGGGGGTCATGGTTGTTTTGCTGTGGTGTATACATGATACTCCATGTAATGCCACTGTCCATGTGGCAATACAGGGTCCCTGGGAATGTACCTGTCGTTGAGCTGTGGTGCCTGGGGCACATCTGTCCTCACATGTCACTGTGGGGGGTGATTGTGACACGGCAGCAGGAGATGGGAACTGTGACACGGCCTCATGATATCCAATGGGCCAACCTGGGACTAATTGATGCCACCTGTTGGACCGTGTTGACAGATGTTGGCCATGTATGTACCATACATGTCCTTCCGGAACTGCACACTTCATGTAGTTGTGCCTCATAATGATGTATGTTGGGATATTGAGTGTGTTCAATGCCGCATATGTGGGGTGACTGACAATCTTGCTTACTTCTCCTCTGCACTGCAGGGCTCCTGCTGTCCATCGACCATTCCCAGACCTGGCAACGATGGTGGAACGGGACAGCATCTGACGGTACCGCTTCACCAGGCAGCTGATTGAGGATTTGGCAGTGCAGTTGTCCCCACATTTGCAGCCTGGCCGGCCGTATCCTACAGCGCTGACCCCCAAGGTGAAGGTGATGGCAGCCCTACACTTCTTTGCCACCGGTACCTTCCAACATACTGTGGCGACTGCTGGTGGGATGTCACAGACCATGTTGAGCCGTGTGCTCCACGATGTTTTGGCGGCAATGTTGCTATTCCTGAACCGGTACATCTATTTCCCTAGACTGCGACGACTCACTGACGTGAAGAGTGACTTTTATGCCATGGGGAGGATGCCGCATGTCATTGGCTCCATTGATGGGACACATGTGGCTTTGGTACCACCACAGGCCCAGGAGCAGGCCTACCGTAACCGCAAGCACTACCACTCGGTCAATGCACTGGTGGTGTGTCTTGCAGACATGACCATCACACACGTGTGTGCCCGTTTCCCTGGTTCAGCATACAATGCCTTTGTGATGAGGAGTAGTCGCATCCCCAGGATGATGGCACAGATGCAGAACCAGCGTGCCTGGCTTGTCGGTGTGTACTGACTTTGTGCCATTGTGTGTGATCTGATCTGTAGTATTCCGCCCACTTTTCCAAGTCAGCTAATGTGCACTTGTCTGTCCGTAGGTGACTCGGGATACCCCAACATGCCGTGGTTGCTGACACCCCTCAGGAACCCTGTGACACCAGCCCAGATGCGCTACAATGAGGCACATGGTCGGACCAGGAGAGTGATTGAGCGGACATTTGGTCTCCTGAAGAGCCGCTTCCGCTGCCTGGACAAGACCGGAGGGTCCCTCCCATATGCCCCTGCGAAAGTGTGCAAGATTATCATCGTCTGCTGCATGCTCCACAACCTGGCAGTGCGGAAGGAGTTGCCTCTCATCCAGGATGACAATGACCAACATCCGCCACCTGTGGAGGATCCTGGCCTGGACCACGATGCCAGTGACGATGATGATGATGATGATGATGGTGATGTCCGCACACAGCTCATCACCAACTTCTTTAGCTGAATGTGAGTATCCTGAGGTGTCATGTCAATGATGTGAGTTGGCATGATGTGTAGGTGGTGCTCTGGTGCTGTTGGAGTGTGTCCATGGGCTACTTGACTGGATGTGTGTTGCGATGTGTGCTTACAGGTGGGCTGTACTCCCCAACAGTGTTGACATGCTAACTTGGTTCTGGGTGGGTATCTTGTAACATGTATTGTGCATGAGTTTTGCTGTTCTGTCCTGTACTCCATTGCTTTTGACTGTGTGTCATTTCTGTCCTTCACAGGGTACTTTCAGATTCGTTTGGTCAACTGTGTCCACCGACGACGTGATTGCACTGCCAGGGTGGTGGCTGTTGTGTCCCTACAGGTGATGTGCACCACACCCATGGACTTCCTTCCGTCTACAGTTGTTGACTGTGTGCCCGCTGCCAGGTGGGATTACCTTGCATCTGTAGTGGTTACGACATGTTGCAACTGTGTAATAAACCTGTGCTTCACTTTGTGATGTGCGTTGTCTGTGGTCACACATTTGACTGCCATTTGCTTACTGCACCTGTGGGCTACTTGACTACAACTGGGAATGGGTGTGGTGTCTGTGCATTGCACCGTCTTCCCTGGCAACATCAGTGTAGGCAATGAGTCAGATGGCCTAGGTGTGTATGTGTTGTGTAGCCCTGGTGGTGTGTCTCCCTCATATGTGTCACGTTGCCTTTACTCACATGCCTGTGTTGTCCTTGCTGTTGCAGTTCGCATACACAGTGTAATTTTGCAGTTCATCATCCCCATAACAGCACCCACGTTGGAATCACAACAGAGGCAAGTATGGTGTATTAGTGTGTTTATTGTGATACATTTGTGTGAATAGTGCATAGGATGGGTAGTGCTGTACATAAATCTTGCAATCCGAAGTTCCTAGGTGAATTGAAAGTCCTGGTAGACAGAATCCCCAGTATCGGGCCACAGTTGTCTGACACATTGGTCCAACTTGTACTCCCCATGCAATGTGTGGGAGTAGTGTTGCCGTCAACAGGGTGAACAGTCTGTGCACAAAGGTGAACATCCAGAACAGGTTCAGGCTTCCTGGGAGTTGCGCTTGGCCATCGGCCTCTCACTTGCCCCTCCTCGGACGACCCCTCTTCTTGGGGGGCCCCTCAAGTACAGGCTGCTGCGGTGCAGGGGACTCTCCGCCAGAGTCATCCTCCCTCCCTGTGGCAGTTGCAGTTTGTTCGGCACCAGATGTTGTTGGCACACAGGGAGGTGTGGACTGGTTGCTGTTCATCTGGCGGAGGCATTGTAAAATGTCCCTGTGCACCGCCGTCATCTCATGCAGTGCATCCCACTTGGACTCCACGCGGGACATGTGTGAGTCCACGCGGGACATGTGTGACTCCACGTGGGACATGTGGGAGTCCAAGCGGGCATGATGGGCAGCCTGCTGCTGTTTCTTGTCTCTGAGGAGCCCCACTACCTGGCTGAGGTCTCCGGTGCTGGACTGGTACGCATCAGCTATGCGTACCAGTTGTGGGTCATCATGCACACCAGCAACGTCTGCAAGCAGCGACCTCTGTCTCCCACCCCTCCCACCACCCCTGCTGACATGTGCAGTGTGTGCAGTGGCACGCACAGATAACCCTGGTCCACCTTGTGGGTTGGTGGTGGTGGTGGTGTCCATGGCCCCAGGTTGGTCCAGGGTCACTGTGCTGGTGTTGCTCCTTATTCTGTCCATGTCGGCAGGGATGGTATTCGTGGTGACAGTCGTTGGAGGGGTGGGTGCAGGGGTGCAGCTGGTGGTCCTGCTGGTGCTGCAGCTGGTGGTCCTGCTGGTGCTGCATGTAGACTTGCACCGGATGTGCCAGGTTGGTCTTCATCGTCTGAGGAGGACAGAGGCTGTACGACGCCAGTGAGCTCCGCATCCTCTTGAGCCTGGGACTGGGACTCCTCAGCATCTGCTGCTGTGTCCCCGTCATCACCTGTTTTTGGGAGACACACACAATGTATGTTATGTTTCTGCAGGCATCAATGGTTGACACACATGACAGTTGTGACTGTGCCTCTGGGTGCGGGCCTGTACATTGCATTGTCCTAAGTCGTCACAGTCAGGGGTTGATATTGGTGTGGCACATTGTCCTGCATTATTTGGGCATTTCTATTGTATTTTTTGGGGTGTGAACATGGTCTGCATTGGTTGTGTTTGGTTGACAGCCGGCCCTCCTTCCCACCCACCCAGCCAGTCAGTTATCCCACCATGGAACGTGCTTGCATTGCAGTGAGTGCAAGTTGTCTCTCAGGATGTCAGTCAGTGGTGTCCTGCTGTTTGTTGGTGCACAGTTGCCAGCAGGGCCTTGTGCTCCCCACAGCAGTAGCCAGTGTCAGCCATCTTGTGAGTCCTTCTCCACTCCCTGTGATGTGAGCATGGTTCAGGGTGGTGTTGATGGGACAGTTGTGGGGGTGAGCTATGTCTGTGACTACGACTCCCATCATGCTATTGCCTCCACCCCACTTCCCAGCATTCCCATACTTACTTGCTTTTGTGGGGAGTTCAGTGTGTGTGGGTGTGAGAGCAATGGCAAGATGGCTGACAGTGGTGTCCTGCTGTTGGTTGGTGTGCAGTACCCAGCATGCCCTTGTGCTCCCCACGACACAGCAACAGTGTCAGACATCTTTGATGGGCCTTTCCACTCTCTGTGGGATGTGCATGCGTGAGTGTGAGCTTGCTGGGCCATGTGGTGGGGGATGTAGAGCTGTGACTACGACTCCCATCATGCTATTGCCTCCACCCCCCTTCCCAGCATGCCCATGCTTCCTTCCTTTTGATTCTGCTTCCCTGTGGGGTGGGCTGGCTGTGCTGACAGGATGGCTGGGAGTGTTGTCCTGGCAGTTGTTTGGCTAAGAGTCCCAAGAGTGGCCCTGTGCTTCACACAACATAACCCAGGGTGGTGGTTCTTTGTGGGATCTTGTGTTAGGATGGGGGGCATTGCATTCTACCAGGTGGGTTCTGTGGAGTTTGTGTTGGGGGGTGTGTGTGAGGGGAGGTGCTTGTGACTATGGTCAGTGCTGCAAGTCCTCCTTCCCACCCAGCCAGCCAGATATCCCACCATGGAACGTGCTTGCATTGCAGGGAGTGGAAGTTGTCTCTCAGGATGTCAGTCAGTGGTGTCCTGCTGTTTGTTGGTGCACAGTTGCCAGCAGGGCCTTGTGCTCCCCACAGCAGTAGCCAGTGTCAGCCATCTTGTGAGTCCTTCTCCACTCCCTGTGATGTGAGCATGGTTCAGGGTGGTGTTGATGGGACAGTTGTGGGGGTGACCAATATCAGTGACTACGACTCCCATCATGCTATTGCCTCCACCCCCCTTCCCAGCATGCCCATGCTTCCTTCCTTTTGACTCTGCTTCCCTGTGGGGTGGGCTGGCTGTGCTGACAGGATGGCTGGGAGTGTTGTCCTGGCAGTTGTTTGGCTAAAAGTCCCAAGAGTGGCCCTGTGCTTCAAACAACATAACCCAGGGTGGTGGTTCTTTGTGGGATCTTGTGTTAGGATGGGGGGCATTGCATTCTACCAGGTGGGTTCTGTGGAGTTTGTGTTGGGGGGTGTGTGAGGGGAGGTGCTTGTGACTATGGTTAGTGCTGCAAGTCCTCCTTCCCACCCAGCCAGCCAGCCAGCCAGTTATCCCACCATGGAACGTGCTTGCATTGCAGGGAGTGGAAGTTGTCTCTCAGGATGTCAGTCAGTGGTGTCCTGCTGTTTGTTGGTGCACAGTTGCCAGCAGGGCCTTGTGCTCCCCACAGCAGTAGCCAGTGTCAGCCATCTTGTGAGTCCTTCTCCACTCCCTGTGATGTGAGCATGGTTCAGGGTGGTGTTGATGGGACAGTTGTGGGGGTGACCAATATCAGTGACTACGACTCCCATCATGCTATTGCCTTCACCCCCCTTCCCAGCATGCCCATGCTTCCTTCCTTTTGATTCTGCTTCCCTGTGGGGTGGGCTGGCTGTGCTGACAGGATGGCTGGGAGTGTTGTCCTGGCAGTTGTTTGGCTAAGAGTCCCAAGAGTGTCCCTGTGCTTCACACAACATAACCCAGGGTGGTGGTTCTTTGTGGGATCTTGTGTTAGGATGGGGGGCATTGCATTCTACCAGGTGGGTTCTGTGGAGTTTGTGTTGTGGGGTGTGTGAGGGGAGGTGCTTGTGACTATGGTTAGTGCTGCAAGTCCTCCTTCCCACCCAGCCAGCCAGTTATCCCACCATGGAACGTGCTTGCATTGCAGGGAGTGGAAGTTGTCTCTCAGGATGTCAGTCAGTGGTGTCCTGCTGTTTGTTGGTGCACAGTTGCCAGCAGGGCCTTGTGCTCCTCACAGCAGTAGCCAGTGTCAGCCATCTTGTGAGTCCTTCTCCACTCCCTGTGATGTGAGCATGGTTCAGGGTGGTGTTGATGGGACAGTTGTGGGGGTGACCAATATCAGTGACTACGACTCACATCATGCTATTGCCTCCACCCCCTTCCCAGCATGCCCATGCTTCCTTCCTTTTGATTCTGCTTCCCTGTGGGGTGGGCTGGCTGTGCTGACAGGATGGCTGGGAGTGTTGTCCTGGCAGTTGTTTGGCTAAGAGTCCCAAGAGTGTCCCTGTGCTTCACACAACATAACCCAGGGTGGTGGTTCTTTGTGGGATCTTGTGTTAGGATGGGGGGCATTGCATTCTACCAGGTGGGTTCTGTGGAGTTTGTGTTGGGGTGTGTGTGAGGGGAGGTGCTTGTGACTATGGTCAGTGCTGCAAGTCCTCCTTCCCACCCAGCCAGCCAGATATCCCACCATGGAACGTGCTTGCATTGCAGGGAGTGGAAGTTGTCTCTCAGGATGTCAGTCAGTGGTGTCCTGCTGTCTGTTGGTGCACAGTTGCCAGCAGGGCCTTGTGCTCCCCACAGCAGTTGCCAGTGTCAGCCATCTTGTGAGTCCTTCTCCACTCCCTGTGATGTGTGCATGGTTCATGGTGGTGTTGATGGGACAGTTGTGGGGGGGCAATATGTGTGACTGCGACTCCCATGATGCTATTGGCTACACTGACTTGGCCAGCATACACAGAATTCCTTCCTTTGAGTGGTCTTCACTGTGTGTTGGTGTTGTTGTGGTGGCTACATGTCTGGATGTGTTTGTTAGTTCTATTTGTGCCACTGCCTAGCTGTAGTTGTAGTTGTGTTTGTACATGTGATGGCACAGTTGGATGTGACTTTTTTGATGGCATGTGTTGTGTTTATCTGACTGACATACACATTTTGGGATGATTCTGTTCTGGTTGATGTGTAATTGCTATGAGTGCATGGTTTGACTCTCCCCTTGACAGTGATGTGTGTGTGTTTTGTGGCAGTATATTGTGTACATTTGTTGTGTACTCACCAGGCTCTGGGATGTCCTCTAGTCCATATACGCTCACTGGCGGAAGGATGGCCCGCACCTTCTCCTCCCAGGGCCTGAGGTATATTGGCTTGGCAGGAGGGCCACTGCCGGTGTGTTGGCTGTTGATGTAGTCTTTTTAACAGGTCCCGTACCCTCCTGCGCACGTCATACCACCTGTTGTGGATGTCGCTCTTTGTGCGCCGACATGGTGATTGTGCGTTCACCCTGTTGATGATCCTCTCCCACATCTTGGTTTTCTGGGAGATGGGGGTCTGTTGGACCAGTGTGCCAAACAGCTGTGGCTCTACCCTGAGGATCTCGTCTACCATGACTTCCAATTCACTATCTAGGAACTTGGGATTCTTCTTGGGGGGCATGGTGATGGGTGGTGATGGTGAGTGATGTGTGTGTTGGTGTGCAGGTGAGGGTGTGTGAGTGTGTGTTTTGCTGGGTGTATGTGAGGTAGGTATTTGTTGGTGTGGTGATGGTGTGTGGCTTGTGTGAGGGATGAGCTGTGGGTGTGTGGTTGCTTTCTCTTGGGTGCTGGCAGTGGAATGGCATTTGCAAAGGCTCATGGTTGTGATCTGTGTCCTTTATATGGGTGGAGTTGTGGGTGTGTCTTTGTTCTCTGTCCCCACCCCCCCCCCAGTATTTATTGGCTTGCTAATTGCTTGTTTGGCCTTTTTTTGGGTGATTTTTCCTTTGTACTGTCTGTGTATGTTGGAAACGTTCTTGTGACCGAGTCGGACCCTGCATTTGTCTCGTACGGTCTTCTCCATTTCGTTCACGCTATGTATGTGCAGTTTTCTATGCTGCGTACGCGTCGGTCGCGGTGTTTTGTGTTGCTTCGGCTCGGTTTTGTATGCGTGTCAGTCGTACAGCTTGTCCTCCGTCCGACTCGCTCGTGGTTTTCGCACCTTGCATTGTACTTTGCGGTTTGGAGTTCGCGTGTACGTTTCAGTCGGATTTGTTCCGGGTGCGTGTCGGTCGGTTGGATTCGCGTGTTTTTCCGACCGGATTGCTGTTTTCCGTGCGGCTCGGTCGGTCGACTTGGGTTCGGTACGTGTCGGTCGGATTTTGCACGCCTTGCATCGTACTTGGCGTGTCGGGCGCCACAGGTACGTGTCGGTCGGTATTATTTCCGGATCCGAGTCGGTCTGTGCTTTTTCCGGCCCGAATCGGAATCGACCCCTTAGTCTCTTATATAATCACTAATACAAGTATACACTCATACATACAGCCACTCTCACAATCACTGACTCTCAAGTATAGTCATTTCTATACACCAACTCTCACAAACACTGCCTTTTATATATGTACTTAGTTGGACATGTGCACTGAGACATCAATTCACTCATCAAGACGCCCATACACACACTTACCCACCCATACAACTGTTTCCACATGCACTCTTAAACTCATACACCCTGTCAATCAACCACTCACACATTTATGCACAGAGTCACACACCCCCCACCCAACCACACACACACTCAGTCTCCTATACAAATACGCAGGCAACTAATCAATAACCCATATAGACATTGATGTAGCTACTGACCAACCAATGCAGCAGCTTACACAACAACAGACAGAGTGATACAGACATTCACACACTTTAGACACTAACCCATGTATTCAGTAAGATACATTTAATCATTCACTTAAACAGTCAGCCACACACCTACTAAATCCTCCATCCAGACACTTATACATCCATTCATTCTTCAATACAGCTTGGTATATATATAATACATATTTAAATTTTAAAGAAAGCTACATTCATTGGATGATGTCATCAGTGATGTCATCAGTGATGTCATTTGAGATGTCATCAGTGATGTCATCAGTGATGTCACTGACCATGTCATGAATGATGTAATATGTGACGTCATCAGCAGTGCATTGTGGGGCGCGAGTTATAGTTAGCTGAACTAACTATAACGGTGGAATTTCTATGGTTTTTGTATGAGTGAAATGTCCAACTAACTATAACGTCCCTGAAACCTATGGTTTTTTCAGTGAATATATATATTATCTACTGGCGGTCGCCAGTAGATAGTTATAGTTACAACCTATTATCCATAGGAAATCCGCGACATTCTATTTGAAATAACTCTCTTGCCGGTTGACGTATCTTCGCAAAATTTTCAAACTTTGTGGGGCGCTCCGGTCCGCTCCTACCCTGAAAGTCTCGGGGGGATTCGTCAAGCGGGGGCCGAGAAAAAAGGGGGGTCCCAAAACGCGTTTTCCCCATGCAATTTTCCATAGGAAACTTTAGACACGGCTACAGCCCGAACTGCTGAACGGAATTACACCAAATTTGGCAAAGAGGTAGTTCTTGGTTCAGAAAGAACCCTTTTTGTTAAATGGTGTAAATCCGTTCAGTAGTTGCTGAGAAAATGAAAAGTAAAAAGATATATATATCTAGGGCCGCGGATCCTCCCGAGCACGAGCTTTATGTTAATTGGCTGTCAACACTCCAAATCAGGAAGTGTTGGCAGCCATTTTGTCCCTCGGTAGAACCGAGGGACAGAAACAAGTGCGCAAAGCGCACAAAGGGGGCAGGGTAGAAGCACCCTGACCCCTAGGTCTGCTCAGGGGTCCCACAAGGACCCCCTGGGCAAAAAAAAAAAAAAATTTTTAAAAATCGGCAGGATGCGCTCAGGGAGCGCGAACCCTGCCGAAAAAAAATCGAAGCGCGGTCTCCCGCGCTTCGATGTTAACTGGCCCCGGGTGGGCCAAGTCCCGGGGGCATGCTGGGGGGGGTTAATTTTATGTGTGGGGGCCTCTAAGGGCCCCCAAGCCCCGGGGACCACCACCCCCGGGGCTTTATGTAGAATGGTGCGGGAGGGCTCTGAGCCCTCCCGCAGCCCCGAGGACCACCACCTCCCCGGGGCGTCTTTTTTTTAATTAAAAACCTGTGTGGGGGGCTCCAGCCCCACATGCCCCGGGGACCACCACCTCCCCGGGGCACTAAGAAAATTACAATGGGGGTCCGTTTTGGACCCCCAGAGCCCCGGGACCACCACCTCCCCGGGGCTGTGCACTGAATGGGAGGGGGCCGCGCGGCCCCCCTCCTGGAGCCCTTGATGGCCCTGGGGACCACCACCCCCAGGGCCGGCTCCTGCAGTGTCCCGGGGTGCCTACCCCGGGACACTGCTGTTTGCAATGACAGGACGGGAGCCTCGCTGCTCCCGTCCTGTCATTGCAAACTGCTTTGGATATTGGAAGAGAGAGCAGGAAACCTGCTCTCTCTTCCAATATCCAAAGCCGATAGCTTTCCACATGGGGAGCAGCATGTTAGCTGCTCCCCATGTGTAAGCAATGCCGGCTCCCGTAGGACACGGGGAGCCGGCAGGACTGTGGGGGATTGGGGACCCCCCACAGTCCCCAACGAGAGGGCCAGCCCCGGGGATGGGGTCCCCGGGGCAAGTAGTGGCCCGGGAGGGGGCCATGCGGCCCCCCTCCCCAAAAAAAAAAAAAAAAACGATTGGGCCCGCAGGCCCCGCCCCCTTCCTTCACCACTCTGCAAACGCGCCCCTGGCGCGTTTGCAGAGGGGAACGATTCCCCTTGAATACTGGGGGTCCCTGGGGCCCAACTAGCCCACCAGGAACCTCCAGTATGCGCCAGGGAGCTGCCTTGCAGAGAGGTGTACAGAGGCCACGCCCCTTTTACACCTCTCTGCAACGCAGCTCTATGGCGCTTTTGGAGGTATATGGTGGGCTAGTTGCACCCCAGGGACCCTCAGGATTCAAGGGGAGTTAATCCCCCGACTTAAAACGCGCCACGGGGTGCGTTTGCACAGTGGTGAAGGGAGGGCGGGGCTTCAGGTGACATGTGTGCAAACAGGCCCCGTGGCGCGTTTTAAGATGGGGAATTAAATCCTCTTCAATCCTGAGGGTCCCTGGGGGCCAACTAGCCCAACAGGTACGTCCAGAAAGCGCCACAGAGCTGCGTTGCAGAGAGGTGTAAAAGGGGTGTGGCCTCTGTACATGTCTCTGCAACGCAGCCCCTGGCGCATACTGGAGGTTCCTGGTGGGCTAGTTGGCCCGAAGGGACCCTCATGATTCAAGGGGACTTAATCCCCCAACTTAAAACGCACCACGGGGCGCGTTTGCACAGATGTCACCTCAGGCCCCGCCCCCTCCCTTCACCATTGTGCAAATATTCCTCTAAAATCAGCCGAAATCCGAATTCCGATTTACTCACCTGTTATCAGGAGAGACCTCAGTGCTGCATCTTTCAGCCCAGTACTGATCCTCAAAAGTAATTTTAACCGTACTTACCGGTAACTTGAATTTCCTTCATAGGCTAACATTGACTGGTTTCACTTGGAAATTCTTCTAAGTGTGGAGTTTTGGAACTTTAAAATATTCCTCTAAAATCAGCCGAAATACGAATTCCGATTTACTCACCTGTTATCAGGAGAGACCTCAGTGCTGCATCTTTCAGCCCAGTACTGATCCTCAAAAGTAATTTTAACCGTACTTACCGGTAACTTGAATTTCCTTCATAGGCTAACATTGACTGGTTTCACTTGGAAATTCTTCTAAGTGTGGAGTTTTGGAACTTTAAAATATTCCTCTAAAATCAGCCGAAATACAAATTCCGATTTACTCACCTGCTATCAGGAGAGACCTCAGTGCTGCATCTTTCAGCCCAGTACTGGTCCTGAAAAGTAATTTTAACCGTACTTACCGGTAACTTGAATTTCCTTCATAGGCTAACATTGACTGGTTTCACTTGGAAATTCTTCTAAGTGTGGAGTTTTGGAACTTTAAAATATTCCTCTAAAATCAGCCGAAATACGAATTCCGATTTACTCACCTGCTATCAGGAGAGACCTCAGTGCTGCATCTTTCAGCCCAGTACTGATCCTCAAAAGTAATTTTAACCGTACTTACCAGTAACTTGAATTTCCTTCCATAGCATATCATTGACTGCTTTTTGCTGAAAAAGTTTCTAAGTGTTGATTTTTGAAACATACAAATATTCCTCTAAAATCAGCCGAAATCCGAATTCAGATTTACTCACCTGTTATCAGGAGAGACCTCAGTGCTGCATCTTTCAGCCCAGTACTGGTCCTGAAAAGTAATTTTAACCGTACTTACCAGTAACTTGAATTTCCTTACATAGGCTAACATTGACTGGTTTCACTTGGAAATTCTTCTGTGTGGAGTTTTGGAACTTTAAAATATTCCTCTAAAATCAGCCAGAATACGAATTCCGATTTACTCACCTGTTATCAGGAGAGACCTCAGTGCTGCATCTTTCAGCCCAGTACTGATCCTCAAAAGTAATTTTAACCGTACTTACCAGTAACTTGAATTTCCTTCCATAGGATATCATTGCCTGCTTTTTGCTGAAAAAGTTTCTAAGTGTTGATTTTTGAAACATACAAATATTCCTCTAAAATCAGCCGAAATACGAATTCCGATTTACTCACCTGTTATAAGGAGAGACCTCAGTGCTGTATCTTTCAGCCAAGTACTGGTCCTGAAAAGTAATTTTAACCGTACTTACCAGTAACTTATATTTTCTTCCATAGGAATCCATTGTCTGGTTTTCAGCAGAAAAGTTTCAAAGTGTCGATTTTCACAAACTACAAATATTCCTTAAAAATCGCCTGTATGACTTAAACGCATTCTTTCAACTGTTTACAGGAGATGCACCAGTGCTGGATCCAGGATCCAACACTGAGTAAGAAAAAGTAACGATAACAGTTTTTACCTGCTAAGTGAATTTCTTTCCATAGGATAACATTGGTGATTCTATGAGAAAAAGTTTCTAAGTGTCAACTTTTAAAATACAATAATATTCCTTAAAAATCACGACTGTAACCAAAACGCTTTTACCCAACTGTTTACAGGAGATGTACCAGGACTGAATCTAGGATCCAGTCCTGTGGTTAGAAAAGTAATCCATAAAGTAACTAATTGCATTTAACTAGAAATTCACATTGAGCTGAATGTTGCATTGTGTTTGAAAATGTGTTGCCCATTGCAACAACTGTAACTACTGTACTTAAAAGTCTATTGCCTATGTGCAAAGTATTTAAACTAAAGTAATTCATTCTGAGAAAGTATTTTTTGTAATGTAATGTATAATGTAATTACAATGTAATTTAAAAATAAAATATGTAAAAGAAATTGTTTCTAAAAATGTAGTAAATCAGTATGAAAAAAATTAATATAAAAATTAATACATTTAAAAATTGTCATTTAAAAAACCTTTGAAATTCACTGAAAAAACCGTAGGTTTCAGGCACGTTATAGTTACAAATTAGCATTTTAAAAACCTTTGAAATTCACTGAAAAAACCATAGGTTTCAGACACGTTATAGTTAGAAATTAGCATTTAAAAAACCTTTGAAATTCACTGAAAAAACCAGAGGTTTTAGGGACAGTTATAGTTAGTTGGACATTGCACTCGTACAAAACCCGTGAAATTCCCCGTTATAGTTAGTTCAGCTAACTGTAACTCGCGCCCCGCAATGCACTGCTGATGACGTCACATATTACATCACTCATGACATGGTCAGTGACATCACTGATGACATCACTGATGACATCTCAAATGACATCACTGATGACATCATCCACGTGATAATCTGATGCAGCTCCTCACACCCTAATATAACCTTTGATACACCCAATCTAAATTACAGAGTGCCATTCGCAAAACCATAGACACTCCAACACCAATAACTACATACCCACTCACTGATTCTTAGGTCTACACACACACATCCACTCACTCACCCGTACAGTCACTCATACTTATGGTCACTCAGTACAGGACTATCATATGCACTCTTACTCCTATATAGACACTCAAACACCGCCACTCATCCATAGAGGTACTCACACACCTAGTCAGTCATGCAAATAATTAAACACACTGCCATTTACTCACCTATACAGTTATACACACACCAGCTCACTTAATCATACAAATACTAGCACATTGTTACGCTCTTATACATCACTGATACAAGCACACACTCATCCATACAGCCACTATCACAATCACTCACTCTCGCTTATAGCTATTTATATACTCCAATACACATATATACTGCCTTTCACATATTTAGTTACTCACACATGTACCACTGGGACATACATTCACTCACTAACACACTCTTACACACACTTACCCACCCATACAGTCTATCACAGATGCACTCTTGAAACCATCCACCAAGTGAATCACCCACTCACACATCTATGCACAGTCGCACACACCCCATCCACACAAACACTCAGGCACCCATACAGATACTCATAGAACCAATAAATAACCCATATAGACACTCATGTAGCTATTCGCAAATCCATGCATCCACTTACACACCAACAGACGGATACAGACATTCACACAGTTTAGTCACTAACCCATGCATTCAGTAAGATACGTTTAATCACTCACTTGTAGAGTCAGTCACGCATGTACTAAATCATCCATTCAGACACTTATACACCCACTCATTCTTCAATACGCCTTTCCCTATATATATTAAACATATTTAAACTTTACAGAAACACACAGTCACTGGATGATGTCATCAGTGATGTCATTTGAGATATCATCAGTGATGTCATCAGTGATGTCACTGACCATGTCATGAGTGATGTAATATGTGACGTCATCAGCAGTGCATTGCGGGGCGCGAGTTATAGTTAGCTGAACTAACTATAACGGGGGAATTTCACGGGTTTTGTACGAGTGCAATGTCCAACTAACTATAACTGTCCCTAAAACCTCTGGTTTTTTCAGTGAATTTCAAAGGTTTTTTAAATGCTAATTTCTAACTATAACGTGTCTGAAACCTATGGTTTTTTCAGTGAATTTCAAAGGTTTTTAAAATGCTAATTTGTAACTATAACGTGCCTGAAACCTACGGTTTTTTCAGTGAATATATATATATATATATATATTTATGAAGTTTTGTTACTTTCATGTAAATTATCAGGGGTGTTTTACATTGGCATTTGCATTATTTTGCACAGTAGTGTGTGATAAATTGCAGCCCCTCAATTTTAAAAACGGCACTTGTTATAATTATTATATGAGCTATGTGTGCAATGCTAGATTGTTATCAGTTTCAACGTTAACCCTTCCAGAGTCTGGTTTTCATGTTTGGTGATCAGGGATCACGTGTGCACTATAAAAAGTAATGTCAGTTGTGTAGCGCGTATTGTGAACAAGGTAAGGCTTGGCCAAAATGAAGAACTAAATTGCAATAAAGACAGCCTGGCACGTATATGTTGGAGTCTGGGTCGCTGGTCTTCGGTGTGTACATCCACGCAACGGGATTGGTGTATATATATATATATATATATATATATATATATATATATATATATATATATATATATATATATATATATATATATATATATTTTACTACTGGTGGTCACCAGTAGGTAGTTATAGATATGTCCATATTTCCATAGGAAAAGTGTTTTTTGACTTGCCTATATCTTTAGCACCATTTGACGAATCTTCACAAAATTTTCCCCAAAAAAGTGCACTGGCGATTCTTGTTGTGTATGCGAAATTTCAGGATGGTTCATCAAGCAGGGACTCAGAAAAAAAGTGTGTTTCCCATCTTAATGCTCATAATGATTGTGAACACGACTACAGCCTGAACCGCTTGCCCGAATTACACCACATTTAGCAGAAAGGTAGCTCATGGTCCAGAAAGAGGGCTTTTGTTATTTGTTATAAATCCGTTCAGTAGTTTTTGAGTTATTGGAAGAAATTCAAATTTGGATATCCTCCTGATCTCGTGCTGAGATCTGATTGGCTACCAACACTTCAACCAGGAAGTGTCGGCAGCCATCTTGGGACTCTGCTTCAGCCGAGTACCAGAAAACACATTAAAAAATAGAAAACTGGGCAGGGTAGAAATATCCTGACCCCTTGGGTCTGGTTGAGGGAACCTGATGGGCAAAAAAGCATTTCTTTAACAAAACTTTTTTGAAATTTGCAAAGGAATCTGTGAATCTGGCAAAAAATTCTCCCCCAAATAAACAAGCGCTGGCTCCTGCGCTTTGTTTGGAAAAAGCCCCCAGGGTGGGCCAGGTCCTGGGGGCATGTACGCATCTAAAAAAATTAAAGGAGGGGGCACACAGGGGGCCCCCCTCCTAGGGCATTTTTATGTCTCGAGGACCACGACCTCTCCGGGGCTTATAATTGTAATACGGGGCTGCTGTGCTGACCTCCCCCCCGAACTCCGGGACTACCACCTCTCTGGGGCTAACTACAAAGTGATGGGGTTGCCTCACAGATCCCCCGTGCCCGGGTACCACCATCTCCCTAGGGACTACAGAAAGACGATGGCATTGTAATCAAGCCATCAGACAAGGGGGGAAACGTAGTCATCATGAGCAGGGAGAGCTATATTAAGGAAGCCAACAGACAGCTTAGCAGTACATGAAATAGCTTAGCTGCTATGAAAAGGTAGTCAAGTCATACCTTACCAAACTGCAAGAAAGATATCATGGCATGCTCAAGAATTGGGCTGACGAACAACTCATCAGTTGGGATGAGAAACAGTTCCTGATGAATGACACACCCACCACTCCAACCCTTTACCTTCAACCGAAGGTTCTTAAAGACAGTTTAAATCCCCCGGGACGACCTATAGTGTCTTCTAAAAACAGCCTGTTGGAAAACACATCGATTTACGTAGACCACTTCCTTTTCCCTTATGTTAAGGACCTCAATTCTTACATAAGGGACACAAAATATTTTTTACAGACAATTCAGAATTTGCACTGGGGTGAAAAACACTGGATGGTATGTCTCGATGTAGAGAGCTTATACACAAGCATTCGTCACATTGATGGTCTCAAAGCTTGTCAGGAGTTCCTCAAAACCAGAAACATACACTTACTGGGTCACACAAGAATGATCTTACAGATGATCGAGTTTTGCCTTACCGAGAATGTGTTTATGTTCAATGGGCAATGGTTCAAGCAAATACAAGGGACTTCCATGGGCACCTGCTTTGCCCCCAGCTATGCCAATCTTACGGTGGGCTGGTGGGAGAAGCAGGTGCTCTGGAGTGATGACCTAGAACCATGGACTAGGAATGTCAATATCTGGCTGCGTTACATTGATGATATTTTCTTTATATGGGATGGTGATGAATGTGATCTTTTACTGTTTTTGGCTAAATTAAATAGCAACAGCATGAATTTGAATTTTACCATGCAACACAGTCAGCAGACTATTGACTTCCTGGACCTCAAGTTAACAGTGAAGGAAGGGAACTTATCCACCGATCTTTACAGGAAAAAGACAGCTGGGAATAGTATTCTCCACGCCGCAAGCTGCCATCCACCTAGTTTTAGATGGAGTATTCCATACGGGGAGCTACTCAGAGCGAAGTGCAACTGCGGCTCTGAGGAGTCCTACACTCGAACTAAGACAGACATGATCAGGAGATTCAAAGAGAGAGGGTACTCCACCCAAATGTTAAGAAAAGGGGTGACAAAGGCAGATAAGGTGGACAGAACTGAGGCACTATTCAGAGTAGAGAATAGAAAACAGACAAACAACCCTGACACTGCACCAACTAGGTTTATCACGACCTTTTACACACAGGCGGATAAACTTAGACAGATTCTGAAAATGAGAAGGGATATCCTAACACAGGACACACTCCTGAAATCTAAGGTTGGCATTACACCATCACTTTCCTACAGGAAGAATCTATCAATCAAAGATCTTCTAGTTAGCAACCACCTCAAACAAAGGAAAACCACCTGGCTAGACCAAAGCAAGGGGTTTTTCAGATGTAGGAAGTGCAAAGCATGCAGCCACAGTGAAGACATAAAGGAGGCAAGATTAGAGAAAACTGGCAAGACATGGAAAATCCCTAGATTTATCAATTGTAACACCGATCACGTGGTGTATGCTATCACGTGTCCGTGCCACAAATGGTGCATAGGATCTACCATCTTTCCCATCAAAAGCGCATCCTAGAACATTGGAGAGCGATCACGAACGTAGATCTCAGTTATAGCACTGCCCGACATTTTTGAGAGGCCCATAAAAGTGATTGGACACTCGCTAAATTTTTTGTACTAGACACACTTCCCAAGCATCCCCTAGGTGGCAATCGAGTTCAGACTTTACGAAGACTAGAATCTCGCTTCAATAAAGAATTTGAAGACTCTACTTTGTTAAATTGCCATTTTTTGTTTGTTGCTGAACTGATGTGTTAAAAATTATATTAGCAGGGAGTGCTGGACCTTATGTTGTTTATGATTTATAATATACGTATGTGTATTTTGGAGATCTAGGGGAATTGGATCTCAGGTCACGGGCACCTTGAACTATCTTAAATAATTTTTCTACTACGGATAGGTGCAGTTTCTTTCTTTGCCTCAATCCCTATCTTTTATAAAATAGTAGAATCTCGCTTCATTTTACAAGCAGGCAGCATGTTTCCCACAGGGATGAACAATGATGAGGAAATGCACTCACATTTGTAAGCAAATATTTGCCGTTTTAACCGGGCCCGGTAAAACATGAATCCAGTTTTATCCTCAGGGATATAGTTTTTAAACCTTCCCCCCACTTTTGTGCACTCTTGACTGTGGTGTTTTCGTTTTCTTGCTTTTTGTTTTTTGATTATCATGATGTGCACAACCTGTTTCCCCCACCAATCACATTGGTTTTGCTGTGTACAATAAGTAGGAGATTCCATTCATGGTTATAGGCATATTGATGTGTAAACTAATTCCTGTAATGCATTGTGTTACTATGAAAATGTATGTCAATCATCCCATACAAATGCTAACTTACTGTCATGTTTCATGTCTCTATACAGCTTGATAGATCACAGAGGACATCACTGAAGTGAAGAATAGTCACAGTTACCGATAAGAGCACGAGCAACGCAATATGTTGACGTAATATAGTACGGCATTTCTAAAAGTAAAGGCATGATACCACTGCACCATTAGTACGTGGATAATGGGTACTACACCCTGACCCGTCACTGAATTCCTTGTTACAATGTTTTATGGGATCATAGCAACTGAGACGAGATTGACTGATAAATAGGTACTATACCACCACCATAGTTAGTACACCTATCTGCACTACTTATTTGGGAACCATAGTAGTTATTCTACTCTTCAGATAGACCACAACTCAATTGAAACCAGTTTCCCAACCAAGTCACACAATATGTACCCGACCTCCATTGACTTAACAATGTTTTGACGCAGCATTATCACAATGGCAAACTTTTCTATTCTGAGTGTAATATTTTTAATTTTTTAATTTGTTTCCTAAATTGGACATTATCACATCATAATTACAATGCATAAATTATGTATGATTTTATCTAATTTAATTTATGTTCTAAATTATAATTTCTGACATGACAGCTAATGTCAGAACCCACAGTCTGTTTTCACTTACTTTGAGCACGCTGAGACGTGCAAATTCCGTGAACTGATATGACTTCCTGGATTCAGGAATAGGTCATGTGACCAAGGATGCTTGACGGCCAAAACGCGTCTTTTTGTTGCCACCGGAATAAAGAACTAATTTACATGAGCAATCGGTGTGGCTCGTCCTTCCCCACCAGAGTGAGTGTGGGGGATTTCAGAGTAATATATATATATATATATATATATATATATATATTTATTTATATTTATGAAGTTTTGTTACTTTCATGTAAATTATCAGGGGTGTTTTACAATGACATTTGCATTATTTTGCACAGTAGTGTGTGATAAATTGCAGCCCCTCAATTTTAAAAATGACACTTGTTATAATTATTATATGAGCATTGTGTGCACTGCTAGATTGTTATCAGTTTCAACGTTAACCCTTCCAGAGTCTGTTTTTCATGTTTGGTGATCAGGGATCACGTGTGAACTATAAAAAGTAATGTCAGTTGTGTAGCACGTATTGTGAACAAGGTAAGGCTTGGCCGAAATTCGTCATGAAGAACTAAATTGCAATAAAGACAGTCTGGCACGTATATGTTGGAGTCTGGGTCGCTGGTCTTCGGTGTGTACATCCACGCAACGGGATTGGTGTATTTATATATATATATATATACACATATATATATATATATATTTTACTACTGGTGGTCACCAGTAGGTAGTTATAGATATGTCCATATTTCCATAGGAAAAGTGTTTTTTGACTTGCCTATATCTTTAGCACGAATCTTCACAAAATTTTCCCCAAAAAAGTGCGCTGGCGATTCTTGTTGTGTATGCGAAATTTCAGGATGGTTCATCAAGCGGGGACTCAGAAAAAGTGGGGGTCAAAAAAAGTGTGTTTCCCATGTTAATTCCCATAATGATTGTGAACACGACTACAGCCTGAACCGCTTGCCCGAATTACACCAAATTTAGCAGAAATGTAGCTCATGGTACAGAAAGAGGGCTTTTGTTGTTTGTTATAAATCCATTCAGTAGTTTTTGAGTTATTGGAAGAAATTCAAATTTGGATATCCTCCTGATCTCGTGCTGAGATCTGATTGGCTACCAACACTTCAACCAGGAAGTGTTGGCAGCCAAATTAACATTTTTAAACTGGGAGTGGGTTGCACAGCCCCCCCTCACGAGCCATATATGGTTCCCGGGGACCACTAAAGGACTCAGGACCAGCCCTTGTACGACAAAGGAGCAGGGGCCATGCTGACCCCCACATGGCCCTGGGGACCACTACCCCCATGGTTGGCTTCTGCTATGTACTGGGGTGCCCACCCCCGGGACATAGCTGTTTGCTGTGACCTGGCAGGAGCTTTGACAGCTCCCACCAAGTTAGAGCAAACACGAACTCTCGTCTCAGCAAGCGGGAGCTCTGAAACCGCTTGCGCTTCCTACAACACCCTTACTAAAGGAAGGAGCTCAGGGTTGTTTTCAGAGGTACAATAAATACCTTACTAATATGCATGAGGTGATGAGGGAGCAGCAGGGCGTGAGTGAAAGTTATAAGGTTTAAAACTGGCTGTGATGCAATTTATTCTTGCGTCCCTGGGTTAAATTAATATTAATTAATAAATTGATTATAAATTATGTTGTGTAAATAATTTTTTGTTACATTTTATGAGTGTGTTGTGTGTTTTGTGGGGGTATATTGTGGGAAGTAAATTCATGTTAATTAATTAATAATTAATATTTAATTAATGATAATTAGCTTGTTGATAAATATTTATATTAATAGTGTAAATATTTTGATTTTTAAAGTTAAGTTTTAGGTGCAGGTTGTGTGTTTTGTAGGGTTATAGGGTGGCAAGTAACTGTATTAAATAAATATTATTTTGTTAAAACATAATTTCTAAATAAAAATATTTATTTGTATGAAAATTATTTTTGTATTTTACTTATAAAAATAGTTGTAGTTATATGTGATATGTATTTAACATTTCAATATGTTTTTTAATTTTTAATATTAAATATATTTGTAGATTTTTGTACATATTTATATTTTTCTTTATTTACTCTGACTGGAGCGGGAATAGTAAATGTTACCAATCGGCAATACAACACTTTCCCTACTGTTGTACTGACTGGAGTGGGAATAGTACATTTTACCCCTATGCAATCCAACACTTTCCCACCTGTTGCATTTATTGGAGTGGGAATAGTAAATTTTACCCCGACGCAATCCAACACTTTCCCTACTGTTGTACTGACTGGAGTGGGAATAGTACATTTGACCTCTCCGCTATCCAACACTTTCCCTATTGTTGTACTGACTGCAGTGGGAATAGTAAATTTTACCCCTCCGCTATCCAACACTTTTTCCTAGTGTTGTATTGACTAGAGTGGGAATAGTAAATTTTACCCCTCCACAATCCAACACTTTCCCTACTGTTGTACTGACTGTAGTGAGAATAGTACATTTTACCCCTCTGCTATGCAACATTTTCACTACTGTTGTACTAGCTGGAGTGGGAATAGTAAACTTTACCCCTACGCAATCCAACACTTTCCCTACTGTTGTACTGACTGGAGTGGGAATAGTAAATTTTACCTCTCCGCTATCCAACACTTTCCCTAGTGTTGTACTGACTGCAGTGGGAATAGTAAATTTTACCCCTCCGCTATCCAACACTTTTTCCTAGTGTTGTATTGACTAGAGTGGGAATAGTAAATTTTACCCCTCCACAATCTAACACTTTCCCTACTGTTGTACTGACTGTAGTGAGAATAGTAAATTTTACCCCTCTGCTATGCAACATTTTTACTACTCTTGTACTGGCTGGAGTGGGAATAGTAAACTTTACCCCTCCGCATTCCAGCACTTTCACTACTGTTGTATTTACTGGAGGGAGATTTGTAGATTTTACTCAGTTTTATTATTTTTGCGTTGCGTGAAGTGGGAGTAGCAAATGTTTTATATATTTATTATAATAGTTTGTGTATTTTTGTATAAATTGTAGTGGGAATAGTATATGTATTAAATGTTATATTTTCTAATTTATTTTATATTGTTATAATTTATATTATTATGTTTTTTGTTTATTTAAAATTATAACATTTATAATTATTAATGTTTTTAATGTGTAACATATTTTTAAGTTGTTTACTTTTTAATTTAATTAGAATATTTTGTTTTTAAAAGATGTTATGATATTGGTTTATGTATATCTATATATATATTTATTTGTTATATTTTTATTTTAAACATTTTGAAATTATATTATAAATTAAAATTATTATTTTAATAATTGTCTTTTAAGTAGATATACGTGAATATATATATATATTAATTATTGTATATGTGTTTAACTTTTTTTAATTAAGTTTATTTGTTATATTTGTTAATATATATGTTACATCTATTTTATTTCTTAAATTATTATTACTCTTTAATATATTTAATATTTATAATTTTATTTTATATATATTTAAACACAATATTTAATACAACAATATTTATTATAGCAAATTTCTTTATATGCTTTTACTTACCATTATAAGTATAGGATGACGATACTTTTGACATCAATATTTTTGTCACAATATTTTGGTATAGGGATATTTTGGAGGGTTGATATTCTGTCAGTGAACCCTACCAAATGAGTTGTGTCACTGCTATTTGAGAATTGGTTGTTACCCTGATATGCCATATAAATTATGTATGCATAACACTTTTATAACATCTTTTGCAGGAAACCACCAGTGGGTCCCTACACTGGACCAATAATTGGACCACTGGTTGTATTGTATTTTTATTGTTTTGCTTTTTCTGACACAATTTTTTTTCTACGACTTTAACACATAAGCATGAGCATTCATCATATAGGTTCTAAAGAATGCTGCAACACCTCTAAGGAGGGTCATAGGCAGAAACATGTTGACCTACCATCTTGGAAAGAAATAAAGGACATAACTACACCAGTAAGACCATCTGTTTGTTTTTAACTCTGACTCAGGGATGCAAGAATAAATCATATTACGTACTTTGGAGCGAGTTTTAAACCACATACCTTTCACTCAGGCCCTGCTTCTCCATCATCACATCTTGCTCATTAGTAAGGTATTCATTGTACCTCTGAAAACATCCCTGAGCTCCTCCCTTTAGTAAGGGGGTTGTAGCCCACACCGTGACAAGGCTTCACGGTGTAAAGAGGTTCCCTGAGATGAAGCTTGCCACCTCTGTTGGGTGAGGGAATTCGTCCTGAAAAGGGAATACCCCAGTTGGTAGAGTGACATCAATTCTCTCCTTTCCCTTTTCCTTCTTACTTCTTTTTTCTACTATTAGACGCAGGCATCCAATTTGTGGTTAATAATATGCTAGAAAACACCAGGGCAATGTGAGGGAAAAGTTACATTATGGGCCTCATTATGATGTTGGGCGGAAAATTTCCGCCTGAAACGTCTCGGATTCGGGTACCAACGACTCACAGTCGGCGGTTCAGCCTGACCGATTACGATGCGACCGAACACTGCTTGGTCGGAATCCCATTGTTCCCTAAAGGAGACCGTGTTCTGCCTGACTACACAGGATCCAATGGGGAAATGGGGTGTGTATATAAAACCCTGCACCCTGTGGCAGGCACCCCCCGGTGCCTGCCACAAAGTGCAGGGTTTTACAGGGTGGTCCCTTAGGTACCCCCGGGGCACCCAACAGGAGCAGCAGGATGAAGGGGGCCCTGCTAGAGGCCCCCAAAGTCACTTTCTGACAGCCTTTCAGTTTCGGACAGGCCGACTCGGAAAGGCTGTTGGAAATCAACATCATAATCGGTTGGTCGGAAACGCTGTTCGTAGAGCTGCACGATGCGGTTTCGACTGACACAACTTCTCCGAGAGCCAGTCGGAATCGATTTGGAAGGACCGCGCGGTTTACAATCCAACCACGAACATCGGAATTGGTCGGGCGGATTGTAAACTGACCGAGTAGGTCTGAAGGGTTCCGACGTGGTCTAGGAAATTTTGACTGTCGGGCGGAGGCTTTCCGCCGACATCGTAATGAGGCCCTAAATGATCTAAGGTATTCTTTATTAGGATTTCCAGTCCTACCCCAGTCAATGTGACTAGGTCATTGCCACCACAGTGCACAATTATGAGGTCTGGATGTTGGGAATCCATAATGCTTTCAACCAATGGAAGCAATCAACATCATAATCGGTTGGTCGGAAACGCTGTTCGTAGAGCTGCACGATGCGGTTCCGACTGACACAACTTCTCCGAGAGCCAGTCGGAATCAATTTGGAAGGACCGCGCGGTTTACAATCCAACCACGAACATCGTAATTGGTCGGGCGAATTGTAAACCGACCGAGTAGGTCTGAAGGGTTCCAACGTGGTCTAGGAAATTTTGACTGTCGGGCGGAGGCTTTCCGGCGACATCGTAATGAGGCCCTAAATGTTCTAAGGTATTCTTTATTAGGATTTCCAGTCCTACCCCAGTCAATGTGCCTAGGTCATTGCCAACACAGTGCACAATTATGAGGTCTGGATGTTGGGAATCCATAATGCTTTCAACCAATGGAAGCAATTGCTGCCACTTTAACCCTCTCTTCCCAAACCAACTAATATCCACATTAGGCTAGCCAGTTTTCTGTCAATCCTACTCTTTCTGGCAAACTCTCTCACCCAGAACACAACGCAATGACCTACAATCCACACTCTAGCCATTTTGAAGGATGGAGCAGTAGCACACAGGAGAAGTCTGAAGAAGGCTGCAGCTGAATGAGGCAGTTTTCAAAATGAAGTCAGTTAAAAGAGACCATAGCAAATAATATTTAAAAGACCACATTTGATTGAATGTCGTAATTATGGCTAGATTGAGGTATACATTTAAAGTAAGTATATGTCTGATTGGCTATGTGGGATATGTTTGAAATTGCATACAGCCACACCTGCTGCCTTCGCTTTAGGAGTTAGCATGCTACTGTAGAGACTGTTGTGAACCTGTGACCTACTGCTAGCAGAGAATGTTACAATTTTGGTCACCATGGAAACAGAGCTACAGGAGTATTGGTGGAAGTGAACAAAAAAAGCCTAGAACGTCAATATGAGACAATGTTCATAAAGAAATCATATTTAAATATTGTTTGGGTCTAAATTTAGAGATTTGTAGACAGTGGTGTGTAAGAGGTGGTGTTTAGGAATAGTTTGTGATCCACCATGAGGTTACATTGGGGCCGCACTGAGCGCCACTTATTTCTTTGTGGATCCGCGAATCCCACCCAAAATCCCTATTGAATTGGACCCTCTTTAGAAGAGTCAAAGAGATAAGAAATGTGACCACTCACAAGTTCTGTATCATTAGTAAGGGAATTAAATTAAATGAAAGCAGTGTTTTTATTTGTTTGCAGCCTCTGCAAAGCAGAATCAAAGCAAAGTTGAATAGGGTGCCATTAATGGTTGCCTTGTATAAGAGTGGTTTACCATTCCTCTGCTCGGTTTTTGTGTGCTTTCTTGATGCAAGTTTGAGAACCTGATACTGGGAAAGAAAAGCACTCACCACCAATCACATTTAACAGGTATGTGTATTAAGCTGTATAATAAAAGAAATTAATAAAGAAGGACTGGGTGTGAGTAAGGTGGAAGAAAGTGAGGAGGATGTTTGAGAAAAATAAAAGTAAATGTTGAAAGTGAGTAGAAGATAAAAATAAAGTGAAGTGTATTGATCTGGAACTATGAATAAAAAGTGGTAAAGAAAAACAAAACAGAGGTATACACCAATGTAGGGAGTGACACAAGGAGTGAAATGCTAATGTATGCAGTGAGATATTAAGGCATTTTATTATGTATACAGTTATGCAATGACATATACACCGATATGTAGATTAAGATGTGCTGATTCACACTGAAACTTTTTGCTAATATTGCAAGGTTTAGGTAAATATATATATTTAGGTTTCACACATAATGACATAGCTATGCATATAGTAACAGATGAAAGGGTACAGTGATGCATAGATTTAGAGAGTGAGAAGGAAGCCGATATGTGCATCCTTTTCCATACTCATTCAGAGTTCCTTTATTCCCATTCAGATACTTATACAGACTCTGTTATACCCATTCACATACAAATAGGTACTCTCACACCCTCTCACATACCCATACATACACTGTCACACCCTGCCACATACCCATTTAGATCTCCTTTATTCCCATCCATATACTCATACAGTCTGAAACCCATTAATATACCCATACTGAGGGTCACACCCTCTTACATACCCTCTCACATACCCATGTAGACATGCTTATACCCATTCACATATACATACAGAAACTCTCACACCTACTCACATACCCAAACATAGACTGTTACACCCTCTTACATACCCATATAGATGATGTCATAACCATTCACATACCCATACAGAGACTCTGATATCCTCTCAGATACCCATATAGATAAACTTATACTCATTCACATACCCATAAAGAGACTGTCACACCCTCTCACATAGCCCTACAGATAGTATCATCACCATTCAAATACCCATAACAGTCTCACATACTCTCACATACCCACATATATACATTTAAACCATTCACAAACCCATACAGAGACACATACCCTCTCACATACCCATACATAGACTGACACACCCTCTCACATACTCATACAGATAGTATCATAACCATTGACATACGCATACAGACATTCTCACATATCCATACAGACACCCTTATACCCATTCACATAGCTATACACCAACTCGGACACCCGTTCTCATACTCATTGACACCTCTTTTATTCCCGTTCATTACTTATACAGAGAGTGTGACACCCATTCACATGCTAATACAGAGACTCTGACATCCTCTCTGATACCTATACAGAGATTATGACACCCTCTCACACCCTTATACCCATTCATATTCTCATACATAGACTCACACCCTCTTACTTACCCATACATAGACTGTCAGACCCTGTCACAATCCTCACCTACCCATACAGGTACCCTTATACACATTCACATACCTATACAGATACTCTCACACCCTCTCATATATGCATATGGACACCCTTATGCCCATTCATATAGTGATAAATAGACTCTGACACTCTTTCCGATACTCATTCGGGTCTCCTGTATTGCCATTCACATACTTATACAGACAGTGTGAGATCCATTCACATGCTCATACAGACACTCTTACACCCTCTCACATACTTAGAGACACTGTTATACTCTTTCACATACTGATACAGAGACTCTAACATCCTGTCTTATACCTATAGAGAGACTCTCACACCCTCTCACATACCCATACATACTGTCACACCCTGTCACATACACATTCAGACCTCCTTTATTCCTATCCACATACCCATACAGAGTGTCTGATACCCATTTACTTACCCATACAGAGACTCTCACACCCTCTCATATACCCATACATAGACTGTCACACCCTCTCACATACCTATACAGACAGTGTCACAATCATTCACAAACCTATATAGATACTCTCACACCCTCTCACTTATGTATACAGATACTCTCATACTCATTTACATAACCATATAGAGACTGCCACACCCTCTCTTAATGTGGTCTATAATTTCCAAAATAAACTAGTTACTTAGTGAATTAATAATTACATGATATAATTTTTATCCTTAATGATTATTTATTACTTTTGAAGATATACAGTTTTGAAAAAGAAGATCTACAATGCCTCACAAAATGCAAAAAATAAAGAAGTAGAAAATACAGTATTACCAACTTCAAAGTGAGACTGACAAACAAAATAAGGTGGAGAATGTGCAGATGAAAGAAATAGGAGCTTATAAGAGTACTAAGCAGTTTCTCAAAACAATATGCAGTAAAATGCAAAATGTGACTACAGTCTTGTCTAAAAATGGAGTGTACACATCAAGTGGAAGAAAGCAAGGAGTACGTCTTTCTGAAAGTAGAAAATGCTCTAAGAAATTAGGGACTTTTTCACGGAGACATAAACAGTTTAAGGAGTTAGGAGCTAAAATGTTTCGTACTAAAGTAATACAAAATTTGGTGAAATGGATAAAGAAGTATAAGAGAAGACGTGATGCTCTTAAGAAAAAGGAACACATTGAGAGTGTTGTTGACAAAGCATTTGCCCTGAATGTAGAGGAAGTGGTAGCTGAAGAGATGCAAGGTAGGCGTATACAGGCCCCAGTACACAAATGGAGCTGTAGTACTACTTGCAATATTCGTCAGGAGTCAATTCATTTATTTAAACATTTTATATGTGACTTTCTATCCAGAAGTCTCAAACAAAAAAAATGCAATTTTGCAAGGATTAGTTCCATGTAGTGAAAAAATATACTAATTTACAGGGGAATTGAATGGCATGTCTTTCAGGGATTGTTTGTAGAAGCAGTTTTAATCATTTCAGGATGTTAGCCGTTCACCACTCCAAAATACGCACTTTGGTTAGAAGATTTTACTATTTAAAAACTCCTGCATTATGTTTAGGAGACATGAATAGAGTTTGATTGTATGTTACACTAGCAGAGGTAGAAAACATTTGTGAAGATATTCAGTTTCGGTTGTTTGGTTGAGAAGAGGAGTCTAGGGAAAATGTAGAGTTTGCTACTGGTGGTGTAGAAGAACAGGATATAGAAATTAGTACTGAAAGCTTTGCACAACAGATTGCAAAGTTTATCACAGTTTGTTCTGTGAAAAGAAACTGTGTTTGTATTTGTTGTCGACACACTCACTACAAAACACAAACTCACAATGTAGTTGTGTACTCTAAAGCTGAAAAAGAGAACAATGATTAGTGGCAAGAATTTGGTGCAGATTTATTTATTGAGGAAAGATTTGATTTGTCCACACAGCTGATTATATGTAAGTACTGCATTGATAAGTTAGAGAATAATACAATGCCAGCTAGAGTCATTTATAATAAGTTCGAATATTTATCTGTTCCAGAAGAGCTTAAAGTATTAAATGTTAATGAATCAATTCTAATACAGTGTATACATCTATTCCAAGCCATTGTTCGTACGGAGCCACAGAAAGGAAAATTACCTCTAAATGAGCTCCAGAAAGGACTAAAAGGAAAAGTTGTGTATTTACCTTTAGATTTTAAACAGAATATAGAAACTATAGGAGTAAATAAAGATATTGAAGAACCTCTTATTATTTTAGTAAAAGGTGTTCCAACAAAGAGTAGAAAAATATGGCAAAAGTTAGTAGATACTAGTAAGGTTAAAAAAGCAACATTATACCTAGCAAATAATAATATTTACTATAGAAATGCTGATGTTGTTGAAAATGAAGGTTGTATAGAGGATGAGACGTTAGCATCAAGTGGACAGATTGAAAAAGATCTGACTAATCCAGATCTGAGTAAATTTATGAATACTACAGCAACCATCCTCTGCATTATAAAGAAATCATTGGTGATGCTATTGAGCTGTTTCAAATGAAACAAGCAAAAGGAGCTGCTTTAAGTGAATGGAAAAAAGTTTAGTGGCTCACTGTTTGGCCCAATTGTTTCCCACTGAAGCAGGAGGACGCTATGATGACCATGTTGTACAGATATCAGCAGCTGAATGCCGCTCAATACAACTATATTCAGAGGATCCAAGATTTCATCAGTACATTATGTATCTATTCCATCCTCTATTTGAAAGGGACTTGTCTGGACTTTCATATGCTGTGAATCTTATATTTAAGACAGCTGTTAACCTTCAAAATCTCACAGCAAAGGAATTTGTTGATAAAGTTCAAGAAAAAGAAACTTAGGGGCCCATTACGATACCCGGCGTAAATAAATCCGCCAGGCATGGAATCGGCAAAATACCGCCCGCATACACCGTCTGAACACCGACCACGCCATTACGATAACACAAACCGAAAACCGCCATCGGCGAAAAACCACACTAAATACCGCCCGCCATCGTCCGAGTCGGAGTCAAACCGCCCGCCACGGACGGAAACACGCCCGACAACACAAAACCGCCCGCCCTCACGGCCGACACACCGCACGTGAAATTACGATCGCACCGCCATGAGCGCGGGAAAACCACAAATAAACCGCCCGCCAGCGCAAACAACGCCGATGCCAATCGACACGGCAGAAACCATGGCGCCCACGTCCCTGCACAGAAACCATCCGCTCACAAAACCAATAGCACACAACATGGCCAATAACTCCACACAGCAAGGCACGCACAAATACACAAGCACAGTACACATCCCGAAAACACCCCCCGGACAAACAAAAAATACAAAGGCCAGAACCCCAGACACAACACACCTGAAAACAACAGACCATGAGGACACACCCACATAGGTGAGTACAAAAGCAGCACTCCCACAGACCACAACCCCTTGCCACATTGCAAACCAGAGAGGAGAGGAGAGGACACAGTGACACAGCAAGGACAGCAGCACACCACAGAAACGCACACATCACAACCACCACCATCACCAAACACCGGCACCACAAACCCCCTGCACATTACACAACACACACCGCACCAGCACCACAAACACCATGGCACCACATAGAATGCCCAAGTTCACGCCCATGGAGCTGACGGTCATGGTCGACGAGATCATCAAGGTGCACCCACAAATCTATGGGAACATGGTCCAGCACACACCACTAGCCACCAGAAACAGAATGTGGAACCGGATCGTAGACCAGGTCAATGCAGTCGGGACCCTGCCCAGGAACAGAGGAGAAATAAACAAACGGTGGAATGACGTCAAGAGCCTGGTCAAGAAGAAGGAGGGCAAAAACAGAGAGCTGGCTGCCGTCACTGGCGGAGGGAATCCCGCGCTCTTTAAGACCTTCAAAGCGTGGGAGGAGAAGGTGCGAGTCGTAATCCATCCGGAGATCCTCGCCGGATTAGCAGGGGGAGTGGAGGCTGGTAAGTACAAACTAATGTATACCAGCACACCGCTATGTACTCACATGCACTACCACCATGCCACAGCTCCCAGGGACAAACACCCCCATGTCCAGCACACAATACACAACACATCACACACACATGCAACAGACACCACCACACACAGCCCAAACAGAACAACTGCAAGATGCGTGGGGACATGTGTACACTCAGCCAGCCACGTAACCACCAACAGGTCCCCAAATATGCCAGAAGCGCCACAACGAGCACCCACCACACCCATGTGTCTGCCACAGCTGCACCAACCGACAAGTAACAGGTAAGTGGCAGGAACACAAAGTGCAGTGGGTGGGACGGTGGACAGCCCAAGTACAACACACACCAGGCCCCAGTCCCACAGCACAGCAAGGAGGAGCATCCCCCACACCCCACACCCACATGTCAGCCACCGCAGTGCACAACGACAGCCGAAAGGCAGACATCACGGTCCACAGCAATCGGTGTCAGTGGGTATCCAGCCACCCCCACGACCCACAACACCCTCCCACCCCCACAGACCTGCAACATGGAGCACCCCCGCTTAGAGCCATGTGGCATCCAGTACAGTGCACGCACGAACAACTTGCAGGTGGGAAACTGGACAGGGCCGGATTACTGGAGGCATAGGACCGTAACACGACCAACACATGGGACATGTCACGTAGCAGACGAACACGCAGCACCGCCCACCGTCACGAACAAGTGAACAATGTGCACACGGACATGAACAACAGACTCACACCCCACATGACCCATCACAGACATAGCAACACCCAAGGAGCCACGTCTGCATGCACAAGCCACACTGAATATAGTCCCACACGGCAGCCACTGTGCAACCCATCACACACAACCGAAACACCATTGAAGTCCAGTTCATGTAGCCCCTACTGCCTGTCAACCATACACCCCACAACTACGCCTATGTAAGACAAACAACACTAGACGCAACAGAGCGGAACAACAGAAATGCACACGAACACCACTGAACCCATCAAACACACAGACACACCATGCACATACAACATACCATCCATCCCATCCGTCAGCCCCAGTCCCATGAAAGGCATGTCATCCGCACAGCTGCCACACATACAGCAGTCACGCTAAGACACATGCCCATGACCAACCATGTGCCAGAAGTCAATTAAGCGCACGACACACTGTGAGCAACAACACACAACATGGGACACCCCCTCCGAGCACTGCAGTGATGCACATGGCACAGGGCAGCACGCACACCAAGGAGATGGGACAACTGCAATACGTTGGCTGGCACACAACCAACACTCACTCATAACGATGCGTCCAATGCCATGTCCAGTAATCACAACAGACAGCAAATATGCAGGCCAAGTCAGGCATGCACACACCTCAGACCATGCACTGTCATGCTGCCACAACACATGTCACGTTCGGCACCCATGGCTTACAGCATGTACCCCAAAAGCATCTTCCCTCCCAAATGTGAATCTGGGGCATGGCCCCCATGTTGCCATATGCGTTCCTAAGCGTTCCATTTGAACCCCAAAAGCATCTTCCCTCCCAAATGTGAATCTGGGGCATGGCCCCCATGTTGCCATATGCGTTCCTAAGCGTTCCATTTGAACCCCAAAAGCATCTTCCCTCCCAAATGTGAATCTGGGGCATGGCCCCCATGTTGCCATATGCGTTCCTAAGCGTTCCATTTGAACCCCAAAAGCATCTTCCCTCCCAAATGTGAATCTGGGGCATGGCCCCCATGTTGCCATATGCGTTCCTAAGCGTTCCATATGAACCCCAAAAGCAAAGTACAAACCAGACCCAGGATGGGCCAGGAGCCCGCATACACCAGAGTCACAATGAGTAGGGGCACAGCAACACACCCATCGGCATGGCCAATCCGTCCCATGCCACATGTGCACAGCACACAGTCCCATTGCCTAGCACACACAACTACAGATGCCACAGCCACACACTCGCCTCCGGGAAACCCATGTACGAGAGTGCACGAACTGCCAATGTCAGACGACAAATACATACTTCGCCAGGTGCAACACAATAACAAATCTCATTCTCTCCACAGGTGACGAACTGCCGGATGCTGGGGATGGAGACAGCAGCCAGCACAGCCAGCCCACAAGCCCCCAACGAGGACACACAGATCTGGAGGATCTGTCCTCCTCTTCGGACACGGACCACCAAGCAGGCACATCTGGTGTGGCAGGGCCCAGCCGCTCCCCAGGACCCCTCCTACCCACCAACCCATCATCCAGGGCTGCTGAACATTCCCAGCCCCCTGCTGCCACTGTCATTGCGGCCACACCCACGGTCATTGCGGCCACACCCACGGTCATTGCGGCCACTACCACTGCCGCAACCGCCACCATCGCCGCACCGACCACCACCGCCACCACCACCACCACGTCTTCGCTGGCACCAGCCCCAGCGCAGGTGGTGGCCCGGCCGACTGGATCCACCCTGGGAGCCACAGCGAGGACCGTGGTGTGCAATGTGGCTAGTGGGCAGGCCGGTGGCAGCAGGACTGGTAGGAGGAGCAGGGTCAGGGAAACGCCAGCCTCCCCTGGGAGCCATGCCCTGCCTCAAATGGCCAGAGTCCTTGGGGCCTATGAGGAGGCCCAAGAACAATGGGTCAGGTCTGCTACAGACACGCGGGAGGTGCTGGGGGTGCTGAGGTCCATGGACGCCCATATGGGCCAATTCGTGTCCCGTATGGACCAACTCGTGGACCTCATGGGCCAGCTGGTGGTGGCGGTGGGGTCACAGGCAAGGCCAGCAACACCACCTCCGCCACCACCTGCTAGGGCGCAGGGTCGGCCAGCAGTGTCCACTTCCCCTGCGTCCACAGCCAGTGAGCACACCTCACCCACCACCAGCAGGTCGCCACCACACACCCCCTCCCAAACGTGGAAGAGGCCGTCCGAAGAGGAAACAGGTCTCCCGGGAGGACTTCGCACGCTCCAGTCGCAAGTGAGGCAGCCAGCCAGCCTTCCGCCAGCCTTCCTTGACCAGCCACTGCATTGACTTGCTCTACGATCCCACTCCACACAGCCAGCTGGATGGCATGTGTGTGTTGGACTATGGACATAGAACCAGTGGGTACACCCTGCGCTTCACGCAGCCATGACCGACAGCTCATTGTCACTGCACGCACCACTTTTGTCATCACCTTACACACAATCACATGTCACAGTTTGTAATAAATGCACCTTTTACACTAACTGCTGTTTGTGCCCTGTGTTTTATTTGTACGGAATACAACGGCCACCTTGGGCGGAAAGGCACCTGATGCGTGGCATGGCAATGGAATCCGGAGGGCCTGTAGGGACCTAGGGGTGGGAGACAGAACAGGAGCACATTCAATGAGTGTGTCACACACCCATCACACAGTACATGTCAACAACTACAAGCAATGTACACACATCGCACAGAGCAATAGGGCACAATGCCACAGTCACCAACAGTGGCATACTACCCTGGCCATGGAGCGTTGACACACTGCACGCAGTGAACATACGGCCACCCTGACACAGCACACACACACCTGCACAGATACAGACACATCATCCGTCGTACATGGACACTCACCGTCAAGTGAAGTAGCGGGCGATGAGCTGCTGGCGCACATTCCCAGCTTCCTCCTCTCCGCTGTCCACCTCACTCGAGCTGTCCTGGTCTGCGGGCTGGGGCCCTGGTTGATCTCCGTCATCCACAATGAGGGGGATCTGCTTCCGAATGGCCAGATTGTGCAGCATGCAGCACGCCACCACTATCTGGCACACCTTCTGTGGGGAGTACGCCAGTGCACCCCCGGTGCGGTCCAGGCACCTGAACCTGGACTTGAGGAGGCCAAAGGTACGCTCGACCACACGTCTGGTCCTCCCATGTGCCTCATTGTATCGATCGTCTGCTGGGGTGCGAGGATTCCTCAATGGACTGAGCAGCCATGCCCCATTCGGATACGCAGAGTCACCTGGGTGTGAGGGACACAGAGAACCGTTGCTATTCCAACTGGACAGGGGACAGCATCGCACAACCAGCACGCTACACCACTCCACATACTCACCGACAATACAGCCACGATCCTGTTGCAGATTGGCCATCAGTCGTGGCAAGATGCTGTTGCGCATTATGTGTGCGTCATGTGCCGAGCCTGGAAACTTGGCACACACGTGGGTGATCACCATGTCCGCAAGGCACACCACTTGCACATTCAGGGAGTGCGTGTGCTTCCTGTTGCGGTACAGGTGCTCAGTGGCCTGTGGTGGAACAAGGCCAACATGTGTGCAGTCAATGGCTCCCACGACGTGTGGGATTCTGCCAAGGGCATAGAATGCACCCTTCACTGCCGCCAATTCACGAGCCCTGGGGAAGCGGATGTACCTGTTCCGGTACAGCATCATGGCTGCCAGTACATCCCTCAGCACCTTGCTGAACATGGGCTGGGACATCCCTCCTCCACTGCCCACTGTGTGCTGGAATGACCCAGTGGCGAAGAAATGCATGGCGGCCATCACCTTAGCCGTGGGGGTGACAGCAGTCGGATACACCCTGCGGGGACGGAGATGGGGCTCTAACATGGCACACAGTCGATGCAGGCTTGGCCTGTCCAGCCGAAACTTCCTGATCACCTCTGTATCGTCCATGTCCGCCAGCAATTGGTATGGGCGGTCAATGTTCGGTCTCCGCCTGGGGAAAATGGCAGAGGACACATGTCAAAGCAACACGACACATAGCAATTTCGCATACACATCACTGACATGACTGAGCAAGCACATGAGCCACAGCCCAGCTGTCAAGCTGGGACGGCACGGCCACAATACACTTACACAGGTCTCCCAACAATGGCAATGGCAAGTGAGACATACCACTGCCATGTGCATGCACATGGGGATCTAGGCCCCAATGACTTGCGGGGCGTGCTGATGGGGACTGACTGCATATTCGTCAAGCGGCAACGCCACGGCAACATGAGTGTCTGCTGAGCATGGAACTGCTTCCGAGGCTGGATGAGTATGGCACACGACGACGACGATGTGGGCACGGGCTGAGCGGCCAATACAAGTGGGACCTGTGGCACGAGGGGATATGAGACAGTAGTAGGTGTCAGCACTGCACCCTATGTACAGCACTGTACGGATCACAGCTCCCGAAACATTGACTGGTGTCCACATTGACAGCCCCATGCCAAGACGGCTGTGTGCTTGCAGTCACACGTCACAGGTGAGAGGTTACATTGCACGTGCCAGGTGGCAGACGTACATAGTGGGAGCTGGCATGTGTGTGCATGTGTCTCCTGTTCAGGATCCACCAGATGGGCGCTGACTCTGTACTGACCATTGGACACAGCATGTTCCGTGGAAGGCTTGTGTGTGTGGGATGGTGGCACTGGATGTGCCTCCGTTGGGTGGGGGGCCATGCACAGGGCGGGTACGTCGATGATTGCGCATTGTTGGTCACGGTGGGTGCACCAACTAAGATGTGTTGCCCTGTGTTCAATTCCTATGTCCGCATGATGATGGACTGTGGATGTGGGCAGACTACACATTGGTCGATGTGCTGTCTATATGCATGTGCCTTCACACCAGGCACAGCTGCCCCTGCACATGTGACCCCTGCTGGACTCGCTGCTGGGTCTGTGGAGCTGATGCACCTTCTGCGTGTGGGGCGGACAGCTCTCCTCACTTCCCTCATTGCGCATGTCATGTCTTTGCCGCAGGTGACATGGATCATGGAGGGCCCACATGTACGCGTGGGTAGGCTACACATGATTGTTCACTGGTCGCCACCCCCAGTCAGTGTTTCGAATGGGAAGGTTGTCGTGCTGGTGGTATGTTCGATGTGGCGGATGGGCGGGCCTAGGTGCGGGCTTACATTCCGGACATGGGGGGTAGTCGGATTGGCGACTAGTTGCAGTACACACGGGACACGTCTCTTCCTTTCCACATCTGGGTCATCCCTTGTACTAACTGACAGTGATACAGTCATCTTCGCCCCAGCCCTCATGTCCTCCCCTCGCCCCCCAATATGCATGCTCACCTGCGAGGCTAGCGCTTGCACAGGCAGCCCCAAGCTCGCACCAGAGAGGGCAAGGAGTGTATGTGTGGGTCCAGGGTATGATGTGTGGCGGGACGCCGTCCACCTGCGTGGTGCCCCAAATGGAGACCCGGCCTGCATGGACTATGCATCACAGTCTTCGCCTTCCGGATCCGCCACCTGCGACACCCAGTGGCTGTGGCTGCCCTTGCGGCCATGCCGCGTCCGTCTGTGGCTGATGGCCCACACATTCACTCTTTGGCCTCTCTGGGGAGGGCTCGGGGGTGGTGGCGCACGCGCTTGCACTTAGTCGCAATGGCATGTGGCGTGGTTGGTATGATGGGCAATGGATGGGATGGTGCGAGCCACCTCCCGTGACGTCAGTGCTGCTCGTGCTGTGGTGCGTCCCCCTACACTTCCATGTGACTTGTGCCATGCTAGACGTTGAGGTTCTATTGCCTGCGTGATATGACCAGGAGGAGCGCGAGGAGACCTCTCACACACCATGCTCCACTGCCATCCCGTGCCCTGTATCGCCTGTGCGGATTGACTATATTGGGGTTACACCTGGTCGACTGGGGCTGTGTGTGCCTTGTCAAGGGGCATGGCGGGCGCACAACAGGATCCAGCTTGTCCACAGAGGGTGGGCTGAGGTGCGCCTGGTACTGCTTTGTACGTGTGCCCGGCTGCTGTGCACACACGTGTTCACTCCCCCCGACAGGTGTCCTCTCACAATGCCCAGGGAAGCGGTGGTGTACTGTTCATGAGCCCTCCCAACACGGCGTGCTCCAACTTGGCATGTGCGCATCTACCCGTCGCACCCACCCACCTGAGCACTGCGTCCATACGACTTCACACGACACATGTGTGTCTTCCACAGTAGTGCTACTCATTTGCGTTGACATCCAATACCAGTGGACTACATGGTCATGTCACGACTGCCGTGTACTTCACATACTCTCATCCTCTCTCATTCGTACTTGTGAAATGAGTCAGCGGAGACAGTTTTGGTTTCAAACATTATATTGAGTCTTCTGTCCTCTGTGATGCAGTATAGTGGACACTACTGGCAGCGGAATACATGTTGATGATATACTGAGCATGATAACAAATGGGATAGGGTGTGGGGTTACATCTGCTTGGCCAAGGCTGTGCTAATGTACATTTACGTATAGCTGCGGAGCTGCGGACTTTGACACAGACGGTATACATGTAGCCTACCAGACCGCTCGGCATCATGGGCACAGTCCATCTCAGTTCCATGTGACAGGTTTGCTGCGGTTGTTCCTCATGCACGCGTGCATGTGAGATGACATCAGGGCATGTGCTTGCGTGCATGCAGCGGCGTGCCACTTGTTGTTGCACTGTGGTGGTTACTGGACATGTCACAGTCACTGGGGTCGTGTTGTTGATGTATGCACTTGTCGTCCATGCAAAGGTCCTGGTATGGGATTCCCGGGGCGGGGGTGGGAGGGGTGCAGCACCCACAGACTCCAGGCGACCTATTCATGTCCACTGAGCGGTGTGTGTGTCCATGTGCGCTGGATCCATGTCGTGTCCTGGTTGTTCGTGCAGTTCCGTCCATGTGGGTGCGATGCACAGAGCCCATGCCACTGCCTCCCACGATGCATGCGGTGTTCCTGGATGTGATGGGGAACAGTGTGCATGTCCCGGTCATATCCGATGTCATGGCGATGTCGTTGATGGTGTGGTTACAGTTGCCGGTCGTTTGGTATGGCTGTTGTGGTGGTGACTGGCCAGTCCGTGCGGAAGCTGAGCATGGGTGCGGGGTTGGACTTCATAGGTCAGTCGGGGAACCTGCGTTGTGGTCCGACGTATTTACAGGTTGTCAGGTATGCGATGCCGTCCAGCAGGGCTTCCATGTCATTGGTGGTGTACATGTTTGCCAGCCAATGAAGCGGATGGTGGCTGTCAAGGTGTTGTTCGTAGGTTGTCCCTTGGAGGACCATGATGGGGCATGCTGGGTGACATTCGATGTAGCTGTTCTCGATGATCCGTCGTGTGGAGGCACAGTGGTTCCATTTCAGTGCGCGTGCGATGTTGGCCACATACGCCATGCCCCCATAGGCAGAGCAGGCCCTGTCGTGTGCGTCCAGAGGGAGGAGTAGTGGTAGCAGGTCCGCCTTCAGACATGCCGGGTTGGAGAGGCATATCTCGACGGGATGCTGGTAGGGACACCTCCGACAGTAGAAGACGGGCATGACGCAGCTGAACAATGTGATGCGGTAAGTCAGTCGGTAACTTACGTTCAGCAGGGACAGGAGATCGCATCCCAATGTATGGCACAGGTTGGTTTTGTACAGCTTGAGCTGTTCGGCGTAGTTGGGTAGGTGTGTTGCGGTTGCCATTTCGCAGCGGTTCGTAGAGGTGGCGTGCTCCGGCTGTGTGTGCAGTCTGCAATGTGCACGCTCCGGGGTTGCTGTGAGCTCTGTGTAGTCGTGGGGAGACAGGACTTGTGTTCTGTTGGCTTGTTTGGAGGACACGGGCCCTCTTCCCACATGCTTCTCAGACAGTTCAAGGTCGGTGCTGTGTGACTCCTTCCAATTAACTTGCATGTGGCCGACATGGGGGAGTGTTTTCTTCTTTCTTCCCCGTCCGTTGTGTGCTTCTGTGATATGCGCTATCTGCCCTGTGGTCGGTCTCCTCGGCATGCCTGTGTTGGTCTATTCTTGGACAATGGCTGTATTCACCGGCTTCTGTCGTAGGGCTGTGGTTTCGGTGTTGGAATGGAAGGTCATTCAGTGCTGTCTGCTCTCCCTTGTGTGGGCGGCAGCCTGCCTTTCCGCTCTGCGTTGGGCCTTGTGTGTGGATGTAATTCTTGGGCCACCTGTTGTCGGTCCCCGGGCTCTTTGGTGTTCCGTTTCATGTGTCTTGTTCATATGTGCAGGGTGGTATGGGTTTTTCAGTGTGGTACTGGCGTTCCTCTTCCCGAAGGGGCCCTGCTTCTCCTAGTTGGTGTTGCCGCCGCTGTGTGCTTCGCCATGTTTGTTACACTGGGGTGTGTCCTGCTGTTGCGTGACTTCACTGACATGTGTGCGTCGGTTGTGTGGCGTTGGGTGTTGTCCGTGAATTGGGCGTTGGGGACATGTCTGTGGCCGGCCTGTCACGTGTCATGTGCGTTCGGGGTGGGGCTGATGTGTGTGCTGCTTGGTTGTGTCCCTGTGTCTGTGTGCGACGCATGCATGGCGCTGCGGTTGGCCTCTGCGTTGTGCGCATGTGTGGCGGCGTCATCGGCGCTTTGTGGCCGTGACGGGGTGGTTGGTTCCTAGTCCCAGGTGGTGTGTACACATGTGTTCCGCGATGTTAGGATTTGGCCTGTGTGTCATATGTGGATGCAATGGTGGATGTGTAGTGTACACGCGCTGGTGGGGGGTTGTCCGCTTTTTCCGCCCTTGCACTGTGTGCGCTGTTTGCGTGCACTTGTTGTGTGTGTGCCTACCTGCGTCTCCGCGGTACGTTGCGTCCTTGGTGGTGCATCAGCAGAAGCATGGGAAGGGCCTGCAGTGCTGGATTCATGCTCGGGATGCCGCTTCTTCGTTTTCCGTGCTCTGCGTCCGTGTTACCGCCTCTCTTTCACGTGCGGTGTCTCTTAGCCGTGGGAGCCGTTTGTTTGCGGCATCGTAATTTATACGCCGGGCGGGACGTGTTTCGTCGGACGGTGTGTGTCAGTTGTGCTGCGCCGCTACGTGTACGGGCGCACTTTGATGGCGGACGGTGTTGCTGGCTTGCCGGCGGTGTTTGGCCTACTTTACGCATCGTAATTGGACGGGCGTGTGGACTGCTGCGTGCCGGCGGTAACTGGTGGTTTTTGCATCCGCCAGCACGGCGGTTGTGCTTCCGCCCGCCATCGTAATGAGCCCCTTAGAATACAATTTAATTAATTTGATGTTGTGCCAACGTGGCGCCAACAAGTGTTGGTATCGTCAACATGGAGAAATGAAATGCATGTTGAGAAACCTGGGTGCACCAACTTGGTTTGTTACACTTAGTTGTGCTGAATATGCATCGGATGACCTGCTTGAATTTTTGAGAGAGGCAAACTCAAACACTGAGGAGATTAACGGAGCAGGAGAACTTTGCTCTTTAGATCCTGCTAATGTTTGCAGATATTTTAACCACAGGTTCCAAGCCATGTTATCTTTTATTTGCAACAAAAGTAAGCCTCCTCTTGGTGAAATAACTGATTTCTACTGGTGTAAAGAGTACCAAGCAAGAGGTGCTCCTCATATTCACATGCTGTTATGGATAAAAGATGCACCATTCCAAAACATACTTCTGACAAAGGCCACAGAGAAATAATTCTGCATTTTCAAAAACATAGATATGGAAAGTACTGTCGTCGAAAATATAGAAGCAAAGGAAGATTTTACAAAAGATGCCGTTTTGACTTTCCACGACAGAATTATTTCACAAGGAAGAGTCAACAGCTTTTTGTCTGCAGTAAGACATCCAGTAACATAGAAATCACAGAAAAATACATACAATCTAAGAAGAACAGAGGCTTCCAAGTTCATTAATGATTATAACACTGCAGTTCTTAAAATGTGGCATGCAAATATGGACAATCAATTTGTTGCAGACAATTCCATTGCTCTTGTTCTTTATGTGACTTTACAAAATCAGAGAAGACTGAAATGAAAGAGATGTTGCAGGAGATTTCTGCAGAAAAGAGTTTATCAAAAAAGTTGTACAGCTTCAGTTTAAAAATGTTGTTGCATAGGGAGATTGGTTCTTATGATTGCTCAGACAGGTTGAGCTCGGCAAGTTTGTACTCTAAGTCTAGGGGAATAGTTTGGGTAAGATTAGGCCTTGCAAGTACACGAATAGAGTGTGAAAGTATTTTCCGGAAATTCAGTATCTCGCAGAGTTTGACCCAGAAGGTACAGACATAGTAAAAACAAACATGTTGGATACATACTACCCAAGAAGAAGTGTACACTTGGAAAACATATGCCTATATGAAATTCTTCAGTACTACAGATACAGAACCAATGCAAAAAAGAATATATAAGAAGGCAAATTTGTAGTTGTTGGATGTGATGGTTGTTTAGTGAAACACACAAAAGGAAATTTCTTTAAGCATAGGAAACTTGGGGCTCATTACAGTGCCGGTCGGACAGTGTATCTGCATTAGGACCGACTGACAAGTATTCAGTGGTTCCACCCGCCTAATTATGATGCAATAGCTGTGTAGGCAGTCGGAATCATAACCTTTTCCATTGCGGCTTGTGCTGGGGCCCGATAAGCCACAATGGAAAAATGGATATTTGTAAACATCCATGCCCCGTGTGCCAGGCACCATGTGGTGCCTGACACATGGGACATGGATGTTTGGGGGACACCACAGGTGCCTCCTTGGCCTCACAACAAAGGCCCACTGGCAAAGTCCAATTATGGCTGCCTTCTGATGGCAGTCGGACTGCCATGAAAAGGCAGTCGAAATGGGCCATCGTAATCCCTATGGCGGTGCTTGAGCAGGCACCACACCATTGTAGGGTATTATGTTCCAACCGACAGTTGGACGGGCTCCTTGAGCTCGTCAGAAGCATTGGTTGGACTCACTGCCTCTGACCACTGCACCTCATAATGCGGCGGTCGGACTGCGACACCAGATGTCGGTTGGGCCGCCACCAACAGGCCGTCAGTGGCGGTCCAGTCGATATCATAATCAGGCCCTTAGTTGTCAAACACAAGAGAAAAGAGAGTTTTACTATTTTGCACTTCTTCAACTTTTGAAACCTTGGCATGCAGAATCTGAATTACTTGGAGGGTAGGTTTGCTATGAAGATTCATTTGGCTGCTAGCTTTCCTTATCAGGTTAAACCGCTATGAGATCCCATTTATGGCAGTTGTACTCTAGCACAATTGATGGGATTGGACGGAACGGGAAGCCGAGCTAAGGGGCATGGTCCTGTAGGAGCAGGAAGCATTGAGACGTGCTGAGGGCGTTCCGACCTCTGCGCCTTTGTAGCCTCATCTCGTTACGGCCAGAGGGGGCACCTGTCTGTGACTGTGACTGCGGCAGAGAGTGCAGGAGTCGTAGTCGGCTCTTGCTGAGGGAGAGCCCTGGCGAACCACGGAGTCCGCCCGCCTAGGCCTGGGTGCAGCAAGTGGCTCGCCCGGTGTGCCCTACTCACCACCAACCACTGCTTCCCCTTGGAGCACAGAGAGAGGAGACAAAGAGACGAGCAAGGAGAAAGGAGCAAGACAGCAGAGGTTGGTGCAGGCAGAAGTCGTCCGGCTGGACTTGTTTTTCCGTCTATTGCATCTGGTAAGATCTGCACCCCCTGTACTCTCTCACCCAGCAAAATAGACTTCCCGCCCACCTCACCACATCTCATTGTTTTGGCCTGCCAGGCCCATCGCACGGTGCACTTCAAGCGCAGGCACTGACCTCTGCATACCGATCATATCCTATTGGAGCAATCTTCAGCTATTTTTAGCTACTCTTAGCTACCCTCAGCTCCTTTTGGTCCTTTTTAGAGGGGCCAACGGCAGCCGTTGTCAGGGGACACGTCGGGGTACACACGCAACAGAGAGACTTACGAGGAGGCAAGGCACTACAGAAGGACTGCAGCTGTTGCCTTGCACTTGGAGGGGTGGAGGGGGTCTGCCCTACTTCATCTGTATTGCCCCAGCTCCATCCGACTTGCGCTTCTTCTAGTTTACTAGTTTATTAGCCAACTTTAAACCCTTCACAAAAACTTTTTTTTCTCTTTCCTGGCTTCCTTACCATATCCTATCACAAGTGGGAAATAAAGAATTCAGCAGAGGACCCATTAGCGACCTCCTTAGCGCAAGCCTTAATACTAACTACTTAAAGGTGCCCCTAAAAAAAAATGCATCTAAAAGAAAATACAAAGAAAAGGGAGGAGGCAACAAGGCTCACCCAGGGAGCCCTTAGCAGATGTAGTCCAAATTTCAGGCGCCGGTGTGCGCAGAGGCCCAGAAAGAGCACAGCAAAAAGTTCAAACAGAGCTCCAACCCCGTTTTTATCAGGGTGGAAACTGTCTTACAGACTATTCCATCAGCAGCAGATTCAATGTCAAGCGAAGCCTGTGTGGCTCCAGCCCTCGCAAGCAACGCAAGCGTACTAAGCAAAAATGGCAACCGGACTTGCAGGCCACCAGGAGAAATTATGGCCAAGTCCCCTGGGGGCCCAAAGGCAATTTCTACACTTAGCGCAGGCTCTAACCAGAGCAGTAAGAAACCCACAATTGGTAAGAACACAACAATGGCTTTTTCAGTAAAAGAACTTTATTAACTCCTCAGTGCAATGCGCAACATCTACATACCCCGGAGGCTACAGTCACTGCAATAACTAAGCAGAAAAAACAAAATATACTTTCCAAATCTTCCTACGAAAGAAATATTTCAACAGCTAAACCTAAGGATCAAAATGCAGCAACTTCTATAATAGAGATTTCTTCTGCAGATCCATTAGACAGCATCCTTTCCGAATTTTATTTCACAGATGGCTATATTTCATGTTAGGCCCAAGAGCCACAAGCCCTCCTAAGAGGTCTGAAGCCACCATGCCTAGCCACCGCACAAATTCATAATGAAACGTCACAGGAAACAAACACTCATAAACCAGAGGAGGGTGTACATGGGGACTTAGCCATTCCAACAGAGCCAATATGCTTGGAGCAGAACATAAGAACTTCCCACGAACTTAAGAGCGCGGCACCAGCCACGGAGGCTCACAAGCAGATCACAACCACCGCCTTCGAGCTGCGACAACATGAAATTCTGCGACCCCAGCCTCATGATCATAGCCTAATATGGGATAAGAGCAGCTATAATAGATCAGTCCCGTCAATGCCTCAGTCACCTTAGGAGCAACATGAGCTACTGGCAACAATCAACATGTCCCTGTTTGCCACAATAAATGCACTTTCTTGGCAGTCAGAGAAACTCAAATTACAACTAGAGCTGATTCAAGCTCTAGCCACGTCCAACAGGGCTCAACGACACTTGCTCCACCACTGGCCCCAGCAAACTCTTTGATGACACAAAACACAGAGCCGGCATCCAGCACTGGAGAACTCCTGTCAAATCAGCTTTCAGAGAACTCAGCCATCACTGCCACTACAATTGGACCATCAGGAATATACCTGTGTAGCATCAATAAGGCGTGTGAGGCCAATGTGAACCAAGAGGAAGCTCATTGGTCAAGGGCTCTCTCCAAAAGGTCACAAAAATGGCTAAAAAAGGCCAAAATATATCGGTTAAAGAACAAATGCATAATGAGCAGTCGATTAAACAAGGCCCCAAAATTTGTGAGGCCAATAACGTTTTATCGGGTTTTTAAAATTAGAGGCACAAGAACGAACACAGCACACTTCAAAGAAACAACTCAATCGCATGATACTCAGCCCCCTAGACTTTCCCCAGTTGAGCACCGATCTGGATCCCCAGATGACCCAACTCTAGTAATAGCAACATCTTCACAGTTCGCTTCTTCCCCACCGATGCAACAAGTCATCTCTGGACCTGCTAATTCTAGCAAAAGTTTATATCAACAAACAGACAGCAATTCTTGGGTGGGGACAAATCTGGAACTAGTAACCCCCGCAACGGCTGCAGGGAGTTCAAACGCCCTCCGAGTTAATAAGGTCAGTGACAGCCAACTTTGTCAGGCTCCCATTCTTAGCCCTTCACAAGATGAAGCAGCAACGGCTCTCTACGCATTCTCCAACATTTGCCATAATGGCAAAAGTAGTGATTCCAACTCTTCTAAACTGATTCTAATGCCGAAATATAGCTCAGAGGGCAACCAGAACAGTGTTAACTGTACCAATTTACTAAGCCTTTTTAAAGTCATCCCAAATTTGACTAATATAACAACAGAGGACATTCTGAGCGTTGAATTCAAAATGCCACTAGAGTATACTAACTGCAGATAGTCTATAATAATAACACTGAAGTCACCTGAACTTGTGGAATTAATTATGAGTAACAAAACCATCTTCGAAGACCGGGGCATAGCACTGTCAATACCCACAAGACCAAAATACCCGTTCCCCCTAAAGTTCCAAAAAGTGTCTCAAAGCAATAGCATACCCACTTATAGTGTTCTAAGGGGGGGTCAGGCACCCCCAGTCCACCTTGACACAGTGTACCATGAACATATCATGCCAGTTTATAAGTACGGTGGGTATTTCTAGAAAAATCACCATGGGGCGTGTGGTGGACAAGAATAATCAAGACTGGAGCTGGATAGCCCCATCTTTGCCAGTAATGGATGGCATTATTCCTAGCATTAGTAAACATCCAGCTATCGGCAATACAGAATTAAAGATTTTTCGTGGAATGTAGCAGGACTAACCAGAATGCTTAATCTGCCCCTCGTAAGACCCCTGATTACATCCCATGACGTTCTCTGCTTTCAAGAAACATGGTCATTAGGCCAAATAACCATACCAGGTTTCTATGAAATCCACCACTCTGCAAACAAAAGCAATATATTTGGAAGGCCTTCTGGTGGCCTCTCAATATATCTTAACATTGGATTAAAGCTAAAATTGAAAAAACTTACAACTGAAAATGGCATGATACAAGCCATTACAATCAAAGGCGCAAAAATGATGGACTGTAAAACAAAGATAATTCTGATCAACCTATACTTCAAAAGTTTCGGCTCGGACCAGGTCAGAAAGATTATACACCTATGTGTTTCCTTAGAAGGCCTCCTCTGTGACCACCCGACTCACGAGACAATAATTTGCGGCAATTTTAATCTCCATCACTTAGGGGAACTAACTTCAAAATTCAACTCTGCAGAAACGCCAACCGGTCAACTATGGAATATGTTTAACAGATACAACCTCAAATCCATCCAACATACTCTAGAACAGAGCAATTTAAATTTCCAATTTCCAAAAACTTTCAGAGGAGTCACCACTGTAGGCCATATGTTTATGACGGCCACTATCCTGGAGCAGCTGGTGCACTATAAAATCCTTTCATCATCCGCAAGCAATCACCTTCCACTCTGCATACAGCTACAATTAAAAACTACGAGCCACGACCACTTGAAGACAATTGGGTCATCTAGAGGGGACGAAGCAAGTCAACTAATCGGTCGAATAAAACTTGGTCCAATCCCCCAGGAAAAAGTTCAGTCATGGAAAGCCTTTTGTGCTCCAACTCTCCAGACGCTAAATGGACAAAGCCTCTTAGAATACTGGGATATCATCATCAATGACATTCACATTGCAATAGGCCCAAAATCTTTCCCTTGCAGACCCAAAGCAAGATCTCCTCAACACAAGACCCCAATAACAGCTAGCAAGCAAAGGATTTCCAGGCTGTGGAAACTATTGAAAAAGACACATAACCGACATTCCAAAATCAACTTGCACCATCAATTGAAGGAACAACTAAAATTACACAAACGGTTGGCCTGGACGATTAAACAAGAATAAATATATAAAGAATGGCTACATGTACATTCCCTTCTAGGCAAACGTAGCCGCACCAAGCTGTGGAGCTATATTAAAAGTAAAACATCATATGATAGCCCACGCTCCAATGCAATCGATGAGGCAAAGTGGATACAGCATATTGAAAAAATTGTACGTAGCCAATACTTCTAGCGTTCCGCCAAACCCCAACTCAAGCACGGATCCTGCAGCGTCCAATAACGGATGGAATTTTTCCGCAAAACTTATCTCAAATACTTCGTTGAGAATTCGATCTACGGGAGTGCCAGGACGAAATGGTATCCCAGCCCAACTTTTTGAAAATGACATAGAACTAAGTACTACAGTACTGTCTCCATTATATCATTGCTGCTCACTGTCCGGGCATATACCAGAAAGCTGGAAAGGTTCGATACTTCACCCAATTTTCAAGAAGGGTGATAAACTGGTCCCAGGCAACTATCTCTTAATCACGCTGGTGGATATCGAAGCGAAGGGCTACGCTGCACTCCTGCTTAAAAACCTAGAGGCATGGGTAGAAGATAATGAGCTGATCCCGTTCTGTCAAACTGGCTTCAGGGCTTATGCGTCAACGACTGACAATATTGTGGCCATATCTTTTTTAATCCAACAAACACTTAATTGTAAATTACAGACTCTGTATGCACGTTTTATCGATTAGTCCGCCACATTTGATTCAGTGGACCAGAACATTCTTTGGTAGAAATTACAGGACTGGGGCATTTCAAATCATTAGCTACATGCAATAATGTCTCTATATATGTGCACTTGGGTCAAGATTAAGCTGTCTGTCACACAGACAACAAAGAAGATAATGACAAACAGTGGATTAAAGCAGGGGTGTGTCCTGGCCCTCCTTTTATTCAACTTGTATACAGCAGATTTGTTTTTAGCCCTAAAACACGCAAACCTGATTCCACCCAAAATTGGGTCTTCAAAGATAACATTATTAGAATATGCAGATGATATTGTGGTAATGGATCACTCGCGAATCAGGATTCTAAAAGCCCTGCATGCTCTCCACAAATATAATGAAGTAAATAAATTAACAGTTAACGGGTCAAAAACAAAAATGATTGTATTCAGACGAAGCAATAGGAAAAGAAGAGCCACCTGGAGCCTGGGTCCCCTGACCATCCAAAGGTCATATGTTTATAATTATCTGGGCGTGTGGCTGTCAGCAAAGGGTGGACCCAAAATCCATCTGGGTCACCTGAAAACAAAGTCAGCACTGATCATTACAAGATTAAGTCAGCTTAACTCAACCTTGGAGAGCCCTACTACTATACCCATTCGACGGGTCCTTCAGGCCTCTCTCATGCCAGAACTCAGTTATGGCCAGGAGGCCTTCCCCAGAACCTTCACGAAATTACTTGACAAATTTCAACTCCAAGCCTATAAGAGAATTTTTAGACTCCAGATTTACCCAAGAAGCTACTTGATAAGATTAGAATTTGGCCTTGAGGCACAAATGTTGTCTAACATGGGAGCATTCTTAAAATACTATTATAGGATCATTAAGTCTCCGCCGAACACTCTGAAATTAATTCTTCAACAGATTTTTACCATAAAGCCAAATCTATGGTCGAATTATCTAACCAAAGCAGCGGATACACTTCAAATAGACCTGTCTGTGCTAAATAACAAACTTTTGTCACACTTGGCTCTTAAAACAATTCTCAAGCGACAAACAAAAGAACAGACAATACTCGCCGATTTGGTCAAATTAAAATCCAAGAGTTCGCTGACATTCTCTGCAGTGGTTGCCTCATATGATACTGCCCACCCGTTGCAATTTAGACCACAGCCATATCTTCAGCACACAATCAGAAAGACATGCCTACAACAAATCATGGCTGCAAGGTTGATGTGCCTACAAACAAAAGAGCTGAATCCTAAATGGCACCCCCTTTCCTTGATCACTATGTGCAGGCTATGTGGATATCAAATGGAAACTTGTAACCACTTGCCGTGCCGCTGTCCTGTCCTTTTGAATGCTCGTTGTGCCTTACTAAAACCTCTTTTCCTTAAAAACGGGATACGAACTTGCAACGAGGACACAAACTTGGTTTTTAATATAGTGGAGCCATGCGACCTTGCAAAATTTGGCAAGGATATTTTCCTGGTGCAAGCAGCCGTTAAAGACGCTGATAAATTGGACTAACACCCTAACCATCACTGTGAAGCAATCCAGACTTTTAACTGCGTCCTGTAAAAAAGAGATACAACACATCAGATCTGCATGTCTGCAAGCTCAGCTATGAACATTTAGTCCATATGGCGCTGAGTAAATTTTCACTCCTAGTTATCATCTGCTACTTTCAGCCCCCTAGGAGGCCATTAATCTTTACCCTATTCATCCTGCACTGATGATATCATGCACCTTCACAGTCTTAGCACTTTCTGTACATTAATGATATGGTTTTAGTTTTGATTTTGCTTATGAATTGGCAATTTTATGGAGCCTACTATGAAGTTTTTAAGTTCTGGTATGTAATTTATTTGATCTACATTCACGTTTCCATACATTAATTGCAAATTATTTTAATTAATTAAACAATAAAGGATTTTTTTTGACTGATTCATTTAATGCTGTAAAAGACACTTTTCAGTGTTCAGTCTTCCAAAATTATATGCAAATGTTAAGTGATGAGATTCAGCAAGAAGATATAATAGCTGCAGAGGTTGCTAAGGACAGTTCACAAATTAGTCAAAGTTTTGCACCACTCAGTCAAGATCCTCTTGGATCATTGAAAGTGAAGCTAGAATAGCTATGAATGTGGTGGAAAGTGCAATAAAACAGCCTAGACAATAAACTACATCTGGAGGAGTTAATTGCACAACTCCACAATGAACAGAAGGAGATTTATATGAAAGTAACAGAGAAAATAGAACATGGATTTCTCCACAAGAATAAAGAATGCAATTGTTCATCCTTTAAACCACTTCTATTATATATTTATATATTTATATCAGTGGTCAAGCTGGCACAGGAAAAAGCTTTTTAAATAAAATTCTCACCGCTTACCTACAGAGAACAACACAATCAAATTTGTCATGTGTAGGAACAGCACCAACTAGATCAGCTGCACACAGTATTAAAATAATTATTCTTCATCGGCTATTAATGCTACCTGCAGAACATGATAATAAACTGGAATACCAGAAGTTATATGGTGAAGCATGTCATGAGGTAGCAAGAGTTTTGAAAAAAATTAAGCTTCTAGTCATCGATGAGCTAAGCATGGTTTCAAATTTAATGCTTGCCTTTGTTCACTTAAGAATGCAACAGATTTTAAGAACAGACTATGGCATAATCTTCGGAGGAAAGCATTTAAATATGTTACTGCAACTAACCCCTGTAAAAGGAGAGCCTGTTTTCAAGACACTTCTGAATAAACAAACTCGTAATTCATTAGGCAGTATTGGAAATGTAAACATTTGGCTGAATTTTCAATACAATGAACTACTGAAGAATATGTGTCAAGCATCTGATGAGATATATGGTAATATTCTGAAGGATGTTAGAGTTGAACAGCTGACAAAGGAAGGTAAGAGGACCATAGAAACTTGACTTATCAAAAAACTGTTAATGTCTAAGAAAACAGCAGCACAGCAAATGCTCAATTTGATTCAAGAAGGGAAATCAATAGTTTGTTTAGTGCCTACACTTCAAGAGTGTGTCAATTTTAATGAAGAATTGCTAATTCTGGAGAACAAAGACATTTTGGAAGTTACAGCTATTGCGAAAATTGAACACCAGGGAGTAGCGATGGTGCTAAATGAAAAACTTCAAGGAAAACTGGTTTCATTAGAAAAATCTGTATCTAAGACTTCTGGCTTAGAGAAGTGTTTACATGTGTGTAAAAACTGTAGAGTAATTTTGTGGCAAAATTTAAATGTTGAGGAAGAATTCATAAACGGTGCAATGGGTAGAGTTATTGATTTAATTAATTTTCCAAATAGGAATGAGGTTGAAACTTGTCTTTAAAATTTAATCAGATTAATGGCATCAAACAGATTGGTTGATGTGTTGTACATTTTTTACTAGTGAAAGACATATATGTGTGGCGCCAGCAGTTCCCTATCTCTCTAGCGTATGCTGTAACTATCCATAAATCACAAGGTTTAAATGTAAATCCAGCTTTTATTAATATTTGAAGTACTGTATTTAAGGAAGATATGTCATATGTAGCATTGTCCAGTTTGTTTTTGGTTGATTTTGATGAAAAGAAAGTTACTGCTGATACTAGTTGTGTTACAGAATACAGTCGGTTAAGAAGTGTATATGCCCCTCACTTATGACAGTATCCTATGTATGAGAAACAAAGAATATCTCCTAAGCGGAAGCTTAGTAAACAATCAATGGATGTTCCTGTAAAGAAGCAAAAAAATTTAGGGAAGAAGGTGTTAAGATGCAAAAATTGAAAATTGATGGTGATATTGTAGGTTTGTCAGTAATGGTGTCAACTGCTATGCTATTTGTGGTTCTCAATGTACTCTTCCATTTACCGCCTTTTGCAAATGAAATTCAACATAAAGGATACAACAGAATCTGCTCTCATCTAAGTACTTTGCTGGAGCGTTTATGTAGTAATAGGACTGTAGTACATTCTGCTTCAGGCATTCGAGATGTAGTGGACATGCATAATGGATCTGTAGTATTTTCTCTCAACAGTCAAAAAGATGCTCAGGAATTTATTATGGTGATGCTTGGATGTTTGGAAGAAGAAGAAGTTAATATTGATGAATTATTTGGACTGAGCTACTTAACATTACCTTAAGATTCCAGAACTTTCCATCACAGAAATGTGATGAAAATGTGTTTTTTTTTTACAAAGTTTGATGTTTGCAAGGGATTCTATGTAACAGAAGCTGGTGAGAGCCAGACAAGTCACCCCATCCTGTGTTCCCCTGGGTGTCTAGTTTTCAAAAATGTATAGGCTTGCTAGGTTTCCCTAGGTGCCGGCAGAGCTAGGGTTCACAATCTACAGCTAGGCACTTTGCAAAAAAAGGGTCAGTTTTCACTGTGAAAATGTGGTGTGTCCACGTTGCGTTTTGGGCCGTTTCCTGTCGCGTACACTAGGCCTACCCACACAAGTGAGGTGCCATTCTTCTCGGAAGACTTTGGGGAATGCGGGGTGGGTGGAATTTTGTGGATCCACGCAGATTACAGAACTTTCCGCAACAGAAATGTGAGGAAAATGTGTTTTTTTTTTTACAAAGTTTGAGGTTTGCAAGGGATTCTGGGTAACAGAACCTGGTGAGAGCCAGACAAGTCACCTCATTCTGGATTCCCCTGGGTGTCTAGTTTTCAAAAATGTATAAGTTTGCTAGGCTTCCGTAGGTGCCAGCAGAGCTAGGGTTCAAAATCTACAGCTAGACACTTTGGTACCCACTCAAGTGAGGTACCATTTTTCTCAGAAGACTTTGGGGAATGTGGGGTGGGTGGAATCTTGTGGATCCACGAAGATTCCAGAATTTTCCGCAACAGAAATGTAAGGAAAATGTGTTTTTTATTTTACAAAGTTTGAGGTTTGCAAGGGATTCTGGGTAACAGAACCTGGTGAGAGCCAGACAAGTCAACCCCTTTCCTGTATTCCCCTGGGTGTCTAGCTCTCAAAAATGTATAGGTTTGCTAGGTTTCCCTAGGTGCCGGCAGAGCTAGGGTTAAAAATCTACAGCTAGGCACTTTGCAAAAAAAGGATCCGTTTTCACTGTGAAAATGTGGTGTGTCCACGTTGCGTTTTGGGCCTACTTACACAAGTGAGGTACCATTTTTCTCAGAAGACTTTGGGGAATGCGGGGTGGGTGGAATTTTGTGAATCCACGCAGATTCCAGAACTTTCCACCACAGAAATGTGGGGAAAATGTGTTGAGGTTTGCAAGGGATTCTGGGTAACAGATCCAGGTGAGAGCCAGACAAGTCACCCCATTCTGGATTCCTCTGGGTGTCTAGTTTTCAAAAATGTATAGGTTTGCTACGTTTCCCTAGGTGCCGGCAGAGCAAGGGTTCAAAATCTACAGCTAGGCATTTTGCAAAAAAGGGTCTGTTTTCACTGTGAAAATGTTGTGTGTCCACGTTGCGTTTTGGGCCGTTTCCTGTCGCGGGCACTAGGCCTACCCACACAAATGAGGTACCATTTTTCTCGGAAGACTTTGGGGAATGTGGGGTGGGTGGAATTTTGTGGATCCACGCAGATTCTAGAACTTTCCACCACAGAAATGTAAGGAAAATGTTTTTGTTTTTTTTACAAAGTTTGAGGTTTGCCAGGGATTCTGGGTAACAGAACCTGGTGAGAGCCACACAAGTCACCCCATCCTGGATTCCTCTGGGTGTCTAGTTTTCAAAAATGTATAGGTTTGCTAGGTTGCCCGAGGTGCCGGCAGAGCTAGGGTTCAAAGTCTACAGCTAGGCACTTTGCTAAAAAAGGGTCAGTTTTCACTATACAAATGTGGTGTGTCCACGTTGCATTTTGGGTCGTTTCCTGTCGGGGGCACTACACCTACCCACACAAGTGAGGTACCATTTTTATCGGGAGACTTAGGGGAACACAGAATTGTAGAGCAACTGTTATTAACTATTGACTTTCATTGCATTTCTGCCTTCCAAATGTAAGACAATGTGTAAAAAAGAAGTCACTTTGAAAAATGTCCTATAATTCACATGCTAGTATGGGTACCCACAATTTCAGAGATGTACAAATAGCTACTGTTTCTAAACTCTATATTTTGTTCCCATTTCAGAAATACATAGGTGTCTTTTTTTTTTTTGAGTCAAGTGGTTGCTTTTATTTTTAAAAAAAAATGATGATCTATAGTTTCCATTTCACTGCAGTCACCTTGTTTCATTCAATCAACTATAAATAATGACACATCGAAATATCTCATTATACAGATTATCAGTCCCCTCCTGGACACCTTCCTGGTATAATGAAGGAATACTGATATTATGCACCATATGACTGAATTAGCTAGACAAGATGACTTAACTATGCAAATTAGAATATACTTTTATGCAGTATATTATACGGGGAAGGTCAATTTATGTGACACCTTCTTTAGCATTATCAAACAATTATCATACTTTAATTCACTATTATATTGTAAAAACACCTTTTTCACCATTTTAAGGATAGTAACACTATTAACGATCATCAAGAAATATCCAGGCATTCCTGATGTGGATGGTGGTGTGCTACCATTACACCCGTTCCTTCATCCTAATTCTGGGGAGGTCTTATGCTCAAGCACATGGTATCAAGAGAAGCAAGTTATTGGTGATTTTAAGGTAGTTGTGATGATCGAGTTGAAACCATTTTTAGGTCTGGCATTAGCAAATAATTTTTTATTTTACTAAAGTTTTATGTACAAAAACTCACTTAAATGAGCTTTCAGTCCACTTTCTTCATCCATTGGTCTGCTGTGTCATTCACATTTAGCTTCCACTCACTACAGCATACACCATGGCTCAATGGGTCAGCCTACGTCAGCCGCTGGTTAACTTCACTTTCATTGACTGCATTTTGCTCTTTCGCAATGAGCACATCACCACACAAGGTAGTTCCCTTCTTTGCCAGTGTTTTTATTTTTACTTTATAGTGATTTTAGAATTGCTTTTGTGTCTAGAGCCAGAGGTGAAAGCAGGACTTTTCTAACAGATGTGAGCATATGTTACATTCCATACTTCCAGTTTCTGCCTCCTGCAAATGCTGTTGTAAATTTCTTTTGGGGTGTCCTTTGTTCATCTGACTGCAATTTTTTCACAGCATAACAGATTACGTCCATTTGAAAATGTTCTGTATTAAGTTATCCTCTTTTTGCCATGTGAACTCAGAAGCAGACTATTCTTCAGAACATGTTTATTCTGGACTCAATTTCACCATTAGTTGTTTAGTACACTTTGTCCAGGAAGAAAATCATCTTTATCATGTTTAATTGTTACAGCAATTGTATCACTTTTTCTTTCTCTCTTTATTCCGTCTTTATTTTTTTCTTTTCCTTCTTTCTTCCTTTCTCTCTTGCCTTTTCTTTCCTTCTTTTATTTTCCTCCTCCCTTTTCTTCTAACTTTGTCGTTCTATCCCTCTTTCTTCCTTTCCTTCTTTCTTTCCTTTTGTCATCCTTTTTTTCTTCTTTCTTTCTCAAATTCAAGCGGCTGGTAGTCATTGGCAGAACAATCTGCTTTTTTAGGTCTGTGTTAGAGAAGACCTTTTGATTTTACTAAAATTATGTGTATGACATAGTTACTTTTTTTTTTTTTTTAAATATCTTTATTGATCAGCTTGTAAACAGTACAATGGCAATCACCTCAACATGAGGTGTGATATTTCCACATCCATGCACCTTTCAAAGGATATCTATACAGGCTGTTTTCCTTTTATAGAACAGAAACCAACATTGAACAACCCCTCCTCCCAGGTCCCTCCCTTCCCCCCATGGCACTTGTCAGAGCACTACAATAAAGCCAGAGTAGCCTGTTCTAAAAGGCATGTCACATTTGATCCGTAGGTCTCTTCGCCCCTCACATACAGTCTAGCATCATGCAAAGTGACTCAACATAAGTCCGGTTTGCTTAGGAGATACCCCGTAAGGGGAGCCCAATAGTCCATAGGGCGAGATGCCTCCAGCAGCTCCTCCGCATAGGTGGTCAATTGATCTCTACAATACAGCAAGTCACAAATCCACTGTTTAACTGTGGGCACAGCCTTAGCCCCCCACCTCTGCGCCACCGCCCATTTTGCAAACAATGTGGAAATTGCAACCAATCTCCTGTTGCACGGTTTAAGCTTGCGAACCCACCCCAACAGACACACAGCAGGTACACATGCAACAGGTTCCATCACAACATCCATAAGAATTTGCGTAACCCTTGTCCAGAACTCAGCGATCCCTGCGCACTGCCAGGCGAGATGCAGGAAATCTGCGTCATCATGCCCACAACGCATACACTGCACACTGTCTCTGAGCCCAAATCGTCGTAACTGAAGAGGGGTATAATAGAGCTGATGTAGTTATTTAAAATGGATAATTCGGAGATTGCAATTCGCCGTTAGCTGTCCTGTCAACTCACAACAGAATTTCCATTCGCCCAGCGTCATAGAAGTGCCCGCCACCGCCGCCCAGCGATTGTATGCAGGGGATTCCGCTAGCTCGGTCTCCCGGAGAGATGTGTTGTATAACTTCGTGATCAGGCCCCTTCGTTCCCCCCCCACCAGCACCGCCTGCAGTGCTCGCAGAGTGCACGGCTCGGACGGGTACCCCGGGTAAATGTCACGGATTGCCTGTCGCACCCGTACATAAGTAAATCCCAGCATAAGGTCTGCACCATGCCGGTTCTGTAAATCCGAAAGCGCCCGAAACTGGCCCTGAGCGTACAGATCTCCTAGGCAGTTGATCCCCACCTTACCCAGCACCCGCAAGGCCATTGGTTCTCGTGCGGCCGATATATCAGGATGCGCCGCGATCGGTAGTTTAGGGGCATAGAGATATTCCACCCCTGCCCTTTGTGCTAATGTCCGCCACGCCCATGCTGTACAGTGAACAGGGCTGATTTCATCCCGGGGTCCTCCCTCCCCACCAAGCAGAGCCGCTGCAGAAAGGGGTACAGGTAGGATCGAATCAGCCTCAATTGCCGTGTGTGGCTGAAACCTCTGTGGGAAGAACCAAAAGTGCGCGTGCTGCGCCTGAGCACATAAGTAATATAAACGGAAATCCGGAGCTTCAAAGCCACCCTGCTCAAAGCTCAATGTCAAAACCTTCCAGCTACACCGGGGCTTCCCACCCCCCCAGACGAACACAAGCAAGACTGACTGCAGTGTATTAAATAGTGCAACATTCAGACGGATAGGGATGTTGATAAACAAGTACAATAGCTTGGGCAGAAACGTCATTTTGATGATTGCGATGCGATCAGCAAGTGAAAGAGGTAACTTAGCCCACCTAGCAGCTTGGTCCATGATCTTGTCCACGGCCCGGCCATAGTTAGCAGAGATGACTACCGCAGGGTCTCTATGAAGCCAAACGCCCAAATATTTTACTGGGTCATTCGACCATTGCAATGGGAAGTCCATCTCAATCTCCCGAGTGCCGGCCGTTAAAGGGAACACAGTGGATTTAGCCCAGTTAATTGCCAACCCCGAGAATTGCTCATATCGGACATATTCACGCAATAGTTCCGGCAAGTAGGTAGCGGGCTCACGCACGTAGAGCATCATGTCATCAGCATATAATGACACCATTAGAGGTCGCTGACGAAACCGCGGCCGGGGCATGACACTGTCGCAGCCTACAGGCCAGCGGCTCCAAAGCCAACGCAAATAGCATTGGCGACAGCGGGCAACCCTATCGCGTACCGCGCCTGATGGGAAATGCTTCAGAGACCCAGCCGTTGACCCGAACCCTCGCCACTGGTGCATCATACAGGAGACGCACCCATTTTAAAAAGAATGGAGGTATGCCCATACGCAGCAAAACGGTGAACATGTACCCCCATTGATAGGAGTCAAAGGCCTTAGCGGCATCGAGCAGCACCGCCACCGCCTGGAAATCCCGGTTAAAATAGTGCAGTGTAGAGAAAATAGTACGGAGATTGTGTGTCATGGATCGAGAGGGCACACAACCGGACTGGTCCGGCAGGACCAACTTGGGGACCAGGGGCTTGGGCCTAGTGGCAATCATTTTGGCCAGAATCTTGGCGTCTATATTAATTATAGAGAGAGGTCGATATGAATCACAGACATTTGACGCTTTATCGGGTTTCAGAAGCATTACTATTAAGGCTTCCGTAAGGAACGGGGGCAGCTTGCCAGAGTCATACGCTTCCGCGAAAACCTCCAACAGCCGCGACGCCAGATTATTGGCATAAGCCTTATAGAACTTGCTAGGGAGGCCATCTAGGCCCGCCGCCTTGCAAGTGGGAAGGGACATGATTGCCATCTTTACATCATCCACATCGAACGGCTGTGTGAGGTACTCCCGTTGGGTACGGGACAGCCAGCCCAATGCCACATCATCAAGATAATCATGGATCTCGGAGGAAGCGGGGTGAGCGCGCTCCCCATACAATTTAGAATAGAAATCCAATACCACCCCAATGATACCCGAGTTACCGAATTGACCCTCTCCTGCCTCATCCACCACTTCCGTGATGTAGACCTGGCTGCGAGGAGCCACCAGCTTCTGCGCTAGTGAGCGACTGGGCCGACCGCCCTCCCCATAATACCGAGCTGTGCATCTTCGTGATCTATGTTTCATTTCTTGGTCGACTGTTTCATTATGTTCCGACACTAGGTCCCGAATTTTGGCCAACTTGGCAGCGTCTGAGCATCCGTCATACTCTCGCTCAAGTGCAGCTATGTCATCCGCCAGTTTCCTGATCCGCCGGCGTAGAGATTTGAGAACCCCGGACTGCGCTCCAATACACACCCCCCGAATAGTCACCTTAAACGCCTCCCAAAGGACACCCGCGCTATCCACAGTTCCAGCATTTTCCGAAAATAGTTATTAATGGCTTCTCCAACTGTGTGCCTGAATACCTGATCCGATAGAGAGGAAGGCTGCAACCTCCACGCAAACGGGGGTCTTCCCTCCCCAGGGACCTGCAGCGCCAGCAGGACGGGCGAATGATCTGAAATTGTTTTAGCCAAGTGTTTAACCTCCACAGCCCACGTACAGGCCACCTCTGACAGTAGCCAGTAGTCCAAACGGGACCAAGACCCATGCGCAGTAGAGACAAAAGTGCTCTCCCTGACCCCCTGGTGTCGCAAGCGCCAGACATCCTGCACGTATCCAGCATCCAGAAGCCCAACCAGGGTGTCTGTGGACTGTCTATGCCGCATGGTCCCACTCCCCTCCCTGTCCTCATTGATATCCAAACAAGTATTAAAGTCCCCCCCACACGATCTCAGCACTGGGGAAAGCAGAAATCCTGCGCCAGACATCCGCAAAAAAAGAGGCATCATCCACATTCGGGCCATACATATTCACCAATAGAATACTTGACCCACCAAGCGTGCCATGTACAATCGCCAGTCGCCCCTGGTCATCCCTGTCCGTGCCGTGAACCTGGAATGGTGTGCCCTTCTTAACCAGAGTCATTACTCCCCGGGAATAGGATGAGTATGAAGATGTCATCCTTACTCCAGCCCACCTGGTAACAACATTTTTTTCAGTTTGAGAGGTCAGATGCGTCTCCTGCAACAAAGCTACTTGAACATTCCACCTATCCAATGATGCCAATACAGTGCGGATTTTTTTTGGGCTATTGAGCCACGTACATTCCAGGTTACGAACCGGAGATCACCACCCATCGTGCACATAGTCCGGCCATAGTGTAGCAGGATGAGACCCAATCCAGAAACCTCGTCTTACAGGTCTACGTAATATACACCGCACAAGTGCCCTTACCCCCCCCCTAGAACCCCTCTCCCACTTCGGCACCCTCAACTTGCTAAAGCCATCCCTGTCATAACTAACGAACCCCCAATAAACACAACAAACCAATAGTAATGTGTGGGGAACTCCCATGTAGGGGCGTTAGAGTGCTACTATCCTCCCACTGAGTAGGAGGTGGCTGATCAGGTCGTTTACCTGTGTTACAATCAATAAGCAGATACTTAACAGAGAACATCCAATCTGATATGCAGATACCACATCATTGATCGTCCAGTGCACAAACTAAGAATCAGAGAGCAGGGAGCCTTGCTTCAAAATGAAAAACTGTAAAGCCCAGCAGCATAAAGGCTCACTTAAACAATCACAAGCTCACACTCCCTGACCAGTCTCAGTCATCCTCTCCCCGGTCAGGGTCGTTCTCTCGCCGGTTCCTCTTCAATTGCTTGGCATGTTCCATCGCCGCCTTAGGGGTCGAGAAGATTTTGAAGTTCCCTTCCGCTCCCATGCGAAGGCGCGCGGGGTACAACATGGCGTACGGTATATTTTCGGACTGGAGGACTTTTTTGACTGCCCCAAATTCTCGTCTTGCAGACTGAACTGCCACGGTGAAATCAGGGAAGAAGGACAAGGCGTTCCCCTGATGGCATATGTTACCCTTCTCCCGGGCCAGCCGCAAGATGACATCCCGGTCCCTGTAGTTCAACAGCCGGGCTATGATTGGAGGTGGAGTAGCCCCAGGGACTGGTCGCGCCGCCATTGAGCGGTGAGCCCTCTCCACCACAAACATTGAGGACAATTGCTCGGAACCAAATATTTCCTTAATGAGAGACTCGATTAAAAGCTCCATTTTACCAGTGTTTGTGGATTCCGGAAGGCCAGTAATACGGATGTTGTTCCATCTAGACCAGGCCTCCAAGTCCTCGTTCCTGGCCTGTATGAGGGCTAAGACCTTTTCCATGTTGAGGGTCTTGCTAGTGACGTCAGTTAGGCCATCTTCCATATTAGAGACCCTCTGCTCAACTTCCCCCATTCTCGCATTTTGCTTCTCTAGCTGCAAAGCCATGTGATCAAGTCTATGATTTATAGTGGACACGCTACCCTCAATGGCCTGGAGACTCTTCTGCATCGCCATCAGCGTAGCCTCCAGGCCAGGCGGGCTCTCTCCCTGCCCATCAGCCTCAGAGTCAGAAGCCGCCTTCTGGAGAGCCCTGCCAGACTTCCGCGCCTCAAACGTGAGGCGGATCTGCGACCTGTCCGACTTCCCCATGATCAGCGACAGAGAAAGCAGGTGCTGTTCAACCCACACAGCAGTAGTACGGTTTCCTCAAACACCGTACAAGAGGTGTAGTGAAGTGGTTAGACCGTGCAGCAAGTGTACCTTATAGGAACCAATGCCCTCCAGATATATCGCCAAGCAGGACCAACCCAGAACCAGTAGTTGCAGATCCACTATGGCTCCACTAGGGCACCCAGCAGCAGTTGAGCGGCATCAGCCCCGGCAATGTCACCCCGAAAATGCGGCAACCTGGACCGCCAGCCAAGTAGAATAGTGCAGTAGCCCCTGTAGATGTACTTAGGCAGGACCAGAAGGACCCCCCTCGGCAAGCCCAGCAGCGTGCAGTCCGCAGCTCCCCACAGGGGAGGAGGGCCAAAGTAAATCAGCAGGCCGTGGGAGCAGTAATAGGGAAGCGGGTCCCCCCACAGCCGCGGTAGGGCCTCCGCAGCACTCTCCAACAGCAAGTTTTTCAGCCGCTCCACCAAGCCCCACGCAACGTCGCAGAGAGGCAGGGATTCAGTTCAGGGAGCCGGGGGGGGGTCAATTCACGCTGCCAGGGACAAACACCAAGCTGCCAGGCCCTGTCCTCCACTCAGCCAACGGTGACGCGGCCCAAGCAGTAAATGCTGCGCTCGCCACACTCACAGACTGCCGCAGGGGGGTCACAGGCCCCGGCCCACCCCCACCTCCGCGGGCGAAGACCGGGACCACTCCCCCACCTACCGCAGCCCGCAGCGGGCGTTGTTGAAGCTCCGCAGCCGTCAGCTAGGTCCACCGGTGTGCCTCGCAGGATCCGGCCGTCTTCCCGCGGGCTCCGCAACACAGCCTCCGCGTCGCAGGCGCAGGAGCAAGGGGCACCCAGCAACTTCGGGCTGAGCCAGAACACCACAGGAAGCCCACAGGGGAGGTAGGTGCCTGCAGTCGCCAGCAACTCAGGATCAGCGGGGTCAGACGCCGCCAGTCCCCGCAGGCACGGCACCGCAAAGCTCCCTTCGGCGCTCAAGTTTCGCTCGACGCTCCGGCAGCCGCCATCTTGGCCTCGAGGCAATCGGGACAATCTCGGCCAACACGCCTCAGTACAGAGCCTCCCGCCTGCTCCGATGGCCCCCAGCAACAGCGGGGACGTCTCTCCAGTCAGGGCAGCGGAGCAGGTGTCTGGATGCCTCAATATTACGCTGATTTTTGGCGGATAGGTGATCAGCCGGTCGGAGCTGCACTAATGTGCGGCCATCTTGCCGGCGCCCTCTAGCGCCCCCCCATACATAGGTGTCTTTCATACCGATTTTTCCCTGTTTATATTTTCCCAAATGATTTGCTATATACTCAGTACACAATAAAAAACCATTGCAAGACACTGCTCAGTTATTGGCTCTGGGTTCCTCGGGTTCTTGGTGAACCTACAAGTCCTATATATCCCCGCAACCAGAAGGGTCCAGCAGATGTAACAGTGTATTGCTTTCAAACATCTGTCATACTTAGTAGAAGTTACAGGTGAAAACGTTGGCACAAATGGCTGTTTTTTTAACTCATTTTCAATTTTTCCTATTTTCAATTGTTAGTTTCTATAAGAAAACCTTGAAGGATCTACACAAATGACCCCTTTCTGAATTCAAAATGTTGTCTACTTTTCAGAAATGTATAGCTTTCTAGGATCCATCATTGCTTTCATACCCATTTTTACCAATAACTGGAAGGAGGTTGAAAGCACAAAAAATAGCAAAAATAGGCTATGTCCCAGTAAAATGCCAAAACTGTGTAATAAATGTTGGTTTTCTGTCAAAGGTCTGCTTGTCCCTGAAAGCCGGGAAGATGGTTATTTCAGCACCACAACCCCTTTGTTGATACCATTTTCAGGGAAAAAACCAGACGCTTTCATCTGTAGCCGTTTTTCCCATTTTTCCCCCCCAAAAAACAACTTTAGGTGTATTTTGGCTAATTTCTGGGTCCCCTCTAGGGGAATCAACAAACCTTGGGTACCTTTAAAATCCCCATAATGTTGGAAGAAAAGGACGCACATTTGGCGTGGATATCTTATGTGGTCAAAAAGTTACAGGGGCCTACGCGCGAACAACCCCAAATAGCCAAAAAAAGGCTTAGCACAGGGGGGGAAAAGGCCTAGAAGCGAAGGGGTTAAACACACTAATGCACTCACTGAGTTACTGAGACACTCACTCATACGCACAGAATTACATCCCAGAAGTAAGTGATATACATACTAATACACCCATACACACACACTTACACAATATTTACAATCAATAAATGACACAAAGAACAGAGCTCTTTTTTGAATATTTGGTTAGGTTCTAAAAATAACTTTTTAACTGTATTTATTATTATTATTATTTTTTGAAGGATTCATGTAGTCAAACAAATCTTGCTACTGAACTATTCCAAAATCAGTTCCATGTCAGCGGACATGATATCAACAGCAGAAATACAGGCATTAAATGTGGGTGGTAATAAGAAAGCAAGGATGAGTATTAACAGCATGTAAATACTATGCAACAGATGTTGTGTTTAGTCCAACAGGCATATGACCCCGTAAACAATGGGTGGTCATGTGTGCCAAATTGGTGTGCCACATCAGTCCCCGTTATGGTTGCTGTGGTGGATGGTCCCACAAGAGTCGCAGATGAAGCAGAAGAATGGGAAGCAGCTTAATTTACATGCAGCATCCTGTGGTAGGTTTTCTTGTGGATTGTCTTGATATGCTTCCACATGGAAGAGGTGCAGTGACTGTACTTTTTGGCTGTTCTGCAACAAAGTTCTTTACTACAGATGTTGCATTTGACAATTTTAGCTGAAACTTTCTTTTCACCTGTTGATATACTGAAGAATCGCCAGACATCACTTTCCTTCCTCCATGATGCAGACTGTTCTTCATCCTCCTCATTCTCCAATAGAGCAGGATCTTCAGCACGAGCAGCTGTTGATGCTGTAGCCGTTGTAAATAGTTGTTGACCTTTACAACAGTGAAAACAGAAGACTCTCCAAGTTATGTCCTCCTTCCTTTTGTAGTGTAGCTCCTATTTCCCTAATAGGCTCTGCGCATTGGAATAATATATCCTATAGGTTTGACATAGGACTAAGGTCAGTATGTCCCTATCGAGTATATTAAACTTAATTACTTGTGCCAGCTAGCTCAGAGGCCACTAGAAACTCCTTGGATAACAAGAAGGGAGTAGTTTCTGGCAGCCGCAAAACATGACCACTTTGTTTCCCTTTAGAATCAGAACGTGTCCCAGAGTCGTGGAAACAATAGATAACTATTTCACTCAGCTCAATCGTGCATGCTTAGTTTTCTCCAAGTTACACAGAAAGAACAGACGGGCGTTTCAATAAAAGATTTATTGAACAGTCTTGTTTCTGGTGTAAGTAAAATGTGCTGTTACGATCACAAGACAGTATGCAAGATAAATAATGTACAGTGTGAGCAGTAGAAATAAATAATACTGCGATAGCATTATCTTTTAGTATATATGCCTTTACATAAATAACACAGACTAAAAATGCGAGTACTCATACGATGCGTTTCTAATCTAGTTCTACCCCAATGTACCTAACCTAACCTAGGTGTAGGGAGAGGTATGAAGTAGGTGAAGTATTCCTTACTATGGTATACTAAGAGTATGTTAAGCCTAGTATGCCTAGTATGCCAAGAGTCCCTCTAGGTTCTTGTCAGCTCCATACCTGAAGAATGAGAGAGGTAGAAATCTCTTTGCCAGACTCGAACTCCAACACCCCGCAAGGGAAGTCAGATCACTGGAAGCTGGACTCTCTGCGTGTAGGGATGACAGCGTCTTCTCAGTGCGTCAGGCCGGGAAACGGGCTCCTCTGAAGTCAAGGTCTCCTCTGATTTACAGGGGCTAGGGAAGGTATATTTATACCTGAGAAGTACCTAAGAATGTTAGTATTGACGTGAGTCGGACAGCGGAAGACGTCATGAATGAACCCCTAAGGAATAATGGTTCATGCATAATATATGAGTCCTTGAAGAAATCAATAGTCCTGGGCTAGGGAAACTCCCGCAGCCTAAGGGTCTGTTCTTCATGAACTCGTTGTGACGTTAGGGTGGACGGATGTCAGAGACCATGCCTGTATTTGGAGTGCACGGTTTAATGCCTAAATAAGGGCTGGGATTTTATGCCTATATAAGGGCAGGGCGAATTGTGCCTATATAAGGACATGATACTGGAAAGCCTGTTTATGGACACCCTAAGAGGAATACAACACCCACTCCACTTTCGTGTGTACGATAATCCTAAAATGCTAAACATTTAAAATGCTAAACATTAAATGGAGTACCGCATATTTTAAAAAATATTTCTTAAAAGCATTAAAAAACATAGTAAAAAATGCAAAAGGTACTGTACATCTGAAGCAAATGCTTTTCATTTCAGGCATAAAGTTCGAAAATAAATGCAATTGGAATGAAATAAGCAGTAATATTTACATGTGACAGAAAATGATCGATAAGTTGTTAAAAGATCAAAGTCATTTCATGTCATGAAAATTAATGAACTGTTTTAGACACACAAGATGACTAAGTGTCCGTGGAAGTACCGTGAAGTCTGTACTATAAGGCTAGTTCTACTTTAAGCAGATTGAAGTGCCATTTTCGTTCGAAAAATGGGGAAAAAGTTCCATTTTGGTAGAGTTCCAAGTTTTTTTAAATTGAAGGCCAAATTGTTACTGCATCTCTGGAACACTGTATGCTGAATCAGAGTCAGTTTACGGGTCTGGTGTAAACATGAGATCATCTATTTCTATAGACAAAACATCATCCACTGAAGTTGGTGTCAGTTGGAACACCTCGTGTAGTAGATTAATTGCACAGAGATGAGAAGCATTGCTTCCAGCATAGGTTGCCGCAGCAATGTTCGCGTCCGTTGTTACCTGTGTGCCTGTAGATCTTTCTCGTACCTCAGCAGGAGCCGGAAGCGTCTGTGAGATCTCAATGAATGCTGACATCAGGATTGGTAGCCTCTGGGGACAACACAGAGCATGGGCCGTTATCGGGACCAGCAGAGTATCGACATCCGTTGGCGTTGCTGATGGAAATGTGAGACAAGTGTCTAACACGCATTCTTCACAGCATAGCAGGCATTGTAGAACAGGTAAGATGCAATCTTGCCAGATTGGTCTAAATGACAGGAACCACGTGGTATTCAAGTCCCGTAGACGAGTCATGCCCAATAGCTGTACTATTCGCTCACGACACTTTCGTTCAAGGAGAGCTTTCTCCATTTCGCTCGGAGTGATGTCTGCGAATAGGCTGGCCATAGCGCAATAGCAGGAAGAGAAATAGAATTCCGGCAACAAGTGCTAGAATTAATGGTATGCCACCAAACACCGAATGTGCAAAGTTCGGGATGATTCCGAGTATTGCCTGGAAAGGTGCTAACAGACCGGAGCAGATGCTCTTAAATACATGTACAATTCCGGTTGTATCAGACATATTGAAGATACGTCCTATCATTTCTACTAAATGTATAGGGCAGTTTGTACGTATTAAAGTCTGTATCTCAGCCGAAGTCCTTGCTACTTGTAGATCATAGGTTTCTTTGGCCGAGGTCAAAGGCACTGTTTGCTGTAAAAGCATGGCTTTCATTCTGCTCAAAGTATCAAATCTTATAAAAGAGACGTTCAGCGAAGGCCATAGAGGCGACTCCCTGACTGTGTCTATTGGGGCAAACAATACTTGCATACAGCAAGTGACCCTGCAGTTGACCGTTACTAGATATGGGATGCCTGGCAGCATGCCGCAGCAACTCTGATCATTCAACATGAGGTAACTCCCATTAGAAAGTTGTCCAAACGCTGGATTAATCACAGCAGCTGGTGTACCCTGCTGATGGCAAGACAAATTTGCCACAGAACCATTACAAGCCCCGTGTAAAGAAATGTCCTGACATATAAGTGAACCGCTCAGTGCACGTTTACAGTGTGTACCGCTCAAAAACACTTCAAGATCCCCACTCCAACATCTATATGTATACGGTAAATCCCAAGATGTCTTAATGTATTCCTTACCCAACCTTTCATATTTGCCTGCTTGCATTTGTCTGAGGCAATACTGAAACTGAAAAGTAGTCACAGGTAATGTTATTTTGCCATGAATAAGCCATTCTGTAGCTGGTTTTTCTGCCACTGTGAATGCTAATTTTTCCAGTTTTTCATTGCTTAGCACTGTATACCTTGCTCCTCTTTGTGCCAATTCGATCTGTTTATCAGTCAGATTGTATTCTGCAAACAGAGCTGACGTGTTGATAAAACGCCAAGGCACATAGCCCGCTCGCAAAGATTGCAGCGTCCAGCTTAATAACACAATAGAACGTAATTGAGACTGACCGTGTTGTAACATCGCCAAATCTTGTTCTAGTATGTCGATAGCAGAGGATACAATGCCATCCAATGAATATATTCTGGAGGACAAAGTTGTTAACCCATTGTCGGCCACAGAGAGTGTTTTCTCTAAATTAATACGATCAAGTTCACGTATTCGTTCTGCGGCCTCTATCTGTGATACTTTCCATGCTTCATTATAGGCAGCATAAATGCCGGCATATATGAAACGTTTTTGACGCGGTTTTCTTGGTCCAAGCAAGAATTCCCTAAGGTCTGCGTCCTTTTTAAGTAAGGTTAAGTGTTGTTTCACATCCTGTAGTGTAGACTTATGCAGCCAATCGAGGCATAATTTTCCTACACTGTATGTTGTTACTATCCCCGGATGTTGTCTTTGGACGTATCTTGGGTCTGGCCTATTAATAGTAAAGCCCTGAGTTTTATTCAGGAATCTTTCATGACAGTTATTCGTGTCTGTGGGCCAGATCAACCATTTTTTCCAATCAGGATTAGATCTGTTGAGTTGTAGTATATTGTCAACTGTCACCACTGCCTGTGTATCGTTATCACTTGCAGGTGTTGGTACAGAAGGTGTGATCATCTCCTTGATCTTGGCTAATTCAAGACAAGATGTTTGTTGGATGGTTTCATTCAAGAACATTATTTGTTCAGGGATGATACAGGCTCTAAATAAAGCTTCTATCCCCTGCACTTGCCAATCTTTAGTACCCCAGACAGTTTTTGTGTCTATTGTATCTTTCCATAAGTCGAAACCCTGTCTAGACAGTTGGGCAATAAATGCTGCAGAGTAAATCTGTTTTGTATTAGTTAACATAATTTTCAGTCCTGTATTGTTTACATTTCTAAAGTAAAATGTTTCTGGGTCAGATGTATTGTAACCTGAAAAATATGGAAATTTACTAGCAAATGTTTTTGAACTACCTTTAGGTGGTGTAGGACAATGTTCCCATTGGTTAAACATAAACACATTTCTTGGATATGCAGATTTGTGCAAATAATGATGACCATAGTAGTTATAACAATTCAGTTGGTCATAGTCTGATGAACCCTCTAAATATTCATTTTTAGAAAATGCAGCAGATTTTTCTAGGTCATACATTATGCCGTTAACAGTCTCAAAGTCCCAATCATCAGAATAGGTACTGGACGAAATTAGATCACTTTGTGAAATTTTAAACAAATGTGGAATGTTCAATTGTTCCATCGGGCCGAAGATGTCAAAATCTGTTTTGTCCCACACTATACCATCCTGTATAGGAACAGCTGTGATGTTCACTGATGACAAGTCTCTTGCTTCACGATGGGAAGATTTATGAGGTTTCAAAAGTACGTTCACGCCTTTTCTTTCAGTATTCACATGGATGTATCTGCCACTTATAAGCACGCTCACAGTTGTAACCAAAGCTAGCCAGAGCAGGAAAACAAAAAGTCCAGATATAATCCAGAGTTCAATCCATGGAGAAACCAAATAAGTCTTTTTCAGAAAGTGAAGAAAGTCTTGTACTTGCTGCTTGAATTTGAATGATGCTGGCGTCGTTTCAGGTTCACTCGTATCTTCTGAGAACGTATCAAAGTTAATGAAATAGCCAGAAGCAGTTCTATCAATTGTTGGAATTGCATCAGGATTTGTAGAAATCACTGGAACCAGTTCATCACTTGCTACATTGGTGTAGACAGGTGTATTTGGACGAACTGTTACTTGGTGTTCAAGAGGGATGAATTCCATAGCGTTATTGCTTAGTCCTCCATCTGTTACAGCTGAATTCTCGATTGTTATCAGTCTTTCAGTCTGAACCTCTTGGATAGTAGCGAGAGGAGTGCGTCTGCTACTAGGTCGGAGTCCACGAGGCCTACTATTTAGTATTGGCCACATACTGTGGTTTGATCAGGTCGATGGACACAAATCTTTTCTCCTTTCTTCCAACAAGGGGCGGTAGAAGTACTGTTCTTGTTCCTTGAACTGCTAGGACAGGTACTGGTTGTTTGTAAGAAGGTCCAAATTCCTTCTTGTCCGCAATATTTTCTCTGACTAGATCCCCAACTTTTGGAATCCAGACAGGCCTTGCTGGGACCGCCGATTTTTCCCCAGTGGTGGTTGGCTGTAGGAATACGTTGCTTTGTTTCGTTCTTAACTCATTCAGTTCCTATAAAACAGCCAAACGATCTTTAATATCAAACGGTTTATTTTCCACCACTGTGCCTACGTGTTCAAGGTCTGGTACCCACATTCTTGTCCCAAATAGGACCTCATATGGAGTGACCCCCCTAGAGAACTTCTTAGCAGATTGTTCAATGAGCGTTGGACCCCATTAAGGTGTTTAACCCACCCATCACCCGAACCTAATACCCTAGCTGTTATAGACTGCTTTATGTCCCGGTTTTTCCTTTCCACAACCGAATTTCCCTCAGGATGGAAAGGAGAGGAGTACCGCAATGCAACGCCCAGACTGGCCATGGCTTCTTTGTAAGCCCGAGAGCTAAACGTAGGACCCTGGTCAGAATGTAGCGTGCCTATTGCGTATGTGCCGATAAAGACTCGCAAATCTTTTATAACAGTTCGAGCGTCAGCCGAGCGCTGAGGCCATATCCATAGGAACCTAGAGCATGAATCCACTGCAACCATGATATATTTATAGTTACCGTCCCTTTGCAAGGGACCGCAGTGGTCCAGGTAAACACAAGCTAATGGTTTGTCTGAAATTAACAGGGGTGTCTGCGCAGGACGTTTCACTGTTGAGACTTTCATCTGTTGGCAAATATCACATTCTAAAACATAGTTTTTAGTTTGTTTCCGAATGCCAGGCCACCAATATCTTTGCTTGAGTAAAGATACTGTCGCTGAAACACCTGCATGGGCAGAAGCTATCCCTTCGTGTGCTGCTAGGATTAGTCCTAATCTGCGTTCCTTGTTTGGAATTACCCTATCCCCCACTCCAGGGATTCAAGCAAAAGGAACGTTGTTTGCATCAATTACATAAGAGTACTTGAGTGGAAACCTTTTTGGTAACGCTGCACTGCTGCCTTTGCTTGAAGCATTGACAGCCAACATTATCTCACCGTCTATTTTTGTTTTTGAACGAGTGATCGCAGCTACGGAAGCCGTCTGCACAGCTCCCTTTGCGGCTTCATCAGCCAATGAATTCCCTGCAACGTGAACGCCATCACGTTGATGACTCAGTGTGTGAATCACGTGAGCCTTTGGTAGTTCGTTTTTCAACTGAACTACTTGTTCCCAAAGCGTTTTGTGCTTTATTGTGCCACCTTTCGCATCTTTGAAACCATTTTCAAGCCAGTTTTGTATATATTCATTATACGACTGAACACAGTAAAAGGAATCGCACACTATTAGTGTGGGGAATTCTCGATCTGTACTTTCAAGTGCCAGTTTGAATGCTTGTAGTTCAGCTCACTGAGCTGTACAATCTCCTAGAGACTGAGTTTTTGTGACCATAGGTCTGAAGATGCCATTTCGCATGCGACCTTTAACGATTGCACACGCTGCACTATAAGCTTGCTTACTCCCTGTTGCGGGTTGTGCTGATCCGTCAGTGTAAATTATGAATTCGTACTGATCGAGAGGCAGAATTTCAGTAGGCAGAGGACATTCTTGTTCATATTGCAGGAATGCTTGTGTTTTTAAATCTGGATCAAAAACATATTCAACATCTGTTGCAGCAAGAGAATTAACCCATTGTATCCATCTTGGATGTAATGCTTTAGCATTTGGAATGCTTGCTTTTGTGACCGCTTCTAAAGCTGGTACCGGGTTACGACAATAATGCGTTTCCCTTGGGCTAAGGCTCTTTCTTTTGCTACAGCGGTTTGAACTGCTGTCAGAATTTTTTCAGTTGAACTGAAGCGCATTTCCGCTTGTGTGTACAAATGAGATTTGTATGCGATTGGTATTTTCTCACCCTCATTGAAGATTAAGTAGGTGAATCCGCATTGACCCGAAATTATTCGGATCACCAAATTGCGTTGACTTACGCGTGTTTGTAAGTGATTTGTTGCTAACATGTTAGCCTGGAGTGAACGCAAGATTTCTGTGTGTTCCTGTGTCCAGTTTCTGATCGAAAAATCAGGTTTGATTAATGCGTAGAGAGGTTTAACCCTTTCTGCGTAATTTAGAATGTATGTTCTTCCAAAATTTAGGAAACCCAGGATGGATTATAAGTTTTTTAGCGTTTTTGGAGGTTGGAGCAGCGCACATTTCTCTAGAAAGTTAGCTGCCAAGCTCTTGCCTTCACTTGAAAGTTCATATCCTAGAAATAGGACATTGAGATGGGCAATTCTGGACTTTTAAAGTTGAACTTGTAGCCCTCAGAGGCGAAACCCAGTATAATGGTGCTCACCCTGTTCAAGTGTTTTTCCAGGTCATCGTCTGTCAGATAGATGTCATCGACATAGGACAATGCCTCATTGTCATAAATTTGTAGTAACTCCATTACCCTCGCTGAGAATAAACCTGGGCTGTTCTTGAACCCTTGTGGGAGTCGACAAAAGTGACGCTGGGTCCCCATTATGGAGAATGCTGTTAAGTACCTGCTTTCAGGTGCTATGTTTTGACAAAAGAAACCATTTGAGATGTCTAATGTTGTTTTATATTTTTTACGCACAATGTTATTCATTAATGCTGTGCTATGTGCATTTTGCACTGCAAAAGTTTTAGAACAAGTGTTTAGGTGTCTGTAATCCAAAACTAGACAATATGTATTGTCTGGTTTGAAGACAGGAAACAAAGGATTGTTCATTGAGGAGGTGCATGTTTCAATCACCCCTTGATATTCAAGTTGATCTAAGATCTCCCTGACCTGTTTTTTAGCTTCTTGCTTTATTGGGTACTGCCGTTGTGCAGTTGGTTCATGTTTCAGATGTATTTTATGGTGAGGTGAGTCCTCATCCCATCCTACATGATTTTTATATAATGCTGGGGCCTGGGCCACTGCCCATTTCCTGGCATATGTATATCTTAGGTGAATTGGAATATGGTTGGAGAAGGCAGGCATAATAATGTCCTCGCCATGTGGGCACTCCCTGACAAATTGTGGTGGCCAGTCCTTTTCTGCTAGAAGTATGTCATAGCCCTTTGATAGTCTTTCCCAAAAAAGTGCTTTCACCTGTCTAGGTTTGTCTCCCTCCATCCGGAGTGTTATTTCATATAACTTTTGTGGAGTACTAACCCTGGTGTCTACAGTCTCTACTTTAATGTACTCATTCAAGTCCACTATCTCCAGAAGTTCCTTCAGGTTCTGGCGAGCTATTGTGACTTCTGCTGCACTGTACAGCATTGTCTGAGCCCATTCTCCGTTCTTGAGTTGTGTTCTCAGTATTCTCGGCATGTCTGATCTTTGGACCTGCTACTTTCTTTTTGGAGAATTGAGGTTTTGCTTTAGTTTTTGGAGCGTGTTTGTCGTCTTTCGATTTCACGCGTTCTTCTCTATGTTCCGATCGTCCTCTTCTTTCCGAAGTCTGTGATGAGATCTGAAAGGGACGAGAGGAACGTGTATCAGTATCTTGATACCTGTCAGGCTTTCTCAAATTATCCCTATTCCTGAGGTTATACCTCCTTTCAGAGGGCTCCTTTTGAGGAGACCTACCTCGGGATTGAGAACGTTTCTCATTTGAATTTTGTTTATTAGTCTCCCACTTCTTATTAGAAGTTGTAGGAGTTTGTTTAATTGAGTCCTTCTCAGGACTTTCAGATAGCTTCGGCTTCACTGGTCTTCCACCCAAACTATCTCTGCCTAATTCTGCATAAGATTGTTCAATTATTCTGGGTAGCTCAGTTTGATGTTCTGTAACATCAAATTCCCTTAATTTTTGGCGGATCGCCACTGCTGCTGCCTCCCCTTTAATATTAGATAATATTATTGTTGAGACCTGGTCGAAATTTTTCAGTAATTTCATACCTAAATTTCGAGCAGGCTCTGCCCCTTATTCGTTTTGAATTTGTTTTAGGACATCAGGTATTACCGCAATTGACGGAATGCCATGTGTTTTAGTATAGATGGCAGCAAAGACTGAGCCCCAAGTGGTGCAGTCTTCCAGTTGTGGTGTGATCCCCATTGGTAAACTGATTGTCAGTATTCTGTGTTTCTCATACGGGCTAGTATTTGGAAATATTGCTTCGATTTGAGTAATATTTTGAGCTATCCAGAATGGAATTTGCTCACGTTTTGTGGGCATTTTACCCATGACTGCGTATAGAGTCTGTGGTGTAATTTTTAGTGTATTCCCCTGTTGGGGAGTTGGATTTGGAATTGTTAATGGTTGCTGGACTGTAAAAGTCCGCATGACATATTGGACCAATTGTCTGTAGATTTTTATTAACTCTGTGAGTTGAGTAAGTAATTCCTCGTCTGACATCTCTTCAATGTCAGGATGAGGTGTGCAGCCGGCTAGAATCGGCCATGTTGCTCCTGGTCTACCTAGTGGACCGAGCCTGGTAATGTTTTTGTGATGTTTTAGGGCGCCTTTAAACCAGAGCTGATGCTCCTGGTATGTTAATGGAATTTCAATATCCTCGAAAGGAATGTATTCCTCTGGTGGATCATCTTCTTTGTAGAAGTGAAACATGTGTGTTACTGGATTGGATTCAGGAAATATTACCCATGAATAGAATACCTCTGTCTGAAAGGATTCGTGTGCCTCTATCACGAAAACTGCTCTACCTCCTCTTGGTGGTAGGCCATGTTTGATGAGTTTTAGAGTGATGGCTCTTCTTAAGTTTGGATGGATGTCTATAACACCCTCCTCGGTTTCATTTAAACCTGTAATGTTAAAAGCTGCTGCTTGTGCTGGATCAGCCGCAGCTCCACCGTTTCCGGTCTCAGTGTCGGAGCCAGGCATTTTGTTGTTTGAAAAATGTAGAACAAGTTTCAAGGAAACAAAGATAAGGTGCACAATATTTTGGAACACTGTATCCTTCAACGTTGAGCAAACCAAACAGCTAATATATAGGGTGCTTCCCTATGTAGCCTTGGTGGATACTTAACCCTGCCCACTCCAGACGTCTTTTGGAGTATATGGGTAGGGGTCTCTGAGAGAAAAAGCACGGCTGAGTTACTCAGTATCTAACGTTGAATTACCGCCTTACCAAACCGTTGGGCGCCATGTAGTGTAGCTCCTATTTCCCTAATAGGCTCTGCGCATTGGAATAATATATCCTATAGGTTTGACATAGGACTAAGGTCAGTATGTCCCTATCGAGTATATTAAACTTAATTACTTGTGCCAGCTAGCTCAGAGGCCACTAGAAACTCCTTGGATAACAAGAAGGGAGTAGTTTCTGGCAGCCGCAAAACATGACCACTTTGTTTCCCTTTAGCATCAGAACGTGTCCCAGAGTTGTGGAAACAATAGATAACTATTTCACTCAGCTCAATCATGCATGCTTAGTTTTCTCCAAGTTACACAGAAAGAACAGACGGGCGTTTCAATAAAATATTTATTGAACAGTCTTGTTTCTGGTGTAAGTAAAATGTGCTGTTACGATCACAAGACAGTATGCGAGATAAATAATGTACAGTGTGAGCAGTAGAAATAAATAATACTGCGATAGCATTATCTTTTAGTATATATGCCTTTACATAAATAACACAGACTAAAAATGCGAGTACTCATACGATGCGTTTCTAATCTAGTTCTACCCCAATGTACCTAACCTAACCTAGGTGTAGGGAGAGGTATGAAGTAGGTGAAGTATTCCTTACTATGGTATACTAAGAGTATGTTAAGCCTAGTATGCCTAGTATGCCAAGAGTCCCTCTAGGTTATTGTCAGCTCCATACCTGAAGAATGAGAGAGGTAGAAATCTCTTTGCCAGACTCGAACTCCAACACCCCGCAAGGGAAGTCAGATCACTGGAAGCTGGACTCTCTGCGTGCAGGGATGACAGCGTTTTCTCAGTGCGTCAGGCCGGGAAACGGGCTCCTCTGAAGTCGAGGTCTCCTCTGATTTACAGGGGCTAGGGAAGGTATATTTATACCTGAGAAGTACCTAAGAATGTTAGTATTGACGTGAGTTGGACAGCGGAAGACGTCATGAATGAACCCCTAAGGAATAATGGTTCATGCATAATATATGAGTCCTTGAAGAAATCAATAGTCCTGGGCTAGGGAAACTCCCGCAGCCTAAGGGTCTGTTCTTCATGAACTCGTTGTGACATTAGGGTGGACGGATGTCAGAGACCATGCCTGTATTTGGAGTGCACGGTTTAATGCCTAAATAAGGGATGGGATTTTATGCCTATATAAGGGCAAGGCGAATTGTGCCTATATAAGGACATGATACTGGAAAGCCCGTTTATGGACACCCTAAGAGGAATACAACACTTTGTTTCCCAATAATGTTTGATGGTTTGGGTGGCGTTTAATGGGGGAAAAAGGTGTGGTCCTAATGTGCCCAATCAAATGAGGAGGTTTTGCTGGGTTGCCGAATGAATACACAGTGCCGATCAGTAGATTCGCGGTGCCGTAAAATAGCAATTCAATCGAGTTATATTTAAAAATAAATATATTGTCATACATTGTGCTTCTGTAATATGTCTACCCTACTAACAAACTCTGAAATAGTGTTGCATATAAAAAGAATGTAAGTTTATAAAAATTTAGTGAATCCCCAGTTTTATCACCATGGTTCCGTTGCGATCACATGATCGGAATACAAAACCATAGAGTCCTGGCTGACTAGCATGTCTCGCTGGAACCGCAAAGTACCGTGGACCGAACAAAAAATGACAAAAGAATAAAAGAAAAAATACATTAACAAAGTTTCAATAACAAAAAAATTCCAAATAGTTTTTACTTCAAAAAACACTTTAGAAATGTATTATAAAATATAAAAAATCTATTAATTTTAGAAAAGTATGTACGAAAAAATGAAACAAAAAATTAAGTTAATAAAAAAACCATAAATGTTATTATCTATTTTTACAATTAAGCCATAAACAATAGCTTGTAGAAGAATTTACAAAAAAAACACTGTTGTTAAAAAAAAAAGCTTTAAAAATATTGAAGGATTCTTGAAACAACTACTGCAGAAATAGTACATAAAAAAAATATATATATCACAATATGTAAAAACAAATTGCAAAAAATGTTTATACTGACAAAATTAAAAATTGAAAAATCCTTAGAAATTCACTGAAAAAAACAAAGTTTACAGGGATGTTATAGTTAGGAAATAGAATCAAAAATCCTTAGAAATTCACTGAAAAAACAAAGGTTACAGGAATGTTACAGCTGATATTTCACTCGTACAAAACCAGAGAAATTCAGCAGTTATAGTTAGCTGAGCTAACTATAACTTACGCCCCCGCAATGCACTGCTTATGACCTCACATATTTCATCACTCATGACATGGTCAGTGACATCACTGATGGCATCTCAAATGATATCACTGATTACATATCAAATGACATCACTGATGACATCTCAAATGAGATCACTGATGGCATCATCCACAGAACTACTCACACACCCACTTACACCCTCATACAACATCTCATACACCAACTCCGACACAACCATTGACACACCCATTCACAGACCCATATAAACACTCATACACCTACTCATTGATCCATACAGCCACTCACACATCAACTCACCCATACAGCCACTAATGCAACGTTAACTCATATATACAACCACTCATGCACCTACTCGCTAACCAAGCAGTGGCGGCCCCTCCGCTCAGGTGGAGGAGCGTCGCCCCACTGCTGAAAAGGAAAAATAAAATGATAATAACATATTGTTATTATCATTTTATTTTCCATATTGCAGTCAGTGGTGGGGTCTGGTGGGGTTGGCCAGAGCAGGGGAGGAGTGCTGTGCAACTCCCTAAGTGCACATGAACTGTTTGGCTGGCCCTCTTGGGCCGACCAAACAGTTCATGCGCACTTTGCATGTTCCTACCAGGCTGTATTACACAGCCTGGTCAGGAACATGCACAGGCTCCCTGTTCCTGCCTGGGCACCAATCCATGGCACTCAGACCAATCACAACCCTGCATTGAGATGTTGTGATTGGGTCAGGAGATCCTGTCTGCTCGGGTGCTTCCTGCTGCTGGCCGGTACAGGAAGAGGACGAGGATGGAGGAGAGGCGGCGGCCAGCCGTTAGAGGTAAGTCATTTTTTTATTTAATTCCTCACCTTACCCGCCCCACCACCCCATCTGGTAGTAGCCCCTGCTGAATACAAGCACTCACACATCCAGTCATACAGACATAGACACTTGCATACCCACTCATATACCTATATAGCCACTCACACACTGAAGCAGTAACCCATACAGCTACTGACACACCTACTCACTCACCCTTATAGTCAATCACACAGCCACTCATGCACCAATACAGTTACTCACACACCCACTTACTTAGTCATATTTATATACTAACACATGCCCTCATTCACCTATACAGTCGCTGAGAGAAGCACAGTCTCCCATACAACGTGTCACACTCACTTACTCACTCATACAGCCCCTCATACACCCATTCACTCACCCATACAGCCACGCATATACCAAGTTACTCACTCACCCATACACCCATTTACATACCCAGTCACTCACACATAAAGACACTTATGTACCTGCTTACTCACTCATTTAAACACTCATGTGCCCTCTCATCCACCATTTACAGCCACCAACACACCCACTCACTCACTCACTCACTCATCCACACAGATATTCATACAGACAGTAACTTACTTATATGCCCATTGACACACCCACTCCCTTACCCATGCAAACACACACCCACTCACACATGCATACAATCTCTCAGATACCCACTCACTCTGTTCTACACCACATATACACCCACTCTCTCACCCACATTGGCACTCCCACAGCCACTTACCTTAGTTTATATGTTTAACTGTTAGAAAACACACACAATCAGTGGATGATGTCATCAGTGATGTCATATGAGATGTTAAAAGTGATGTCATCAGTGATGTCATTTGAGATGTAATATGTGAGGTCATAAGCAGTGCATTGCAGGAGTGTAAGTTATAGTTAGCTCAGGTAAATATAACTGCTGAATTTCTATGGTTTCGTTTGGGTGAATTATGAGCCTACCTTAAACATTCCTGTAACCTTTTTTTCAGTGAATTTCTACGTTTCTTTTCATTCTATTTCCTAATGATAACGTTCCTGTAACCTTTGTTTTTTTCAGTGAAATTCTAAGATTTTTTAATTCTAGTTCCTAACCATAATGTCCCTGTAACCTTTGGTGTTTTCAGTGAATTTCTACCATTTTTCAAAATTCTATTTCCTAATTATAACGTCCCTATAATCTTTGTTTTTCTAAGTGGATTCGTAAGGTTTTTTAATTTTTTTTCCTAACTGTAATCACTAACCATTGACACTAAGTGCCCGATTACGATGCTGGCTGGAACGGCTCCGACCATCAGTCGGAGCCCTCCAGCACACATCGTAATCGGCAGGTCGGATCCTTTCTGACTGAGCCATTTCAATAGGGTCAGTCGGAAGGGAATCCGAATCGGTTTTCGACGGTCTCTAGAGTCCGTCCGCCATTCGGAAACCCTGCAGTAATCCCTCGGCTGGCTCTTTCCGGCCAAAGGATTACAATGGCAGATTCCCACTGCCTTTCTGTGCCAGCCTTTCCGACACAGAAAGGCATTGGAAATCTGTCTTTGGGGGCCCACAGGAGGGCCCCCATGGGTGCAAGGCCTCCGGATGGAGGCCTGGGGGTACCTATGGTGCCCTCCTGTTGATCCATGCACCCGGTGGCAGGCACCTTGAGGTCCTTGCCACGGGGTGCAGGGATGAACTGCACCTCTTCACATTACACTAAGAGCATGCATTACAGCTGGAATGCGTGCTCCCAGTGAAAAGAATAGGAATGTGACCGAACAGTGTTCGGTCGCATCCTAATTCCTGGGCTGGAACCGACGACAGGAGGTCATTCGGTTCCAGTTCCCAAATGATATCGGACTTACTCCGCTCTGTCCGACATCATAATCAGCCCCTAAGTGTGTGAGTGAGTGCATGAGTGACTCAATGGCTGTCTAAGTGTCTGAGTATGGTTGTAAATGGGTGTGAAAGCATATGAGTGGGACTGTAAGTAGGTATATGCGTGTTTGAGTGGGTCTGTGAGTGGGTGTGTGAGTCTCTGATAGGGGTGGGTGATAAACTCCACTCCGCCGATAGAGTTTGAGGAGCTTTGCCACTCCGCGCTCTGCTTGGAATGCGAAATTTGGCAAAAACTCCACCAATAGCCGGCAGAGCAGAGATTACTGGTGCACTCACCCCTAGACTTCATCTCCCAACCAGTAGTGCAACAGGAGAACCCTTTGCACAGTGGTTGAGAATGGGGGCAGGGCCTCCGATGAGGTCTGAGCAATCCAACTGTGGGGGACTTACCTGTGGCAACAATAGGAGTTCTTGGCCCCCAATGACCTTCAGCAGCCAAGGGGACTTCATCCCCCAACCAGTAGTGCGCCAGGAGGCCCCTTTGCAGAGTGGTTGAGAAAGGGGACAGGCCTCCGATGAGGTCTCAGCAATCCCGCTGTGGGGGACTTTCTTGTGGCAACAGTAGGGGTTCTTGGCCCCTAATGACCCTCAGCAGCCAAGGGGACTTCATCCCCCAACCAGTGGTGCACCAGGAGGCCCCTTTGCAGAGTGGTTGAGAAAGGGGGTGGGGCCTCGGATGAGGTCTAAGCAATCCTGCTATGGGGGACTTACTTGTAGGTGTTATTTAGCTCCGGGGAGGCGGTGTGCCCTGGGGCTCAATGAGCCTCAGGTAGGGGGCCTTGTGCGCCCCCCTCCTTTTAAAAAGAAAATGCCCCTACGGCCTGTGGCACCCGAGGGCTGTATTTAAAACAAGTGCTGGAGCCTGCCCTTTTTTAAAATAAATTTTGCTGTGGATTCGCAGCTCCGTCGCATTTTTACAACAACATGTTTTTGAAAAGTGCTTTTTGGCCCTGTTGGGGTCCCTGTGAGACCCCATGACCAGAGCTAAGAGGCAGCCGACTCCTACCCTGTCCCCTTTTCTTTTTTAAAACATTTTTTGTGGCACTCAGCTGAAGCTGAGTCCTGAGATGGCTGCCAACATTTCCTGGTTGAACTGTTGGCACCAAATCAGATCTAAGCATGAGAACGGGAGGGTTTGCAAATTTGGATATTCATTAGCATCTAAAAAATGACTGAATGGATTTACACCATTTCACAAAAAGGTCGCTTTCTGTACCAAAAGCAATTTTTTTGCCAAATTTTGTGTAATTTCATCCAGCAGTTTGGGCTGGAGTCATGTCTAAAATAACAATGGAAAATTGCATGTGGAAAACATGTTTTGGGACCCCCCTTTTTCTAAGCCCCCACTTTACAAATCACCCCAAAACTTTCAAAACACAATCTGAATCAACTGTAATATTAGTTTTGACAATTTCGTGAAGATTTGTGAAACAGTGTCAAAGTTTTTGGCAAAACAAAAAATGCTTTTTCTATGGAAACGAGGTCCTAACTATATCTATCTACTGGCGACCGCCAGAAGGTAGTTATAGTTAGAACAATGTTTCTATAGGAAAAGCATTTTTTGACTTGCCTATAACTTGTGCTTTGGTTGATGAATCTTCATGAAATTTTCCCCAAAAATGTGCCATTGACTCTTGTTGCACATTGACAGTTTTGGGGTGATCCGTCAAGTGGGGGCTGAGAAAAGGAGGACTCAAAAAAGGTGTGTTTCCCATGTTAATTCCCATAGGACTGGAATTACACCAAATTTGGCACAGAGGTTGATTTGGTTACGCAGATTCCACTTTTTCTTATTTGGTGTAAATCCGTTCAGTAGTTCTTGAGAAATTTAGGAAAATAGAGTTAGTGATATCTGTGACTTTGCGGAAAAATAACGAACTTGTGCAGAACAATGCTGAGCTCTGTTTGGCTGTCTCCAGTTTATCCAGGAAGTGTTAGCAGCCATCAGCCGAGTTCGAAAAAGAAATATAAAAAAAAGAAAAGGGGGCAGGGTAGGAATAACCTAACCCCATAAAGTTGATCCTGGGGTCTCAAAGGAACTCGGACAGGCCAAAAAAGCATTTAAAAGAAAATTAAAATACTGCAAAATCGCAATATACGAGCATTCACAGTAAAAATAAAAATAAAAAAACACGGGCTCCCATGCTTGTGAGCCAGGTCCCGGGGGCATGTGAGTGAGTGTGCCCCCCTCCTAGGGGTTATGAAATCCAGAGGGTCTGGCAATTCTCTGGGGCATTGGTTTTTATGTATGTGGGGGGTGCCCACACGGCACCCGGCGCACCAGGGACCGCCACCTCCCCGGTGCAAATATTTAAAAACTGATGCAGGAGGTCCACGCAGCACCCCCCACATCCCCGGGCATTGCCACCTTCCTGGGACACTTAAAAATGTGTATGCGGGCTGGCCCACTGGACCCCCCTGCCCCCCGGGTACTGCCACCTCCCTGGGGCAAATTATACTGAAATAATATGGGGGCCAACGTGCCCCCCTACAGCCCCAGGGACCACCACCTTCCCAGCTGACAGCTCCCACCAAGCAAAAGCAAACATAACTCTGCTTTCTGCAAGCTAGAGGTGTCAATCAGCTCCAGCTTGCAGAAAGTGGAGTTTTCATCTGTTTCTCTGCACGCAATGAAATCATTGCTCTGACAGACAGGGTGCTGCCTTTCATCAGCCCCCTGTTTATAGCAGCAATGCCGGCTCCCGCAGGAGGTGGGGAGCTGACAGGGACCGGGGGTATCTTCAGACTCCCCTCACGGTTCTCAACAAAGGTCACTGGAAGCTCTAGAATAAAGAGGCCAGGCCCCTGGGGTGGGGTCCCCGGAGCCAAAATTGACCCATTGCAAAAAGGCCGAATTGGGCCTGTGGAGGGGGGACGCACGGCCTCCTTCCCCGATAACAAAAAAAAAACAAAGGACAGCCCTATGGGAAGTCACCAGAGGCCCCCCTTTCTCAACCACTCTGCAAAGGGGCCTCCTGGCACACAACTTGTTGGGGGATGAAGTCCCTATTGCTGCTGATGCTCCTTGGGGGCCATCAGCACCTCCTGTTACCTACAGTAAGTCCCACACAATGGGATTGCTGAGAACTCGTGAGAGGTCCTTCCCCCTTTCTCCACCACTCTCCAAACGCTCCTCCTGGTGCACTACTGGTTAGGGGATGAAGTCCCTTTGGCTGCTAAGGGTACTTGGGGGTCAATAACCCCATCTGTTACGTTCAGTAACTCCTACACATCTGTATTGCTGCAAGTTTGTGGCAGGTCCCATCCCCTTTCTCCATCACTCTACAAATGCACCTCTTGGCACATACTGGTTAGGGGATGAAGTCCCCTTAGATGCTGAGGGTCCTTGGGGGCAAACAACCCTTCCTGTTACCTTCAGTAAGTCGCACACAGCGTGATTGCTGAAAGATCATCAGAGGCCCTGCCCCCTTTCTCCACCACTGCACAAACGCGCCTCCTGGTGCACTACTTCTTGGGGGATGAAGTCCCTTTGGATTCTGAGGGTCCTTGGGTGCCAAAAAGCCCTCCTATTGCTAGCAGAAAGTCCTTCACAGCGGTATTGCTGACATCTGGTTGGAGGCCTGTCCCCTTTCACCATCACTCTGCAAACGTGCCTAGTAGTTAAAAAAAAAACACTGATCTCTGCTCCTTAGACACCGGTCGCACCAACAACTGCTGCATCGCATCTCCCCGCTTGACAGGTGGACCACTCTCCTGCCTACACAGCTGCTTTACCTCTTCTCCAAGACCGACCACCTCTACAGGATCCCATCAGATCACCCTAGATGCATCCTGGTCAATGCCAGATCCCTCTGCAAACTTCCACGGAAATATAGGACACTGCATCCACCCTCACCCCAAATGTAACCTTCATCACAGAAACCTGGCTCACCCCGGCTTTAGCCCCGGACATCACCACTGCAATACTGATCGGCTACAAGATGAAACAGCCCATACCACACCAACAGACACGGAGGCGGCATCGCCATCATACACAAGGAATTGATCACTTGCTCCATCACAGACAACAAGATCATTCCAACCATGGAACACATGAACATACAGCTCCACAACGATAATAACACCACCATCAAAGGCACCCTCATGTACAGACCTCCGGGAACACAGACCGGACTCAGCGACACCCTAACCAAATTTATCATCCCGCTCGCCATCGACTCCAAACACTATGCCCTTCTAGGAGACCTCAACTTTCACCTAGATGACGCCACGGACACCAACTCCATCCACCTCCTGGAAACACTAGACAATTTTGGCCTCAAGTAGCTAATCACTGAACCCACACACAAAGCAGGACACTCACTGGACTCTATCTTCATGTCCAGCAACATAATCAAATACAGCCACACTTCGGAAACATCGCCGGACTCACCAGCGATCTCCCCAACAGACACGGCGCTCTCTTTCGCAGCTGATCCAAGGTCACACAACAACAATGGACCAACGCTCTCACCATCACACAGCCATGGACCAGGCAGTACAGAACTTCCACGACTGGATCACCAATGCCGCCAACCAAGTTGCCCATATCAAACCTGCCAAAACGCACAGACCCTTCAAACAAGCCAGCTGGTACACTTCAGAACTTAGCACTTCAAAAAGCAGATGCAAACAACAAGAAAGAAGATGGCACACTACCTGGAACCACACTGACGGAGCCACATACAAATTAGCCCTCAACAACTACCACCAACAGATCAAAGCCACAAAATAAGTCTTGACCCACTGGATCAAAACCAGCACCAACCAAGCTAAGAAACTCTTTACCTGCATGTCAGCCACTGAAAACCCCATCCCATCTTCACAGAAACTCTGCGACGCCCTCACTGGCCACTTCCACAAGATAGCGACCATCTATAAAAACTTAGATCCCCAACTCTCCGAGCCCCTCAGCCTCCAATTGGCCACCCTTGCTGACCACCCACTCTACTTTTGGAAACAGCTCAGCACAGCACACAGAAGACAGCCACCCTTATAAATTCCATCCACTCAGGGGCGCCCACCGATCCCCTGCCCCCACCAAATCCTCAACCTTGGAAGAGACGAGATCAGCCACCAATTAAACACTATCCTCAATGCATCATTAACCACTGCCACCTTTTCCGACCCCTGGAAACACGCCAAGGTCAGGCCCCTCCTCAAGAAACCCTCGGCAGACCTCAACAAACTCCAGAACTAGAGTCCCATCTCACTTTTACTGTTCCCTGCCAAAGTCCTGGAAAAGGCCATCAGCCTCCAACTCTCCGAACATCTATAGAGCATTAACCTACTGGACCCCTCCCAATCAGGCTTCCGAATCAACCACAGCACCGAGACAGCCCTGATCGGCGCAACTGGTGACATCTGCACCCTACTCGATAGTGGATAATCAGCTGCCATGATTCTGCTTGACTTCTCTGCAGACTTTGACACAGTCTCCCACCAGGCACTCATCAATGGCCTACACCAGATTGGTATAACAGACAACGCGCTCAGATGGATGACATCCTTTCTCATGGGACGCACCCAGAGAGTCTGACTCTCTCCTTTCACGTCGCAAGCCAAGCACATCTGTGGCATGCCCCAAGGCTCATCCCTCAGTCCAACTCTCTTCAACATCTACATGACACCACTTGCAGACATCATCAGATCGCACAACATCATCGTCATTTCCTACGTCAACGACACCCAGGCTCGTCCTATCGCTCTCAGCTGACCCCACCTCAACAAAGACAAATTTCCGCAATGGTATGATGAACGTCGCAGCCTCGATGAAGGACAACTGGCTCAAGCTCAACACAGACAACACGGAAGCCCTCATCTTTGGCAAACACACTGCCCTCTGGAACGACTCCTGGTGGCCATAGGAACTCGGACCCACTCCTATGCTAAAAGACCATGCCCGCAACCTCGGCATCATCCTTGAGAGCAAACTCTCAATGAAATGTCAGGTCAACTGTGTCTCTTCAGCCTGCTTCCACACACTCCGCAAAATCTTCAAGTGGCTCCCCATCCACTCCAGGAAGACGGTAACGTAGGCCATCAACACCAGCAGACTGGACTATGGCAAAGCACTCTATGCAGGCACCACCCAAATCATACAAAGACTACAGCTGCGAGACTTATCATCAACCTGCCGAAGAGAACCCACATCACCCACCACCTGAAAGACATCTACTGGCTCCCAGTCCAGAAGAGATGCCAGCTCAAGCTCCTCACACCCGTCTACAAAGGACCCATCTACATGAACCACCGTCTGCACTTCCACCAACCCCCCCAGGAACCTCTGCTCTGCACACCTTGCCCTCACACAGATCCCACGCATTCGCCACTGCCGTCCTGGAGGATGCTCCTTCTACCATCGTACCGCCAAAGCCTGGCACACCATAATCCTCTACCTCTGCACCTTGCCCTCACTAACTGACTTCAGGAAGGGGCGCAAGATTTGGTTTTTTGACTGAGACCTTTAGCCAGTGCCTGGATATCCTTTCCGGTGGCAAGCCATGCTTTACAAATACGACTTGATTGATTGAATGATTGATTGATTGATTGATAGAAATTCACTTAAAAAGCCAAAGGTTACAAGGTTCTTAAAGTTAGGAAATAAAATGTAAAAAAACCTTAGAAATTCACTTAAAAAACCAATGGTTACAGGGACGTTATAGTTAGGAAATAGATTTTAAAAAAACATAGACATTCACTGAAAAAATCAAAGGTTACACAGATGTTATATTTAGGCTCAGATTTCACTTGTACAAAATCATTGAAGTTCAGCAGTCATAGTTAACCCAGCTAACTATAAATTATGCCCCAGCAATACACTGCTTATGATTTCACATATTATATCACTCATGACATGGTCAGTGACATCACTGATGACATCACTGATGACATCTCAAATGACATCACTGATGACATCATCCATGTGACAATCTGATGTACCTCGTAAAATAAAAACTAGAAGTTCATTGATATAGCCAAAGGTTAAAGTTACCTTATAGTTAGGTGAAATGTTCAGTAACAACATAACGTTGTAAACTCTAAAAATCACTCAAGTTCACCAGTTCTAGTTCTCTCAGATAATTATAACTCGTGTCCTAGGGTAACTATAACTCGGGCCCCCACCATGCACAGTTTTCTCATCAATAATTTCATTGCAAATGTTTCAAAGATATTATCAGTGAAGTCATAGAAGATGTCATGAGTGACGTAATATATGGGGAGGGTGTTAGTTATAGTTACCTTATGGCATTAGTTATAGGCCCTGTAGCCAACTCCCGTAAATGCAGCCAACCCCACACTGCGCTAGGCCACCAGTCATGCAGGGTAGAAATTTGCCCAAAGCAGCCAACCACCTGCATGCAGCCAACCCCATGCTGCGAACGGTCATTGGCTGTGTGTGGCAGGCGGTTGGCTATATGGCCTGGCCCTGGGGACCCACCTCCCTGAACCTATTATGGCCCAGGAACCCCAGGGTCACGTATAAATTAAAGGGGAGGGGGACCACACAGCCCCTCTCCCAGAGCCTTATTAGGCCTTGATTACCCCATCCTCCAGGGTGTTTTTGTTTTTTTAATTAATGGGGAGGGGGCCGAGTGGACCCCCTTCTGTGCTGTATTAGACTGTGGGGACCCCATCCCCCAGAGCCATTTTTTTGTAATTAAAGGGGGGGCACGTGGCCACCCTCCCATAGCCTTCTTAGGTCCTGGAGACCCCATCCCCCAGGGCTGTTTGTTTTAATTAATGTGGAGGACCCCAGTCCCCCGGGGCTTGCATTTCTTAAGGGTGGGTGCCCTCATACTCATAGGGGGCTCTGTGTGAGCCCCAAGGCACCTGCAACCCCACCTGGCTCCCAGCATGCTGTGGGAGCCGGCATTTCTCCTGCACAGAGGGAGCAGCTACTAATGCTGCTCCATCCGGGCAGGAGCAATATTTTGATCTGTTCCCCCGCCCACATCAGTGCAGGTAAGGAAACAGATCTCAAGTCTGCTCCCAGCTGGTGGGAGCATTTTCAAAGCTCCCACTGGCTGGGAGCAGACGTTGTGTTTACTCCAGCATGGCGGGAGTTTTGAAAATGTTCCCGCCAAGCACTAGCAAACACAGGTTTCCCTGCCCATGCGGGGTCCCCAGGGCCTCTAACTGTTCAGGTAGGGGCGTGCGTGGCCCCCATCCCTTGTTAAATGTTTAGAAGCCCCAGGGGTATGGGTTCCCTGGGGGTTTTTAGAGGCCCAGGTGAGGGGGCTCCCTCCCCTTTACAAATACAGTTGGCAAAGGGGGATGGGGTCTTTACCTACGAGAACCAGATGTGGCAATACCAGTGCTGCAGCTTGCGCTTTTCGAATTTACACCACCCTCTGGCCTATCGGTAATCGCCCAAAAGTCACAAATCATGCCACTAGCAAATCTAGACTCTTCATCCCTACCACAACTTTCCCTCCCTTGGTATCGGGAAGGGACCCGCTATTTGGGTATAAAGCTGGCCCTGTTTCTTTGGACCTAAACCTGGGCAAAATCCTGACTGGACTGCATGGCTCGGTTCAATTATGGAAAGACCGTCCGCTGACTGTAATGGGTAGGTCCACCCTGATTAAAATGGTGCTTCTACCTTGCTGTTCGTATGTTATACAGAACTCCATATATGATATTCCTAGAAGATATTTCCGTGAGTTGGATAGACTCATAGTTGATCTACTGTGGTCCACTAAATGGAAACAAATTAACAAACACGGGATAGAGGTGGCGTGGAACTTCCTAACTTGGAATTTTACTATCTGGCGGCAAACCTGCAACACACAGTTCATTGGTTTGATGGGGATGAAAACTTGGAAAAAAGACTACTGGGACCTTCGAGGAGCAGGTAAGCTTACCTGAACTCCTTATGCTGGGAGTGCGGGTTCCTGACAGATACCCTTACTTGATTCGACTAATGGGACACATATGGGAGAGGGTGATCACGACGGTCCTTCGTAAGGCCCAGTATGCACAAGATATGCCCATTTGGATACTTAAAACCCTTCAAGGACATTGAAAATACTATGTCCATGTCCAAATGGAAATCCGGAGGTTTCACAGTTCTGGGAGACCTCTATCTAGGTGGTCAATACATAACTAAGGATGATGCCATTGACTCTTTTGCGTTAGGTACAGGTCAATACCTGCAATATAATAAAATGCTAGCTACAACATGCAAAATCTGGCCAACTTTCCCAGAGGAACCTATACCCTCCCAGACGTTGACTAGACTCTAGATGTGACAGGGGGCTGAAAACTCATTACTCACCTATACAGAGCCATAAGGGATGATGCCCCTGTGATTACCCCAAAAGCACACTCTAGATAGGAGGAGAGACTAGGATTAGACATCACCCAGCAAGAATGGCAAAAAGTCCACAAGGAGACACGTACAGTCAGCTCGAATGCCTGATTTAAGTTAATTCAATTTAATTTTGTCCATCAACTGTAACTTACCCCCAAAACCCTACACAATATCTACCCCACCAGATCGGATGAATGTACATGCTGCAGGAACCCCGAAGCACACTTTTTCCATGTGGTTTGGGAGTGCACAAATACTAGACAAACTCACACGAGCAACAGGGTGGGAGTTGGAGGGTGACCCAAAGGAACTGCTACTGGGACTATTGCCGGCACCAATTTTAAAAAAACGTAACCATAAATTCTTGAACCTAGGACTGGTACTAGCGAAACGCCGCATAGCTATTAGATGGTTAAACCCATCCCCACCGATTTTCAGGGAATGGTTATGAGAAATGATGGAATGGGCCATGGCTGAGGCAGTTAGAATGAAACAGGTCAGACACAATGAAAGGCTGGGAGACGACTTAGGAGAATGGAGACAGATGATAGCAGAGTTGAATACCCAGTGCGACACGCCTACCCAACAGAACGCACCCGAGTAAATAAAATGGTATCCAATATTCCCAGTTATATGTCAGATAAAGAAAAATACAAGATAGAATATGACCAGACCGTGGGATAATATGCAAAATTATTCACCCAAAAGTAGGTCACATGTTTTACGTGTCATACAGCTATGTCATGCTTATCTATAAAACTGTTGAAATAATTACTTGAATACTAGACATTTCGCCTGTAGGGGAGGAGGGAGGGACAAAAATGGGAAAGTTTTGTTGTATGTCTCAATAACAAACTAAATAAAAACAAACTGCATGTATCAATATGTGATGTTACAAGATGTGCCATTATTTCATGACATCTGATGCTGTAAACCAATAAAAATATATTTTTTTTTTAAAAGGGGGATGGGGTCCCTGAGGTTGAATGAAGCCTGGGGAGGGGGCCGCATACCCCCATCCTCTAAAAAAGACATTGGGCCCCAGGGAATGGGGCCCCCAGGGCATCAAGCAGCTCAGGTAGGGGGGCGTGCCCCACCTCCACTCAAAACATAATTTTGACCCCGGGGAAGGTCTCCCTGGGGCCAAAAATGACTTACTGAGGGGGACTTATGCCCCCAACCCCTAAAAAGTCTAATATATATCATGCTGATTCCCGCAAAATGGAGGCTGCCTATGGAGCTGACAAGTAAACAGTTGTTGCTATATATACTATGTAACACATACTTATTATTGATTTGTAAAATTGTGAAATTTTGTTCTGTAGAATTTAGTAAAATTGTACAAAATTCAGCTGGATCTTGAGTGATAGTTAAAAGCTTACCTTACATATTGTGAAAAATTACATAGATGCAAAATTCATATAATTTTATGAATTTGTGTAATGTGAAATTCCACAATTTCACAGACATCATCAGGATTTCATAAAGTGCGACTGTATATGTATATAGCTCATATTCTACCACTATTATAGCAGGATTTGAAAAGAGCAACTCAGACTGGAGGCTTGCTTTGTTTATTAGTTGTGAGCATTATTGCATTTGTATTTGTTTATATGGTTGTGGACACCCAAGAACATTCCTCATAAATTAGGCTCTAAAATATACATTGTTTGATCAGATGTGCTACCAATGAGCACAGATTTCTTACTAGAGGAGAGTGGCTTGGCAGATCTTGGAGGCAGCTAGGACATTTGCCCCCAGTAAGCTTTGCACATCATGAACACTGCTTTGAACTTCACTCTGAATTACACATGGAGCAAATGGAGAGCTTAACAGTCTGGCTCAATGTGGTCACATTTTCATAACTGCTGGTACATTATGGATGCATGATGATGTGTTCTCTTTGCAGTATGGTCACTATTTGGGGGTCACCATGGGGTCCCAGAGGAAACCCCTGGCATGCCTCTTATGATTCCTGGCACTCCCCTGTCTCAGAGGTGGCAAAGATGTGCCTAGAACAAAAGGTAAACAGTGCTCTGAAGCGCACTGTTTACTTTCTACAGCTGCGACTGGGACCCGGGTCATTTCAAATGCAGAGCATCATTTCCAAGCCCTTATGCGATCGCAAACCCTGTGATTTGCAATATCACATGGTTCGGGATTACAAAAGGGCTTTTCTTTATATATAAAAAGCCTTTTATGAGTCAGAAAATTGTTTCCAATTTGTGATTCTTCTGAATTGCAAATAGTAGATGTCCCCTTCCTATTTCTGATTCGGAAAGGAATGTATAAATGGTTCATAGCTTTCCTTCATCCAGAAGCAGATTTGATTAAGTCACTCCATTAAAGGCAGCTGTATATTTATGTGTTTCCAACATACATTTGGAATTGTACCTGATGACTGTCTAGTATTTGAGCCAAGGCAAAAATGTATATACGGAAATTATGCTGGGAGATAGAAAACACCTGTGCAAGACATCACTGATTGTGCAAGAGGATGAAACAAAATAGACGTATATGGATTAGATAACTTCAGAGTTAAGGAAAGGAGAGTAGCTTCTGGGTGGTATTTGAAGTGTGACACTCCCCCGCAAATAAATGCATTCTAGGCTTGGTAGTTGGGTCTGAGGGCCCAGAATCGGGTCTGCTGCGCCTATGTTGGTTTTCTTCACTTGTTAAGTTGGGAAATGTGAGACTCACATCCCCTCAATCTCACCGAATAAGCTACGCCCCTAGATAAGGAGTGAACAAGTCCATTCAAGAGCTGGTCCTGAAACCAATGCTTATACCTTGTGCCTGCTCAGTTGGGTAGGTTAATCAACCATGCCGGAGGTAGCTGAGAGGCCAAGTAGAGTTAGAGCACAGGTCTGGCCTTTAGTCAAGTCTGAAAAAGATATGTTTTGTCATGTTTGCCAGCAATGATTTTTAGCCATAAGCAGGTCTTCATCTGGTCTGGTGTTTGTTTAGTATGAGGTCGACATTACATTGACTTGTAACTTCTCTTATCATTGTTTTGCTTGGGTATCAGAGGTTTGAGATTGTTCAGTAGTTGGGCAATATCTGAGGGGGTGCGCAGTCAAAATATCGATTTTTGTATATCGACCTACACTAATATCGAGTTTTTAATATCGTAGGGACAGAATATCGATGTCAAGAATATCGGTGACCAGAATATCGACCTTATGGTAAGTAATATCGTTTTTTTTATATCGAAGTAAGTAATATCGAAGTAAGTAATATCGTTAGCAAAAATATCGTTGTTAATAATAGCGATATTTATATTAGTGTTATGTATTTTAGTATGTATTTTATATGTATGTTTAACATTTTTGTAATGTATTTTTAATATTTTTAAATATATGTATTAAATGTTTAGAAATTAGTAATTTTTTTAAAGTAAATTTTGCGTTTTAGTATCAGAGCGGGTTGTGGGTTTATAGGGGAATAGGGTGGGAAGTAATTTAATTATAATTAATTAATTAATATGTTTTTATTTATTGTTATTGATTATTAATTTATTGACAATGAAATATTAATTGGTAATTAATTTTTTTAAGTGATTAATTTATCATTATACTAACTATAATAATTTTTATTTTATTTATTGTTATTGTTAATTAATGTATTATTATTAATTGGTAATTAATTTTTATTAATTGATTAATTGATAATTAAATTAATTATGTTCATATTTATGTGTAGCGGGTTGTGGGTTTATAGGGGAATAGGGTGGGAAGTAATTTAATTATAATTAATTAATTAATTAATATTTTTTTATTTATTGTTATTGATAATTAATTTATTGTTAATTAACTATTAATTGGTAATTAATTTTTATTAATTGATTAATTTATAATTATATTAAGTATAATTAATTTATTATTATTTTTATTTATTCTTATTGTCAATTAATTTATTGTTAATTTATTATTAATTGGTAATTAATTTTTATTAATTGATTAATTGATAATTAAATTAATTGTGTTCTTTTTATGTGTAGCGGGTTGTGTGTTTATGGGGGAATAGGGTGGGAAGTAATTTATTGTTATTTAAGTAAATATTAATTTAATTTTATTGGTATTTATTATTAATTTTTAGTTAATTAATTATTAATATGTTATTTATTTTACAAAAATTATTTAATTAATAAGTATGTTAATTTAACCCCTATGCTATCCGACATTTTCCACACTGTTACACTCACTGGAGTTGGAATAGTAATTTTAACCCCTACGCTATCTAACACTTTCACTACTGTTGCACTCACTGGAGGGGGAATAGTAATTTTTACCCCTACGCTATCCAACACTTTCCCTACTGTTGCACTCACTGGAGTGGGAATAGTAATTTTAAGCCCTACGCTATCCAACACTTTCCCTACTGTTGCACTCACTGGAGTGGGAATAGTAATTTTTACCCCTACGCTATCCAACACTTTCCCTACTGTTTCACTCACTGGAGTGGGAAAAGTAATTTTTACCCCTACGCTATCCAACACTTTCCCTACTGTTGCACTCCCTGGAGTGGGAATAGTAATTTTAACCCCTACGCTATCCAACACTTTCACTACTGTTGCACTCACTGGAGTGGGAATAGCCATTTTTACCCCTACGCTATCCAACACTTTCCCTACTGTTGCACTCACTGGAGTGGGAATAGTAATTTTAACCCCTATGCTATCCAACACTTTCCCTACTGTTGCACTCACTGGAGTGGGAATAGTAATTTTTACCCCTACGCTATCTAACACTTTCCCTACTGTTGCACTCCCTGGAGTGGGAATAATAATTTTAACCCCTACGCTATCCAACACTTTCCCTACTGTTGCACTCACTGGAGTAGGAATAGTAATTTTACCCCTACGCTATCCAACACTTTCCCTACTGTTGCACTCACTGGGGTGGGAATAGTAATTTTTACCCCTACGCTATCCAACATTTTCCCTACTGTTGCACTGTTTGGAGATGGAATAGTAATTTTATTGCCTCCACTATCTAATATTTTTTGTATTGTTTTAGTTAATGTAGTATATAATTAATTTAAAAAAGATTAAAAATAATTTTAATTTTTTTAATTTGTTATATATATTTATTTAATTTTAATTTATATTATTATTTTATGTGTATAGATGTATTTATAATTTATATGATATTTTTTTAAAATTATTAGTAAGTATATATATTATATATTATATGCATATGTTTAATTTATTTTTACATTACATATATATTACTTATAATTTTTAAACATTTTTAAATATTTTTAACTATGTTTATTTTAATTATATGTATTATTTACTTTATTTTACATTATTTTTTTAACTTAAATAAAAAATTATATTTTTAACGATATTTTTGACATTGATATTTTTTTTCAATATTTTTGTACTTACCATAATGTAGATAGGATGTCGATATTCTTGACTTCGATATTCTTGCGTCGATATTTCTGTAGGTCGATATTCTGACCTTCGATATTTTGTCAGTGATTCATCTGAGGGTATGAGGCCACTTTCTTAGATGGAGACGATTGCTTGTGGTGTTGCAGCACCAGTGGCAATATGCAGTGCTGAAATTAATACAAAAGGGCAGGTTAAAACAAAAGTGCAGTTTGTGAATACTGAAAAGTAGCAAACATAATCAAAAGTGTAAACTTACTCAAAAGTGAAGTGTGTGAATCAGGCCCTATGAGTTTTCCTTTTTTATGTGAAGGCTGATGTCTTAATGTGTAATTGTACAGTGTGAAATATGAATTTTACATGTGCATATGTGTACGAATTGAGGTGCAAAAATGGAAGATGTCTTTCCCAGGAAAAGAAATGTTCGTAAAAGGACTAAATGGCTCATGTAAGCCCTAGTGGCCTGTCCACCAGGTGGGCTGAGGCATTAACCTCCACCTCACTGACAGAGGATGGTATGTTCAATTTGTTGTTCCTCACCTGCCTGGCAGGGATCTATATGTGGTTAAGGGTGTCGCTGCTATGGTGGCTGTCTTCACAGCACTGCAGGCTAGCAGAGTAGCTACCTTGTTTAACTTTCACCCAGTGTTAAGACACTTGAATTTACACTGGACATCAACCTTACCCTTATGGAATACATTCTCATGATAACACAGGTGGCCTGCTACCAGCAGGTGAGGAACAGAGGCTATGTCTGGATCAGGAAGGCATTCATATATTCATTGTTAATGGCACTGGATCTCTCACATCACTGTAAGTAACCCTCTGTAAAGCCTTTACAGTCAGAGTAAAGTTTGGAATCCATTGACAAGAGTAGCCAACAGTTCCTAAAAACAAACTTACTTTTTTTCTGAGTCATTGATGGGTTCATTTTCAGAATCACAGACATGTATTTCTTTGGATACCTTGCAAGCTCTGTTGTCAATTTTATGACCCAAATAACTAACTCTCTCTGGCAATATTGCAGTTTTTTCAGGAACACTTTATGAGTATTTTCTGCAGGGTGATCATTTTGGCTGAAACCATCAAGTCATCTATATATTGCACAAGCACTGAATTGCAGTTTGCAAGCTCTCTAAATCTTCCTTCAGAATGAGGCCGAAGACTGATGGAGTTTCCTTATAGACCTGTGGGATTCTGCATCACAACATTCCTCTATGTATAAAACACTGAAAGCAAAGGGATACCGGCTGTCCTCATAAAGAGGAATGGAGAAAAATGATTGACACAAATCAATAATGGCAAACCACTCTGCACCTGCAGGGCTTAGGGTCAAAATGACAGCAGGATTGAATACTGTAGGACATCATCGAACTACAATATTGTTAATTTTTTGAAGGTCTTGAACTGTGGGCCATAATCCATTCATTTTTACAAACTCATGATCGGTTAGAAGTGCTTTCTAGTGCTTCTTTTAAATGCATTGTTCCATCATTTTATTGATGACAGGTGTCGCTCCTTCCTCTTCTTCATTAGTACGCTTGCACTAAAGAGTACAAGGATACACCACATTCAGTTTCTCTTTGATCTGCGCTGGTTTCGCACTCATTATTAATTCATAAAATATCAAACATCCTATTCAAGGTGTGCCTTAAATCTGGCAGCAAGTCCTCTTTTCAGAGAACCGGATATAAATTCACTCCTAATTCTTATGATTTTAATTTGAAATCGGAATTTTCATCCTGTGTTTCAGTTGCTACACCTTCCTGTGTACAATAAATTACACTGTTTATTTTACAAAGAAGGTCAGGAATCGTATCATATATTATGAATTGATGATCATTTTCAATTGAACCAATTATTACAAGGACATTTGCTGATACCATATTAATCATGTGTTTGTTGAAAACACCTACTACTTGGACTTCTTTTTCCATAAAGGGTATGTTTAAAAGCCTGTGTCTGTCTAATAGTGGAGTGGGTAGCACCTGTATGGATCATAAATGATACTGGGTGGTCATTCACCTCCCATCTACATATTGTCCATCTTGGTGTACCTCTAGGACTTCACAAAGCATGCAATCCTCTTCCCCCTCAGGCACCAGCATTGTGTCAGTCAGGTACATCACATGGTCCTGAGGGAACTCCGAATGTAACAAAGATTTGTGGGAAATTGTTACAAATGACTGAAGGATATTTTTGGAAACCAGAATTCTGTTAACAATTTTGCTTTTGATTCCGTATATTATGATGCATCATTGGGGCTGAAGACATGTTTCCATCAAACAGCCTTTGATTCTGCATGTTTTGCACATAGGCCAGCTGGGCTGGGGATATTGACTGTGTGTGATCCCGTTCTGTCCCATTTTAATGATGTTCTGTTGCATTTGAAGAACATTTGCGACTCATTTTGTGGTCAGTCTGAATTATATCTAAACTCTTGCTTCCAGTGCCCATGCTTTCCACTAATTCTTTAAATAGAGACTTAGGGATGGATAATTTATTGAAGAGTCTGTGACGCAAACACATTCTCCAAATGCCCTTTCCCTCATCCAGGATTCCTCAAGTCTAATTTAAAAACAAATTTGAAATGAAATACTTGGGTGAAACATGGTGTCCCTGTAAAAAAGAAAACTGTATGGGTTTAAAATGTGTTCCTTCTTTAAACAAGGTGAAAAGTGATATAAAATGAATTTGTGAGGAAAGTTGGTGTTGGCAAGAATGCCATTTGCATTGAGTAGCAGACTTGCAACTTATGACCTTTCCCCATACTCATTGTGACAGGTCTTCATTTGAGCTAAACAACATCACTCTAAGTTTTGATATGGTGACCTGTGGCTATACATCGAAACAAAGAATTGGTTGAAATAAATGGGTCTGAAATGACTTGCCACTGTTTGCTTTTATTTAGCCAAAGCATGTACATTTCCTCAAAGAGAGTTAGAATACTGTAAAAGATAACATTAAAAGTAAGGAAAAAGAACTTTAAAAAGTCAACAAAACAAGCAACTCTGTTGTGTGTTGCCAGATTCAATCAATCAGGTGTTTGTTAAGCGCGACTACTCACCCGTAAGGGTCTCAAGGCGCTGGGGGTAGGGGGGGGTGCAGGTTCCAGTCCATCAAGGAGGGGGTCTGTCGAAGAGCCAGGTTTTGAGGTTTCTTGCGAAGATGGGAAGCATTGTTGTCTGTCGGAGGTGGAGCGGAAGGGCGTTCCAGGCTCTGGCCTCGAGGAAGGAGAAGGAGCGGCCTCCCGATCTGGTCTTTCTGGTGCGGAGGACCACAGCGTAGGAGAGCTGGGCTGATCGTAGGGTCCTTTGGGGTGCGTGGAAATTGAGTCGGCTGTTCAGGTATGCTGGTCCGGTGTCGTGGAGGGCCTTGTGTGCGTGGATGAGCATCTTGAAGGTGACTCTGGCCTCGATGGGGAGCCAGTGGAGTGTGCGCAGGTGCTGGGAGATGTGGCAGTGTCTTGGCAGGTTGAGGACTAGTCTTGCGGCGGCGTTCTGGATGTTCTGTAGCTTGCGGGTGAGGTTTTTGTTTATTCCGGCGTAGAGTGCGTTGCCGTAGTCGAGTCTGCTGGTGACCAGGGCGTGAGTGACGGTCTTTCTGTGTTCGAGGGGGATCCATTTGAAGGTCCTAGATAGGAGGCGGAGGGTGTGGAAGCAGGAGGACGAGACGGAGTTGATCTGGCGGTCCATTTTGAGCTCGGAGTCCAGGATGATTCCCAGGTTGCATGCGTGGTCCGTGGGGGTGGGCGGGTTTCCGAGGGCGGGGGGCCACCAGGTGTCGTTCCAGGTGTCGGGGTTTGGGCCCATGATGAGTACTTCTGTCTTGTTGGTGTTTAGTTGTAGGCAGCTGTTTTTCATCCATTTGGCGACGGCTTCCATGCCTTCTCAAAAGTTGTGTCTGGCGGTGTTGGGTTCATTGGATAAGGAGAGGATGAGTTGGGTGTCGTCTGCGTATGACACGATGTTGAGTCCGTAGGTTCTGACGATGGGGGCGAGTGGAGCCATGTAGACGTTGAAGAGCATAGGGCTAAGGGAGGACCCCTGAGGGACTCCGCAGGTGGTTGGTGTAGGGTCCGAGAGGAAAGGGGGGAGTCTTACCCGCTGCGTTCTGCCAGAGAGGAAGGAGCGGATCCATTCGAGGGCCTTGTCCTGGATCCCTGCGTCGAGGAGTCTGCGTATTAGGGTGCGGTGAGAGACTGTGTCGAACACCGCTGAGAGGTCGAGGAGGATGAGGGCTACTGTTTCTCCTTTGTCCAGTAGGGTGTGGATGTCGTCTGTTGCGGCGAGGAGGGCAGTTTCCGTACTGTGGTTTTTTCTGAAGCCGGATTGGGAGGAGTCGAGGATGTTGTGCTCTTCGATGAATGTGGCGAGTTGGCTGTTGACGGCTTTCTCGATGACTTTCGCTGGGAACGGGAGCAGGGAGATGGGTCTGTGGTTTTTGAGGTCGGTGGGGTCTTTAGGAGGGGGTTGACCTCTGCGTGTTTCCAGTCGTCGGGGAACGGGGCGGTCGCCAGGGAGCGGTTGATGGTGTGGCGGAGTATGGGTGCGATGGTGTCGGCGGCTCTGTTGAAGATGTGGTGGGGGCAGGGGTCTGTGGGGGCCCCAGAGTGGATTGACTTCATTGTCTTCAGTGTGTCTTCGGTGGTGAGGGCTGTCCAGTTGTCAATTGCTGGCTTCAGGGTGTCGGGGTGGTTGGCGGGGGTTCAGTGTGTTGGTTGTCTTCGTCGAAGTTGTCATAGATGCTCTTGATTTTGTGGTGAAAGAAGGTGCTGAGTTTGTCGCAGAGGTCTTGTGAGGGAGGAATGTCCGTCGATTCACTGGTGGGTTGGGCGAACTCCCTGATGATGTTGAAGAGTTCTTTGCTGTTGTGTGCGTGTGTGGAGATTCTGTCTTCAATCGCTTTTTTTCTTGTTTTTCTGATGAGTTGGTGGTGGGCGTTGGTAGCGGCTCTGAAGTTGTTGTGTGCTTCTGTGGATTTGGTGTTCCTCCAGGCCTTTTTGAGGCGGCGGCAAGTGCGTCTGGACTCTCGAAGTTCGGTGGTAAACCATCTGGCTTTCTTGGCGTGGGTGTTGTTGTTTTTCTTGAGGGGGGCTATGGTGTTGGCGCTGTCGGAGATCCATCTGTGCAGGGTTCGGGCTGCGGTGTTGGGTTCAGAGTATTCAGATTCAGAGTATTTTGTCCTCTTTTGCAATTGCAGATCCTTATGGCAAGAGGCCTTCTCGTAGTTTGGTTGTTGAGAGGTAGTCACCTTGCACGGAGATTTCATAACATTCTAAAAAGATAACAAAAGACTATATTAGTACCCTTTTTACAATTAAGTTACTTCAGATTTTCTTATAGATTAGCTGCCTTCAGAAATCACTGGATTCCCCTCCACCATAAAGGGTTGCTAATGAGATGTTTTCAACACTGCTGTGCTGATGGTTCTGGTTCACATTTGAACTTAGGCCATAGATCAGATGGAAGGTGAAGAAAGTAAATATTCCTTTCTCAACTGTAAGAGTGAAGGTGCAAATTAGATTCAGAACATCAGTCCCAGAGTTTCAATATTATTGTAGAAAAACCTGATTTTTATCCTCAAGAGACGGGGGAATTTGAGGTTTCAATCTCTGCCACACATTGAACACATAGGGGGATATTCTCAAGAACGTGTGTTAACTATCGCCAAATTCACTTAACGCAACTTCCCACATTGCAGTCTATCGCGGGAAAACAACACCGTGTTAACGCAGTATTCCCAACCCGGCGGCACCATGCAATAGTCAAACGTCAACGTGACAAATGCCCGCGTTAAAATTAACGCTACGCCGAAAAAATGCGAAACACGAACGCCAAAAAAGTTGCGAAGTCCCAAATCGCGAAACTAAAAGCAGCGATAACCAGCGACAGGCCTGCGATTCCCACGGGACATGCGGGAAAATGCACTATAAAAGCAGAGAAAAAAAACAAGAGAAAAAAATGCAACTGCGTAGCACCATGGACGCACCCGGACCGAGTGCAGAGGACAACGCGAACCCCACAAGCCCCACAGACGACCAGCCAGGACCCCGGGGCCGGGGAAGGGCAAGGAGAAGAGGAAGACGGGGCAGTCCGCAGGAAAACCAGATCATTGTCACGGAGGTGACAGGACACTACCAACAACTGTCCATCACCTCCACTGTGTCATCAGCCACACAAACGGAAATATGGCAACACATCTCGAACAATGTGAATGCAGTCGGAGCGTCGAGGAGGACAATGGGAAAGGTCAAGAGGCGCTGGAATGATGTGAAGGGCAAAACCAAGAAGAAACCCGATGCCAACATGAAAGCAGCAACGCAGATTGGGGGTGGGGGACCAGCGGCACACCAGGAGCTGGATGACATTGAGAAAATGGTGGCCACAGTCATCAGTCGGGATGCGGTGCCAGGAGTCGGGGATCGGGACACTGCTCAACATGACCTGACACAACATCAACAGGGTGAGTACCGACCAGGGACTAGGGGTACGGGGGGAGATGGGCACAATGGCACACATGCACAATTAAGTAGAGCCCACTGCACACCCACAATGACTCAGGATAATGTCCCTGATCCCCGTGCCACACTGCAGCACACATACAGAAACTCAGGGAATGTGTGTCAAAAAGAATTTATTTGCCCATGCTGTGCCTGTGGTCAGTTTGTACTGTCTCATGATTGCTAAGGACTGCCACAATGTGACGTCCTCATGTGAAGAAATTGTCAATGATGGTGTTCCTCCAGGCTATTCCTGCTGCAGCTGCAGTGGGGTGTGGTCCACCTGCCTCATCTTCCTCATCATCGTCCGGTGCATCTGGCACTCGTAACCATGGGGCATTGGTGCGTACACATTAACCCTGGGCGGTGAACTACGCTACGCTCGCGGAGTTTGCGGAGTTTCGGTAACTTCGCGGTTCGCGTAGAACGCGTAGTTACCGAATACTACGCAATCTGCAACGTAGCGTAGTTGTTTTTCTTCTTTGTGCGCTCAATATGCGTTCTCGCGCGTGCGGTAACAACTTACCGGGATTCTGCGTTCGCCTACGAGATTTCCTATCCGTTCGCGTGCGCCACGAGATTTGGAATCCAGCCGCACGATCCCGGGAGAGTGTGCGAACGCGAACACGTCATTCGGACGCGCCATCTGACTTCCGGCGGCAGTGTTGGTAAGATCGCGATCCCGAACACGCAGAAATTGCAATCTGGCGAAGAATATCTCTCGAGCATCATAAAACCTTCTCGAAAATGATCATTTGGCTCAAAAAACTCCTCAGATTGTGATTTGGCTGTAGTTTTTGTGCAAGGAGTACTTTTTCTTTTTTACTTTTTTTTTCAAGAGGAAGGAAGTGCACCTGAGTCTCCAACTTCCTGTTCCTGTCCAGCAGGCTCCTCCCAGTGCTTTGTCCATGTGCTGTTCACTTTCATTTGGATTTGGAGCTGGAAGGATCACTTTTTCTGTCTGTCTGCTGCATCATATCATTGGATTGGATTGGAGGACGTTTGGATTTGAGATTTTACAAGTAAGTTGGAGAATTGGTGTACTTGTTTGTTTGATTGGGGCTTGTTTGTACCTACATTTTTTGGGATTTTCATCGTTTTTAAAATGTATTGTTGTGGGTGGCCTGTAGTTTCAGTAGGGGCCTAGTTGTTTTTCTTTGATTGTAATTTCAGCCAGTAGGCCCAGAGGTACCCATGGGTGCATGTTTCTGTGGTGTCTGTTGAATTTAAACATCATGTAGGGCATGGATGGCATTGGATTGAATTGCTAAATGTGGTTTTTAGGGTGTATTTCACTTTTTGGGTGTGTGTTAATAAATAAATACCTTTGTTGGATGTGTGTGTGTGCTTGTTATGTAACTTTCCAACCTTTCGTAGCCCTGTGGATTTTCGTTTTTGCATTTTTGTATTAAAGCTGTGTTGTTTAGCAGGCCTCCTTTGTCTGGTCATATATAGGCCTGCTTGAGTTCATTGTTTTCCATGGCCTGTTGTGACTGTGAGTGACCATGTGGCTTGGGCCATTTTGTGGTGGTAGTTTAGTAGTGTGCTGCTTTTTCCATATAGGCCTGCATGTCTTTTCTTTGTTCCCCTTGGCTTATGCTACTTGTTGTTGTTGCCTGGCCATGTGGGTGGCGGCCATTTTGTGAAGGCAGGCAGTGTGCGTTTGCCATAGGCTTGCATTGTCTGTCTTCCATTTCTTTTTGTTGTGGGTGGCTAGCGGCCATTTTGTGGAGCCATCCAGGCAGTGTGCTTTTGCCATAGGCCTGCATTCATTGTCTGTCTTCACTTTCTTGTTATTGTGGATGGCCAGGCCATGTGGGTGGTGGCCATTTTGTGGAGCAAGGCAGTGTGCTTGCTTTTGCCATAGGCTTCCAAGCTTGTGGCCTAGTCTGCCAGTAGGCCAGAGGTAGTCATCATGGGTGCATAAAAACTGTTTCTGTGTTGTCTGTTGAATTTTAACATCATTTATGGCATGGATGGCATTGGATTGAATTGCAAAATGTGGTTTTTGGGGTGGTGTTTCAGTTTTTTGGTGTGTGTTAAATAAATAGGCCTTTTCAGCTAGTAGGTAACCCTGGGCGTTCAGCTCGCGGAGTTTTGGCAACTCCGCACTGCGCGACAACGCGGACTTACACTTTTTTTCTTCTTTGCGAGCTCAATATGCGTTTTCGCGCGCGCGATAACGACTTTTTGTGAAGATCGCGATGCCGAACACGCAGAATTTGCAATCTAGCGAAGAATATCTCTCGAGCAGCATAAAACCTTCTCGAAAATGATGATTTTGTTCATTTTGCTCAAAAAACTCCTCAGGTTGTCATTTGGCTGTAGTTTTTTGAGCAAGGAGTCATTTTTCTTTTTCTTACAATTTTTTTAAAGAGGAAGGAAGTTCCCCAGAGTCTCCAACTTCCTGGTCCTGTCCTTTGTCTTCACTGTCTTGTTATTGTAGGTGGCCTGGCCATGTGGGTGGTGGCCATTTTGTGAAGCCAGGCATTGTGCTTTTGCTATAGGCCTGCATTGTCTGTCTTGTCTTCCTTTTCTTGTTGTTGTGGGTGGCCTGGCCATGTGGTGGCGGCCATTTTGTGGGACCAGCCACTGTGCTTTTGCCATAGGCCTCCAAGCTTGTGGCCTAGTCTGCCAGTAGGCCCAGAGGTACTCATCAATCATCATGGGTGCATGAAACAACTGTTTTTGTGTTGTCTGTTGAATTTAAACATCATTTAGGGCATGGATGGCATTGGATTGAATTGCAAAATGTGGTTTTTGGGGTGGTATTTCAGTTTTTTGGTGTGTGTTAAATAAATAGGCCTTTTCAGCCAGTAGGTAACCCTGGGCGTTCAGCTTGCGGAGTTTTGGCAACTCCGCACTGCGCTACAACGCGGACTTACACTTTTTTTCTTCTTCGCGCGATCAATATGCGTTTTTGAGCGCGCTAACGACTTTTTGTGAAGATCGCGATGCCGAACATGCAGAATTTGTAATCTGGCGAAGAATATCTCTTGAGCAGCATAAAACCTTCTCGAAAATGATGATTTTGTTCATTTTGCTCAAAAAACTCCTCAGGTTGTCATTTGGCTGTAGTTTTTTGAGCAAGGAGTCATTTTTCTTTTTTTTACAATTTTTTTAAAGAGGAAGGAAGTTCCCCAGAGTCTCCAACTTCCTGGTCCTGTCCTTTGTCTTCACTTTCTTGTTATTGTAGGTGGCCTGGCCATGTGGTGGCGGCCATTTTGTGGGACAAGCCACTGTGCTTTTGCCATAGGCCTCCAAGCTTGTGGCCTAGTCTGCCAGTAGGCCCAGAGGTACTCATCAATCAACATGGGTGCATGAAACAACTGTTTTTGTGTTGTCTGTTGAATTTAAACATCATTTAGGGCATGGATGGCATTGGATTGAATTGTAAAATGTGGTTTTTGGAGGGGGTTCACTTTTTGGGTGTGTGTTAGGCCTTTTCAGCCAGTAGGCCCAGAGGTACTCATGGGTGCATGAAACAACTGTTTCTGTGGTGTCTGTTGAATTTCATTTAGGGCATGGATGGCATTGGATTGAATTGCAAAATGTGGGTTTTTTGGGGTGTATTTCACTTTTTCGGTGTGTTAAATAAATGCCTTTGTTGCATGTGTATGTGTTGTTGTTGTGGTTGTTGTGTAACTTTCCAACCTGTTTTTAGCGATGTGGATTTTCGTTTTTGCATTAAAGCTGTGTTGTTTATCAGGTATCCTTTGTCTGGCCATATAGGCCTGCTTGAGTTCATTGTTTGCCATGCCTTGAGCCTGTGAGTGACCATGTGGCTGGGGGCCATTTTGTGGTGGTAGTTAGTAGTGTGCTGTTTTTGCCACATAGGCCTGCGTATCTTTCCATTGTTCCTCTTGTCTTACTGCTTCCAAATCCATCCCCATTGCCAGCTGCAGCTCCCTGATGCTGCATCCATCCCACGTGATGCACAAATTAAGGCCAAACAGGCTCCACTACATTTTTGTTTTTGTTCTTTGCTATTCTTATTCTTCTTGAGTGTACACAGTACACCAGGAAAGCCCTTGTTGTCAAAGTCTCATAAATGGCTACACTGTTGTTGTTCACTGAGTTACTAAAATTTAATAATTGTGACCACCACACACTAAGTTATATATTATATTAGTTTGATTGTACTATTAGTAATTTAAGCACAACAAATTCCACGTTTGACTGATGTTATTCTGGCTTTTTTGCTTTTAGGTGCACAAAAGACTGAGGAGGAGGTGTGTCATCATCGCCCGTTGTACTGCCAGACAGACGTCCTGCTGCTGTACACGACGTGACGTGTGACCTGACCAGACATCTCTGCAACTTGTGCAACTGAGTGCTGCTGACATCTGAAGAAGATGGGCCCAAAGAAAGCAGGTACCAGGTCATCCAGTACCAAGAAAGTTGCTATTGAGAAGAAGGAACAGAAGAAGGAAGTGACACTTAAGTCTGGTGTGCCGCCCAATACCTTTTTTGGGAAACAAAAAATTACGCCTGTAGCAGCGGTGTCCGGGGGGCAAGCTGGGGGCAGCACCTCCGCATCAGTGGGCCCAACCCACCAACCCAGGCCCAAGCACATGAGTGTGGAAGAGGTAGCCAGCCTAATGGTGGAAACCAGTGATGCTGAGCCTGAGATAAACTTATCGCTATCTCAAAGTGGTACCCAATCAACGCAGGAGGAAACACAGCTGATAAGTGGTCAACAACAGCCGCAACCACCGCCCGCAATAGTAGTTGTTCCTCCCGAAGTAGGGGCAGTTCAGGAAATTGAGCCTCATGCAGAGGAAGAAGAAGAGGAAGCCACTCATTCAGAAGATCCATGGTCTTCCAAATCCCCAGCAAGGAAAAGGAGGGTTAGTCCATCAAGTTCTTCGCCAAGCACCACTTCTGATGATCTAGATGCCACTTGGAAGCCACAAACTGAGTCTGAGAGGGAGACACGTCCCAAGACCAGGCTAGGGAAAAGGAAGGTTCCAGAAAGCCTTACACTTATGGAGGTCGATGTAGAACAGCAGGATGATGATGAGCCAGTCATCACGAACATCACTCCCAGCCCCGAGGAGATGGAGACCAACATTATTACCCTATCCAAAATCGCTGCGAGGGATGTAGCACGCATACCTCCAACACAGGTAACACCAACACGACCTATAGCTTCCATATTTGCATTAGCAAAGGCCCGGCAGCGACCTACATCCAGCACAACCACCACCTCAGTAGAAGTAGGTAGTGGTACTGCACAGAGTCAAATTCACCGCACACCCTCCAGTTCATCCGGCATTGGAAGTGGCACCTCAAGTTAAGCTCCCCAGTTTGGGACTTCTTTACGGTTAGCGAAAAGGAGGAGAACATTGCTATATGCTCCATTTGTAATACCTCTGTTAGTCGGGGTAAGCTTGGTACAAACTATGGTACCGGAGGCCAAATAACCCATCTGAAAAAACACCACTTGATCGACTGGGAGGACCACCTTCGCGGCATAAAAACTGCAACCATTGGTGTTGGTGGGGATAAACGAGTAGAAGATCTGATCACGGTGGAAGAGGAAGGACAGGGAGAAATTCTCTCAGGTTGTGGTACACAAAGTAGCCCTGTCCCCAGCAGTGCAGTGGTATCGCCCACATCCTCAGCAACATCTCAGTGGCACAAGACTAGTAAGAGTCAGCCTGAGACAGCAAGGAGTACCGCAATTTAAAAAAGTGCGTCGTTGAGCCTAACAGAAAGGAAAACCATGCAGCCTACCATTATCAGAATGTTTAGGGCGGAGGGGCAGTACGAACGCAACCACCCAGTAGCACGTTTGTACAATGCGAAGCTTGCTAAAATGTTAGCACTGGACCTTCTCCCTTTTTCTTTTGTTGAAGGGGTGGGTTTTCTGGAATTTGTGACAGCCATCTGCCCAAAATGGCAGGTTCCCAGCCGCTACTATTTCGCCAGAGTTGCTGTTCCAGCACTACATCACGACGTGCTGGAATTGCTTGGAAAAGCCTTGAAGCAGAGTGCTGTTCAGAGTATCCACCTGACAACAGACATGTGGACCAGTTGCCAAGCCACTAATTACATGTGCATCACTGCACACTGGATCTCTTTTGTGGGGGTAAGAGAAAAGATATCTGCTGGTGTTGACGCTGCTGAGATTTTTCATGCCACTTGCAAACATGCAACTGTAGCCATGTTTGCCATGGAGAAATCTCATACTGCTGCAAACATTTTGGATGAGTTTAACAGCAAGGTCTTTGAGTGGCTGCGCCCAAGAGGGCTTAACATTGGTTTTGTTGCCACGGACAATGGCAGTAATGTAGTTAGGGCCATGAAAGATGGTGGCTATTTTAAGGCCCCGTGTTTGGCACACTGCATTAACATTGTTGTTCAAGACTTTCTGAAAAATGAATACAAAGTCAGAAACTTACTGGCCACCTGCAGAAGAATATGCACACATTTCAGCCATTCTTTTAAAGCCCGGAAGCAGCTGAGGGTCATTCAACGTGAGCATAAAATGCCAGTCAAAGCACTCATCCAGGAGGTGCCAACACGTTGGAACTCAACTTATTACATGCTTGATCGTCTGTTTGAGCAGTACATACCACACAATGCTTATGTCATGCAAAGATTAGGGGATCCTACTGTGAGAGGCATGACCGTTGAGATGGGCCAATGGGACCTCGTTAAATGCCTGACAGAGATGCTACTTCCTTTTGAGGTCTTCACACGTGAAGTCAGCAGGGAGGACTGTACTATGGGCCAAGCTATCCCATTGTTGCACATGCTAGAGCAACAGCTGAAGGAGGTGTCTGAAATGTACGCAGGTGTGGATGACAAACAATACGCATATTATTTGGCAGACTGCTTAGCCGTTCACTTATCTGAAAATACAAGGATTCAAAATAACATTGTGTCACATCAACATTACATTACTGCCACAATTTTGGATCCACGGTACAAAGTATTTCTGAACAGTAAGGCAGTAATTCCTTTTTCGGAAGTGGATGTTGCCAAGTACAAAACTTTGATAGCTGAGGAAGCCACTAAGTTCAAAAACGAACAGCTGGTAATTAGAGGCCCGTCACCCCAGGCCAGAACAAGTACTACAGGTCATCCAGAGTCAAGTTCTACTTCAGAGCCTGAGGGCAGTGCGTTTGCCTCCCAGCAGTCACCAACAACACCACTAACATCAACAACAGCAAGAACAGGATCATCAGCCACAGTACAATCGGCAACTGATTGGTTTCTACGGCATGGGTATGGTAAGTCCAGTGCTGATGCACAGGCAAAAGAGGCCAAGCAAATCGGAGCTCCCCTGAGCATTGAGCGTACGGTCCAGGCCTATCTGGATGACACAACAGAGGTCTTCATGGATCAAAACCCATTGGTGGAATGGTTTGGGAAAAGAAGCCAATGGACAGTGCTCAGCAGGCTGGCGATAAAGTATCTGGCTTCACCTGTCGCAAGTGTCTCTTCTGAGCGTGTTTTCAGTGCTGCTGGTGCCATTGTAACTGTGAAAAGGGCCAGTCTCTCGCCCAAAAGCGTGGAGAGGTTAACCATGATCAAAATGAATCAGCACTTTATACCACCGGATTACAAAATACGTGAATCACAGCAGGAAGAGGAGAGCGACTTGGATGACGTAAATAGTGCGTTACAGGACCTACTTCTGTGCGAACCACCAGAGTTTGAGGACGAGCTTCTCTTCCCTGACAACTAGGCTTTCAAATTGTTTCTTTCTTCCTTCCTTTATTTGTGTGTGTCTCTGTCTTTCTGGTTCGAATCACAACAAATCCATCACCACCGTCTTCTCTTTTTATTTCCATATTGGAGTTGCACCTCTGTGCATTTAACTGTCCACTCCTCAGAGTCCTGCTCCATCTTCCTGACTCACCCTAAATACATTTCCCTCAAGCCAGACATTGGATGGAGAATAGTACAAGAAATGTTGCCTCTAACAGTCCCTCCAGAAGAAGTGGAACATGACTATAGCTATCCTCCTTTTGTTTCCGAGCCGAAACTCATCACTGTCAGAAGGCTACCGCCTCGGCAGGCATCAAAAGCTCATCAATGTCAGAACAGAAGGTACTTGGCAGAGAAAGACAAGACTCTTCGAAGAAACTTGCTGACATGTCACATTTCTGCAAACTCAATTTGACCAATGACCGCTACCCAGGCCGCGGCCCATCTCACAGCGCTGACCATGTGAACCAACTTCAACTGCGACAAAGTGCCACAGATGAATAAGAAAACCGAAACAGCGACTAACACTCAAAATGAATGTGGAGTAATAATGAGGCCACTGCCTCGGTAAAAAACACACACCTGTCATAACTAGGCATCTGACAGCCAAAGAGAAGAGCAAGACAGGTAATGATGGCATGCGTTGGATGCAGACTCAGAGTGATTGCTGTTTTTTGTGTTGATGACGTTGTGCATGAAGTCGAACTGTACTAGTAATTAATCTACCAACTAAAAGTGACTCAAGTGACAGTCAATGTTTCCCTTCTTGTTGTTTAATAACCAAATTGTACTCCTACTACTGCAGGCCAATATCCGTTGCATTTTTTAATATGGAATATGGACTTAGTCGGAGTCGTACTCGGTACACTACAGACTGAGTTGGAGTTGGACAACACGTACAACACCATGATGATGACCATACTATCTTCGCAGTAAGTCAGTTGGATCGGAGATGATTGATGGAATAACTCGGGGCATTTCAAATCAAGTGGCATAAAAGGTAAATAAGTCAAGTCAACAACCACAGCAGACCTACATGTCTGTGTAGTGGTGGAGTCGAGTAAGTTACGTAGTCACGAGTGTAGTAGTGGAGGTATGACTGACAGCCGTGTGTTGAGATTTAGTTACTTACTTTGGAAAATGCTATGCTGCTGTATATGTGTCCTCCTGTAACTGTTTCTGGTTAATGCTGTAAACACTCAGACTTGTTGTATAATAACAAAATTGTACTTCTAATGCAGGGCGATCCATTGGATATTTGAATATATGGACTCTGGACTCACTCGGTATACTACAGACTGAGTTGGACATGGACACCATGATCATGATGACCACATACTATACTCTTCGCAGTCAGTCAGTACTTAGGATCGGAGATGATTGATGGAATAACTGCGTTTCATGAAGTGGCATAAAAGGTAAACACAAGTCAACAAGAACCACAGCAGACCTACTACTTGTCCGTGTAGTGGTGGAGTCGAGTGCAGTGGTATGACTGACAGCGGTGCATTGATTTAGTCACTTAATTTTGAAAATGCTAGGTTGCTGTGTATGTGCTTTGTCTGGCTCTGTCAAAATTTAAGCTAAATGGAGGTTTGGTCACGGCCCGGTGCCATGGGCCTGCTCTGTCCTGTTGTTGTTGTAGCTTAAAATGCTGTAAACAGAGTAAACATGATGTATCTATCCATGCCGCCTCAGTCTGAAAGTGTTCTCTTCTCTGTCTTGTTGCACTCCACCATAATTGATGCATTTTTTTTATTCATTGATTTTTCAATATCCCATTTGTTTTTCCATTTACACTTACAGGCCGGCTTTTACCCTGTGCTATACTTGGAAAAACAACGCACACTTACCTTCCAAATGAATCTACATCTGCCAGGCAGGCAGTGGCGTCACCCAATATTGATGGACGGAGCATCCATGGAAGGGACTGAGGACCAAGAGGAATGCCGAGATGCAACTCCCCATTTGACCAGGATAACACAGTAACAGTATCAACTTTCATCATCTTTTAAATAATTTGATTCATTTTTTGTCTTCAATCATTACTACCGTGTGTTGTTGTTATTATTAATTATGTTTGCTCTCTGCTTATAATTCATCCCTACAGCTATTTTTAAATTTTCTTTGCTATCTTTAAAAGTAAGCCCGATACAACAGAACAGAACACAAACTGTATGTAATCTGTGTCTCAGTGAGGGCAGACAGGCAAGGCAAATTGCATAATATTAATATACTGATGCCCTGCACTGTCTAATTGTCTAGTAGTAGTTAGTAAGTTTTACTTATCATAAACCATCAAGTTATCATCATCATGCATGCATTTCCTTTTTCACCCTTAACAGATTTATGGATATGGTTGTCTACAAAGATTGTGTTTTCTTTTGTCGTTTGTCCATGCGTACTGTTTTTCTTTGTTAAACCTTTCCCCAAACCCCCTTTCCCAACCATTCATCAAACCCTAACCCTCTTCCCCCGGGCTGTGTGATTTATTGAGGTGTGACTAAAGTAAATGTACACCAATAATTGATCACACGCTTGCTGGGGCGGATGTGGCGAAAGCAACACTAATTCAATTTCAAGGCAGGGGGAGGATCTTCTTCTGCTTGCCCACCCATGATGATCAGTATATTTGGGAGGTAACTTTTTTAACAAAGGAACCTAATCCATCATCATTAATTGCCGGCATCGATTGTCATCCTATTACACACAGCACTAAAGGTTACGCTTGTGTCGAGTGTCGGCCTAGTTGAGTGACTCGACACAACTACAGTTTGTAACTTGTTGTACTAGGCTATCCCCTCCACCATTATGTTTTATTTACTTCACTCTACTACTCCTCCCAGAGTCTCTCTCAGGCGACTGACTGTCTCATTTTCTTTTTTTGTAAATGCTACTGCCAGTGTCTACTACTACCACCACAACCATGGCATCTGGATTCTCTTCGGAAACCCAACCTGCATCGTCATGCAGCCATCGCTGTGCCTAACTTAAACATCAATCACAGGTAAGAAAAGAAAAGATGTTTGGGGGAGGTATAATAATGGACTAGGAGAGACTGACCATACTAGTAGGACAAGTCACTCAGTGAGGGGTAGAGCATCTATCTGTTTGTGTCTTACAAAGTCAGCCAATTATTTAAATCAAACACTGGCTGTGGCCCTGCAGCAGCAAGGAAACAGTGTGACATAAAACAGTAACCCCACAAAACATTAACCACATCGTATGTAAAGTATAAAAAATATATATAATTTAATCCCCTAACAAAAACAAACTATGTAAAAAATCCCACAACACCTGACCCACCCCTCTCCCTAACCCCAACCAATGTCCAAAATGAGAAAGTCCAAAGGTAACCAATGTCCATAAAGCCCAACGCCCAATTCCCACCCACCAAAAAAGGATTAAAAAGGGGCAATCAAACAGGGTCTACTCTTTAACTTAGCGGCGGGCTCTTCTGTTTTCCCTCTCCAGGACCTTGACTCTCTTCTTCAGCTCCTCTACCTCCTCCTCCAGTCGCGCATTCCGGAGGAGCATGCGGCGCGCATATGCCCTGCAGTTCCATCCACAGGGGGGGGCAGCAGTAGTGCTGAAAGATGTTGTTGTGCGGCGGCAGGCGGCTGCCTGACCGCGGCGCCGTACCACTGGAGGGGCCTGGCTGGGGCCCGGGGCATTGGAGGAGGCTGCAGCTGCTGCCGCCTCCTCCTCCTCCTCCGCCAGAGCCACCAGCCGCCGGTACTCGGTGCAGATGGCCTCCAGCTTCCGGCGCCGGGCCATGGCTGCCAACTCCTTCCTCGTTGGTTTTGGAGGAACTATATCAAGAAAGAAAAAATAATATTTTACCAATACTCTTAGCAAAACAGTAACACAAAATTAATTCAACACATAGTGGCATAGTAGCAGTAGCACTAGCAAGCACAGTACATAACATTTGTGGTATGTATCTGTCCTCCCACTTCCTCGGCCTCTAACATTTGTGGGAGTTTCAGGCATTATACTAGCACTATGGCACAGTACACCAGTCTTCTTTTTCTCTTTAGTTTAGCGAAATTACATAACCTTGTTGTAGCCGGCATGCCAGCTCAGTCAGCTTGCGCCCAAGACAAACATACTCGAGTCATGACGCAGACTCACGTTAGTTCTATTTACTACTGTCTGCAGGTGGGGAAGCTCGTATTTTTCTATTACGGGTGGCACTGGCCATACTCTCTCTGTTACATCAAGGGCAATTGCTCAATTTCACTTTCACCCTGCCCTGACTACTACAAAAAGGCAGATTATATATATGATCCAATGATCATTGCTTATATATGGGACGACATGAGGTACTTTGTTTTGATTGATTGTGTAACCAACAGATAGGCCACCCCCCTTGGCAGGCTGGCTGACAGTAAAATTAACATAGGTAGGGAGTGGTCCTCGGAGTCGGAGGAAGGCGCTGAAAACTACATACATACACAATATATATAAATATATATGATGTGCTTGCAAACTACTGTGAGTCAAGGGAGTATTCTGAAAATACAACTTATATTCCCCTCAGCTTTGCTACTGTGGCGCGGTTTCTTTTACATTCTCTTCAAAGTAAGACTCTGGTCTGCATACAGTGACAGTCTCCACCTATGCTATCTATGATGAATACATCCAGGCATCCATCCATTCAAAGTAAACGTCGATCATTCTTCTTAATCTCTCAACAAACCTTAGTTTGTTTCACCAACAATCACCCATGCGTCCTTCCTTGCTTGCCTTGCCCTTGAGTTTGACCCAAACACCGCTGACGATTCTTGCTATCCTATCCACCCATACGGTGTCGGCACCCAGGCAGGCATCTTTTCTTTCACCTTCCACCCATCCTTCAACAACCCATGCATCTGATTCCTATCAGCCACCTATGCATGTTTCCAACGTATCCTTCTCTGCCAGTCATATTTCATCTCGCCCGTCCTTCCTCCTTCCACCCTTCTTTCCCTTTTTGTTCAACACATCCATCAAGGTCATCTGATCTGACTTTTTGTCTTCTCCATAAAACTTTCACAGCTGAGTTGGAGTCAGATAGAAGAGGCCATTGGTTACTCAACTCACGCTGCTAATGCTATTGCTAATGCCATTGCTAAGTAAAGGGTGTCTTCTTCAACCGTTGTCTAATGTTCACTACAACTTCATACTTACTAAGTCTCAACAGTACAGTGAGTGTACAGTACACCCTTCCCGCTAGTGTAATGTCAATAAGTAAGGAATATAACTTACCACCGCCCGCCGCTGCTGCTGGCTCACCCCCTGTAGTAGCTCCTGTAGTAGCTCCTGCAGGTGCCGCTGCCGCATCTCCTGCTCCCTCCGGAATGGCCGCATCGCCGCTGGCCCCGGCACTGGTGGTCGGTAGTACGCCTAGAAAAAACATTACACATTTTTAGATGCCATATATACACCTCCCCCTATTTATTCTTTTTCACTAGCAAGATTGGAAAAAAAGTTAATACATACAATCATATACAACATACATCACTAATCCAAATCGGGTACTAGAGTAGAGTAGACACTAGTAGTGTTATGGTCCCTAGGGTCATTCTAGTCTACTCTACTCTTTGCAAAGTTAGCCTGAGCCATGCAACCATTTTAGCTTCATGTCTTTTGCGCTCGTGACGTCACGTTACCTTGCAGCTTGTTCTGTAAGAGTGATGCCTTTGAGCCCACATGAGCTCATACAGCTACTGTCTGAGCGTTGCGTACAAGAGGTCGAAAAATTAACAAGCCACTTTGTTATGGAGTTCTGGTCAGTCTGTATTGCTTAGCCATAACATGCTACACTTTTTGGCATGACTGAGAAATGCTTGCATTATACTATCTAACGGGCACCATTTTCTCATACCAGGCGGAAGATTCCCTTCTACGAACCAGAGCTTTGCAGAGCTTATGATGTAACCAGTACTTCTACGTTCTAAGGTGAGGGGTCCCCAAGAATTCACACAGAGATCTTTTGTCTTCGATGGACTTGTAACAATGTTTATTGATTTAATCTTATGCATTTTGCTGTTGGAGCTGGCTCGTATAGTATATTGAATTGTAGAACAACGTACAGAGCTTGTTAGTTGAAAAAAAAACGTTTGAACTTACACATAGACTCTGTGGTATTTGGTGTGGTGGACTTACATGAGTGAATGAGCGAAAGGGTGTTATTATGTTCTGGGTTGTCTAATCATTGGGTATCTTCGGGGGTGGTTCGGGGACCTAATGAGAGACTATAGCTAGTCGGTCAGGGGATTGTGGGTTCTGACTGAGGTGTGAGGAAGGTCCAACCTCCCATCACCAACATCCTATTTTCTTGTGCATAGTTCTTTATGTGGCTGTGCAGAATCCCCACAACAGTAGTAGTATATCCTATCAAAAATAGTCAAATATCTGGTTGGGCATTTTGTTGGTGGGAATTGTCGAAAAGCCTCAAGAAAGATTAAGAAGACCAGAAGAGGACAACCCAAAGGACTGGACTCCGTGGCTAGAGCTATTGGTGAATCTGAGTTTTATTTAAAACCTTTTAAATAAAGAGTGGCCAACTGGGCAAGCTTAGCTACAGACAGACTAATAGTAGTAGTACAGAGAGTCATAGGCTCATAGCAGAGGCAGTTAGAGGCAGGGATAACAAGAATTTAGAAACAGTCTAGATCGAAGAAGATTTGGAAAAAAATAGAATTAGGAATAGGAAACAGAAATAATAGTTCGGAAGAAATAAGGTGCAGTAAAAGTTAGGGAAATATAATTATTACTATTAACCACTGGAGGACTTACTGGGGCCAGCAGCAGAGCCCTCAGTAGAGGAGCGGTCCTGGCCCTGGGAGGCATCTTGATGTTCTTCTTGTCCCGCCGCCTGTGGCTGTGACCCCGTCTTCTTGCCCCTGGGTGCTGATCATGTAAGATATAATAAAGAAAGAGACAAACATTAATGATTGGTGTACTGTGAAACAAATAAAATATTTAAAAAAACGCTCAAAAAACATTTTAGGAAACAACAATTGCAATAAAATTGACCTATCTAATCAGATCGACTAGTAGTATTATTGCGGGATTCACGGACTGTCTACTTATTATTTATGAACACTAATCCACTGTTCCATTCTGATTCCAGAATACTAACTAAGCCTATGTACCACCTGACCTAGCCCACATATTCCAGACGGGCCAATTGTTCACTAAGTCTGTATTTAAATTTTAGCCCTCAAAAATGCATAGGTGGAGGACACATGCATAAATTTGTGCATACACCAAATTGTTGGTTGGTTGCGTCTGATGTTCTGCTAGTGACACTGCTAAGCCTTACCACTCACTAACCAAACTACAAAAGGTTCTACTAAGGACTGGGGTAAGCAGCACTCAGTGACAGAGAGGATGCGTCACGCAGACCTCTAAAAATTACCAACTAATACTAACTAAACCTATCAATCCATCCACCACTATCTCTTCTTAGTGACAGGAGGACAAAGGAAGGACTAGAGTCTCTCTAGCAATAGCATTACCTAACTTAAGTTCTCTAAGTAAAATCTTACATAATCAGCCCAAGCGAGCGCAAAGTTGCAAACAAGTAAGAGTAGCGCCGAGCACCTGTGTCCTACAATCACAGAAGATTTTGAAACGTAATTTACCTGCAATATAAGCAGCAGTATTCTTGCTATTCGGAAAAAAATTATACACAATACTTATACTACTAGTATATTAGCTACTCACCAAGCCCCACAACCTCGACACCGAGCAGGTCCAGCAGGTCCTGCTCCGGGTCCAAGATGTCTGACCACCGGTGGGCCAGCTGGTTATGGGTGCGCCGGACCCCTGATTGACGAAACACTGCCCGGCGCACCTTCGCCCACCGGCGGTGACGCTCCTGGGTCGGGTACCCGGAGCCAGGCCTGCCAGGGCGGCAACCTCCACCTTTCCAAAAAGCTCCCGGGCCTGCACCCCTGCAGGGCGCAGTCTGCCGCAAGGCAGGCAGCTCTTGGGCGCCTTGCCCTTGGAGCGCCCGTCAGTACCCTTAGGCATGGTTCTGGGGTGAGCGGGAGGCGGAAAAGAAAATTTAGAAGGGAAAAATAAAGTTAGGGGAAGAAGTAGGAGCTTAAAGAAGGAAGTAATATAAAACAGTAGAAAAGTGAAAAAAACGCAGTAAAAGTAGAAATAAAATGCAAAATATAGACTTAGGGACAGAGAGGGATAGATAATAAATAAAAAAGATCAGAAAAACAGTGTAAAAACCTAAGGTTGGCAAAGATAGAGGGAGGATAGAAAAGCAGGCCCAGAACCATAGCATAGAGTGAAAAAACAAGATGGCCACGCCCATCGTGACCACGTGGGTAAGGTCGCGCAATATTTCCCCGCGAGCACGCAAAAAGCGTCGCGAACACGTAAGACGCGTTCCCGAACATGAAATGCGCATCACGAACACGCTGTACGCGACCCGGAACAGGAAATAAGGCATCGCGAACGGGCGGGACAAGTGAAAAACAAGATGGCTGCGCCCATAGGCGACCGCATGGGTAAGTTCGCAAGATACTATCCCCCGAACACGCAAACAGACTCCCGAACACGCAATACGCGTTCGCGAGCAAGAAAAACGCATCGCGAACGGGCGGGACAAGCAACTACGCATGCTCGCGTAGCTACGCGTAGCTTGCGTAGCGCTTTTGTAACTTCGCGTAGCCTCGCGTAGCCTCGCGTAGCGCGGCTACGCAAACTACGCCCAGGGCTAGTACACATATGTTGTGCAATACACAACATGCAACGATCATCTTGCACACGATGCCTGGGCTGTACAGGAGCCTCCCACCTGGGATGTCCAGGCACCTGAAACGTGACTTCAACACGCCAAATGTGCGTTCCACGATGCCCCATGTGTGTTTGTGGGCCGCATTGTACTGCCTCTGGGCCTGTGTGTTCATGGCTCGGAGGGGTGTCATCATCCAAGGGCAGAGTGCATATCCTTGATCACCTGTGACAGTGCAGAGAGACATGAGTCAACAGTTGGTTCTGCATGATGTGTAGGCAGGCTCACTAGTTGATTTGCGTGTCATATGTGTGTCATAGTGATTACTGTCTGACATGTACTGCTTGTAGCAAATGAGCGCCATCAATGTGTACAACGTAGCCTCACTGCTGCTCCTCCCTCCCCCTGAGCCCATTTACTTGTGTGCGCTGCGCGGTTGCATCACTTGCACTCCCACGGCACACCATCGTCATGCCTGTCTGCGCATCTCGACAAGCGTGACAATGACACTGTGATGTTGTGCATTGAAGGTGGGCGGCCACGTGTGTGTAGGCCTATGGTGAGGATAGGGCGGACACAGATGTAGAGTTCATGGCTGGCTGAACTCGCAATGCGGTCGAGGCAATACCTTTGCCCTATGCTGCGGTAATAGCGACACACACACAACAGTTGGCATGTATGATCCCGGATCTCGAGCGGGCTTGCGCTCATCCATTTATCCCTTCGGCCGAGCCCGCACTCCGGGGGCATGCCACATCGCAACATTGTCCATTGCGGGACGGGTGGCGCCGACACTACAACAGAGACACACGCCTTAGGTACTTCATTGGCAAGCCCAACACTTAACACGCCCAGAGCCCCGGGGTGATTATCCAAACCCCTACGCTGGACTGTCGTACGCCAGCCCACTCCGGCAACGCCCATAGGGGGGTGCGACACAGCTACATGTCCCAGGTCTCCCCCACTGCCTAAGCTGACATGGTTGTGTCCACTGTGCACAGCACAATGCAATGTGGTAGGGCCCGGGTCCCTCATGCATACACAATGACCACACGGACACACTTAGATAGTTTGTGGAACTGGCTACGGGCATGTGCGCCCGGCCCCTTTTATTGCCAGGGTCACATGTCCAGTGACGCCTGTGCTGGATGGGTGTGGGGTGAGTGTGAGCCAGCCCTCAATGGGTGGTTGGTGCTGGCAACAACTACAACAGTGATCAGACAATCAGAAGTTCACAATTCAAACAGCAAGGGTCCATGACTTGAGCTGCACGGAGTTAGTGGCCCCGGATGCACAGCGGCCGGCACATGGGACACCGCCACGGGATGGTGACTACTGGTGCACTGAGGTAGGGGCACGAGAGCTGAGCGGGTCCCCGTCGATGTCCAAGGTGAATGTCGCGGGGGTTTTGGGGGACAGTTTAAGGTGTTCTTCCAGGGCATGATACAGAGGGCAGTACCAAGCAGACACAGGCAATATGGAGGCGATGAATGCTACAGACTTATTTTTGTCACCAAGTCAGTATCAGCTACATGATGATGAAGACAACCCCCAGGCCATAGACTCAGATGCCACCACAGTTCAACCAGAGGGTGTCCATGAATTTCGGGGCACAGAGTTAGTGGCACCAGAGCTGAAAGGGGATGCAGTCTGCGATGAGGCCTGTACAATGGTATAAACTCTGCCATAAGGCTCAGTTCCAAATGTGTAACCTACTTGACCATAGTGTGGGCCGGAGGCAGCGGTCAGCAGGGGCCCCCAGCCATGTTTCCTTGGCTTGCGATGCACAGAGTCAGTGGCACCAGGGCAGTTGTTGGTGGTGTTCGGTCACCTCCGTAACGAGTATCCTGTTTTTCATCCGGACTGAATCGCGTCTTCCTCTTACTCCTCTCCTAGCGTGCAATGATACGGACTCTGCCATTGTAAAATCAAGACTCAGTTCCAAATGTGTGACCTACTTGACCGCAGTGTAGGCCGGAGGCAGCGGTCAGCGCGGGCCAACCGCTGTTCAGGCAGCTCCTCCTGGTACTCTCACACACAACGTTGGAATGCCATGTGGTGATGATTTGTGGTTGACGGAGGTAGTAGCACCAGAGCTGAGCGTGTGTGCAGCCTGCGACGATGCCGTGTCCTGCCTGGTACGGATTTTATTGGATTGGTGTGAGGCCTGCTGGACCGCAGTGTAGGCAGTACATACGTGACCCTGTGGTGCTGGGCCGCAGTGTAGGCCGAAGGCAGTAGTCAGCAAGGGCCCACAGACACGTGTCGTTGGAATGCTATGCACAGAGTCGGTGGCACCACATCGTAAGGAGTACGGTGATATAAAATCTGCAATAAACGTATGTACTCTGCCATTGCATAATCAAGACTCAGTTCCAAATGTGTGACCTACTGGACCGCAGTGTAGGCCGGAGGCACGGGGGAGTACATCAATGAGAAAGGAGTAATGGTGGCCTGTGTCACGGAGGCCGTGATGGTCTGAGGAGGCTGCCATGGTCGCGGGCCTCGGGCTTGGAGCTTGCACCAGCACGTGGTGAGCCCTCTTTGACACACGCCGGTGTCGGCAGGTGAGCAGTGAGGCCTGGGGCGCTGGGGTGGGCAAGACAGGTCCTGGGACCAGCGGCCTGGGGTGCAGCAAGCGCACAGGATCGCAGGCACCCCCGCTCATGGCGTCGGCCTCGTGGCGGGTGAGAGGCGCCACCCTGGCAGACACATTGGCCATTCCGGAAGAGATCCACGCCCAGAGTAACGGGCTTTTTATTCACACCCCTACGGTGGCCTGGCGTACACCGGGCCAGCCCACTCCGCTCACGCTTACAGGGGGGACATAACAAGCTACATTTCCGCATTCTTCCCCACTGGCTGCGGTTACATGGTTGCGTCCACTGTCCAGTACACTGCAGACACCAGCAGTGTATGTTGACATGGAAGTGTCTGTGGTCTGCATACTCAAGTCTGTCCAGCACATCCACGCCACACTTGGCATTGTGTACATTCACATTCATGGGGCACTTGCCTCCTTCGCACATGCCGGGTTCCCACCTCTCCCCACATTCTGCTATTGTGTGGCTGAGGTGCCATGCCGTTGATGTCTTGTGTAGATGGCTAGCCCAGGTTGCCACTTTAAGTTGTGTTGTCATGTCTGGAATGTGGGGATGTTGGTTGTCATGTTGTATGTGATTTTGTGACGTGTGCATTCCCAGAGTTGTGAGTTGTCTGATTGTGGTGTTGAGGTGTGTGTTGTGTTCCGTTGGTACTTTCCGACGAGCAGTGCATTTCCATAGGTGCCATCCTGGAAGCGCTGGTTGATGATGGACTGTCGGAAGATGAAGGAATCATGCACACTGCCTGGGTAGTTGGCGACGACATTGGTGAAGAGTCCCCGGTGGTCCACTATTGCCATTTATGCAACTGCGTCCCTTTAATGTTTTCAGGGAGGAACAACTTAGTCTACCCCCTTCAAGTCGGCAAGGCCGCTTTTACTGATTTTTGTGGTGTTCGAGATTACCCAAAGGTAAACGAATAATTTAAATTTCTTGAACTGTATATTCCATCCTGGGTGCACTGTGAGAATAATTCATGTATACACATGAATGTGCATTTCCCAACTCTTCATTCGTTTTCGTTTTTTTAGAAAGAAGTAACGGAGGGTCTGCATTAACTCAAACAAATCCTGCTTGCATAAGAATTTGACAGGTAGGCACATAACTCTCCTTATTTTAAAATAGTTGGCAGTGGCCTCAATACAAGTAGGAGTCTGATGAGTTGTCCTTGATTTTCTGTAGCACCTTACATACGGAGGATTTTGAACCATCATTCTTCACAACCAGCGGACGTTTTCTACGCCGCCTGTAAGGTACATATATGTAGGAAGTAGTCTGTTAACACTTTAAACAAAGGTGGGTCAGACCTTAGAACATATCTTTTTATTTGTTTTGTAGAGTCCACGACCATGTCCGAGTCCTGAGGAGAACCCACTAATAATCAGGGTTCGAAACGCGTTGACTGTCAAGGACAAGGGATTTTTAATGGGGTGTGTCAAGAGGAATTGGACAAATGTTGTTTCCTCCCCCTACGCAACACCTGTTCAAAGTGTAACCCCTTGTCTCAAACCACAGGCAGGACAGCAGGCACAGCCTTGTGATGAGATAGTGTCCGCCTAGTGCATAATGTTAAATCTAGGAGTGGTTGAATTGGTATATATGTGTATATATTTTTTTCATGTAACGGTTTTGTTGTTTGTTTTTTCACTAATTTGTCATGCTTTATGTCAATATGAGTTTTGTATGATATTGTGTATAATGTGTTTTGTTTAACACTGTGGTTTTCAAATATGTGATTTCCCTCTCAAGACATGTACAAATAAGTCTACTTGTTTTGTGTATTTAAATAATATAAATTAAGCTCAATAAAGCTAGAGAACTTTAGAATATTTGGTCTAGGGTTCATGCCAATTGCATATGGAATAGTCCTCCTGGACACTCCTTTCAATTTTCAAGTATACAGTGGTCCAGCCCAGGTGGTTAAGGACCCAAGCCTCGCTTGTTTACACTTCAAGAAGGATATTGGCAGGAGGTCCACTGAACTATGCTTGCAGCATGCCCACCTGGAAAAAAAAAAGTTAAGACTGCCCTTGCGACCAGTACATGAATGCCGACAAACAAGTGTTTGGACCAGGGATACAGATGAAAGTCTGAAGTAAAGCTGGTGAGCACTGTGTGATCTCAGTGTTGGCACCAAGATTTCTGGTTTAAGTCACAGATTGCTTGCTTATTTGGAGAGAACTGACTGAAGGAGTAAAAAGGCAATACAAAACAGCAAAAAAGGAACACTGCTGCAATAACGTGAGCTGCTAGGGGACCACTTAGGCCTAAAGGTTTTATCACTCAAAACAAGTGTTCAATGTTAGTTACTGTTTTTACACAAACAATTTGCAGCTTTAACCTGAATGTTCGTTACCAGAAGGGTAATTAGGTAATTTGGAATATCGTACCAAATGAATCAGCAATTTCCAGTTGATCCTTGGCCAATGCTCTACTCAGCACACAATCATTTCATAATGAATAGGGTCCAACAGTACCTTCACCAGCTGCTGCATATCATCCTGCAGATAACAATAGAAGCATTAATATATATGCCATCATATATACATGCTTCGAAAAATAAATGTTTTTTGTGTCTGGCTGGATAATTGACATTTATAAGCCCCATGTATAACAGAGATCAAAAACGGGTGCATTAGTGCCAGAAATACGCATTGGCCATGTCAAAAATGTACTCCAGAACCAATTTCCTTTTGCACAGAACATTCGTTTGTCAAAGCACAGGGCGCTGCCTGCAAATAATAAATAGCCCACTGATTTCCACACGTACTTCACCTGGGCTACAATGCAGTAGATGTTTTTATTATTATTTTTATTTTAAGGCACAGCATTTGCTGAACAGAAACTTATTTCTGAGATATGCAGGTGAGGAGTACAAAGGGAAAGTGCCAGAGAATTAGGTGTTTTGGGTTATGTGGTCATAAAGTTGCTGCTACTCACTTGGTTTTAAAAGATGAGTTTCACTTACCTTTTGAGAAATCATTCTTAGCTTGAAATGTTCCTACTTTTGTAAAAATGTATCACTTTGGCTTCATCATGGAAAGTTATATAGAAATTACACAAAAATTGGCAAAATGGTAGAACTTTACAAAGAAAATCTGTACTGCCATTTTTGAGAAATTAGCCTAAAAATTGAGATCAGGATGAGCCGTGTCTTTGTGGAGTAATGCGTCCACTGTAGGGGCCTGAACATAACCTCATGGTAACAGGTTCAAATAGTGGCGGAGGAAGATTATTATTATTATTGGGTCACAGGTACCCCGCAATCAGTGCCTGGTACTATGGTACCCAGTACTGCAGCCACTGTAGTACCAATAAAACATAAAAAAATAAAATGCAAGACCCTACGACTAATCGCCACTTTGCAGACATTAGGCCATGTGCAGTGTGGGTTGGTTACAGGGTCAACCCACTGCTACACATGCACAGCATGGGGTGGGTGCTTGTGAGGTGGTTGGTAGCTACAAGGTGTTGGGTGCAGTGTGTGTGGCCATATGCCAGACCCTGTGGCCAACGCAAAGGCAATGTGCAGCAGGCAGTTGGCTACCCGCTCAGAGTTGGACACCCTCTTTGACACACGCCGGTGTCGGCAGGTGAGCAGTGAGGCCTGGGGCGCTGGGGTGGGCAAGACAGGTCCTGGGACCAGCGGCCTGGGGTGCAGCAAGCGCACAGGATCGCAGGCACCCCCGCTCATGGCGTCGGCCTCGTGGCGGGTGAGAGGCGCCACCCTGGCAGACACATTGGCCATTCCGGAAGAGATCCACGCCCAGAGTAACGGGCTTTTTATTCACACCCCTACGGTGGCCTGGCGTACACCGGGCCAGCCCACTCCGCTCACGCTTACAGGGGGGACATAACAAGCTACATTTCCGCATTCTTCCCCACTGGCTGCGGTTACATGGTTGCGTCCACTGTCCAGTACACTGCAGACACCAGCAGTGTATGTTGACATGGAAGTGTCTGTGGTCTGCATACTCAAGTCTGTCCAGCACATCCACGCCACACTTGGCATTGTGTACATTCACATTCATGGGGCACTTGCCTCCTTCGCACATGCCGGGTTCCCACCTCTCCCCACATTCTGCTATTGTGTGGCTGAGGTGCCATGCCGTTGATGTCTTGTGTAGATGGCTAGCCCAGGTTGCCACTTTAAGTTGTGTTGTCATGTCTGGAATGTGGGGATGTTGGTTGTCATGTTGTATGTGATTTTGTGACGTGTGCATTCCCAGAGTTGTGAGTTGTCTGATTGTGGTGTTGAGGTGTGTGTTGTGTTCCGTTGGTACTTTCCGACGAGCAGTGCATTTCCATAGGTGCCATCCTGGAAGCGCTGGTTGATGATGGACTGTCGGAAGATGAAGGAATCATGCACACTGCCTGGGTAGTTGGCGACGACATTGGTGAAGAGTCCCCGGTGGTCCACTATTGCCATTTATGCAACTGCGTCCCTTTAATGTTTTCAGGGAGGAACAACTTAGTCTACCCCCTTCAAGTCGGCAAGGCCGCTTTTACTGATTTTTGTGGTGTTCGAGATTACCCAAAGGTAAACGAATCATTTAAATTTCTTGAACTGTATATTCCATCCTGGGTGCACTGTGAGAATAATTCATGTATACACATGAATGTGCATTTCCCAACTCTTCATTCGTTTTTCGTTTTTTTAGAAAGAAGTAACGGAGGGTCTGCATTAACTCAAACAAATCCTGCTTGCATAAGAATTTGACAGGTAGGCACATAACTCTCCTTATTTTAAAATAGTTGGCAGTGGCCTCAATACAAGTAGGAGTCTGATGAGTTGTCCTTGATTTTCTGTAGCACCTTACATACGGAGGATTTTGAACCATCATTCTTCACAACCAGCGGACGTTTTCTACGCCGCCTGTAAGGTACATATATGTAGGAAGTAGTCTGTTAACACTTTAAACAAAGGTGGGTCAGACCTTAGAACATATCTTTTTATTTGTTTTGTAGAGTCCACGACCATGTCCGAGTCCTGAGGAGAACCCACTAATAATCAGGGTTCGAAACGCGTTGACTGTCAAGGACAAGGGATTTTTTAATGGGGTGTGTCAAGAGGAATTGGACAAATGTTGTTTCCTCCCCCTACGCAACACCTGTTCAAAGTGTAACCCCTTGTCTCAAACCACAGGCAGGACAGCAGGCACAGCCTTGTGATGAGATAGTGTCCGCCTAGTGCATAATGTTAAATCTAGGAGTGGTTGAATTGGTATATATGTGTATATATTTTTTTCATGTAACGGTTTTGTTGTTTGTTTTTTCACTAATTTGTCATGCTTTATGTCAATATGAGTTTTGTATGATATTGTGTATAATGTGTTTTGTTTAACACTGTGGTTTTCAAATATGTGATTTCCCTCTCAAGACATGTACAAATAAGTCTACTTGTTTTGTGTATTTAAATAATATAAATTAAGCTCAATAAAGCTAGAGAACTTTAGAATATTTGGTCTAGGGTTCATGCCAATTGCAATAACCCAACCTCACACTGCCAAAGGTCATGTGCAGCGAGGTGTTGGGGGCCCGCAAGGTTTGGATGCAAGTCCTGGCCGGAATTTATTAAACTACGGAGGGTTGTCCAAAGGGACTGGCAGAAGGGGTCTTATCAGTGGCAAATGCATACCTGTCAATCTCTTAAATTAAAATTGCAGTCCATGTGAAATCTTTGTCATTGTTGGGAATCATTGTGCAAAAGATTCCAATCATAAGCTAAGAATTACCACCTTAGTTCCAGGAACAACATTACACTATGTGTGGGCACCACTAAGCAACAAAGTCACAATATGTCATGAATGACCACTATTCAGTCAGAACCAGCATTATGCCAAAGACAGGCACCATCATAACATAACACATGTATTTGTAAAGTGCACTTATCATCCATGGGTCTCAAGGCGCTGAATAACAGATGTTTCTTGTTACCCAACTCAATGGTACTCATTTTATCGACCTCAGATGGATGAAAGGCTTTGTGGACCCGCCGGGATTTGAGCCTGTGACCATGAGGTTGAACACAGGCCGCTGTAGTGGATGCATTAGTCCACTAAGCCACCAGACCCGACATCGTATCATGGAAGCCAGCAATATGACAGGAATTCCTACCATTATACTCAACCCAGCATTTTACTAGAGGGTAGGCAACATATCATGCATGTTCACACATGGCCAATAATTAGCCTTTTTGTGTCTGGGCCAAAATTTTCTAAAGGTTGGGCATCTTGCAATTGACGCCAAGTTGCCAAGGAATACCATTATGTGAGGGTCAGTATGTCACCAGTGTGGGAAATGGGAGCAACACTACTCACTCATGCACTCACAGACCCTCTAGCTTACATTTTATTGTGGCCACAATGCCAAATGGTGGTCCAGGCTGCCTTGCTTCTCCCCCACATCGACAGCTGCAGTTCCCTGATTAGTACTCTTGGGAGAAATGGACGTGAGTCCTTTGGGTAGACTGCAGGAGGGGACAACTGGGAGTGGATGACACAGCCTGGGGGAGGGTTTGAAACAGGAGCGCATGTGAGCAGCGAGCATGAGCGGGTGTACATGGGTAACTGGACACTGCAGAGGTGAGAGACATTGTTATGTGAAAGCTGGTGGTGTAAATGAAAGCATGAGTGACTCCACTCCTGTGTAAACATTTACCAATCTTTCTGATAGGAGCAAAAGGAAGAATGAAGTAAATGAGAATGCTAGCATCTGGTCTAAAAATTTAAACCAAAAGCTTTCTACCTCTAAAGGGATGGCCCTAAAAAAATACAAACTTTTAGGAAGAAATATCATTTTAATTGCATTACTCCTCCCAATCAATGTAGGCTTCAAGTTGTTTATTCGAGCAAAGTCAGATTTAAGCTTCCGAAGTAATGGCCCCAGGTTTATATCTACAATTTTCTCCACATCTGCCGTAATATTTACCCCAAGATACCTCGCATTCAAAGCTACCCGATAGTCATTGAGCGGCGCCGTACTATTCATCACAATTTGGGTTTTACTTTGGTTGAGTAGATACCCTGAGATATGCCCAAAACAGGTGGCTTCCCTTTCAATTTCCACAAGGGCATCCGCGGGGTTGGGAGTAGTAATAGCAAGGTCTTCAGCATATGCTAAAATCTTCGTGTCCCCGCCCTTATTATGCATAGATAAGATCTCGGTATTCTGCTCCATCTTCCTAATTAAAGGGTCAATGTACAGGGCAAACAACAAGGGAGAGCAAGGGCATATAGCCAATCATTTATCAAGGGAGATCAGAGTCACCCAATAAAACAGTCTGATATCAGAAAGTGCAATCTTGCCATTATTCACCAATCATGTCAGTGTTTTCAACACAATTCTTGGAGTGTTCCCTTCCCACAGTACTAAACACAACCCCCTTTGTAGGACCAGAAATGTCTTTTCCGGAGGGTGAGGGGATTAGGGAGGCCAGATGATGTCTCGATTTTTATGGGCCGGCCAACGCCCCCGGAGGGCTTTAAAATCTTTGACTCTCCCGAGGGACCGAGGTGGTTGGGCCGTTCCCAACATTCAATTGTACTATTGGGCATCGATGCTCCAGCAGATGGCTGGTCTATTAACAAGGGACAGGATTGTTTTTGAGGGGGAGCCCTCAATTTCTATTTATGAGTTAGTACTCGGTACAGAAGCTAGAGGATGTCTTCTGCGCCACATTGAATTTGGCTATTTTAAAAGGGTCAGATTCAAAATCTTGATGGGTGCATTTAAGGTATGGACAGCTGTACGGAAAAACTTGGACTAGGCCGGGTGAATAGTTACACCCCCATGTATGACAATGAGTTACTCCCAGACATCTTTAAAGATGGATATATGAAATATTGGGACCAGATGGGGTTGAGGAAGATTGGGGACCTTGTAGACGAAGGGGGGATTTTACCCTTCAATACAATTAAGGATAAGTCCTGGATCTGGAATACCCAATTCTTTAAGTATTTACAAGTAAGAGATTTTTTGGCTAAAAGGGCGGGGGGAATGTCTTTTTTCTCGGGTGGCATTAGTTGACTTATTACTGAAGTCTCCATCTTCATTAGCTACTCTATATAAATTACTAAATAAAGAAATGGTGGATGATCTCACTAAGCATATGGCTCGCTGGTCAGAGCTTTTGAAAATTGGGACTGGGGAATGCGAAGACTCTCTATACTTAGCTCAGACATCATTTATTGCTGCCAATTTACAGATGCAGTGTTACAAAACCTGGTTTAATCTTTATATCACCCCAGCCAAGATCGTTAAGTGGGGTGGATCTGTTGGTACACACTGTTCTCAATGTGGCTGCTTTGCTGCTGATCTCACCCACATGTTTGCAAACTGCCCCAAACTCGATATTCTAAAAAGAGATGTTGGTAAGCTGCTGGAAGCACAGCAGGGATTCCGGGTAGCTCTGTCTCCCCAGCTGATGGTCTTAGGGGTGAGCGATATGGAATTCTCATGGTGGACCCAGACATTGTTATTTATTACCATGACTGTGCTAAGACTTTGCTTGGCCACACACTGGCTGGATCCTGAACCACCATCTGGGCAACAATGGCTGGGTAGACTTCTAGCGATATATCGGTCAGAAATGGCTGTATATGAACGGAGGGGACGTAGCGCACAGAAAAGGGGCTCCGTAATATGGGATCCAATCAGCCGGTGGATCAAGAGGATTGAAGAGTAGGGATTATTGAATTCAGGCAGGAGGGTATCCTCGGGACTAGGAGAGTGGGAGGACTAGAAAATATGCTTGGTCATTAGCAAGGTGTGGAAATTGTAAAGCTGTGAATTTGATCCTGCATATATAGGGCTATTTATGCGCCTATTTTTTTTTCCTCCTACTTTTGGTAACAAAATTGACGACTGGATCAAATCTGGGGAGGGGGGTGGGAGGAGCTGGGATGGGGGGAAAGTTAACCTTTCTGTACTACGATATGTATTTAAGAAAATTTGCAATGCAGAACAATAAAAAAAAAGAGAATGCTAGCAGCTGAGGGACAGTATGAATCAGCATCCACAAATGTATTTATTTATTTGAAGAGTTTTATATAGCGCTGGCTAGACCCGGAGGTATCAGAACACTTTATATAGAGTTGGACACAAGTTACAATAGTTACATATGCGTAGAAAAAATAAATAGGAAAGGGTGGAATACAAGACAACAGCAAATGATTAGCCAGTGATGGTTAATAAATAAAGGACAATAGTACTGCAGTGGTAACATAAAAGCAGACAAATGGAGTAAAAAGGGGTGGAGGGGGAAGGGGAAAGAGGCTGAAGAAGGCAATTAATTCAGAAAGAGTCCCGCAAAACCTGTAATAAAAATGGAGAATATCAGGGTCCCAATCAGGTCATGTGGGTAGAGCCTTGATCAGGTCGGGATCACGGCAGCCGAGCATCAAGGGCCGGCAACCCTCACCGAGTAGGAGAGACCAGGCAGCCGAGAGGGACAGGAGATGGAGAACAAAATGGCTGTCACGTACCAAACCATCCTCACCGAATAGATGCCTGCGATGTTCAAGATGGGAGAGTTCACCATAAGGCGCAAAATTAGGTAGCCGGGCGAGTCCGAAGCCCGGTTGCATGCTGTGATCCAGAGAAATAATCGCCGAGATGGAGGAGGTCCTGAGGGGGGTCGACGTGATGTGAGAGACGGGCTGGCGACCGCAGGACATAAACCGGCCGCGAGCGGCGATCTTTGTAGCCGGTCTGCAACATTAGGATGGAGGACTCCGGGCTCGGTCACAAAAATTCTCCAGCACAATAAGAAGGAAAATTGCAGATCCACTAGCATTCACGGGGTCAGGAGGGCAGAAAACAAGAGAAGTCGCCGCTCATGCTCAGATCGTCGAGGAAGCGTCTCTGTGGATAACATGCGGCTTAGTCAGGGGAAGGCAATTCGGGCGCACACCCCGCAACCCCGGAAGGGGGGGGGCAGCCACGGGGTCAGGGAGGGCGAAAAACAGGAAAAACACTGTACTCACTCGGAATCGACCAGGAGAGCGCTCGGGGACACAGAGGTCCGCAGCGTCATGGCGTTCACTTGCTGCAAGGTCCGGGAAAAGCGATTCAGGCGCCAAAAACAGCAGCCCAAGAAGGCGAGGGAAAGAAGGAGACGTAGCGGGGAGACAAGAAACCGTGACCAAGTCCGGAGGGTAGGTGACGGCCGGAGGGGTGATCCCCAGCCCAACTCCTCTCAGCTACCAAGGCAGCTCCACCGGGCATCGACCATGTTGCTAGGACTCCGCGATCGGCAGATTTTCAGGGTTCCTTGGAAGTTGCTGAAGCCGGCTTCAAAATTTGATCGAGGGAATGGAGAATCAAAGGACCACAGACCACAGTTCCCCAGTAGTGTAGGAGGTCCAAGGGGGGGTTGATTCCATGGATTAAAGCCAAAAAGGCAATCCATAGCCAGGGAGCTCCCGGCCGGAGCTCCTCACCTGTCGGCCATCTTGGAATCAGACAAATCTTTTATTGGTTCCTTTATTTAAACTCACAAATATTTGGTGTCAGAACTTTCTATTTAGAAGCCTCTACTCCAGTGTCTGCTCTCAATCGAAAGTAGTGGGGCAGCAGGGAGGTTGTATTAAAAAAAAAGAAGAAAAATGGACTTACCTGCCGCTGCCGGGGTCCAGATTCTTCCACAAGAGCAGTCCAGCTCGCAGACTTCCCACCCAATCCCAAAGCTGCTCTCATGCTATTAACCACAATAGTAAAACAATGGGGGTTGCCCTAATAATCCTCCACCATCTGGGCAAGGAAACATCAAACTATACAATAGCAGTGATGTGGAGGAATTAATACATTCACATTAACAATGGGACACATTAAATTCAATCCTATTCTGTGCTATTACCCAGCATGACAGCAGTGCCGTGATTAGCCTGAGTGGAATGGTTTAACGCTCTCTCAGGCACAGGTAGTCGGTGGCCTTTGTCCACCTGGAGGTACAACACAGCTGGGTTGGAGAAATGAATGAATGAATGAAAACACATTTATAAAGCGCATGGCTACCCGGAGGCATCCCAGCGCTAGGACTGAACACAAGAGGAAGGCGGAGGGACCGCTAAGAGCTAGGGAAACAAAAAAGTTTTCAATTGTTAGCGGAAGGCAACATGATTGGACACCTTATGAAGAGAAAGTGGAAGAGAATTCCAGAGTTTAGTGGCGTTATAGGAGAACAGGCGCCCACCACTCCTAGCCGTCTTAATCTTTGGGACCACGGCTAGATGAAGATCATCTGATCGAAGTTTCCTGTTGGCTTTATAGGGGTGGATCATGGCAGAGTTAATGGGGGGGCCGATCCCCTGCATGGATTTCTGAGCTAGGCAAAGTGCCTTGAATCTAATACGTTCCTGGACTGGAAGCCAGTGAAGAGAGACAATCGCCGGTTTCGCTGATTGTCAATTGGGGACTCCCATAAGAAGCCTGGCAGCGCTGTTTTGCACAGACTGAAGTTTAGAGACTACTGTAGTGGGGACACCCAGGTACAGTGCATTGTCATAGTCCAGTCTGGACAGTATAAGAGATTGAACCAATACTTTTTTGGCTTGGAAGGGAAGGAGCGGGAGGACTTTACGGGCCATTCTGAGCAAGCCATAGCAAGTGGCTGCCGTCTTCCTAGCCTGTACTCTAAAGCTCAGGTCCTGATCCAGCCAGATGCCTAAGCTCTTGATTTCTGATTTGGGGACCGGGGGGGACCCATGCCAACTGGCCACATAGAGATGGATTTGTAATTGAGAGGGTTGCCTAGTATCATGAGCTCAGTTGTCCCACCATTGAGCTTGAGCTGGGACGCGTCCATCCAACTCGAGATGTCCTCTAGGCAGGGGTAAAGGCTGTTAGTACTATGATCAGCTTGGTTTAACGCCACCACCAGTTGTGTATCATCGGCGTAGGTCACCATGCAAATTCCATAGGGGGCTACAACAGATGTCAGTGGGACCATATATACATTAAAAAGGGTCGGGCTGAGCGAGGAACCCTGAGGGACTCCACTCAGTAGTGGGGTAGATTTGGATGCGAAGCTCTCCTCAAATACCTGAAAGGACCTTCCCTCCAGAAAAGAACACAGCCATTGAAGCACCATGCCTGTTACTCCTATCTTCCTGAGCCGATGAGCCAAGATCCTATGGTTCACCGTATCAAATGCTGCGCTCAGGTCAAGGAGTATAATGGCAGTCGAACCGCCTGAATCTAAAATTTTCCTGCTTTCCTCCACCACGGCTAGCAAGGCCGTCTTGGTACTCTGACGTGGGCGGAAACCTGTTTGCGAGGAATGGAGCAGATTGTGGGTTTCGAGAAAGCCTGAAAGATTTTGATTTACATGTTTCTCTGCCATCTTACCTATTCCTGGCAAGAGAGATATGGGGCGATAATTGCCCAGATCTGCCGTGTCCAAATTTGGTTTCTTCAACAGGGCTTTCACCATGGCCCCTTTCCAAGAGATAGGCACTGTTCCTGTGGACAAAGACGCGTTAATCAGGTCAGTCAGATTAGGGGCTATTATCGGAGCTACCTGTTTCAAGATGTTAATCGGAGCGGGGTCTCTAGGTGAGTGTGCATGTTGATTTGGCCGCCCCAAGATGGCCCCCCCAAACCAACATGCGAACTAACCGCCCCTATCACTCCTCCCCCCTGCTACTGTCCCTCAAGGATTGCCCCGCCCTAGACTGGGCCACTCCGCGGACTTGGCCTAGCCAGGGAAAAATAAAATGATAATACCTAGTTTTGTTATCATTTTATTGTTCATCTGCTGGCTTTTAGCCGTGGGGCAACACTCCGCTGCCATTACGGAGGAGCCACTGCTGCTCTACTCTCTCTACCTTTCCAACCCCACAACCTTCAAGCCTTACCAGGAGAAAAGACAGAGGTGAAGACTAAATAGGTTGACGAAGCTAGGGAGACTGAGAGTCTAGTTGGTTCTGGAAGGTTTCATTGGCCTTGAATATTTATGTAGTTGCGCCTCTATATATTATCAAACCTGATGGGTAAGAGCAAAGACAGAGCTGGTGGCAGAGGATGTAAGTGGAGGGTGGATAGAAAATGGGAGAGAGGAGAGCTATGAAAACAGTGGTCTAGATGGATGTTCTTTTGGCGGTGCAGGGCAGGTGGTTATGAGCAATTGCTGAATTAAGCTATTCAGTTTTGTGGGTAGGACTCTGAATGGAGGATTATTACAGGAGGACATCCAGGTTGGGGAGGGGCATGAGGTGCAGAGACTGGATGGGTGCTTATTGCACTTATGCGTTTATATTTTTATTTATCTAACATGGAAAACAAACAAACAAACAAAAAAAAAAATCTAAATCTTTCCCTTCTATCCCTCCACTATCCTTTTCAATCCAAATAACAGACTAACATGTCCACCACTCAAATAAATTTCATATTTCATTATACTAATTCGCCACTAATCCTTTATGGGTTCCGGAGTAGTGTACTACTCACTAAAAAAGCACTTCAACTCCTCATCAGGGGTAACAAGCACTATCTAAATGCAAACCTTTTTACCTCTTCTACCCCTTTGCTATCCTTCTCAATCCAAATAACTGACTAACATATCTACCACTCAAATTACTTTCATATTTCACTATACTAATTCACCATTAACACTGTATGGGTTCCAGAGTAGCGTGCTACTCGACAAAAAAAGCACTTCAACACCCCATCAGGGGTAGCAAGCGCTTCATAAATGCAAACCTTTTTCCCTTCTCTATCCCTCCACTATCCTTCTCAATCCAAATAACTGACTAACATGTTCAGTTTATTTTTTCTTTTCTGCTTTTCCACTAAGGAAGACTCGGAGTAGTTCTATGTCCTCGTGGCCCCCTAACCTTGACCTTGAGGGGTGGTGCAGCCTTCCCAGCTGGACTGCCGGTCATAAATCTTTCAACAAAACATCCCCAGTTGATGGCCCACTTAGAAAAGCAGATGAATTCCACTGATTCTTTAAAAAAAGGAAACTGGCATTTTCATTCAGATGCATTTCATTGCCTTACGCATTTCAGAGCCGGGAGCTCCTTGGTCACAGGCTTCATGATACTGCACAGAAATGGTGAAAAGGCACTCCCCTCTGCATGTCCATTTAATTAGCCCTCAGTGAGCCTCATAGGTGAGTTCAACTAAGTGTTACATGCTGGGATCAGTAGTGCACTTTCAAAATTCCATTAACTTTAGTAGGTGTCTGTGCTGTAGCGAAATGTTCATTTAATTTAAAAGCCCTCCAGTGGGCCTCTGAGATGAAAATGTTCAATTTATTTTTCTTTTCTGGTTTTCCACTAAGGAAGACTCGGAGTAGTTCCATGTCCTCGTGGCCCCCTAACCTTGACCTTGAGGGTGGTGCAGTCTTGCCGGCTGGACTGCTGGTCATACATCTTTCAACAAAACATCCCTAGTTGAAGAGGCACTCGAAAAGCAATGAATTCCACTGATTCTTTAATAAAAGGAAACTGGCATTTTCATTCAGATGCATTTCATTTTACAGTATATTTAACAGTAGAGTTTTATTAGTGTACTTTTTAAACTCATATTTTTGTAGTGAGTTTCCTGAAAACTCGTCTTCAAAGAGTATTTTCTGTTTTCGCGGTAACGCTGGGTATTGCGCTGATATCGGTAGCCGCGGTCACCGCGAATACATCGCGAAATGACAAAACAAATGCAGACATTCAATAGCCACAACCACATTCAAAACTTATAACTGCAAAATAAATTATAACCAACACTCTAAACCCATTACTATCTAAACGACTGTATAATAGCATGTACAATTCCCTTAATATCTCTATAACACAGTGCATAACTTTTTCAGTGTAATCTATGACTGCATGCATCACTGTATCACTAAGTCTCTCATTCACTGTAGAAGAATTTGAGGGGATCTGTGAGACGGTGCATCAGTATTTCAATACTTCTGTAACAAAATGCATGACTGACTCTGAGTGGGTGAGTGAATGGGTGCATTCATGAGTGTCTGCTCTCTGCCATCCTCTCTCTGTTTCCTCCCCATTTCTCTCTGCCCCTCCTTGGGCCCTTGCTGTTTTTTATTTCGGTCTATCCGCCACTTTCCTATGTGTGCAAGTCCTTCAATTTCCACTTTTCTCTGCGTCTAACCCCTCTACTCTCTGTCTGACCAATGTCCTTTTTCTCTGTCTAGGCTTTCTACCCACTTAGAAGATGACGCCGTGGGATCTACTCTCCGTGGATCAGATAAGTGCCTGTAGCCACCAAGGACCCCTTCACACACCCTCTTTCACTAGGACTCTGTTATACAATCTGCATTTACTGACTCTTTAGACTGTTGTGTCTTTCTTATATTTTTTTTCTGATTTAATTATCCCTGTGGAACTTTAGTCTTCAGATGTTTAATCACTAACTTATAGTTATCCATTATAATAGGAGATGGACTACTATGAGGTTTATTATGAGGTCTGCCTTTGGCCAACCTACTATTTCTTTGCAGTCCATAAATCTTTAGGGATAATAATCTCAAACAATGTATTTAAATCTATCCAAAGTACTTTTGATATTTTGATAATCCCTTCTACCTCTGTATACGACTTATCCGGTACTGACCTAAGCTTTGTAAAGTTTTTTGTAAAAGTCAAAAGATCAGCTCTCATCCATGGCACATGTATATACACTGCTCCATGCACTTCTGTCAGTGGATATCCCACACCTACTCCACTTTCAGGATCCCTCATGCTTGTTTCTTAATCAATTTTCTTTTGCTTCTCTAACTTCCCCCTTTCTTCTACCAGTTATCTTTATAAGCTTTCAAAACCTCCTATTCACTTATATTTTTTATTAAATCTCTCATATGCATTCTCCTACTCACCCATTCCTTGTATTTTCTCTTTACTGATATCTGTTCAGTAATTTCTGCGTAATCTCTTTTTATACAAATCTACACTAAATTTATCTGCCAATTTTTCAAGCTTGTTAGATGCATCACACATAATCCTTGCTGCTCAAGTATCTCAATTCTTTGTCATCAGATGTTTTTCTTTCTACACCAGTAGTACCATTAATAATTTCTCCAAATTCAATTTTAAGTCCACATTTGATTACTTGGTAAGTAAGTCAGCACCTAGTCATGCTCTGTTTTCATGTGGTCTTGGCTCTCCAGCTCCTTTCTCCTGCTCTTACAGTCTTGGTTCATCACTTTATAGAGGAGGTTTTGAATTTAACAAATCACCTAAAAAGCCATAAATCTCATTAGAATCACTTTCTATCTCATTATTTTATTTCTCACTTTTGGTTTCATCTTTGTCATTATTTGACAATCACAGGAAATGCACTCACACCCTTGATTATGTCTTCTCTCCATGACGTCTTTTCCATATGCCATTTTGCATTAAACCAATGGCTTACTTTGTTTCTAACCTGACCTTTTATAATTGTCTTATGCTCTTTTTCATTTGCTACATGATCCCTCTCATTCCATGCCTCAAATTATGTATATCAGACTGCAGCTTCACCTCAAACATAGCACATCGCAAGTACTCGATGTTACTCACATTAAAAGTACCATTCAAAGGAAACTGCATGTGTTTGTCATCAGACGTAATCTTATTCCAATCAATGACCCACAAACAAGTATGAAGCCTATCATTTATCAACGTTTTTCAACATGTAAGCGAACCCTCAGGTGGTGTTTTATCTCCTTCACAATCAGCAATTTTAGATAGTTTCAAAGCGAAACGAGTTTTTCACTCAGCCTGACTCTTAAACACAAACTAAAATCAAGGAATTGCAATTCGACTTTACAAGACTTGAAAACAACTTACAATCAAAAACAAATTTGTTGTCTGCCTACTGGGATATGAGACAGAAAACTCACTACAAAACTGGGGAAGACACTAAAAACACCTTCAATCACACTAAGACAAGTTTCTAACCACAACGTAACCCTAATTTGTTCATTCACAACAAGACCATTAAGGATTTCTAGGACTCTAATCTATAATCTTTGCGTGATGTCACCCGCTTTCAGTGGAAAACCTAAATATTTATCTTGTGATCTTGGATTTCTTCGAATCCACTAACCTTACGCATTAACCCCAAAACCCCATTGAATCACAATATTTTCATCAAACTCAATTTAAAACAATTTCAATAATTCACAATAAACATTACAATGCAATGCAGATTTCGATTTTGACATGAAACACAAAACACAATCGCCATAACACGACTTCAATTTTTACCAGTTCACAAAACAATTACATGCCACGCCTCAAGACAACATAAGAACAGTGTCACAATCCACATAACAAAACACCACACATGCAAGACAGATCAATTCAGAAAGCTTTATTCTCATGTAATGCAACTCTCTCCTGCTTCAACCAATCCAGTTCATCTGTACAATCCACGCGATTCCAGGACCAGAATAATGGGATCCTAACTCCAACAAATTAGGGAGTGCAAATTCAAGTTACAGAAATGCACTGAAAATTTTACCATACACTTTTGCCTGTAGCCATCCTATTCTACGGTAACCATTCTCTGGTACCAAAATGTATTGATGCTTTTTATCATCAAAAGGGCTGATCTGACAGATTGATGCCATGTGGGACCCAAACGACGGGGGCCCTGAGCATTAAGTTTCAAGGAAACACATAGGATAATCCACTTAGAAAAATCCACAAAGGAAAATCCACACAGGAAAATCCACACAGGTAAAGAGTCAAGTACAAACCTTAAGGTTTATTTAAAATGTATTAATTAATACAGAAATTAAAAAGGAAAAAGGTTGTCAATTCAATTCAGCATCAATCAATATTAACATTTTGAATAAAAGGTAAGTCCCAGAAAAGTCTGCCTCTCTTCCCAGAAACAGTGTGCTATAGACCTTTTGAAACAGACAAATCATACTATCAATTGGTGTGAAACAAAAGTTACAACACAATATTCAGTGGAAAAAACAGAAAATACGAGACATGAAAAATTACTTTTGCTCTACTGCTAATGAATAATCCTGTGTTATGCACAGAAGAGAAAATAAATCCACATCTAAAATTATATATGCAAACTCCCCTAGGCCAGAAGAAATGGCCTCGTAGATATACACAGTTCCTCCAGAAACATCAAAACACGAAAAAGAATACATTTTAAAGATAAAGCAGAACAGTACCATAAAACAGCTTGAATTAAAAATATTATACAAAATGCTGAAGGACATATTTTAACTGGCTCTGCAGAGGTGGAGAATGGAGAAAACATGTCAACTTCAAATATGTGAAATATACTACAAATGACAGTTGATTTGAGGCCTAGTTATACCAACTTTAAAAGCTTTATTATGTCAAGTACAGCTTAATTATGTATTTGAGACCTATTCCAATGCTAAAAGCTTTGTTATATCAAGTACAGCTTAATTCAGCTTAATCTAACCACTGCCTATGAAAAGTTTTCTCGATGGATTGTATCTTCTTTGGATCAGGTTATTCCCCAAAAAACTCATACAAGACAAGCTAAGGAGAAAGCGTCACTTTGGTATACTCCCAATTTGCATCAACTGAAACAACATTTCAAGAGAGCTGAGAGAATTCGGAGGAAAGACTATGGGGAGTTAAGCAAACAGAAATATAGAGATGCTATTAAAATCTATAAAGTGGAAATTATAAGAGCACAAGCACTTTATTTTGAAGATAAATTTAACCAAGCAGCCGAAATCTTTCGTATCGCGAAAGCTTTACTTGACTCACCTTCCTCTTGTACTATTCTAGTACTGCAACCTTCACGGTGCAATAACTTAGCTGGCTTTGTTGCGGGGATTCTGTACATATACAGAGCTATGCACAGGATAATAGGACCTTGGTGTATAGTGGTGAACCAACCATGCACCTTAGTACCCACAATCCCAATCCGACTAGCTTTAGCGTCTCATTCGTTCTCTGTACTACAGCGAAGCTACCAATGATTAGACAACCCAGAACACGGTCTCTCTCAGGACTCGTGGGAGCAAGAACACTCTTTCATCACTCACTCATACTTGTCCACAACGTGCGTAATAAGAGACACAGTATAGTTTAAAATGTTTATTTCAACTATCGTGCTCTAAGATAAAGTACACGTGCCAGTACTATCAGCATAATGATAAAATAATAAGCATGGTTACAATTCCATAGAATACAAACGGGGACAGCATTTTATAAAGACAGTGGATATAGGGCCTTACCACCCTCCCCGTGCTATTAACTAGTTTATTATAAAAATAGAAGACCTCTGGGCTTTGTCAGGCGTACCCCCATACCTCAATATCTAGATGCAAGGTTTACATCATCAGACAAGCACAGCTCTTCTCCCTGGAAAGGTTTTTCTCCAAGTGCCACCAACAGGGAGATCACAATATTAAAAGCACACTAATTTCTCCAGTGCAGCTGTATTTCGTGTTATGTCTAAGTGCGAGGGGCTGACCAGATCAGCAATAACAAGGGACGTTGTTTTTCGACCTTGTACATGGTGTGTAGACGAAACCCACAGGGAACATGAGAAAAGGTGAAAGGCAAAAAGGCAGACGGTTCTAATATAGCCGGGCACAAGCAGAGTCTGGAAAAATAAAGTCACAGAGTAACGTGTGCAAAAAAGGCCTCATGGCAGCCAGGCCTAAGCTAGCTTTGCAATGTAGACAATGAGGCCACAAACCACACTACACCCTTCCCTGGTCAGTCCATAGGCCAAGACATAGGATGAAAACAGAGTTCAAATAGATGGAGCAGAATGTAAACGTCTATTCATGAAAAGTCCCCATGAAGGACAGTGAATGGAAAAAAAGTTCAAGATAAAAAAATTAAAGATGGGTCTAGAAATTGGGGCAGGACAAAACAATAAAAAAATCCAGAAATGCAGTTCGTTAAAAGCAAAGGCCCCTAATCCAATAGAGTGTATGCGCAGAAAACTGCCACACCTTCCAAGAGGACATCATTGGTGTCGTCTGAAAAAAGAGATGCCATCCAGTGCAACAAATGAAAACTGCATTCATGTTCCTCATAATAGGGAGCAGTGATTAGCATTGCGGGACAACTTGCGTGATACTCAATATAACTTCGTTGTAGGAGATTCTGAGCAGCCGCCCAGATATCCCATTGCGCCAAAACCCCAAGTGCAGCCGCACGCGCCATCAATCCAGTACCGGAACATTCCTGTTCATGGGCCACTAAGGGGCCCATCAACTGGCCAAAATCCGGGTCCGATTGAGACGTATTGGAGAGGCAAACATCCAAGGACCAAGAGAAAGGTCATCGTATGCAAGACATCACAGGTTGCACGCAAGTGAAATACGCAAAGCGAAAAGAAAGTCTATAGGACACGCCGAGTGTCGCCAATGGTAGGATGCCGAAGCTGATGAGCATGCGATCACGGAGCATCCAGAGTCGACCTTGGTCGAGCAGGCCCCCAGGAAGTGCAGCCATTACACAGCAAACAAATTAAAAGTAATATTCCAGCAGCTAAGGCTAGGAGCAATGGGAAGCCGCCAAAGACGCTGGAAAAAATAGAATGAATAAAAGCCGGAATTACACCAAATATAGTTTGAAAGGAGGTTAAAAGGCCAGAGCCCACAACTTTAAAAAAGTGCACAAGACCTTCGGTATTAGAAGCATTGAATATGCGGTGAATCAGTTCACCGAAATGTTGTGGGAGGTTTGTGTTCAAAAGAGCCTGTATCTCACTGTGGTTACTAGCTACCTGGAGTACGAAGGTCTCCCGTGCGGAAGTGAGCATAACCTCCTGGTTTAATAATAGCGCCTTTATTCTGCTCAATTTTTTTAAATCCGCCTTCAAAGTGGGTATGGAAGGCCAAATGGAACTATCTAACATGTCGTGCGGGGGTGGAAAAAGCACATTTTTGCAGCACACAACACGGTGGGAAACCGTTACAATGTAGGGGATGCCTGCCTGCATTCCACAGCAGTCTTGATTATTCAGAAGCAGATAGCTACCATTTGCAAGCACAGTGAAAATAGGCGATATAACAGGTGCTGGAATGCCCTTTAAAACACAAGCAAGATTTGGAGCAGAAACATTACAAGCCCCATGCAATTTAATGTTCTTACAAATTAGGGAATGACCGACTGTAGAATCGCAAGACTCTCCTGTGAGGAAAACCTCCTTTCCGTCCCTAAGTCATCTGTACATGAAAGGCAAGGACCAAAGTTCATGCAAGAAGGCACTGCCTAAGGGCTGAAAACGTCCAACAGGATAATGTTTCATGCACGAACTGAACTCAAATAAAGAAAAAGGCAAAGCGATAACCCCGTGAACTAGCCACACCGCAGAGTCCAACTCCGCCACAGAGAATGGTAACGGCTCTATCTTTTCGATATGTAAGAGAGTGTATGTTGCATCTTTCATAAATTGCTGTTTCTCAGATAAATTAAACGGCAAGAATAAGGCAGACGTGTTTAAAAAATGCCAAGGAACTTTACCCATTTTCAGTGTTTGCAAAGTCCATGCAAACTGCATTACTGAACGCAATTGATTCTGACCATGATATAATACAGACACATCATCTTGTACAATATCAACAACAGATGAAACAATATTCTCTAATGTGTAAATGCGGGAAGACAGGGTATTAATACTATTGTCAACAACAGCAAGCACTTTTTCTAGATTAGCCTGATCGATTTCCCATAAACGGGAAGCAGCTTCAATTTGCGAAAGCTTCCAGAGTTCATTGTAAGTCTCATAAATGAACCTTTTAGGTCGAGGACCACGAGGCCCTAGAACAAAATCGGACAGATCAATGTTGCCCGACAGGAGTGATAAATGTTGTTTTACAGAATCTAATGAAGAGTGCTGCAACCACTGTTTACACAATTTACCAACAGAATAAGTTGTAACAGTACGAGAGTCAGAAAACCTTGGATCTGGCCTATCCTGTTCGTAACCAGGAGCAGAGTCATGAAAACGCAGTTGGCAGGTATTTGATGCCACGGGCATAGCCAACCAGGGTGACTGAACAAACGCTGAGATATTAAACGAATTGTTTTGAAACAAAGCTTGCATATTGGCAAGGGAAATATTAAAATGCAAGCTGTCGTTGGGAGTGGAAGACAATACGGGAATGGAGGGTGCATTCAACTGTTTGGAAGTAGCCAAACCCCAACAGGTTGTTTGATAGATCGTACGATTTAAAAATAAAATCTGGGCCGGGATAAGGCAAGTATGGTATAAGGCTTCCGTACCGTGTACCTGCCATGATTTGGTGCCCCAAATAGATTTTAAGTCAATGGTGTCCTGCCAGTGCTCATAACCACCCACGGCTAATGCGTTCAAAAAGGAACTCGAATATAGCAATTTGGTGTGGGTCAACATGACCTTCGGAGTGGACGAAGTGTTCAATCTAAAATAATAGGACCCAGGGTTTGATCTATCAAAGTCTGTAAAGTAAGTAAATTTACTTTTAAGTGTTTGGGAGCTACCGGGCAAAGGGGCCGGACAATGTTCCCATTGGGTGTAATTAAAAGTACCCTGAAGCGTACTTGGTTTATGGAGAAAATGGTTGCCCCAATGCTGGTAACAATATAAATCAGCATAACTTGCAGAATTTAAGTACAAATCCTCAGCATTAAAAGCAGCATAATATTTCAAATCAGAGAATAACGATTCAACGGCATGCACATCCCAATCATCAGAAAGAATATTACTTTTCACCACATCACCCATAGAAACACGGAGGACATTTGTTACATTAATAATCTCGGTTGGTCCATGAATTTGGAAATTGACAGCATCCCATACGATGCCATCAGCCACGGGGAAAGCAGAAATGTTCACAAATGTGTGGTCACGCTTCATGATGTGAGATGAAGAATGCGGAGCCAAAGTGCCAGCGACACAGTTAACTGCAGAGCGTTCAGGTAAATAATGACCATTAATGAGCAAGAAAATAACTGTCACAAAGCCAATGGACATGAACAGAAAAATCAGGAACAGTACCAACCAGATGTATGTCCATGGTGGGACCAAAAAAATTGTCTCTGAACCAGGATATAAAAATACTGCAGCTGGACGGGATAAGTGATGAGGTGGAAGCCGAATCAAAGGAAAAACGGGTTGGGCTCAGTGGTGTTGTAGGTAAATGAGCCACCGACTCGTTGGCGGGGTAGGCATACTCGGTCTCCTCGTTGCAGGAGGAAGCCGGGAAGTTGAGCAGGCAATCAGGCAAATCGACCATCTCAATGGCAACATCAGTGTCTGTGTAAGGTGGAGGGCCACAAACAGGAGTCCGTGAAATGGCTGGACATGAAACCATGAGGCACAGGGTCAGACTGATTTGCATATGGCCATGTCTGAACTGGGGTGGTGGAGTGAGCTAAAGAATGATGATGGATTAAACCCAGATCAGTTGACTGGGGGTGAGTGTTTGATTGGCTCAAACGTTCCGTCCATCATCCCCTTTTGTATCGCTTTGGTCGCCCTAAGTTGGCGGGGGTATGCCCAGACGTGGGTCCCTTGCTCACTTTGCCACTGGATTCAAGCAAGCCTGGCTGATGACGGCTGAAATGCCAGAAACCGGTCCTAGGATGCTTGTTTCCGGTCCAGGGAAGACATGGCTTGGCAGTTCGGGCTGGACTGTTCCCATGAGGCACAGGGTCAGACTGATTTGCATATGGCCATGTCTGAACTGGGGTGGTGGAGTGAGCTAAAGAATGATGATGGATTAAACCCAGATCAGTTGACTGGGGGTGAGTGTTTGATTGGCTCAAACGTTCCGTCCATCATCCCCTTTTGTATCGCTTTGGTCGCCCTAAGTTGGCGGGGGTATGCCCAGACGTGGGTCCCTTGCTCACTTTGCCACTGGATTCAAGCAAGCCTGGCTGATGACGGCTGAAATGCCAGAAACCGGTCCTAGGATGCTTGTTTCCGGTCCAGGGAAGACATGGCTTGGCAGTTCGGGCTGGACTGTTCCCATGAGGCACAGGGTCAGACTGATTTGCATATGGCCATGTCTGAACTGGGGTGGTGGAGTGAGCTAAAGAATGATGATGGATTAAACCCAGATCAGTTGACTGGGGGTGAGTGTTTGATTGGCTCAAACGTTCCGTCCATCATCCCTTTTGTATCGCTTTGGTCGCCCTAAGTTGGCGGGGGTATGCCCAGACGTGGGTCCCTTGCTCACTTTGCCACTGGATTCAAGCAAGCCTGGCTGATGACGGCTGAAATGCCAGAAACCGGTCCTAGGATGCTTGTTTCCGGTCCAGGGAAGACATGGCTTGGCAGTTCGGGCTGGACTGTTCCCATGAGGCACAGGGTCAGACTGATTTGCATATGGCCATGTCTGAACTGGGGTGGTGGAGTGAGCTAAAGAATGATGATGGATTAAACCCAGATCAGTTGACTGGGGGTGAGTGTTTGATTGGCTCAAGCGTTCCGTCCATCATCCCCTTTTGTATCGCTTTGGTCGCCCTAAGTTGGCGGGGGTATGCCCAGACGTGGGTCCCTTGCTCACTTTGCCACTGGATTCAAGCAAGCCTGGCTGATGACGGCTGAAATGCCAGAAACCGGTCCTAGGATGCTTGTTTCCGGTCCAGGGAAGACATGGCTTGGCAGTTCGGGCTGGACTGTTCCCATGAGGCACAGGGTCAGACTGATTTGCATATGGCCATGTCTGAACTGGGGTGGTGGAGTGAGCTAAAGAATGATGATGGATTAAACCCAGATCAGTTGACTGGGGGTGAGTGTTTGATTGGCTCAAACGTTCCGTCCATCATCCCCTTTTGTATCGCTTTGGTCGCCCTAAGTTGGCGGGGGTATGCCCAGACGTGGGTCCCTTGCTCACTTTGCCACTGGATTCAAGCAAGCCTGGCTGATGACGGCTGAAATGCCAGAAACCGGTCCTAGGATGCTTGTTTCCGGTCCAGGGAAGACATGGCTTGGCAGTTCGGGCTGGACTGTTCCCATGAGGCACAGGGTCAGACTGATTTGCATATGGCCATGTCTGAACTGGGGTGGTGGAGTGAGCTAAAGAATGATGATGGATTAAACCCAGATCAGTTGACTGGGGGTGAGTGTTTGATTGGCTCAAACGTTCCGTCCATCATCCCCTTTTGTATCGCTTTGGTCGCCCTAAGTTGGCGGGGGTATGCCCAGACGTGGGTCCCTTGCTCACTTTGCCACTGGATTCAAGCAAGCCTGGCTGATGACGGCTGAAATGCCAGAAACCGGTCCTAGGATGCTTGTTTCCGGTCCAGGGAAGACATGGCTTGGCAGTTCGGGCTGGACTGTTCCCATGAGGCACAGGGTCAGACTGATTTGCATATGGCCATGTCTGAACTGGGGTGGTGGAGTGAGCTAAAGAATGATGATGGATTAAACCCAGATCAGTTGACTGGGGGTGAGTGTTTGATTGGCTCAAACGTTCCGTCCATCATCCCCTTTGTATCGCTTTGGTCGCCCTAAGTTGGCGGGGGTATGCCCAGACGTGGGTCCCTTGCTCACTTTGCCACTGGATTCAAGCAAGCCTGGCTGATGACGGCTGAAATGCCAGAAACCGGTCCTAGGATGCTTGTTTCCGGTCCAGGAAGACATGGCTTGGCAGTTCGGGCTGGACTGTTCCCATGAGGCACAGGGTCAGACTGATTTGCATATGGCCATGTCTGAACTGGGGTGGTGGAGTGAGCTAAAGAATGATGATGGATTAAACCCAGATCAGTTGACTGGGGGTGAGTGTTTGATTGGCTCAAACGTTCCGTCCATCATCCCCTTTTGTATCGCTTTGGTCGCCCTAAGTTGGCGGGGGTATGCCCAGACGTGGGTCCCTTGCTCACTTTGCCACTGGATTCAAGCAAGCCTGGCTGATGACGGCTGAAATGCCAGAAACCGGTCCTAGGATGCTTGTTTCCGGTCCAGGGAAGACATGGCTTGGCAGTTCGGGCTGGACTGTTCCCATGAGGCACAGGGTCAGACTGATTTGCATATGGCCATGTCTGAACTGGGGTGGTGGAGTGAGCTAAAGAATGATGATGGATTAAACCCAGATCAGTTGACTGGGGGTGAGTGTTTGATTGGCTCAAACGTTCCGTCCATCATCCCCTTTTGTATCGCTTTGGTCGCCCTAAGTTGGCGGGGTTTGCCCAGACGTGGGTCCCTTGCTCACTTTGCCACTGGATTCAAGCAAGCCTGGCTGATGACGGCTGAAATGCCAGAAACCGGTCCTAGGATGCTTGTTTCCGGTCCAGGGAAGACATGGCTTGGCAGTTCGGGCTGGACTGTTCCCATGAGGCACAGGGTCAGACTGATTTGCATATGGCCATGTCTGAACTGGGGTGGTGGAGTGAGCTAAAGAATGATGATGGATTAAACCCAGATCAGTTGACTGGGGGTGAGTGTTTGATTGGCTCAAACGTTCCGTCCATCATCCCCTTTTGTATCGCTTTGGTCGCCCTAAGTTGGCGGGGGTATGCCCAGACGTGGGTCCCTTGCTCACTTTGCCACTGGATTCAAGCAAGCCTGGCTGATGACGGCTGAAATGCCAGAAACCGGTCCTAGGATGCTTGTTTCCGGTCCAGGGAAGACATGGCTTGGCAGTTCGGGCTGGACTGTTCCCATGAGGCACAGGGTCAGACTGATTTGCATATGGCCATGTCTGAACTGGGGTGGTGGAGTGAGCTAAAGAATGATGATGGATTAAACCCAGATCAGTTGACTGGGGGTGAGTGTTTGATTGGCTCAAACGTTCCGTCCATCATCCCCTTTTGTATCGCTTTGGTCGCCCTAAGTTGGCGGGGGTATGCCCAGACGTGGGTCCCTTGCTCACTTTGCCACTGGATTCAAGCAAGCCTGGCTGATGACGGCTGAAATGCCAGAAACCGGTCCTAGGATGCTTGTTTCCGGTCCAGGGAAGACATGGCTTGGCAGTTCGGGCTGGACTGTTCCCATGAGGCACAGGGTCAGACTGATTTGCATATGGCCATGTCTGAACTGGGGTGGTGGAGTGAGCTAAAGAATGATGATGGATTAAACCCAGATCAGTTGACTGGGGGTGAGTGTTTGATTGGCTCAAACGTTCCGTCCATCATCCCCTTTTGTATCGCTTTGGTCGCCCTAAGTTGGCGGGGGTATGCCCAGACGTGGGTCCCTTGCTCACTTTGCCACTGGATTCAAGCAAGCCTGGCTGATGACGGCTGAAATGCCAGAAACCGGTCCTAGGATGCTTGTTTCCGGTCCAGGGAAGACATGGCTTGGCAGTTCGGGCTGGACTGTTCCCATGAGGCACAGGGTCAGACTGATTTGCATATGGCCATGTCTGAACTGGGGTGGTGGAGTGAGCTAAAGAATGATGATGGATTAAACCCAGATCAGTTGACTGGGGGTGAGTGTTTGATTGGCTCAAACGTTCCGTCCATCATCCCCTTTGTATCGCTTTGGTCGCCCTAAGTTGGCGGGGTATGCCCAGACGTGGGTCCCTTGCTCACTTTGCCACTGGATTCAAGCAAGCCTGGCTGATGACGGCTGAAATGCCAGAAACCGGTCCTAGGATGCTTGTTTCCGGTCCAGGGAAGACATGGCTTGGCAGTTCGGGCTGGACTGTTCCCATGAGGCACAGGGTCAGACTGATTTGCATATGGCCATGTCTGAACTGGGAGTGGTGGAGTGAGCTAAAGAATGATGATGGATTAAACCCAGATCAGTTGACTGGGGGTGAGTGTTTGATTGGCTCAAACGTTCCGTCCATCATCCCCTTTTGTATCGCTTTGGTCGCCCTAAGTTGGCGGGGGTATGCCCAGACGTGGGTCCCTTGCTCACTTTGCCACTGGATTCAAGCAAGCCTGGCTGATGACGGCTGAAATGCCAGAAACCGGTCCTAGGATGCTTGTTTCCGGTCCAGGGAAGACATGGCTTGGCAGTTCGGGCTGGACTGTTCCCATGAGGCACAGGGTCAGACTGATTTGCATATGGCCATGTCTGAACTGGGGTGGTGGAGTGAGCTAAAGAATGATGATGGATTAAACCCAGATCAGTTGACTGGGGGTGAGTGTTTGATTGGCTCAAACGTTCCGTCCATCATCCCCTTTTGTATCGCTTTGGTCGCCCTAAGTTGGCGGGGGTATGCCCAGACGTGGGTCCCTTGCTCACTTTGCCACTGGATTCAAGCAAGCCTGGCTGATGACGGCTGAAATGCCAGAAACCGGTCCTAGGATGCTTGTTTCCGGTCCAGGGAAGACATGGCTTGGCAGTTCGGGCTGGACTGTTCCCATGAGGCACAGGGTCAGACTGATTTGCATATGGCCATGTCTGAACTGGGGTGGTGGAGTGAGCTAAAGAATGATGATGGATTAAACCCAGATCAGTTGACTGGGGGTGAGTGTTTGATTGGCTCAAACGTCCCGTCCATCATCCCCTTTTGTATCGCTTTGGTCGCCCTGGGTTGGCGGGGGTATGCCCAGACGTGGGTCCCTTGCTCACTTTGCCACTGGATTCAAGCAAGCCTGGCTGATGACGGCTGAAATGCCAGAAACCGGTCCTAGGATGCTTGTTTCCGGTCCAGGGAAGACATGGCTTGGCAGTTCGGGCTGGACTGTTCCCATGAGGCACAGGGTCAGACTGATTTGGCATATGGCCATGTCTCGAACTGGGGTGGTGGAGTGAGCTAAAGAATGATGATGGATTAAACCCAGATCAGTTGACTGGGGGTGAGTGTTTGATTGGCTCAAACGTTCCGGTCCATCATCCC